>CM060835.1:104407754-105055254 GCA_030762175.1 Metallyticus violacea | reverse complement strand
TTAATTTGTAAACATTTTTAGGTCACATAACAAGAAGGGTGGCTCATACCTAATATCTAGATCATCTAGATTACTAAATGTCAATATCCTCTGCTAGTAACAATGTGCAAATTTCACACAATAAGAAATGTATTATATCAAAAAAGAAAAGAAAAATGGAAGTATCGCCCTTGTTCATTTAAGAATATCATAACATTAATAATGTGCCACTAAATTTTTAATATAAAAAATTATTTCAATCTTTAAGTATGTATGATCATATTTGTATGCATTTCCGTAACTTAGATAACAGGGTGTTTGCTAATCATTCAGTCACCCTAAGTTTTTTCTGTCGTGGTATAAGTTACTTAGGTTGTTTGCTTCAACTTAGGAAGATAATGAATAATTCCACTGATTTAATATGCGCCAGTAACTATTTACGGCACATAACATTTTTATGTAAATTACAAATAATTTTATATGTAAATATGTAATTTTATGATTATCTCAGAGCTTTAAACAATGCACAAAAATTTGCTTAATTTAGAATTTCTATAAAAATGCTCTTATATGACAGATTTTAGAATTTATATTCATTTATGTTCATTTAAAGTTCATGTATGTTCAGTTTTAAATGTTCAGTATTTTGAGAACTTTATTTAATTAGGAGTAAATAAATAATAGAAGGCATAAATGTCTTTAAAATAAACATTGCTGCAGAGTACTGCAAGGTGGGAGGACGATACAGGACGTTAATTTGTCAATAAGTATTTTGTTGATTATGGCTTCCCGATGATGATCACAAAGATGTAGATGGCCAAAAACTCGAATGTTATATTGACACAGCTGATCAATCGAGAATCCATGATCAATAATCAATAATCGACTCCGTGAAAGCTTCAAGTCCTAAGCGTTTGTTATATATAAAACAGTCTTTCACAAAGGCAGGGAAGGGGGTAAAAGAAGAAGAAGAAAAAATACATGCATGATGTCTCAGAAAAGCGGTACATTTTTGTTAGTTATACCCTAACATACCCTCATGTTCTTTCGCCATATTGGTTTGAATCTTGCAGTGGTTACTATTGTGGAATAAGCTACGAAACTATTATACACAGTGTTCGGAAATACATTTACAAACTTTGGTGGCGGTTCCTCACACCAAAATAAGAAGAAGAAAAAAGTCCATACAAACATATGTCAGGAAATCCTTAGTTTTTGAGTTATTAATGGAAGTTTAAACGCGTTTCAGTGTGTAATCTAACGACTTCAGTTCGCAAATTCAAATAATATTCATTTTGTTGAGTTATCGAATGATATTGTCGATACAAGTCTGTTAATGCATTTGGCGCATCAGCATTGCATATTTAAATGACAAAATATTATTCACAAATGCAGCAATGGCATTGTTGAAGGTTAGCCATTTGTGTGTTTTGATAATCCTATTACAAATATGATAGAAATAGTGACGTAAACTTTCATTAATAATTCAAAAACTAAGGATTTCCGGACATATGTCTATATGGACACTTATTTTCTTGTTTTGGTAAAATTTCATTAACAACTCATAAAACTAATAATTTCTAGACATATAATTATTTGAATATTTTTTCTTGTTTTGGTAAACTTTCATTAATAACTGGAAAACTAAGAATTTCCAGACATATGTTTATATGAATTTTTTTCTTGTTTGGTGTTAGGAACCCGCCACCAAATTTTGTAAACGCATTTCCGAAACACTTTGTACAATAGATGTACAGTTCTAATGTGTACATACATATGTTTACTAATTCCTCCTCTATATTAATTATACTTTTTTTTTTTTTAAGTGAGTTTAACCTGGTGCATTTTGTGTTCATTCACGCCATGTGTATGAAGCATCTCTAGCATATTGTCACGATCTAAATATGAGATACTGACTTATTTCTCTTCCTCGATCCATTTCATTACCACACAACCTGACACAGGGCTGGCCTACACACTTATAAATCCAATTATATCCCTACCCAAAACCAAATACAAAGAAGAAAAAAATGGGCCTAGGTGCTCTGTGTCGGTCCTGGTGGTGTAGTGGTTACCATACTTGCCTCTTAAACCCAAGATCGCGGGATCGAACCCGGCCAGGACCGATGGATTTTTCCGGGGCGTAAAATTCCTAAGTATGGCTTCCTTCGGAAGGGAAGTAAAGCCGTGGGTCCCGTGTCGTACATTTACGGCACGAAAAAGAACCTCAAACCTGAAAAATTTGTCGGCCATTTCACGCCCTGAGTTGAATGGGACGCTGATGACCTGAGCTGTTAAAGAGCGTCCATAAATAAAATCATTCAAAAAAAAAAAAAGGTACTCTGTGAACACAAATACTCTTTAATTCAATTATATAATTTTAATTATATAATAAATAATTACTTACACGCTAGTTGGCCGTCGTCATTATGGCCCATTACGGAGGTAATGGTGCTACGTCCTCTCCTTTCAATTTCCCATGCCAGACTTACCGATAAAACGTTGAAGCTCAACGCATCCATATTCTTTGCATGCGCAGAGTTAGTTTTTCTCCAAGTTCAAACATGCAACCGTCACATGCACAGCATATAGAACAACTAATCGCCTGATCTCCGAACCCGACATTGTGTATAGTCAACCACATTGTCAACATATTATCAACAATATTTAATATTTTAAGCCTTCCATACGCCACAACATTACCAGTCAGGTAATGACAATTGTTAAATCGGTCGCAGCTTTACCCAACCCTTACGGCTTAACATGGGTTACATATTTCAGAAAATTATTTGGCGATTCTAGGATATTGTGTATATCACCGAAAGTCCACGGGTTTTTTGTTTTACTGTCGATGTTCTTCACCATGCTCGCTGTAATGAAATAGTGATTGTATCTCAATTAATTAAATGACTCTATTTATATTTTCTTGTGTATTTTATGGTTACGCCAAAGCGGTTCAAAGCCTACATGAATAAACTTTGTCTATATGGAAGCTAATACCTAACATAGGCTGACAAATACATTTGAGATATAGTAAATGCTAAGAATAAGGGACAGAAATTGTTACACATGGTGCATACTTAGGACATTTAAGACAATTTTCCTTGTGCACAACACATTGAATTTAAGTATAACTGTTTGGCAATAACCACAAAGTAATATAAAGTTACTATTTTTCCCACCAGCAGTTTCACTCCGATGATCTTGGACTTAGTATAGAATTTGTAAATATGAGAACGAAAAATTATAAGTTAAAAATAAATTAATACCCGTAGGAAAATGTCATATCGTATGTAACAGACACATTAAAAAGAGATAGAAAGGGAACGAGGGCAGAAGTTTATTTTTATTATTCATATTTTAAAACATGCTAAAATTTCTTGCTTAAGCTATTCACCGCTGTTTATTTAATTATCTATTTTTATTTCTCATTATTTATCTTTCGCATGTAGCAGGGCTCTCATCGAGAAGAGAATGGAAGCCATAGGAGAAATCATTAACTGTGCATTTTGGTTTTTCTCTATTCCATGGTTTCTTTTAGATCCAAGAAAAAGGTTTTTATCCGTTGTGGGGGGAAAAAAATGAACTGCTACCTACTCATAGCTATCCCGCTTGAAAATTAAAGCACTTTAATTTCTGGTAGGTAAATCAGTTTTAATCAGTTTTCTAACATAAAAAACTGAAGTTCTCTCTGCTATATTTAACCTTTTGTATTATTTCTGCCACAAGACTACTCGCGCGTTGTACTTTGTTATATGATTGTACTTGTTCAATACAGTATTTTTTAATTTCTTAGTATTTATTAATGCTGAAAATTCTACCAATCTGAAATATTAATAATCATTGAATAAACAAAAAAGGTAAAAAAAATATTCTATAAACAATATACTCAAAAAACTTAAGTGTAATCTCTAATTAACATCATTTGTGCACATAGTTTAATATTTATTTACGGTTGGCACATTTTCTATGAATAATTAATTCTATTAATAATTAAATACAATAAACAGCGGAAGCAAGAAAAAAATTCTTCAACTTGCAGACAAATTTGTAGGTGAAATATTTATCTCTACTGAATATCACTATTCATAATAGACACATATTATTTAATATTGTAATGTATTAAACGTCTAGAAAACTGAAGTCAACAGTTTGTGATTATTTAAGGGTTTCTTCAGCGCGCGCGCGCGCACACACACCACTTGCCTTTTAGAAGGAGATTTGCGTGTAAATTGTCCACATTTGTTACATTCCATGGAAGATGAGAAATTCGTTCTCCGTTCACACAAGAAACAGGTTCCACGCTTTCTAGAGGATTCTGCTGGGGGGTTTCTCTATCATCCGCAGGCATACAACGTATGGATGGTATTTCTGAAGAAATTAGGATACATCTGCTAGTAGAGATAGTATTTGAGAACGTGAAATGAAGTGTTCTTTCATAGGAGCCAAAGAAAGGTTGTTCAGATAGATTCTGCGTTCTGTGCATTATTTGGGTTATCCATACCTGCATATTCAGAAGAACGTAGAGCTATCTTTATTGACTCGAGATGCTGAGTAAGTAGCACATAACATGTAAGCAGTATCAACATCTCCTTTTGTTAAGTTGTAACCTAAATTTTTTATTGTAATGTCATCAATCGTCATGCATACTTGATATTAGTATAACTGCCTTATTTCTTTTAGGAACCTAAGACAGTGGTGTCATCTGCTCTTGAAATCCAAACAGAGAGCTACCAACTTTCCTTTGTTTATATGATTGAATCTCATGAGGAATTTTTCATTTGTTTTTCTTCACGGTTCATATATATGTGAGTCCTTTCTGAAGCAAGCCGTCTACAAGGGAAATGCTTCATATCAAGTATCTCCTGTTAAATTCCTATTTTACTTCTCTATAGGCTTTACAAATCTTTATACTATTTATATAGCAGCGTTTCATGCTTAATGTGGTCCTAGAGGTCGATGTGATTGTCGCAGTAGAAGGTTTTAGGATTACACAATGTAAATATCTTGAATCCGCACTTCGTCGATTTGTTTGGTATGTACTGAATCCAGGAATAACGTCCTCTGAAAGATAGCGACAATTCTCTCTTTTGTCTTCTTTTCAAGTCATCGAAGTGTATGCTTCGTAACAAGAATAAAAATCTAGAATGGCTAATTAAATTCCCTAAAATTTCTTCTCCACTACCATTAGATGTCCACAATTCTCTCATATTTGTATGCTATCCTTTCTTAGCAATCAAATACAATATTTCTATTAACACCAGAAGCTCATCTCTTCACGTTTTCTTACAATCCCTTTCTCAAAAAAAATGCATCTTAAACACCTGTATATACGCACTAGTCCATTTTGGAATATAATCCACCATGTTAATATAAATTATTTTCATTCTTGCCGCATGGTTATGACCCAGGGAAAACGTTCAGAAAATTCTTTCTCTTAGTTTGGGGGGTTTTCAAAATTTCATGTTTATTTTTTCCATTTCATAGTATTGTCTTTACATTGTAAAATTTGTTTCCTCTACATGTTCCTCTCATTATCTATACTATCGTCTCTCAAATCTAACTCTGTGTCACTGCAATGTTCACATTTTCATCACTATCACCAAAGTCAAGGTCAATACCATCCTCTCCATTTCCTGACCTACCCTTAGTAAGTTCTCCTATTTTATGCGCCGTTTAGACATTGTATCCAAGCAACTAACGATTGGAGATAGTACTGAAAAACGTGCGCCCATTGTAAAAGGTATAACAGAGATATAGTCTTCATTCTATTGCAACTAAAGAAGCGACTAATAAAACACGTATTTAGGAGTAATAATGAAGAAGAACCAATAAAGAAATATCTTGGTGGAACTCACTGTTGGTGAGCAAGCTTTTAATTTACTTTAAAAATCTAAATCATTTTTGTAATTTTTAACAGCTCGAGTGCCGGAAAGCTAACAGTACTTTGTAATACTCTAAACTACTTTTCATGGCAATCGTTACTCTGTATCGTTTCTGACAGAGCTTATGCGAAAGCTTTTATATTCTTTTTAAGGCTAGCAAGGTACATGCCACTTTTGCTTTCTACATCCATAGTGGAAAATTAATATCTTGTACATTCAAACAACTTTCAAACTTGGTCTCGAAACTTTCAGTTCCATGCTCCTGGCAAGCAAGAGAAAGTAACGGTCATGGAAGCGTCCAAGGAAGCAGGCTAATGGAATTATCCCATCTGTCTCGCACCAGTACCGTGAAGCGGTCTTCGCCCCTATAACGCCGAACTGCCAAAATAACTTTTGGAAATTTAATAATGGAGTGCTTATAGGATTTTCTGTCTTTTTGAAGTTATCCGTTACATTTTGCACCAGTCGAAATGTAATTCTTAATAGCTTATAAAGAGTAGAGAGAGGATCAAATGTGTTAACTCGTCAAAAAGGGCGAAACTGGCAGCCTACAGACTTTAGGTGCGGCCGAAATAAAATATAATAAATTTTGGGGAAATTAATTTACAAAGCTGCTTTTACCATAACGTTGTCAGTAATATTCAAATGCTAAAGCATGCTTTCATTCCCTCTGAGTGAACTTTCTATACTTCAGAGGAATAAGGACTTGCTCCCAAAATTCTGATGTATTCGTTAGCTTATTTTTTTTTATATACGAAATACTTCAGCGGTAAGTACAGTTAGCAAACTCGCTAATGTATATAAATATTTATTTCCAAACAGTGCAACATTTAGCCTTTTAGCAAATTTTCATATAGTAAGATCAAATATAATTTATGCCATAATCCACTCGTTTTTAACATTGACTGTAAAAATGACAATTCCACTGCTCAATTTTATCTTGTTTTAAGCACAATACGCAGCAAATTTTACTTTTAACTTTACACTCTATTTTCCTGCTTTATTATTGCTCAGAGAAAGTTATTGCCGCTTATTTTAAAATCACTACCTCTAAATATCAGTTCTTTTGTGTGATTGATAAATGTATGCAAATAAGTATGAACATAATATATTAATTTCCCACATCTTATACCTTTGTTGATTTCTTAAGCAATTTCATGTGGATCAGCGTCCCAATTTTGATTGCCACCATCTATATATATATATATATATATATATATATATATATATATTCTAAGTAGGCAGGTTGCTCTCGGACAAAGAATAATGAAAAAAAATTATCAGACAATTTATTAAAAATATTAAAATTTTCCACTCACCTTTATAAGATTCTAAAGTTACAGAGTTACATTTTTATAGCTTAAGTACTCTGTTAATACAAACATACGGTGTATCATATTTAACATATGACATACTTGAACTATATTGTTACTGTAAATGTTGCCTGCAATATTACAGAAATTCCATATTTAATTGTAAACATATTCTGTGTTAGCATTTAGATCGTTACTGAATCTTCTACAAATTATCAAAATATATTAGTTTTTATTAGTCAAGAGAGATCTTATTAGTATCTTTTAAGATAAATCTAAGAAATGCCCTATTTACATAAAATTTTTTGCCCATAAATGATAAAGAATGTATGTGCAAAAGAGTCCGCCTGTCATCAGAACTTATATAATCTGGCACCCCAACTCTTCAGACAGAGATTGTGTTTAAACCATTTTCCCGGGAAATGAACGATCGTTTCAAACAATATTTAGGACTTTTAATTTTCAACTTCCGTTCTTAAACTAATATTTACGTTATGGTTGTGTTTATTAGGTTTATTTTTGCCTTCTCATATTCCTCATTTTTCCTTCATGAACTCTTTCAATAGACAACCATAGGTCAGTTTGAAATAAATAATCTGTTGTTGCACATCCTATATTTAATTACTTATGTATTATTAAATATGTAACAATATACTACTTCTGTTACTTTATGATGCCTCAATAGGAAATACCAAATGCATTGGAATATTTCGTTAATATTTTGAATGACAGCATTACTGCATTTTTGGGAACTATTCTACATACTTTTCTTGGGAATGGTCAACAATTCACTTGTGAAAGTATAACAAAATTATTGATAATGAGCGTATTGCATTCTGTAAAGCTTCTATTAAAATCGTAGTTGTTAAATTTTCACCAGTCAAGAAGGTATAGTAATACTTTTAACAAATTAAGATTAGAATAGTATTATATTAAAATCGTTCCAGTTACATAACCAACTTATGAACAACATCGATATCATTTAATCATTACAATTAATATTGTACTATCGAAACGTTCAATGAACTAGTGGTCTCATATATTGTTCACGACACAAATGAAGGAATGGGCATACTCAAAATGCTCTCTGCTACAATAACTTAAAAGTTTACTTAGAAACTTTTTGTTTATAGTTTTAATATAAAAAGAATATTCTGAACTATCTTATATTTCTGAACTATTCTGAACTATATCTGCAATAAAGCTAAGAATCGTCAACAAAGAGATATGCTATATCTAATGAACTCTACCGCCACGGGTGGCAGAGGTCGTTAAGGCACGGACTCGTGAGCGGGAGGTCTGCGGTTCGAATCCCGCCAGAACCGTCCTCCCTGACTGGGGTTTTTTCCAGGTTTTCCTCAGTCTTCATAACTGGCGCAAATGCCGGGGAGGTACCTAAACTTAGGCCTGGAACGCTTCCTTCCTTAAAAAAAAAGAATATCCGTTCCCAATTTATCATTTCATCTCATGTATCATCAGTGTCCGCCGCCTGTGGTGCCTCAGAGTAAAAACGGGCATTAAACACTACTTAAAAAAAAAAAAAATGAACTCTCTCGTTGTGAATGTGTAAGCTTTCACTAGCCAAATTTGTAATTCTTTTCATATATGTACCTGATCTATATATACGTATTTTCCAAGTTATAAGAGTATTTTAACAACTTTAAATTTCTTAAATTTTTGTCAGGAATGTAGCAGATATTAATATAATGAATACATATTTAAATGTACCTATTAAAGCATTTTTTCTTTAGAAATATTCATTTTAGTTAATAAAATGGAAATAGAGAATATTTTAAGCACATGAAAATATTGCTACATATTTTAAATATCTTTAACAATAATTTTAAAATGTTTTGTATAATTAATATGCGCCAGTCCGATGTATTCAAGATTTTGCGTCAGTTAAATTTCAAAAACATACATGGAGAAACAACATTTAATGATTATGATATTATAAAAGAGCAATGGGCGTAATTACCCACATTCGATCCTATGCACTAAATATCTCCTAAATTTGGCCTTTTATTAATCAACCACATGTTTCAAACTAGTGATTAAGTTACCTCTGATCATTATATATTGGCTTTATGCTTAAACAATAAACACACACACACACACTATGTACAAACTTTTTTTTTTTTTCTATTCTGGTCGCACTGTTGCATAAGTTTTACACACATGATCTACTACTAATTCCTTTCTTTGAACTATTATTGCTACTACTTTCTTCTTTATTTTATTTCTCTTTCTCTTATCTTAAAAGTTAAATTTTAAAGATATACACTTCAGAGAGTGATTGTAGTTTATGCAGCAATAGATATTTTATATATTTGGTTGATATATAGACCCATGAATATCTTACATTTTGGAATAGGTTGCATTATTTTTCGGATCGTATAGCACAAGAGACTGCTGAAGATGATCAAAATATTTTAATGTTTTTAATGCCCCTTTAACTGCTGAGGCATATAACTTTGCGGAAGTTGTGTTTTTTATTAATTTCTTTGTCAGTAGTTGCCAAGTAGAGAGTGACACGAATGCAGTTATTAGAAATTCTATTCAATAGAGATCTTCTTTCTCGAACACGCGCTAAGACATAAATAGGCAGGTAGTTAATTTTGTTTTATCAGCAACACAAGATATTTCAGGTTTTTGTTCTGGCAATTTTCTCATTCGTTGGAAGACGCGGAAGAAATAGGAAGAGATTTTTTGAAACGAAATGGAGATTGGCTGGGAGAAGAAGTATATAAATAAGATTTAATCATGTTGGCCGGGTGGTGTAGTGGTAACCATACTTGCCTCCTAAACCCAAGATCGCGAGTTCTAATCTGGCCAGGAGCGATAGATTTTTTCGGGCATAAAAATTCTAATCCTTCGGAAGGGAAGTAAAGCCGTGGGTCCCGTTTTGTACATTTACGGCACGATAAAGAACCTCAAGCCTGAAAAAGAGGCCTAAGAGCAAAATTTGTCGGCCGTTTCATGCCCTGAATTATATGGCACGAAAGTGACATCTGAGATATTAATGAGCGCCTGTTAAAAAAAAAGTCATTTCTGCAGGAGCTGTATATTGTTAGACCTATTCGAAGCAAGCGCATTAAAGAATTTAACAAAACAAGCGTTAGAACAAAGAGAAGATGAACAAAATTTAGTAACTGGCCACAGTCTTAGTGAGACATTAAAAATAAGGCATGAACAATTTTTTTTATTTTCGCGAATACAATACTCGCAAAATTAGCAGGGAACAAAATGTTGAAGATCTTCTGCATGTACTCCCGATATCTTCACACACTATACGATCTTCACCAACAAAATAAATTACTTGAACAAATCATACGTCTCATTTAGGTTCATAAGGTTAACCAAAAATCAACACACGATCAGCAGGTTTCTTTATTAAGCGAAAAGATGCCTGGCGTCTCTACAGGGAGTGTCATAATTTAACTGTACTGTATTAAACATTGCGACCGGCGAAAGAGATTATTTATATACAATCTATACGTACTCTTTTTCTTACAACAAAAGCATACTCCATTTACTGAAATTTTTATTGTTTCAGTGTACTTCTCTCATCAATAAGGGATCTGACTGATTAAATATTAAAAATAATTCAAAAGTTTTAATAATTACCGTGAACATGAATATTATTCACTTTTATAATTATTTCACAAAATTAATATTATTTATTACTAAACAGCGTTTTTGGTATTTAATATGCCCACCCTTGGCTTTAATTACCATTTTCACTCGTTCGAGCATAAAGCCAATGCGTTTCTTACATACTTAACTTATTTCTGGGTCATTATATCACACCTTTTTCACACCATCTTTCGTGGTGCAGCCCACTTTGCTCATCCGTTTCTTGAAGTCGCCCAAAGATTTTCTACAGGGTTGAGATCCGGCGAAAAGTCAGTTCAAACAATGAAAACCATTTTTCGCTATGAAGTCTTAAACACCCTTCGATGCAAGACAGGGAACAATTCTTACTTGAAAATCGTCCTTTCAATGTTCAGTTCCTCTGTCAAGCTCTTCAGTTCTGGGGCAGTTCTTTTCTCTAAAATTCAGATGTGTTAGTCGCTGTTCATCATTGATCAATAGAAATCAAACATTTAGTGTCTGTGAATGCAAAACAACCCCAAAACATAATCTTTTGGGAAAATTCAATGAGCTTCGGCGAGATTTCATCTCCATCGCTTCTTCTTCCATGCGGAGCGTTCAACCCATGCTCTTCAAAATGATTTTCATCAGAAAATAGTACCCTTCCCCACTCTTCTTGAAACCAGTTCTATCCCATGCCAGTCTCATTTTATTCATAGGACACGTCAATAACTGTTTTCTGACCGGTCTTCGAGCTTTCCTTCCAGGTTCTAGAAGCCGCCTACGCACTGCTGAAGCATTTATTTTCATCCCTGCAGTCTCCAAATCATTTTGTAAATCAAAACCGTTCTTCTCAGGATTATTTTTGCTGGTTCTGATTAGGTAAGCCTCATCCTTCCTGAATATTTTTCGTTTTCGGCCACATCGTCATTTTCTTTGAAGTGAAATTGGCACAATCTCTCTTTTCCTTCTAATAATATTATTAACATATACCTATTGCATTCGGCTGCTATCTTTCTCTGATTCGTATTACTAAATTAAGGTAGAGTTATAGCTCAAATTATCTTCTTAGATGTGATATCATTATGAATAAAAATATGCTTGCTAAATAAAATGTAATAAAAGCTAGAAACACAACCAATAAAAACAATAAAAATGTGACTATCTCAACAAAGGTATAAATAATGCGGTGTAGAATTGGAGGGAAACAGTTTTTAGTACTGGATAACTTATTAAACTTAATTTGCACAAGACTGTATCTAGTGATTGCATGTATTTGTGCGTATATATAAATATAGATACATTTATATTATATTCATTCTATTGCAGTAAGAATATATTTATAATATTAAATTTTGAATTGTTTTCGGTTAAAGAATTAAAATCCACTAACAATAAATGTCTAGACATTAATACTATCTACCTAATTTGCAAGCTGTTAAATTAAAAGAACAGATATACTAAAAACTAAATATAAAGATAACAATTAGTTGATTTGAAATAGTCATGTAATGTCAATTTATTTTAAAAATAAAGCCGTAAACTCCTTTATCTCGGAAATAATAATGCTTCCCTAAAAGTGGAAAACATACCAGTATTTATCAGCATGTATGTTGGTCTTGCCTGCATATCCCTTCAGGACCGCCACGGGTGGCCGAGGTCGTTAAGGCGGGATTCATGAGCGGGAGGTTTGGGGTTCGAATCCCGCCAAGACCGTCCTCCCTGACTGAAGTTTTTTCCATGTTTTTCTCAGTCTTCATAACTGGCAAATACCGGGGAGGTACCCTAAACTTAGGCCTGGACGTTTCCTTCCTTTAAAAAAAAATCCTTTCGGGGCGTAAAAATCCTAAGTATGGCTTCCTTCGGAAGGAAAGTAAAGCTGTGGGTCCCGTGTCGTACATTTACGGCACGAAAAAGAACCTCAAGCCTGAAAGAGAGGCCTATGAGCAAAATTTGTCGTCCGTTTCACGCCCTGAGTTGAATGGGACGCTGATGACCTCAGCTGTTAAAGAGCGTCCATAAATAAGTCATTCAAAAAAATCCCTACCCAATATATCATTTCATCTCGTGTATCATCATTGTTCACCGCCTGTGATGCCTCAGAGTTAAAAACAGACGATAACACAATAAAAAAATATATCTCTTCAGTGTCGTCTTAGATATTAAGTAGGTTGTTGCTCCTTCATTTATTTCTGTCCTTCTTTCGGATAAAATAAAGGGCTGCAAGCTTTTTTTTTTTTTTTTTTTCTTCTATTCATTTGCGGTAGACACGACGTTCAAGCAACCCACTCTCCAACTTCAAGCAATTCCTTCCAGGCTATAGTACAACAAAGCAATACGTAAAGCAAAAATTAAATTGGCAAATGTATTTCTGTAACTTTGTGGAAACACACATTGTTCTATAGACTTCTAAACAATATTTGGAAAGAACCAAAGAGGCACGTTTTTGCTTATTGTCTTCGGACAAAAATGACGATAATAATAGTAGAAGTGCTCAACTGCCTGTTTACATGGCTGCAAACGACACAAAATTCTCAAAATAAAAAAAAGATTATGGTGGCCGTATTTCACAAATCTGGCATTAATTGATAGCATCACTCAAGTGTTAATTTGCTTAAAATGATCTGTTCAATTTACACGTAAGTACGATTTTCTCTGTAATTTTTATAGAAGAATGATAACAATTATTATGCTTTAGGCTTTCTTTAATATGATCCCCCCATCATATTAAATTACATATTTACATATTTTAGTTATTATAAATATAAAAAGTGCATTGAAAAAAATTAAGTTTGCTTTTCCACTGTCCTCTAAAAGCTCCATATCCAGCATACAAGGGACTTTAATGTTCGTTTTGCGCTCATTTCTGCAATACTAAAATAGCTTTTTGTTAGTTTGCACAGTATACTAATCAGATAGCGGAGGTCTCTCATAAAATACTCAGATTGTAAGCTTGTTTGATGTTCCATAAGGGAGTATATCTACTCGTAAAACAAAAGGGAAAATGTACTGTACCGGTAAGTTGTTATAAAGGCGATATTAAAAGGCTGTCCTTGTGGTCGTATATCCTAAAGCTTTACCATTACTAACGAGCTGAGATTGTGTCTGGAAAGAGCTCGTTTCCCTTTAGGCTGACCAATTCGTTTACCCTAACGCGGTGTTTTATAAATAAAAAGAAGAGAGATATACCAAATAACTTGAACACAAAGCACAAAATAAACGTCTTTGTCTTCCATATCTTCGCAAGAGAATGTTTCAAAGATGGCCTGATAGACTTCCAAGCCATCAAAACAATGGAAACACAGTCAAGATACATAGTAATAATGTTCTTAAATAACGTGGTTTATATTTCTCACACATCTGACATAAAGCTATCTCGAGCATCACATTTGCTTATTTATAAATAAAAAATATAGCATTTTAGTGGAAAGTATAATTATTAGTCATAATAATTATTTTGAAGAATGATTTAAACCTTTTACACTTAGTAATGACGGAAACTGTTCTGAATGAATAAATAAATACTGTGCAAACATTTCTAGCACTTACAAAACACATTTCTGCCATGGGTATGTTGTCTTCCTCTTTAATTTAGGAGGACAAAAGTTCAAATTTCCCTTTTATTATGCATTTGCTTAGAAGAATCAAGTCTTGGTATTTCTTCATTTTGGATTCCACGGATTCGCCAAACGGAGAATGTAAGTTCACTTTAAAGATTCATTTCGTCTGTATTTTATGAATTTCATGCATCCTCTGTTTCTATGTTACATTCACGGTGGCCGAGGTCGTTAAGACGCGACTCGTAAGTGGGAGGTGTGGGGTTCGATTCCCACCAGGACCGTCCTTCTGGACTGAAATTTTTTTCAGGTTTTCCTCTGTCCTCATAAATGGCAAATGCCGGGGAGGTACCCCTAAACTTGGGTCTGGAACGCTTCCTTCCTTAAAAAATTGCTCCTTTCCGAATTTATCATTTCATTTCATGTATCACCAGCGTCCATCGCCTTGGTGCGTCAGTAAAAATGGGCGTTAAACACTTTTAAAATTTTTCATTTGCTCAATTGTCACATCTGTCCATTGTATTATTCCATTTAGAGTATCATCATAAATTTTAAAAATTATATTTATATTTATGGCTTTTCTTCCAGGTTTCTAGCAAATGAGCGCAACCTTGGGAGTGGCAAATTACGTTGCGATGTATTGTTTTCAGGTTTAGAGAAAATTGATTTTTCCTTCACTGTTTTCAATAACACTATTATGTTGCTCTTCTGGCATAATAATCGCATTTTCCTTCTGTCAGAATCTGAATTGTGTTAACTTTAATTACAAAAAATATCACAAGTCAAACACAAGTTCTACAAAATTAAAGTAATTTTCTCTTATATCATGAGAAGAAGGTGATACGGTGAGGTTTCAGAGACTGCTCACAGAAACAATGTGTTGTAGCTAACAATTATGCTAAACTGAAACTGTGACCTTCTTCACACAATCACTAGCCCCCAAATGGACGGTATCTAAGAGAAAAAGACGCAAGGTTACTGTCAGGGAAATAAGTAACCGAACCTATTTTAAACATGATTATCGTCTAACCAAACATATTTTATTCCAGGAGAACGGTATTCAACGTATTATTTAATACTTATTGTTCGCATATTAAAAAAATTAATAACCGATCGAATCAGATATTAAAACTTATTATCTGGTTCGATAATAATATCTTATCGTTTTTCTTGTTTATTAAAGCATTTAATATATTCTTAGGGTTAATATTTACTTGGTACATGTATATTTTCTCAAACTAGAAGCGACTTAAAACATATAGCTAGTAAATTCACGTTAACTTCATCATCCGCTGCTGTGAAATGTGTTACTATTAATTTCAGGTAAAGACTACATGCAATCTGCAGTGAAAAAAAACTTAGAACACCCTGTATATATTATAAGGAAAATATGCTTAGAGATTTTAAGAGTGATGAAAGTGGTATATTTAAGCTATTCCTGAAATGACTTTTTGGAAGCTCTAGCACAAAGGCATTTATCAATGTGTTCACTTTACAAAAGTGCCACTACGAAAGAGTTATTCAAAAATGTAAATGGCTTTAGGTCATGAATATGCAGATAGCAATGAAGTGCGTTTTCACTCTTAGCCATTTTTTCACTCTCACCACATGGTTTTGGAAATGCTGTGAAGGAAAGTCACGCCTAAGCGTGTTTAATTTTTTTTTTCTCCCTTTTCGTTTTTCCTCCCTCACATTGCTTTGTCTACTGCCTTTCTCTCTACTTTTCTTCACTTCTTCCACGTGGATTTTAGGGGCTTAAATTTTCAAATGCTGATTCAGTAATAATGTTTCCCTGTGCACCTTTAGTTACATTTTTAATGACATGGATAGGCTGCCAGCTCGAGTGACGATTGGGGCAGTACTCTACGGCAGTTCTTTCGCCTCTGGTTAATTTTAGATATCGCAAATCCTTTCTGATACAGGTCCATGTTGATAAATGTTTCCTCATACTTTAAATAAACTCCTTTCTTTCCTCAATCAGCCTGGTTTCCTTTGTTTTAATTGGGTAGCTGATGATACCGCCATCTTTATCGTTCTTTACAGTCTTATTTCGTTTATTTCTGCGCCTATTATGGTAAATTCCTACTCTGTTATTTTACTAATCCGATGCTACAGAGATGAGTGCATCTGTAGGCAACGATTAGGACTTGCATCCGGAAGGTCGACGGTTCAAATCCCTTGAGGCGGATAGTCAAACGTTGGATTTTTTCGAGGTCTCCCGAGATCGCTTAGGCGAGTGTTGGGACTGATCGTTCTTTTCCACTAATTTTTTCACTCCCATTTCACTTCATTTTATTGCTTTAGTTCTGCTGCGTACTCGAAAGGTGGCGAGGTGGGCTGGTGCTGTGTGCTGTGGCGCTGGATTGCGCTTTGGAAAACTGCTCTGCCCTAGCCGGGAGCGATAAATGCCTCCCGAAGTCAAAATACAATTTAAATTGCCTCATGCTTATATAAATTGCCTTCTCTCTATCTAAGATAGCGAAAGTGCCTGTTTGCAAAGCTAACGTTTTCTTTCGACTTGTTTTTGGTTCATGGTTAAAATAGCCCAGCATTTTTTTTTTAAATACAACTACTAAGACATCAGGTTGTGGACACTGATGATACATGAAATGACGTGATAACCTGATAAAAGATTTTTTTTAAAGAACGAAACGCTCCAGGTCTAGGTTTAGGATATCTCCCCGGAATTTGCTATTTATGACTGAGAAAAACCTAGAACTGGAAAAAAAAAAAAAATCAGACAAGTAGGACGATTCTGGTGGGAATCGAACTCCAGACTTCCCGTTCGAGTACGCGCTTTAGCGACCCCGGCCACCATGGCGATATAGACAGCCTGCTTATTAGATATCACTGCATTCAAGATCACTCTGTATTTAACTAAAGAGATTGATAAGGTTCCATCTAACTGCAAAATAGTGTTTTATTGTGGTCTTAAACCTTTTCATTGTGCAACAATTAACATCTACTTAATGTGGTACAAATGGTAATTTTATCCTTGTGTAGAGGTGATGATATGGTTCAATAAATGAAAGGCATCTTACTAGAATATAGATAAATTAACTTTATAAAGTCTAACTCAAGTGTGGCAAAATACTAGTGATATGTGTGTGTGTGTGTGTGTGTGTGTGTGTAAAATAGAAAAAATCGAGACACATAAATAAAAAGTAAATAGCTTACACTCCCATTGATATATGTACAAATAATTTAAAAAATATAGCGACTCATGCTGTCCTAGTCTCCGGTTGTGTATTGTCGGTTGTCCGATCCGAGCTGTCTCACTTTGTTTAAAACTTTACTTACTCCCTCCTCCTCCTTATCATCTGCCAGCAAAGTCCAGCATTGCTACAGGCCTTTCCCCCCGTTAATAAACTCTGTCGGTAGACATTTCTTTCTCCATTCTTCTGTCTCCTTTCAGTACGCCGGAATATGTTCCGATGATTCTTCTCTGTCTGTTACTTCAGTCATCCGCCATGCACCTAATCTATACCAACAAGCGAACCCCTGACTGCAGAGTTTGGCCCCTGTTTGGATGTAACGCTCCATCCCCATCAGACTTTCAGTTCCGATTGTATCTCCAGCGAAACTTTTTCTGCACACTCCGAAAGAGTCAGCTGTCTATTAATGTCTCTCAAGCGTTTCTTAATTTTCCTCCTTTCTCTTAATTCCTCACTTAATTCCTCCACTGTGCTTTTAGATAAATAACGCCCACGTGTATAATAAAATATACACGTTCGAAGCTTCAGCACGCACTCCTTTTCATGTTCCAATCTTTTTCGTGATTTTTCTCCGTTTGTTAAGAAGAATTTGGAAGTAAGTACATTGAGTACTATCAGATTTTAACCATTTGGGTTTTGGGGTCACTTAGATAATTGTATCTGATTTTAAACTTTCCCTTCATTTTGCTGTCTAATATTCACTCACGTTAGTAGGATTCAAAAGAAGACAACGAAAAATAAACAATAGTTACTTCATGCAATTTTTGTGCGCAAACGTATTAATTTGACGGCAAAAAGCTTATGATCTCTTACACATCTCTGACAGATGGTATCCCTAGATAGCTAGTCAACAACAACAACTTAGCACCTCAGTGGTTCACTTTGTAAGATTTTTTTTTGTATGGAGGAGAGAGACTCGAGCGTTATTTACAGACATCAGCACGAGAGGCAAGTATAATGGAAAACTCTTCCAAAACAGAAACAAAGACCAGAGATTGAGTTGGGAGAGAGAAACAGAGAGGGAGGAGGGGGGAGAGAGTCCGAGTGTACAGTTTCGCAAAATGATGGACAAACAGTGCCGCAAGCCTGTTTCTCTTAACAGGCTTGGTCCTACGGAAAAAGCAATGCTCTAGGATGGAATCCAGCATTCTGAAACTAATTGCATTTTGGATGCAGACATGTTCGCTCTCTTTGGGTCAGAGCGGCCAATTTTTTGGTTTGCTGCACTGCAGGAATAAAACAGTGTATACCCAAAACATTTTATTCAAATTTTTTTCTGAACGTGTTAATCGAGTTTAGGAGAGTATATGAAGAGAGTTAAGGAATAAACTTAGAATTAGCAGATATATATATATATATATATATATATATATATATATATATAGTTCTAAATATCTAATCTGTTTTAAATTTTACTTGATTTTCTATTAAAAAGCCACTTTAAACAAGAAAAATAAACTAATATGAAAATATTAAACACTACTTTTTTTTACTTCATATGAAAATACTGTTTGACGATATTATTATTATTATTATTATTAATTATTATTATTATTATTATTATTATTATTATTATTATTATTATTATTATTATCAAATAATATAAAATTAAGCTCTTATAGCGGAAAATACTCTCCTGTTATAATAGTTTTCCCTTTATGAAATTACAGAGGTTGTAAATTTATATATGTATATTTTCCTTTGGTTTGAGATAAATAAAATATGATTATATGCTTCAAATATGCTTCAAATATTGTATTTATTTAGAGTGTGGAATGCAATATTAATAAAAAGAGATATAGCACAGTGGAAAATATTAAATTCCTATCCAACAAAAAAATTTATATATGATAAAAAAGGCCCCGAATTTAACGTTTTAGACACTTGCCTGTAAATAAGCATGAAACGCATTTGTACCAAGTATATTTCTAGTGCGAGAAAGAACGGCTATATAAAGAATATGTTCCAAATTATATTGTTTCTTAAGCTTGTCTCTTTATATAGTCATGCCCTTATATTTTTAGAACTTTATCGTTGTGAACACCAGCTCTGATATTATCTTATGATTTGCGCTAACCGAAGTTCTTATCTATATTGAATCCTCTAAACTTAAGTCATGGGAAGTAACAGGAAACCACAAATTGCTTAAATTTCAAGTTAAGCTGTAAGCCTCTCATTTCATTACCATATCAATGGATTCAACACATTGGGGAACCTGATTAAATAGAAAGAGCTCACAGATCACACGGGGGATACTGCTAGAAAAATACGTTTTACGATAATGTATATGATTCAAAAGAAAGAATTATTGCTTTTAACTTTGGAATCGCTGTTATGATAAATAAATAGTTTCATCAAATTATATGTAAATTTCGCGAATGTTTCAGAGATCTCAACATCAAACTCGCATTAGGAATACAGATACCCTCTAAGTCTCCCAAAGTAAGTTACAGAATAAGTTTACATTTTACAGAAAGGTTGTTTTGGGTTTCACTTAGAAACTTAGTCTTCTTCTATAATGTACTAATAATAAGCATTAGTAGTGACAGAATCATGTGAGAAAAATGTATAGAGTGTAGCATTTAATTAATGGACGGGAAGAGATTCATTTGTCCAAATAATGAGGGAGGGGGCACACACTAAATACTTTGTTTTCAATACTGAATAGATGTATAGTTGGTGTTTCGCTTAAAGGTATCAATAAATAATTTATAACAGTTAAGTGGAAACTCTTACGATTTGTAACTTCCAAGCACTGAAACTCTCCAGTTTATATAACAATGGTGTGATGGACCTGTGCATGTGCCAAAGTCTGGCGCTACGTACGTGGTAGGCCAAGAGATGATAAGATAAGAATATGAACGCCATAACAATAAGTTAAATGCCTGCTGTGGTTAGCAGAACATAAATCTGTCGCCCGTGTATAACGCCGTGACTGGAATGAGTGAAGACCAGATATCTACAGGGCAACTGGAGACGCAAATATCGAAATGCACTGGCCATTTTCCCAAACGTGGACGGTTTCTATAGCAAGATATTTAACGATAAGTAAACCATTATTCACTCTAACAATTTAACTTTCCCGACACATCTAAGCGGAATATGCTGTGTTCATTGAAGTAAAAAACATCAATTATAAAAACTATTGTTTGACATGTCAATTGCTTACAGCACAAGAAGGTGTAAAATGTACAGTTTCTTCCTAAGACCTTTCATCCCTCTGCTTCAACGCTGATTTAGGGAAGGGTGGAAGAAACAAGAAAGATAAAGAGAGATACCATTAGCTTATTTTACTTGTTAATCTTTACACTACTTTTTGTAGCAGTACAAAACTCCGCATAGCTCGGTCTTAAGTCCCTGTAACCATCACCAAGGATCAATGACTGCCCGGTGCATTGGGATTTCTTTCATTGTCTATAACGTGTTCATATTTAATCTCAGTAACTTAAACATGTCGTTTGTATGAAACAATTGTGAAACTTTTCTTAGAGCAAGTACGTCATGGAAAGCTGGATTTGTATTATACTTTGTATTTAAAATATTTATTAGAACAGAAAAGTACTTTTAAGAAATCAATTCATTTGGCATTTATAGAATGTATGCGCTTATATGCATGTACTTACATACACTACCAAATGTGCATAATTCATACAAATACCAAATGTATATATATAGAGGTTTATGATTATATAAATTATACAAAATTATGTACATCATTGGAAAAAGCAGGAACCAATTCTAGAATTCTCAATGCAGTAAAAAGCTTTTATATTTTTACGACCTCATATTCTAAAATAGCAAAAAATTATTTGAATATTTTAAGATTACGAAAGGTTTTGGGTTGCGAATCGACATTACATAAAATAGGCGTGAAGAAATTTGCGGAAAAATTATGAGGTTATAAAGCAAATAACTAAAAAAATATTGAAAAAATATTAATTTAATTTTAAGTAATACAAATACAAAGTCTGAATGAGTGTGTTAAATAAACGAGAATTGACATAGGAAAAGGGAAAGATAAAGCAATAATGGTAGCACGTATAAATATGCTGGTGTAAAACAGAGAGCATCTATTAATTATTAAGTATAAAACCAGAAAGAACTAAAATATTCCTATATAATGACAATTTATGGAATAAGATTTTCTAAAAACAAACCTAATCTCTTTCTTTCTCATATATAACGCCACAATTAAAAAATATTAAAAGGTAGCTGAAATTAGCCATTACTTCGAAACTGTTTGCAGGCGAAATGTATTTTTTTGACAAGATCTGTGAAAGTTATTCGTGATGAAGCGAAAATAGAAACCAATATTATATGAAAACCACGCTAACCCCCGTACACAATTTAATCAGAAACAAGTACATAAAGGAGGATTTTAGGATGGGCAGGGCTGAAAGGAGGTGGATTGGCATTTAATTGGATTTCTGAAGTTGTGGAAATATTTGAAAATCTAATAATAAATTTAAGTTACCATATATATATATATCAATGTACTCTCTAATTCAGAATATATACTGGAGTAATTGTTGGACTTAGAAAATTAACAGTTATAGCATATAATGAAAACAACAGCAAGAATCACAGACGGTATTCACTCTGTTGCGCCTGATGTCCTTAGCCGTGTGTGGAGTGAATTAGAATATCATTTAGATGGGTGTAGGACAATAAACGGAAGCCATATCGAATTACACTGAGCAGGTACGCAAACTTGGAGAGATTTTCTTTCATTTGGTGAAGGTTTCACATTTATAACTTGTTTCGTTGCAATCGTGCGACTGTTCAAAACTGCATCATGACTTTGTGGACACACTGTACATACTGTATTTATAATGTTTGTAATGCATAGTAAATACCAAGATATTATATAGATATGGCAAGAAGTTAATAAATGCACAAGTTGAAGCAGCACAAAAACCATAATAACTTATATCTTTATTAATTACACATTGTTCGCATATTACAAAATCTTAAAACATTAGTTAGGATGATATAAACAGAATTTTAATCTACCGTTTTCATCGAATTAAATTCCTAATCACCTGTACCACCGAAATACATAGCAAGTTAAATTTTTAAATCAGTATGTTCGCATGCAAGCCGGAATTAGTAATTCCGCTAGTAATCGTAACAATCTGTTTACTTCGATTATTCTTTCTATTCTAACACAAAACATGGCTGTGAAATATTCACCATTCAGAAGAATACAAAGAAATTTACAAAAGAACAAGATATGGAATAACCAACTTTAATAACTTTCTATTTTTCATTTATAAACATTGTTGAAAATGAACTATAAAATATACATTGAAGTAGCTGAAGGCATTCACATTCTTTAACGTTTATTATTTACTTACTGCCTGGTATTACCACTTTCCGCTAATTGACAAATTTAAAATCGCCCTTTAATAAAGCTTGACTATACCTTTTATTAGACAGTATATTCTTCAGCCCAAAAATTTGTTTCATTTTCAGCATAATTTATAGCGAGAATATAGTACAAGTTTCATTGTTGTTTCTTCTGGTTTCTGTCTATGAGAGGCGTGGAAGTTGAGACGTGTTTAGTTCCGTCTACAGCAAAATAAAGATGACACTCAACGAACGATATACTGCTCTGAAATTCTGCTTTCGTCTCAATAAATCTTCAGCTGAAGCCCGTGCAATGTTACAGGAAACCTATGGAGAGTTATCCCCTAAAATACAGCTCGAAAATGGCTTAAACTATTTATAGAAAGGAGGCAATCAATTTCAACGGAAGGGCTTCAGTTTATGTTATAATGGAAGAAAGCATTAACACCGCTACCTTCAGTGCAAGGAAATCGTCGAATAACATTAAAAAAAAACTTTCAGAAATGTTGAACTTTACCCCACACATTGGTAACTGAAAAGTTGAACATGAAATATGTATGTGCACGGTGAATCCCAAGATTACTGATTCCCAAACAAAAGGATGTTCGGTTGCAGGTTTGCATGCATGTTACAGGGAGATGCGAGTTTCTTTCAAAGGTGATGATGTTGCCTACATCATTTCAATCCTGAGAGCAAAGAAATAAACTCTATGTATATCTCTATCACCACAACACCAAAACAAAAGCAAAAGTAGTGACTTTTGCTGGGAAAGTTGTGGTAATCTCATTTTTCGACGTTCAATGGTTTACCAGCATGTCGTATTCGAACACACAACTATAACAGCAATAATATAGAAATGTTCTCCTCATTTTCGTGTAACAAGCTGGATACCGCGCCACGATAATGCATGACCTCACGTAGCAAATGTTGTTGCTGAATATCTCACAAAACTCATCCTGAAGTGTTTCTGCCATCCTCCCTATAGCCCAGATTTATCCCCGTGAGACATTTTTTTTGTCTCAAATTTAATAAAATCTTTCATGTGACGCATTTTCCACCATCAAAAGCAAACAGTCCGCGAGGCCGATTATGAATAACCTGTCAAAAATGGTTTCCTGCTTTGATACTGACAAAATTGGTACAGCTGCATTGCATCCAACGGGAGCTGCTTTGAGAAAAATTATCAAAATTATGAAGATGAGTATTTTGCCAAAAAAAATGTAATGTTTCTTTATTGAACAGATCTCGTACTATGTCCCAACAAGAAAGGAAAGAGATATTATATAATATACATTTTTACGTTTGATATGAGTCAGTGTCTTTGAAACATTGCAAGCATTCTTTTAGAGTGTATTTCAAATAATAAGCCAGATGGGATTGCAAAAGTTCATATTCTGTGTTGCAATAAGTGTTCTCTCCTCCTAGACCTTGCAATTAATATCCGGATATCTCAGTTAAGTTCGGAGATAGTGGAAAAGTGCAAGTGTACGTATTGTTTGATTTACGCACTCCAACAAAGACGTAGGTATCAAGCAATAGCACATTATTGGCCAAGACTGTACAAGGATATGTTGGTTTTCATGGTGACGACACTCTCTTCCCTTATACGGGCAATATATATATAGCCGTCGGTTGTTAGGACGATATCTCTAGGGAACCCCATTACATGTCTGCAAAATAAGCGGCTTTTCGGAGTTGCATTCATGCCGTTATCTTTTCTCCATACTACTGACGCGCCTGTAGAAAAAGAAATACACATAATAACAGTAACAACATTACAGAAGACGGTTTAAAAAACGAATTAAATGATAAATCACATCACGGTAGGATAATAATATATTGACTACAATGAAAGTGATAAAAACGTGGATTAAATACGTCATTTCGTATCTATCGCACTCTTACTAGGAATATGTTTGCAAACAGCAACAACTTTTTGCTAAAATGCTCATGTAATCAGAGAGAAGAGAAAAAGCTATATTAACATTCTGACTGCAAAGGAACTGCTTTATTTCTTTTTATAAAAAAGCATGTTAATGTTTCATGTCCACTGCCTTAAGTTCGGAAATAAACAGGTTTTTGATACTTCTTTACAGTTCAGAGACCGCTGATTCTCCATAAGTTTTCTTTCGGCTCGCTAAAATATTGACATAATTCTACACAATTGCTGGCAGGATAAAGTTTTAATTTTGCTAATGACTATACCAGAACTGTGTTGGAATAAAAAAAAATATAACAAAATGACAATAGCACAAGATCCGTTAAAACTGTAGTACATCAATTGCTTTCAAAATATCATGCATTGTATGTGACACTCCAACTTCACGTACTTTTTTCCTCTCTGTTATCACAATGCAGAATTTCTGTTCGGTTCAGCTCGAGAAGCATATGTTTCAGCATTTTTCACAATGATTTATATCGTCCAAAAATGTAATATATAAATGTATTATTTAAAGATCTGTGGAAATTTTTTCTCAATTAATCTCTCAAAATTCGCTAAAAACCAGTCAAATATGACGAGCTTACATCAGAACAAATGTTTTAAAATATTATATTCTATAGTTTCCCCAAAACTAACTCCATGTGAGCCCTTCCCCCCAAAAGCAGACAAATTTTTCAAAATTTACGAAAATGTAGCATCAACTTTAAATTATACTGTTTTTATTTGCATCTTGGAAAACGTGCATACTGAAACATGGTAACTAAGCCACTAAAAATTATTAAATAAGTTCATTTTTTGTTTCATAAAATTGGAGTAGTGTACGAATATAAAAAGATAGCAATTAGCTTCTATTCACTCCATCCATACAAATATGATCCATTATTAGTGTTTTTATTCCGGTTAATAGCCGAAAAAAATGTATATTACAGACTTTCAGTTCGCATAATTATATTATAAATTTAAAATTCCATGGACATTCGTGAACATTTTAACAACTAAAAAGTAAATGAACGGAAAACAAAATTCATCATCATAGATACGAATTAGGCCTAAAGCCTATTTCTGATCCTATATGAACCGTTTGAATTCAGTTACCATAATACGGTCAGAGGAGTAAGTGGTCAGCCTATTGCCTCAAGTGACAGCTAACATATTACTTAAGACATTAAATGACGGGTAATTTAATCCAGGACTCTCTTATTTAGGTATCGATTTTTAACCTGCAGTAAAACTTACGAACTCTCCCAGAGGGTGAACTTTTTCCGTCCGAAAAATCTATCAATATCAGTAGTGTTTGAACTGAGTTAATTCATTCAGTTTTTCTTATCCTCCACATTACTTACTATCGCAAACCTCGAGTCCAGAGGAGAACTCGTTACACCTAGATTGCTATAACCGACAGAAACTAAAATTAAAAGAATAATTCCTCTTTTGCTCCTGTGCTGCTGTTAAGTTACTGGAATTTATTTCTTTATTTCATTGGTGAAACAAATGTGTTACTAAAAATGACTATGAAAGTAAAATAGCTATAAACCTTTATTTTTAATCACATTCAATGTTGAACAAATGATTTTTGAAGTATTGTTTAATTTTTTTCCTCTAATAAACGAATAATCACTGACACTTTATCTCATTTATCGTTTTAAAATATAATTATAAAATATAATGTGCACACTGACTACATAAATGTATTTATCCTAATCATAAATTAGGACGAATAAATTTATCTTTTTTTGTGAAACTTTAGTGCTTAAGTCGCAAGAGTTCTGCTAAATATGAAGGTGCGGTTCTCCTTGAAGAAGTGACAGATAAAGTATTTACGAAACAAGCTATTCATTACAAAGAATTCAAGTGTAACGTAGGAAAATATGCTAATTTCATTGACTAATTCGATTTTTACTCGCTCTACTAGTACTAATGTGGTCTGTCTCAACTAGCTACAAGTTTAATATAATTTAATGGGGGAGTTAAATTTGCATAAATAACAAACCGAAATAAAGAATTTCAGACTGAATAAGAGAAAGATAAATTTTTAACCTAAACTAGTAAAATGGAATACTTGATATGTGTAAAAGCGTATTTTCTCCATTCTTACCTAGAAAATATCTTAACTGTATATGCTATTAGCAATGAATAATGATGAACGATAAGGAGAGTATTTCTATTAGAACAACTACAATGTACTAAATAAAGTTATTTATTTGAATTTTATCGTCAAGTAACAAAGTGTGTAATTTTTTATTATATTTCATACGCTTATATTTTTAATTTTTTAACGAAAATATTCAAGAGATTTAGAGCCACTTCAGCATTTAAATCAACACAGAATTTTCTTGAATATATTTTGAACTGGACCAAATGCAAACATTTTGTTTTGGTTTTCGGAACTCGCATCCTATAAGCAATGCGCTTTTATTCCCAGTGAATGATTAAAATGATAAAGTGCGTTTCCTATTGCTAAAATAATATACACTGTTTGGAAAAACAAAACAACTTTAAAACAACACCCGAGTTGCTTAATATGAAAATATTTTTAAAGGCGTTACCATAAGTTATTTGTTATAAATATTCTTTGCAACCGTCCATTACACAGATCTTTTATTTTTCACTCTGTATTTAATATAGGATATAACAAGTTTATTTTAAGCAACAATTATTGTTCCTTAATCTGAAATACATTTATAAAAGGCAAGCATTAAAATGTTTTCGTTGAAATTCATATAACAAAAATATCAAACTCAGAAATGTTTAATTAACTTTTTAATGCTTTTTTATCCCTTCACAAAGAGAAATACTAAACTTGACTATCACCATTTATGATTTTGTATGGTTACCATTTTGCACCTTGACACTCAAGCGTTTCTGAAATCTTAGAGATAAAGCATTATCTAAGTTTCTGTCATTTTAGATATATTGGTATGTTTTTATTATTGTATACTTGTGAGCTTATAGCCTTTTTCCTAAATTTTCGAAAGAGTTTAAGTCTAACTGGAAAGATAATGCTTGAGTTGACATACCGCATCTAAATCTGTAATATTAAAGAAGTTACGAGACACTTATGCTGAGAATGACAGAAATGTGTGTTGCAGTGGGTAAAAATTACCAGTGGTAGCTAGCCAAGTTTCTACATCCGCAGTCGTAAGTAGTTCCATCAGCGCAACCTCTTTTATCTTCAGCAAGAAACAACGTGTGGCCCTGGAAACTGTAATGGTCTGGAATTCTGTTTGCTTACACCATTCCACCCAGTTCGCTCTCCATCTCTCGTTCTCTGTACAGGAAGCTAGCTCATTCACAGCCGCAGTAGTAGCAGCAGCACTTTTTCCTGGTTCAATCCGTTTTCTGAAAAAATAATAAATCTCAATACTATTCGTTCCTCTTCTTATCCTTAGATTCGGTACAGCGAACTCTGCTTCCGATACAAAAATCCGCTTACTGCGGAGAAAAAGAGCAAAACCCTCTTTTCGTAAGAACCGTACATTTAAATTTCATGAAAAATGCAGGAATTCTGTTCATCAGCATAAGGGGATTTATGATAATCTGACTCATTCCAAAGAAATCTAGTACTTATTATATATTTGATAGTGAAAGGAAATTTTCTTTCTCTTCTTATGTTACCTATATAAGCATTTTTCACACATGTAACGTAGTCGGTCCTGGTTGTGTAGTTGCCTTCTAAACCTAAAATCGCGGGTTCAAACCCGGCCAGGATCAATGGATTTTTTCGGACATAAAAATCCTAAGTATGGCTTCCTTCGGAAGGGAAGTAAAGCCGTGGGTCCCGTGTCGTACATTTACGGCACGAAAAAGAACCTCAAGCCTGAAAGAAGAGGCCTTTGAGCACAAGTTGTCGGTCATTTCACGCCCTCAATTGAATGGGACGCTGACGACCTGAGATGTTAAAGAGCGTCCATAAATAACTCAAATCAACAATCAACACATGTGCGCCATATGTTCTTTGTAGATTAACTTTAATTAGCACATTGCATTGTTTTTAAAAACCCGTTCTTTTAGTTACTCTTAATACTCAAGACTAAAGATAGTGTAAATTACTTTTTAGGGGAGTTAAATATAATATTTTTAGTTGCTATAAGCTCAGATATAACAATCGTTTATGATCTCTGATCTGGGAGTGGTGCAGTTCCATTTTCAATAACGGTAAAAGGACTTTCGTTGTACTTCTATGATCAATATCGTTTCCAAGAAAGCACTTGGATAATTTATTTTATTTAAATAATGGACTCCGGTAATTGCACAATATGTTTACAAAGAAAGTTCCAGGAATAATCCAAATATCACATGTTGTCCTTTCACTCGACCATATTAGATAATAGGTCACTTGATACATTGCGGTGCTAAAACTTTTTAAACTGTGGGCTAATTTAGCTTTGGTTTTAATATATAAACTTTATTCATACTATTCATAAATCATGATCTTAATAAACATATTTTCAGAGCAGAACATATTTTCAGGGCAGGACATATTTTCATAAACATATTTTACACAATTTATGATAAAAGTTTTGGTATTTCTGAAGTCCAGATGTAAACAACGAGAGACATTTTCTAAGCAGTAAAAATTCATTTTCCACTTGTTATTTTTAACATGTTATTGAGAGTTCCAGAAGGGGAAATTGATAGCTATTGTCCATATGATGCATTTTATAGCTTTTAATCCATTAAATTGCAAGAAGACATTAAGAATTTAGCATTTATTTATTATAATTTTACCTGGATTCGGAATAATCTCCCATAATATTTCGCATGAAAGAGGGAAGAAAAGAAGTTTCTGGAAATTATGAGACGATCTGAGCAATATCTGCAATTGGCTTTTTAGATCAGTATTTCTGTATTGACATTTTTTTTTCACAGCAACTGACGATATTCCTCCAATTCCAGAAAGCATGATATTGGGTTTATTTTATCCATAAGTTTCAGCAGTAGATTTAACTATACACTATTGCGAAAGTTCAGGCTCTGAACCAGAACATGTTTTAGAGCATAATGACGCTGCACTTGAAGGGCGTTCATTATCTCTACCTCTCTAGATTTACGCAGTAACTGTCCATTTGTCCTCATCAATTCACTACATAGCTAAATGTATAATGTATAATTATACCTGACTGAATGTGTATATGTATGCTGCCGATGTCGTCAACATGAGGTTACTTGATATAATTGCATTATTGGAGGTGCACGGAGTTCTACTACTTTACAGTATTCAGAAGATTCTAAGCGCATTTTATTTTTGATTAGCTGACACAGCAAGTTTCTATGTTCTTCTAAAGCATTATTCCGTTCTGTTGTTGGCGCAGCAGAGGCAGAATCTCTTAGCTCTGTACTCTTTGGACCTTATGCTCCAACCTAATGAGATGATGTAGAAACACTGCAGTGCCACGCTCTTCCGCCGTCCTCCATCAGTTATTTATTGCCAAACATCGGTATGGCACGAATAATACGAGACCTTCATGGAACGTTATGAGGTTCGATATCCGAGCAAGTCTTCTAGATCAGGAGAAAGGTGGGCACGACACCCACAGGCATCCGTGTCATTCACAATAATTCACCTGTGACTGCCAATCAGATAAATTAATGGCATTTGAATGTGAATGGATGAAGAGAACCTAAGGGGAAAGGAAATGAAGAGTGTTGAAATGAAATGAGAAAGTGAGAAAATATAAAAAAATAACCAAAATTCTGTGGATGTCCATCAAACTTTTGTGGTCATGGTTATCTATCAAAATACCACATCGCCATCACTATGAAGGAATTCGAGTTGCAATCATGATTATATCATTGCTGTAGCCAGTCTATGGAACTATTAGAACGGCCTTCTTTCAAATATCCTTTTTGAGAAAGAGTGGAATGATAACCTACAGGTTAACGTAATTTGTATTATCTTCTAAAGAACATGACTAGAACCCATCTGCCTTGCATAGATAGGCCTTGCCAATGCCTAATCGAATTACTCAAAAACCAGAGAGACATTGTCCAATTTCTGTTGATATTTTGTTTGTTTTATTGGCGTACGTATCAGGTCATCAGTGTCCCATTCAATTCAGGGCATGAAATGGCCGATAAATTTTGATCAGAGACCTCTTCTTTCAGGCCTGAGGTTCTTTATCGTTCCGTAAATCTACGACACGGGACCAACTGTTTTACCTCCCTTCCTAAGGAACCCATACTTTATATTTTTAAGCTCGAAAAAATCCATCGAGCCTGGCCGGCAGTAAACCCACGATCTTGGGTTTAGAAGGCAAGTATGGTTATTATTATACCAACAGGATCGACTCCAATTTCTGTGGTAAGGTAAAATCCACTACTATTAATGCTCATTTGACGAGAAGAACTATGCATAAGAAACGTAAAACAATAGCTGTGAAACAGTGAAGTCGCCATATGAATGGACGCAGTCTTTCCGCATGTAAACTGGACGCCAATAGCGTCAAAACCTGCTTTACCTTTGACCTTTCGCATAGTACTGAGACTGTTAGAAGCCATGACAGCTGGTGATTTTTACAGTTAATTAATTTTACCCCTTATAAAATAAGTAAATGAACGCATCTCCGACGGAGAAGCAATCTGCTAGTTGCGTTTGGATACGCTAGGGTACATTATCACTGCATGGATCTTTGGACATGACGAACTCATAATATAATTCAGCGATTCTAGATATTTTACCTTCCAAAGATTACACCGATCTTTATCTGCTAATATTAGTGGGCAAGATTTATGGTAATGGTAGACATTTTTAAATTTTGTTAAAGTACAGCTCTCATATTACCTACATGCATATTCAAAATTTGAGCTGCTAATGTGAAATAAATCCAAATATATCTTCGCAATATTACAATTATTTAAAACAAATAGCGTAATATTTATATTATTTGTTTGTTTTCTTTAAAACAATTATCACAAAATAAGTAAATAGTATATTTAACTGTAATAATTAATTTAATCAATTGATCTATGGTTCTTGAGAACTGAGCTAGAATAGTAAAACCTTAAAACGGAAGAAGGTACACTGAGCTGGAAACAATGTAAAAGAAAACAAAATAGGATACATATTAACATTTTAGCTCTCTTTCATTTTTACTCAGAATTTCAATATGAATGAGGATTTATATCCAAAATATAGACAAGAAAACCAAATTGTGTCGTATTTGCACAAACTATAAGCATAAGCCCGTGCAGTTTGCTATGCCTGTTTATTTGACTGATACCTCCAGTTACATGATACTTGAATTGCAATAGCCGGCGTGTGGCTAGCATAACCAAAAGGTATTCGAAGTCCCAACGTGGGTAGTAGGGAGATTCTCTTCTGACAAGTTTGGTCTAAGTTCCTCCCTCAGTGATAACCGCCACGGGTGGCCGAGGTCGCTAAGGCGCGAACTCGTGAGCGGGAGGTCTGGGTTCGAATACAGCCAGGACCGTCCTCCCTGACAGAGGGGTTTTTCCAGGTTTTCCTCAGTCCTCATAAATGGTAAATGCCGTAGAGGTACCCTAAACTTAGGCCTGGAACGATTCCTTCCTTTAAAATAATCCTTTCCCAATATATCATTTCATCTCACATATCATCAGTGACCATCGCCTGTGGTGCCTCTGTAGCAAAACTGGCGTTAAACACTATTCATTCATTCCCCCAGTGCTGTAGTGATTAAGTATAGGGGGATGACTACAATACACAATTTTAATGCACAAGACATTTATGCTAAAACACACAAAACATTAATAATTTAGAATTCAAAAATAAATGCTACTCTAATAAATATTCTACTGGGAAAACATAAAAAGAATATATCATGAAAGTAAAAACCCACCGCTTCTACTATTGCCCTCATTCTTCGGCTTTCATTAGCGCTGGCGTGTTCATGCGCGCGCATCTTACAGACAGATTAAAACGGTCTTTGAGCTTTGCTTTGTTTTTCGGCAGTCATGCATAAATAAAGACGAAGTCACAAGACCATTCACCCCTTACGTTGCTAAACTTTGCAGGCTATTTCGTGTCTAAAGCTCCAAGATTACTTGAAGTCTGTATATCTACTGCTACTAAGTGAGGTTAATTATGACCAAAACGTGTGTCCGCTCCTCAGCAGGATGCTACTCTGCTTGAAGAAACAGACAGCAATCCCTTCCCGTATGATTGATTGATTTATTTATGGACGCTCTTTAACATCTCAGGTCATCAGCGTCCCATTCAACTCAGGGCGTGAAACGGCCGACAAATTTTGCTCAGAGGCCTCTCTTTCAGGTTTGAGGTTCTTTTTCGTGCCGTAAATGTACGACACGGAGCCCACGGCTTTACTTCCCTTCCAAAGGAAGCCATTCTTAGGATTTTTACGCCCGAAAAAATCCATCAGTCCTGGCCGGGTTTGAACCCACGATCTTGGGTATAGGAGGCAAGTATGGTAAACACCACACGACCAGGACCCCTTTCCGTATGTCTCTACAATGAAATTATTAAGATGCTTTTGAATGCCGCACGGTTATTTGCTTATAAACTTTTAAGATGGAGTGTCTTAAAGGCAGTCAGATTATTTCTTCTTTCTTTTGCTGAAGAAAAGACCAACTACAACTGGAAAAATATTCTAACCCACGATCTTGGAATAATAAGTTAGCAGCTTTTATTGTAAACATCTTATTAATTGGAATAGTAATTCAATAATATCATTAACAATGATATACCTCAATTTTGGTTTCAATTAATTAAAAAATAAGGATATTGATATATCAAATAGGAGGGTATAGGAGCCAAGGTAACCACTACACCACCAGGACCCCTTCCCGTATGTCTCTGCAATGAAATTATTAAGATGCTTTTGAATGCCGCGCGGTTATTTCCTTATAAACCTTTAAGATGGAATGCCTTAAAGGCAGTCAGATCATTTCTTCTTTCTTTTGCTGAAGAAAAGAGCAACTACAATTGGAAAAATATTCGCAGACGGAGTAATATTTTTATGTACAAACAGGGGAACACTAAACTAATCTTCTACCGATCCAAAAAAATAATATATGACACAATATATTTGGTTCATCAACTTGAACTGGTTCCCGTCAATTACAGAGTATTTGAAATAATTAATATTTGTAATTTTAGAATCAGCAACTCAGTAATTATGTGTAAGTAAGTTGTGCATTTTCTTTCAGTGGAGGAAATTTAATGACATAACTCGTGCATGTAGAATTAATATTGTATAGTGGTTTAAATACAGTTCATAAAGTATAATTTTTGGTAATATTTAAGAAATAGCCTGTAGAAATTCAACAAGGTAAGGAAATACTCTCGTCTTTTTCCCAACACAGAAAGATTTGGCAAACGTCAGACAATGCATGATAATCCCGTTTGGTATGCGGCTAGGGTTGAAAATGCACCCAGCCTCAGGGCAGAAACTAACCGTTTTGGAGGCATAGTTGCAGGTGTCCGAGTAAAAGGGTCTTTGACATAAAAAGTATGAAACCTTTTTAAATTCATCTTACTGACGAATAGCGAAGCATTTGATATGAACAAAATTTTCCAGCTATAGTACATGAAACTCATTAAGGTAAGCACTCACCTATGAGGCACATTAACACAAAATTGGCGGGAATATTTCGCGCCTTTGTCCGTTGGTAGCGTCATTTTATATTGTGTATAAAAGGGATAGATTTTTTCCCCAAAACCAAGCAGATAAGTGTGGCTGCCGTCGCCCGGAAGAGCGGTCTCAGTACCAAGTAGAGTTCCGGCGACAAAGCCTGAGCGTCAGTCACCACCTTAATTGCCGATAATACATCTTTGAGCTGCATTAAGAATTCAGTTAAATTAACAATTTCTTCGCACTCGGCACCGTTTGTCAACGTAATAAATTTACGCGTTTGCCAAAATTACCTTGCCCATGGTTCGACGTGAGACGTGAGTTTGCCCGAGTATTCATGTTAGAGAATAGACGATATCAACAAGTAAATAACAAAGCGTTATTTGTCGTCACCTTCGGAGTCCCATTGGCTCAGGCCCGACTGGCTTACAGCCGCCAAAATCCAGCGAAACGCCCTCGAGAGAGTCTCATCGAAGAAGAGTAGGGGGTGCTCTGCAGCGCCGTGGCGAAACTGCAGTCCGCTGCAGAGTAGCATGTAGTACAGACGTAACAGTTGACTGCGTTTTGTTTTGTGCTATTCGGTTTTTGTCAGTTTCTTCTTAGTTATATTTTTTCTTCACATTTCCTTTGCGACAGTTTAATAGTTGTCTAGTCAATTTTAATTATGAACAAGATCACGCGAGCAAACACTTTGAAAGCTGCGTTCGATAAAAGTAAGCCTCGGCCTACGCCATTAGATATACATCTCTGGTTGGATACCACCCTACGTATAGCCGAGGATCAATTGGACACACTTCAATTAATTGGTAAGCAAAATGCAGTATTTATCAAGTTGCACAGTAGAGTGATTTTCGAACAGTTGTTAAATGCACATCAGGACACATCTCCCTTTGTAACTGAAGACGGATCCGTGACTTCCGTAACCATTAGTGGTGCCAGTGCAGAATATACCCATGCCCGTGTGTTTAATTTACTCCCGGAATTATCAAATGATAAAATACGCCAATCATTACAGGTATACGGATCTGTAATTAAAATTGAAAATGAACATTGGTCTCTCGGCTATAAGTATCGGGTGCAAAATGGAATTCGTTCTATTGAAATTGATTTGAAAAAACCTATTCCATCTAATTTGATGATTGCTGGTCACGAGGCTTACATTAATTACGCAGGGCAACCACCCACGTGTAATACGTGTGGAGAAACCACTCATTTCCGTGATCGTTGTCCTTACAAGAAATTTACTTCAAAGATCCCACAAGTACCTCGTCCAACATTAATGAGTGAACTATTCTTTCAGGAAATATTATTTACTCCTCAGGAAGCTTCTGCTTCCAGCCCCATTCAACCTGACCAGCAGGCAAACGCTCTCCCCTCTTCCGAGCCCTCTCAACAGCCCGCCTCTCCCTTGGAACCTATGAATCTGACCATGCTGTTGTCGCAACGGCATGACCTATCTCCCTTATCCCCCCTGCTAGTAACACTGACCAGGTAGCTACTGCACCATTGTATGAAGAGATTAGTAATTTCCAAACTCCTGAAAAATTTCGTCTTCTTGCAAAAACTTTTCATTCCCTGGATATTGACATTGCTCTTCTTCAGGAGGTAAGTTCTCCGTTTATAACTCGCTTATATGGATATAATGCTGAAATTAATACTGATTTTGTTACCCGTGGTACTGCCATATTGCTTAAAGATCACTTGCAATATACGGATGTGCGTATGACTGCAAATTTTAGGGGTATCAGCCTTATCCTAGGGAATCTCAATATTATCAATGTGTATGGTCCTTCTGGCACCCATATGCAGAAGGAAAGACAAATCTTTGCTGAAGAGGTAGCTTCTTTGTTTTCTAATTCTCCTCGTGTGTTATTAGGTGGCGATTTTAATACTGTTTTATCTCCTAAAGATTGCACAGGGGTTTACTTGCCTTGTTCTGCATTTATAGATTTAGTTCATCGACTTCAGTTACGCGATACATGGGAAGTCGTGAATGGTGATCGTCCGCTTTACACATTTCAACGCAATCTTTCGGGAGCACGACTCGATCGCATTTATGTTGATCGCGCTCTTTGTATTAGTACTGTGGATATATGTCCGACAGAGCTCTCTGATCATTGTGGATATCTTACTTTCATTACGCTACCTGCGTCCTCTTCATCATATGGTCGTGGTTACTGGAAGTTTAATGTGCAGATTCTTTCTGACAAAGATATTCAGGTACTCTTTGCAGAGCGGTGGCGATGTTGAACTTATCAATTAACTTAGCAACGATTTTACTCTACTAAACTGGAATGGTGGCTTGTCATCAAAACAAAGATAAAACGGTTTCTTCAATATGTGTCTGATGATAAATACCGCAGAAAACAGTGTTATCGACAGTTTCTTTATGGAGTATTGCGAAATTTGTGCAGTCGCCCTGTGGTTGAATTGAGATAAAAAGAATTAAAGCTCGGATTCTTAAACTTCAAATGGACGATTTGAGGGGCAATCAGGTGCGTTCCCGAGCTACGTTCATTCCTATGGAATCTCCGTCCATATATCATCATGTCCGTGAACAACGGGGTGCCAAGCGTAAATATATTCATAGCATTCACAATGGCTCCCATAGTTCTGTAAGTAGCCAAATAGATATCCGTTCTGTTGTTTTTGAATATTTTCATAAGCTATATTCTGATATCACACCTGACGAACTCCTTAGTTCAGAGGAAATTACGGTTCAAACCTCTTCTGGGCCCAGTGATAATATTGCTTCTTTTACCATGGCGGAACTGCAAGCAACTTTAGGTGCCTGTCCTCGAAATAAATCACCTGGAGTAGATGGACTATCTGCAGAATTTTACTCTGCATTTTGGCCGTTGCTGAAGGATGCACTTCTTGCAATTTTCAATGAGCTACTGTGTACCACCTTGATTCCCTCTGCATTTGTTCATAGTATATTGGTCCTTGTACCTAAATGTAGCCATCCCAATATTGCACAGGACTTTCGGCCTTTAACAATACTCAATACTGATTATAAAATGTTCATGCATTGTATTACATATCGCTTATCACCAATGGTTGCTCATATTCTTGCACCGGTACAACAGTCCATTCGACGTGGAGGCAACATACTGTATGCCCTGTGTGCTCTTCGTGACGCTTTTAGCGACACCCATATTTCGCGGGTTGGGAAACTTTTGATCTCCTTTGACTTTGACCATGCATTTGGCCGGGTGAAACATAGTTATTTAATTAAAACTATGAAGCACTTAGGACTCCCTGATATATACTGCTACCTCATTCGCAATATGTTAAAAGCAGCTACTTCCAAAATTTTAGTGAACGGCTATTTCACTCATTCCTTTCCTGTGAGAGCGTCTGTCAGGCAGGGGTGTCCGATGGCTATGCACTTGTTTGTGATGTCCATTAAACCTCTCCTAAGAAAATTGCAACAGTGCCTTCGTTCTGATGGTCACGCTCTTATTAAAGCATTTGCTGATGATGTCACTTTGCTGATCTCACGTGGTTCTCTTCTTTCTCATATTCACGAAATTGTGAATAATTATTGTAGAGATTCTGGAGCGATCCTCAATGTGAATAAATCAAGATACATGCTCGTTGGCTCTACTTCTATAGTCCCACCTTCTTGGATATCTATGGCTTCAGTCGTTAAAATATTGGATATTACGTTTTTATTCACGCTACCGGGGATGATTCAATATAATTGGAACTGTGTTATTAACAGTGTTCGTAAAGTTCTTCAAGAGCATCAATTTCCTTCCCTTCATTTGTTACAACGTGTTCATTTTGTTAATATATTCTCACTATTCAAAGTATGGTTTGTGAGTCAGGATCTGCCGTTACCATCCATCTTTGGCGCTAAGTTAAATCAGCTACAGGATGGTTTATTTGGAAAGGTTTTTTGTTACGAGTACCTAGAAATCAACTCACACTTCCAACCTCTGAAGGAGGTCAAAATGCCATTGATCCACAGGCGAAAGCTGGTTGTCTGTTCCTCCGGACAAACTGGGCACACCTAGGAGACTATGGCGATTCTTATAGTCATCGGTTTCTCACCCAGTGGTTGTCGGAACACCGTCTCAAGAATCCACCAGATCTTCGAAGGTTGCGATTCAGGCACCCCAGGTTAAGAAGCTACTTCAGTTAATCGTATACTGTCCTGTCGACCTACATGGCCAACCACCGAAATCCAGAGACTTGTATACTGCCTGGTTATTTCAATTGCCGGCTTCCAAAGTAGTTTTCCAACACCCAGTATACAACTGACGCCGAATTGGTCCATACATCCTGTCCATACGACATCCTGCACTCAACACTTACCAACGGAGTGTCTGGTACCAACTGGTAAATAATATCTTTCCTACCAATGAGCGTCTACATCGTATTGGAATGAAGATATCTCCTAACTGCGATGCTTGAGGCCTTCAAGATACAATACTCCATCGTTTAGAATGTGGTGCTGCTGCATCAGCATGGCGGAGAGTGCAGGCCAAGATCCTCCGGATCCTGGATGTCTCTGAGAAATGTTTTGAACCCCATTATTTGACATTTCCAGTATTTAGTTGGTCCTCAGTAGCTCAACAAATGGCAGTGTTGCGATGTATTGGACAATATTTACTTGAGTTTGAAGATTTAATTAAAAAAAAAAAAACAGTTGGACCACCACTCAGCCGCCGCATCGCGCCGGCAGCCGTGGAGGAGGCTGTGTATATAGATGTATAAATTTTATTATGATGTTTCTTAATTTAACTTGATTATTAAAATATCATTGTTAAAAGGTTTTGAGTCAAAACTTCCAAATTCTCATAGATGGAAAATAAATTTAAAAACAACTAACATAAAAAAGAGGACATTTGAAACTATCGGGAAAAAACCTGCGATCAGCGGGCATAAATTATTTACCGCATCACCCATACAGCCCAATTACCATCCCCCACCTATCAAATCCGTTTCAAACTGCAGCCCAAAGTGAGGTCAATAATAAACATCCCTCCCGACAACATTACTATTTCAAACTGTATCGTCAAGGTCGCATGCATGTCATGATGGAGTTGAATATGAGAGAACGGGCTGGATTTGTTGTGGCGACTGGACACAGTAAACAGCTACCAATACAAAAACATCCCAGAACTCATCATGATTCCTTCTATGAGGATAAACTATCCTTATAGGAGCAAAGAATTTCAAAAGAATAATCATCCTGTCCACACATATCAACAGGTTTCAAAATGGTTCTCGCAAATTCAATATCATAACTATTGATTGATCTCCTTGCTCACAAGATTTTAAACCCATTGAAAAGGTGTGGACAGAGGTGAAATAATGGCGGAGTTATATTGACTTGTACGAAAGCGGAGAACGAAACAGATTTTGTAGGAACAAGTTCAGACAGTATAAAATGACTCATCTTCCATTTTTACATTACTGATATTTGTATAATTAATTACATGTATTATAAAACTTATTATAATCAATTTGTACAGTTTATATGCCTGCATATCAATAGTTAAGTCATTTTGCGTATTTCCTGAGTATTAGAACAACTAGTTCACAGAGCCTTTTAGGCATAGACCAGGAGCTGTTGTGTTTTGGGAACGGGACAAAAAGAAGATGGTCCTATACATATTTTGTAAGAAGCTTTGCATAAGAAGGGTCATCGCTAAGAATTTGAACATTGTTAGGGAAAAGGAGTGGGTCTGACCCCTAGGTATTGTAATGACTTAATATAAGAGTTAGTTTTTTGTTAAAATCCAGGACAGGCCGGGTAATAAAATCCTATTGATGCAACAGAACCTTGTGAGTGTAATGCCTTACAACCAACATTACGTAACGAAACCCAAGGGAAAAACAGGAGGAACAAAGGCTAAAAAGGGCAGTCAATCGGAGAGCTTAGGGAGGAGAAAGACGAAAACGGTAAACATGGAGCCAAATCGAAAATAGTGCTTCAAAAAGAAAAAACAGTGGAACGGTGAAAGATTTGGTATAATTGCCGGAAAGTAATAGATTAGAATCCATCGAGTTAGTTGTCAAAAGTCATTAATAATTTCAGAACTTAAAAGGTGGACCTTGAAAGAAAAAATCACTTAAATAAAAATAAATGATGTTATAGTAAGCTCCACGATTCGTGCTCATCTTTTGCATAATTCCCAGCCCTCTCCCATTGGTCTAAGAAGGTCTTAAAATTCCAGCAGTTCACCGACCTAGCTTGGCATGGCGTCATTCGACCGGCAGCAGGAGAAGAAATGGACATCAATCCGCCAACAATCAATTAAATCAACAAATTCCTCCTCCACTTATCACATTAGACTATCGACGACGATCGCCCAGGACGTTTTTGGGAGGAAGTCAAACTTTTTCTAGCAGTTTGATGCTAGAATAAGGTAATAATAGAAGCGGAGGGCTTACAATTCCGATATTAAGCTAATTTATATTCTCTGTTTAGTTTTTAATTTTATAATATTTATTAATACCTTGTTTATTTTAATAACCAATGTGATTGTTTACTTATTTTGTGTGAGCATATCTGGTTTAAAATTGAAATAAGCCTATGCAATTGGGAGTAATATTACCGTGTGTACACTTAATATTAGTTTTGCTATAAAAAATAACAAAACAATTCACGGATTAGTTGAATTAATACTTCGATAATTCTCGCTGTAAGGACTTCTGCTTTTAACCGCTCGACTATTAGAGTATGTCACGGTATGACGATTAATGTAGCGGTGAACCGTCGTCATTTTCTGCTAACTGAAGTAAAACATCTTCTAGCAAGTTTTAGGATTCTCAGGAACCCAATAATGGATATAATCCACGATCACATGGTAGTGCTTTTAGAAATGCCGTAACATTTATCTCCCAATGGTACTTATTTGATAAACTCTGAATTTTTGTCCACGAATTTCCTGCAACACGATATTCCCTGTTTGAAATCGTGTTAATGAAGGTGTTGTAGCGATGCACCCAAATCAGCTGCAACTCCTCTTTGTCCCAGTTATGGCGATTCTGATAATTATAGCAATAATAGATAACATGAAAAATTATAATTAAGCATATCAATAACACCGCACTCTTTTTAAGAAATTAGATTGTACCAATAAGTTGTATCCAGTAATTTGAGAGTTTTCCACTTGGGTTACATTGTGCCCTAAATACTGCAGAACACTGCGAAACTTTAGGGTTGTAGAAATACGCTTGAAGAATGTAAATATTGTAAGGGAAATCGCTCAGAATATATTCTTCGTATTTCAATTGAATTTCAATGTGTTTCCCCATAAATAATTTCGATATATTCCTTGTTGGTGAACAATGCAGCTACTACGGCTGAAGCACCTACCCCAGACAGCAAGCAAATCCCTATTTAAACACACATCAATGTCAACTATAAAATATACACACAAGCTCAGTGGCCTCTCGTTTCTCTGCCCCTATATATAAGCATTATTGCGTATTTATTATATGTCTTATTTGATTTATTTGATAAACCGTGATGCGACAACCCTTCTTACACCTACGTGTGCGGAAAATGAACGTGCAGAACACGGCATGAAAAAAAATCCCAGTACACACAGTAACATTGACAGGATGTTACGTGGAATTATGAAGAGTTAAACAAGATTATCCTACGATAATGGCAACAAATTATCCATGTATAGGTGTCAAAAACTCAGATGAATTAAAAAAAACATTAATTGTAATCAAAAATTAAAAATCTCCAGAAGGTAATAAAAATGCACCAGCCAACTTATTAAACATATTTGGAGTTATTTAGTAAGTGCAGCTGAATTTATTTATTACTGATAAATGGAAAGAAGATATGATAAACTCTTTGTTTAAAAAAGAAGATAGAGAAATAATACTTTTGAATTCATTCTATAAAATGTATACAAAAATTTTAACGAAAAGACAGAAACGTAATGTCTGAAAGTTATTATCAGAAATGCAACACAGAGCTTCAGAAAAAGACATTGTGTATGAATGTGTATTTGTAATTACTCAGCTGCTCGTGAAAAGAAAATTCCATCTGCCAAGATATATTGGTATCGCAAATTATGTAAAATCCTTTGTTCAGTTAAGAAGTAATCTTCAATGAAATATAGCAAAAGAAAAATTATTTTCCAGAGAAAATTATTGTATCAATCGTATACAAAATAGTTTTAAAAAGTGGCGAAAAGAGAATCAATGTAAAAATATTAACAAACTTTGATAAGAATGCCCACTATTGCCGACTTCATTTAATTTCTACATCGAATACACCATTATAGATGAATATATTAATAAATAATATAAATTCATTTGACAACACTTCCATAGTTGCATCAGAAAAAAATATACACGATTGATGTATTTTATGAGTTATAAATCACATATATCAACAGAAACTAATGCTTTAGCCTCTGGGGGAAAAAATCACACAGAATAAAAATTTCATTCGATAATAAAATTAGTGAGAAATTTAAAAGCTTTAAATAATTAAACTACGAGATAAATAATACACAATTAAATCGCTTAACAATTAAAAGTAACAATTTTAAATCAAATATGCGGCATAAGGTTCAAAGAAACGCAAAGACGCGTGAAGTGTTGGTAGTCTTTTATACGGTTCAGAATGTTAGACACTTACAAAAAGTCAAAATAATAATATAGAAATCCCATAAGTTAGATTCTTGAGAGCGGTTGCTATATAAAAGAGCAGATAAGCAATATAGTAAAAAATAAAGGAGAAATCTAATATATTAACATAATAAATGACAAATTACGAGTATACCAAGATAAATATTATAAAATTAATCGTTTTCCAAGATGATTTCGAAATACAAACATAATACAAAGAGAGGAATGGTAAGCTATATGAAAAGATGGCTGAAGCAGGTATTTGAAAAAATTGAAACACAAGGCCTAATGCGTGATGGCCTCTGATTTGTTTACACATAGTTATTTATGTATCATCTTTATTATGCTACCTCTATTCTTTCTTGAAGGATCTCATAAAAATAGAACATTTATTATAGATTGCATTAAATAAGGATTTTTTCAATTAAAATTAGTATGAATCGCCGATCGATATAATACGAGCTTACCCAAGAGGAAAATTAAATTTACCAGGCCCCTTGGCGAAAAAAATGGCTATTACTGCCAATAGTGAATACGAAACTTTTATCAGTGTTAACGCTTACAAGATGGAATTATTTATCATTAAAAATATTTCGATGGTTTTTAATAAACTGAAATTGTTTACAAACATATTTTCCATGTGTAAATGGAAGATAAAATAATATGAATTATAAACTTCACCACAGCCAAGTACAAATCCTTATAAAATACCTAATTTGCAATTTACTGGACACCTTAAAACTAATTGACATAGATGAGACAGCACCATATTTATCCTCGTAGTCGGTACTGGTGGTGTAGTGGTTACCATACTTGCCTCCTAAACCCAAGAACTCGGGTTCGAACCCGGCCAGGACCGATGGATTTTTTCGGAGCGTAAAAATCCTAAGTATGGCTTCCTTCGGAAGGGAAGTAAAGCCGTGGGTCCCGTGTCGTACATTCACGGCACGAAAAAGAACCTCAAGCCTGAATGAGAGGCCTCTGAGCAAAATTTTTCGGCCGTTTCACGCCCTGAGTTGAATGGGACGCTGATGACCTGAGCTGTTAAAGAGCGTCCTTAAATAAATCAATCAAAAAAAAATATCCTCGTCCATTTTAATACAAAGTATTTATTCTTCCTTGGCAATATTTATAAATGGGCGTACCTGTCTTGCCTTAACTTCACTTGAAAAGGAGTCAAAACATAACATCCTGCTCACAACATTCATAAAAACTCTCTTTATCTCGTTCCAAAACCTGCTTCATGCGTTCTTTGGATCTTTCCTTTCAATGCTGACTCTCACTATCACACATAGGATGGTAAATTAGAGAAATTGCACAATTTTCTCCCTGACTACAAACGTTGGCACGAAATGTTTGATACACACTACAGTTTTATGATAAATTTCAAAACTTGCACGGTGTATTATCTTTATCCACTCTTCCATTACTTACTGCTATTTGGATCAAATAATTTTGGTATTATGCGGTGCACTGTTATAATTAAGCTTATAAGAGCAACCCATGTTATACCAAACACTTTCTATTACACAAGGCTCCGGTGTGATTTCAGCAAATCAATATTAACACACACCAAACCATTAAATTAACACGCTACTGTTTATATACTTCCAACTATAAAACATTATAATAAACCGTGTATTTGCAAGGAACCAAATAAACAAACCATGTGTTTAATAGCAGCAACACAACATACTCCTGTGGATGTATATGTCTCTGCATAAGCTAACTTGCAAATGAGTGGAAACATGTTATAATATCGTGCTCACGCCATTCATTAAAACTATTATCATCTAGATCCAAACTCCTCTCCATACGTTCTTTTGGATATTTCCTTTCATTGCTAACTCATACCATCACATGGGATGGTAGATTAAGAAAAATTGCACAGGGAAAAGTCCTCCCTGACCACAAATTTTTATACAAAACTTTTAATACATACTATAGTTTCATTATTAACTTCAAAATTTGCATGATGTATACTCTTTTTCCACTCCTGCTTAAATTAATGCTTTTTAGGAAAATTAATATGGTATTTTGCATTGCACTGCCATAATTAAGACATACAAGAGTAATCTATATTGCAGTAACACTTTCTATTAAACAAGTTCCTTATGTGATTTCACTAAATCAACATTAACTTAATAAAAACAAAAGAAGTGATACGCTACAGTAGATTTACATCCAACTATAAACCACTATAATAAACCACGTAACTGCAACGCACCAAATTAACAAATCCATGTAATTAGCAGCATGGATCACAATTTCCACCATTTATTGATACCTACATTGGGGTCTGGTAAATGTAGTCGGTTTTGGTTATCTTAGAAAGGCGGATTTTATGAAGCAGATTTTCATACCTTTAAGGAATGCCTACTATGTCAACTCGCGCCTTGTCACAATTCTTAATATTTTCCAACAATTTAGTCTGCTGTTCAAAGTTTGAGGTTATTGTTAGCCATCGTCAAGTAAGGATTAAATGTCCTTAGAAACTACTCTTGAGGAAGCTTCCCTACAGCATGTATTTGTTTGTTTGCAATAAAAAATGTAGCTTCAGAAACCTGTATTCTGTTGGCAAGTGAAATGTTATGGGTGAAGCATGAATGCGGGCTATGAACATATTTCCCTCCGTTATTTTCCTTTTCCACATTCGGATCCCTTTTCCACATTTTATTTCATACCAACTTCCATTTCTTTTGCTTCCTTGAGTGCAAAGAAGTGATGAGAAACTTAGAAAATACCAGTGGACTATTTGGAACGCTTTCAAAACAGCTTTGTAACGCCTTTCTCATAAAACTAAACCTAAGAAATTTGTTCTCTTGTACGAGAAATTTTCTCTCTTGCTGTTTTCCTGCAAACGCTTCTGACTATATAGGATGTCCGGTAAAAACCTAGTGAAAAAGAAGGAATAATATCTCATAAACTAATGCATTTGCTGTCTCGTAGTTTGACTTCTGAAAGGTAAACTTAACAAGGGCATCTTCATCTATATAGTAGTCTTGACTGATACGTTTATTTCTCTCTCGTGTTGTGATTGTTTACACTACGACATTGACACTATGCATGATATTATCTCTGTGAGTTTCGTTTTCTTTGAAATTCAATTTTGTTTTCATCGCAATTGGAGGATGTTGCTGATTGAAAATACTCATAAAACAAATGTAACGTAGTTTTCAAACACAACGGCGCATCCTACATTGAGATGCTGCCGCGCAAGAGATTGAGTTTCGCCTAGGTATGGGGCTCATGTAGATTGAAAACAAAACCTTTTGAGCCTCTCTATCTAGACACTTTCTTCTTTTTGACTATGTTTTTCCGATTCTTGTAGAAACGTTTCAGCTACATATACTCGTAATTCTAGATAAAAATCATAAAGCCTCTATTAGAATAAATAGTGATTTTAATAATTAATTAAATCTTCTGTTCCAATGATATACACCGAGTTTGACACTATTTATCTAACATTTAATAAAAGTTAAGAACTGAGGCATTTATTTTGTAATTAATTACACAAATAATCTTTAGTTGTAGTCAACGTTCAATTGCTAATTTTTGATGAACAATAGTTGAAAATAAAGTTCTGAAAGATTATTTTACTGTTTACATGCCTTTTAAACATTTTTCTTTAAGAAAAAACAAAACATGATTATAAAAACAGTAAATTTTTCTACCTTATTGCGCATCTGTTGTCATGAGAAAACTATTGTAATTAGTAGGGAGGGCGGGATTTAATATATAATTGGTATCTCAATGTAAAATATGATCACTCATCCGATTTTCGCGATCATTAATTGTAGGCTGTTTGTAATGCCTCCAAACGTAAAACGTAGTGGTTTTAGCATGGTTACTAGTTGGAAGCTCATCTTAAAAGGAGGAGAGTGTGTAGCCATATACTCCGATGGACGGCCCTATAACAATAACAGTAATGTAGAGATATGTATATTGGATGTCCTGAACTAATATAGGATAGTGATCAATTTATATATTTTACCGTTATTTTCCCGGTATGTTCTAGTTTTAATAAGAGATGTCCAAGATACATTCTGATACAAATAAGTCAAGTTCGCCCTTATGCCCAGCCACGCTAAATATTGATTACTTTAATGTAGTAAAGCGAGTGATCTAGGAACTGGGCTGAGACATATGCTGGAAAATAAAGGTACCAGAGTATAAATTAACCACTACCCGAAATCAGACATGAACATCCAATTTATTACACTGTATTTAGTTGAACTCATCATTACAGTACTGGCTACCGTTAGGACTGTATGGCAATAGTCCTTTATGACCAGCTTCCGACTCACTCGTAACCATGCTAAAACCACTGAATATGCGACCATTCGCATGCGCAAACACATTACCCCAACTCTAAACGTGAGATATTAGCGTGGAACTAACAATTGTGCTACTTGGACTATGTGACTTCAACAGTGTGCATATGTGTAACACATTGTTAATCTTTCCCCATGTGCCACAATATAAACAGGGTGTCCAATTTATTTTGCTCACACAAAATAATTTTCTGGTGCATCAAATGAAAACAATGTTTCAAACAAAAGTTTTTTTAATATCAGGAGTAGCTCTTGCTGAGGGTATATTTTTTGTATCTTCATTAATGTAGGAGATACAGGAGAGAATTTATTCTTCTTTTAATGGCACCATATGCATTTTATTCAAGAATACAATTACCCTCTCCAACTTCTATCAGAAATGCATTGCACTGTACCATTTTAGTCAAGAAAACAGTAGATGAGAAATAATAAATAATGCGCCACTTCTTTTATTTAATAGCACTACAGTGCTCATTTAAACATTTCATAATGATCGCTAAAGATTGAGGAATGCAACAGTATGTGCTGTATTGTAAAGTACAAGTATCTTGTTATTGTATTGCATTACTTACCACAATGCAATGTAGAATTATCCTTTGTAGCGCTGCGGTATTATCTACTACCTGCAAACAGATCATTTACATTTCATGTTCAAAATATGACAATTGGCGTTGGTACGTAAGTCCACTCTGTGGACGAAGGACGCCCTAGATCATTCTATTACTTGTACTTCCTCCTGGGTAGCTGTGCAAGCATCAATAATGGTGTTATTGTTCCTTGACCGCTACCCAAAGTATAAAAAAAAAAAAAAATCTAGTGGGGTAAGTTCAGGGGTTAGGGCAGGCCCGACCTAACTGACAGATGTGCATACGATAAGGAATGCACAGTTATTCAAGAATCCTGTTTAATGTCTTAGTTGCACAAGTTTCTTACCCAATGTAGGTAGGTGATGAACTTATGTATGAATGACAATAGTCACCATTTTGAGCATGAGATGTAAACAGCCTGTTTTGCAGACTGGTAGTGCCACGGTGCTACAAAGGGTTATTTTATCTCTGAATCATTATAAGCAATATGTACAGTGCAATAACAAGATCCATGTACTGTATATACGGTTTATTCTGTTGTATTCCTCTGTGATTATTGATTCATTATGGCATTTTTAAATTGGCATTTAAGAGGTTAAATGATTTAGTTAGCAAATGCATTATAGTGTTATTAAACAAAAGAAGTAATGTATTATTTTTCATTTTCATCTTTACTGTTTTCTTGACTAAAATGGTACAATGAGATACATTTCTGAATAGCTCTTGGAGATAATAAGTGCATTTTGAATAAAATGTGCCCAGAGATATTTGAAAACACGAAGCCCAATCCTGAATTTTCTACATTAATGGAGATACAAAAAGTATACCCTTAGCAAGAAAACGATTTTAAGAACTTTTGTTTGAAACAATTTTTCATTTCACGCATCAGAAATAATTTATTTGGTATTATGTTGTCTTTCAAAATGCGTGTTTCATTTTAGACCATGCTAATTCTAAGCGATTCAGATCAAACTTCTGAGAGTGCAGGCGAACGCATGTGATTCAAAAACCCCAATTATGCTTGCACATTATTTTTCCTTATATTTAATAATTTCAACATTGATTTCAAAGAAGCTGGTACCAACATGAGTGGACTAGGTTCCTAGGGCACACTCGTGTACATGAGGTCTGGTGTTCGATTACACCAATATCGTCTTCACTAAGTCATGCATTTATGACACGTAAAAGAACCTCAAGCCTGAAAGAAGAAGCCTATGATCAAAAATTATCGCCCACTTCACGCCCTGATTTGAATGGTTAGTTAATGACCACAAAAGTCAAAGAGCATTCTAAAATAAATCAAATAAATAGTAAATTGTATTCCCTAACTAAGACTTTTTCAAGATTTCCCCAGTTCTGATCAAGGCACATATAGGGCAGATACCCTAAACTTACGCCTAGAACACTTCCTTCTAGCCAGTCCTTTTCCAACTGATCCAATTGTCCTAAATATCATCAGTGTTCATCGTCTGAAATGGTTCAATGGTGAAAACGGCGTTAAACATGTTCAAAAGTGATCGTCTACTTATACATAGTGATATGATGAAATTATCGAACAGTATGACTGGTTTGAAGGGTACTTTTTCTAAAACTCATTTTTCAAAATTCCCTTGGTTAAGTCATTGCTTATACATCTATGGACTTATAAAATAGCATAAAATTGCGTTTATACTTCCAAAATTAGCTAAAATTAACAATTTTGCTCTTTGGGGTTTAGTGTGTATGCTAATTTACGAAAGGTAAGGTTACTTTCGATTCAAGATTTATCACGATAGGGTCTGAGATTGCCGATAAATTCAAGACCGTAGTGAGTGAATTTATCTGGGAAACTCAGACTCTCGAGTGATATTTATTAGGACTATTTCACGAATAAAATAAAAATGTAAATATTTTTCTGTAAACTTGGCTTATAATATTGTAATGATTGTACATTTGTATTATGAATACTTTTTACGCCATCTTGCAACGAATGTCGATTGTCAGTAATTTCAATAGAGAAGAGCCAATTACGGGTTTGGGACTATTTCATGAATAGAATAATACCGCCACGGGTGGCCCAGGTAGTTAAGTCGCGCACTCGTGAGCGGGAGGTCTGGGTTCGAATACCACCAAGACCGTACTCCCTGACTGAAGTTTTTTCCAGGTTTTCCTCAGTCCCCATAAATGGCAAATGCCGGGGAAGTACCCTAAACTTAGGTCTGGAGCGATTCCTTCCTTAAAAATAAAATCCTTTCCCAATATATCATTTCATCTCATGTATCGTGAAGCAGGAAATAATGCTGCCTTTATTAATTTAATATCTAAAGGCTGCAGAGCTATATTTATAAAGGCATTAGATTTGATAAGGATAATTATTATGTATAGGTATAAGAAATGTTTTAGAGATAGGTATCAGAAATAGAAATAATTTGTAACTTGTAACTTACAAAACGGTTTTGTATACATTTTGTGTAAAACATGTTAGAAAGAGAATGTATACCTGACGACTCTCCACTCACTGACCGCTCCTTAGACAAGGCTGAAGAAAGGGTAAACTATCTTTTGTTAGGTCACGAACCTTCTACCCAGGAAATACTTAGGAGTTGACAATAAGAGAAACATGTGGCCGTAACGGGACAGTATTTAACAAAGTCAGAGGTAGCAATAATTTAAGAGAAAATGAAAATGTCAGAACGGAGACGAAAATGTTTTATTACAGGAAAGCCGAAAACACGTGCGTTATCTCCGGGAACATTTAGAAATCTACAGACTAAGGAAGGCAAAAGATTTTCAATAGAAATCAGAATATAAGGAAAGTACCGAAATTTACGACAGCTTGTTCTGGGAAAATTCAAGTTCGTGGGAAGACGTTAGATCAGGGGGGAAAGAATAATTCTAGCCAATGGTCTTCGGATAAAGTTAACGAATCAGAAGAACTTAGATACCAATAAATAATTTTAGGATAACCAATGATGAACATTTAACACAGAAATAGATCAAATACGAGGGAATTTAATTTAGCGAAAGGCGTGGCGATGTAGTAGAAAAACTAGAGTACAGAAGTCAGAGAGGAATTCACGCATTCGGCAGAGAGACATTCAGAGGCATTTCACACTCGTAGAAGTCGGACATTCATAGATTCACATTCAGACACTCAGTAGAGATACATTCGCAGATTTGCACCCACACGTTCATAGATTCAGAGGGACATTCAGACATCCAGATATTCACTCAGGAAGCCAGTCTAAGAGAGTAGCGAAGTCAGCGGCGAACGGTTAGGAAGTACTTTACATGGGAATAAAATATTTTAAACAAGTCAACCTTGTGTATTTTTTGGGCAACACATTTCTCGTTCCCGTGGATCTATACTGATCCCGAAACACTCCAGTGGACCCTGAGATAAAATTCAACAGAATTGGAGCAAACGACACCATCAGTGAGCAGCCCGGCCGAGACTTCGAAACCACGATCAAAACCTACGCCCCCGCACCCATCAATTCCTGCTCCAATCGTCAGTGTCCATCGCCTGTGGTGCCTCTGTAACAAAAACGGGCGTTAAACACTATTCATTCATTCATTATGAATAGAATAAGAATAAAATTAATATAAATTTGAAATCCGTACACGGATTATTAACAATGCAGTACATACATATGAATACCTACCTATTCAGAAACTGCGAGAATGAAATAGACGAAAGTCGATTATTACAGTTGTTAGATTTACTAACACCAACTGAGAAAAACGAAACAGGAAAACGTTTTACTATTAGGAACAACTTGTTTATTAAAATCCATGATTGCTAAGGTAGATTGTTACATACTTTATAAAAAGGTTTCAGACTGTTTGGCTGAATACACAAAAACAATTGCTTGAGTGGATACACATTTAGTTAATTTACAACATTATTAAAAACACAGACAAGTGGTCAGCGATGCGTACTCGGAATTGTATAGTGGAGGTATAGAGTTGGCTACACTGACCACAAGACAAATGCACATCTCGTGATAAAGCGGATTTGATACTTTTTTCGATAATTTCACTGCCATATCCGGCTGTGATTGTCAAAATTCAAAATTATGTTTCGTTTTATCGGTCGAATTTAAGATGACGTCCCCTAAGTGAAATAGTCCATGTAAAATTGTTGATTTCGTTTATTTACGGACGCTCTTTAACATCTCAGAATATCAGCGTCCCATTCAATTAAGCGCGTGAAATGGCCGACAAATTTTGATCAGAGGCCTCTCCATTCAGGCTTGAGGTTCTTTTTCGTGCCGTAAATGTACGACACGGGATCCACGGTTTTACTTCCCTTCCGAAGGAAGCCACACTTTAAATTTTTACGCCCGAAAAAATCCATCAATCCTGGCCGGGTTTGAACCCGCGATCTTGGGTTTAGAAGTCAAGTATGGTTACCACTACACCACCAGGACCGAAAAACATGTAAAAGGTGAGTTGTTATCTCAAATACTCGATTTTCACAAGACAGTCGTATTTCCAAGTAATAACACTAGGACGTCCTATAATACTTTTTGGTTTAATGTTTCATAGAAGCCTAACTGCAAAACTGCACTTATAAATTAACAATGTTCTTGTAGAAGCAGCTTTTGAAAAGCATAAAGAGTATGCATAATATTTCATATTTCACAATTATTAAAAGCAATTATATCCTGTACATGTCTTGCTTGTGATTTCTTTCTCACATAGTTAGATCACTATTTTTACCACTAGTATTTCATTTTTTTATTTCTCCGTGGAATATTTAAGTGTATCTTTAGAAACTTCTGGAAAAACATCATGGCTTATATTAATTTTTAATCGTAATGTTTATTGACTTTTCCATTCTCTTGAGTGTATGCTTTTGTTCATCTTCCTTACAGACATACGTGGGCTCACTCTAAATTACAATAGCTAATTATTGCGATTCTTTGTTTTCCTTATACGTCTACAAAATATGACATACATTTCATAAGAAAAACTACTTTCCCTGCTCTTCACTTCTTCCAGTAGCAATAATAAAAATTGGCAAGCATACAGTAGGTTCACAAATTACGAATTATTTAAGATATTTCTGTGTATTTTTGCAGACTAAAGAATAATAAACTAAATAGTGTTTAAAGCCCGTTTTATACGACTGAGGCACACAGGCGGTGGACACTGATAATACACGAGAGGAAATGATAAGTTGGGAAAGGATTATTTTAAGGAAGGAAACGTACCAGGCCTAAGTTTAGGGTACCTCCCCAGCATTTGCCATTTATGAGGAGTGAGGAAAACCTGGAAAAAAACCACAGTCGCAGACTGAAGAAAATGACACATTGATCATAGGTAATAGATTTCAATAAACTATTTCACTTTAAATGGACCAATGAAACGAAACAACATTTTAAATTTTGACCAATCACAACCGGATATCTCAGGTAAATTATGGAAAAAAATTATCAAATCTATTTTATCATGCGACGTGCATTTGACTGTTGCCATTGTAGTCAACTCCTCTATATAATTCCTGAAAACGGCTCACTGAACACTTTTATGTGCTTTCAGTAACTGAAATTCAACTAAATGTATATTTACTCAAGCAATTGTTTTTGGGTATTCGTCCAAATTGTCTGAAATCACTTTTGTAAATTATGTAACAATATCTGCCTAAGCAACCATAAATTTTAATAAACACGCTGTTCAGAATGGTAAAATGTTTTCTCTGTTTTGTTTTTCTAAGTTGGTATTAGTAAATCTATGGTAGCGACTGTAATAGTCGACTTTCATCTATTTCATTCTCACGATTTCTGAATTAGTAGGCATTCACAAGTATAACATTTTATACAATTGTTAATAATCCGTGAGCAAATTTCAAATACATATTACTTTTATTCTTATTCTATACATGAAATAGTCCCAAATTCGTAATTGGCTCATCTCTATTAGCATTACTGACTATCGACATTTCATCTGTTGCTAGATGGTATAAAAAGGTTAAGTCAATACAAATGTACAAGCCAAGTTTACGGAAAATAAGTTAAAATTCTACTTTATTAGTTAAATACTCCTAATAAATATTACTAGAGAGTCCAGTAATCTCAGACCCTCTTGTGATAAAAATGTTTGGCTGCTGTAATCCATACGAAGGAATTTTAACAGTGTTTAAACGCTGGCTTTTATTGTTGGGAAGTCCGCAAAGGAAGTGAACGTTGATGAAATTATACATTGGTAAAGGCTTTTTGTAAAAGAAGGAAGCGTTCACGACCAAGTTTAGGTAACTCGCAGGCATTTGTCATTTGAGAGCTGAAGAAAACTTTGAAAAAACCTCAATCAAGGGCTGTGGTGGGATTCGAGCCCAAACCTCCCGCTAAAGTGTCCATGCGTTAAAGACTTCGGCCACCCGTGTCGGTTTTAGGGATGTATTAAATGGAAAAGGGAGGGGGTATCATAATTTTATTTTTTGTACCATTTTAATATTTGGAATTTTCTATTTATTTTGAAATTATTTTCATTAATGCTCCTTGGTTAAAAGTATTTTCAATAAATTTTCAATTATGTCACTGCAGAAGCCATTTTATATATAATTTCGCGAGGATTGTTCATCAATTAAAATTCTATATATCAGTAACTATTTGCTCTAGAAAGCTGGACTTGAATAACAGGAAAAGTAGTATTTCATAAATTGGCAGCGTTTATTTTCATGTCATCATCCTTTGTTGCTATAATGTTTGAGGGTTTCAGTCGGTGTTTCCCTCAAAAAGTTAGTTTTTCTGTAAAAACATTTTTGGTTGCAATTATTGAAAAAAAAAAAATACATTTTTTGCATTAGTTTCCAATTTTTTTAGGATCTCTATAAGCTCTCACTTTGAAATTTTAACACTTATTCGCGATATTATTGTAATTACGTGAGTCTATTATGGTACAGTTAGGACAAAATGTGACAACGTAAAAAAATAAAATGGGTAAAAAATTGAAAAAAGCTAACAATTGAAAATTGTTCATAATTAGCTTCAGACTAATGACATAGTAATGAAAATATATCAGCAAATTTAAATTATGTGCATCTTTTTGCTATAAAATTTTAATTTTATTAGCTTTAATATTCCATAAATAAATGGGTACTGAAGTTGGTAAATTTAACATTAGAAGCATAGGCCTTTCATAATTTCCTTAAATGGAGGATGAGGTGAGAGGAAAACCAACTAATATTTCTTTAATAACATATGAATATAAATAATCAGTATGAATATAAATACTGATTAATATATAATTACATATTATATATTAAATATAATTATATTGATAATTAGATTTAAACCGGGAGCTGTATAAGTTTTATGCAAGAAAACTGCAGTAATGCTTTATCTCTAACATTGCTTTCAGAGGCGTAAATAAAGAAGGAATCTACAGTTGTTGTTAAAGGGAAATCTCTAGTAGTTTCATCGTAGTCATAAAGCTTGTACATTCAATTGAACACATATTCGGGCATTAGTAGCATTTCCCCATATATACAGACCCTTGGTAAGGTATTTGTACAATTAGAACGGGGCCTGAAGCACTGCCTGCCGGCGAAATATGATATATAACCCCTCAAACAGATAACTTGATTTTAATTAAAATATTTCACAATTACACTAAAGTAAAGTATCTTTCACAGAGTATGTTGGAAAACTCCTTGTATTGCTATATATTTTTCACAATTCGCATTTACAAGTATTTGTTCCAAATTCACTGCAATTTCTCTAATGTTTTCTTTTAGTTTTCCCAAAATATGCAATTTACTCATCTACACTTGATTTTTTGTTTACCCTTAGATAATAGTTACACAAAGTGAGATCTTAGATATCGCTGGAGATAATCTCTTATTTTTGAACCTGTTTTCGAAAAGATTCTCTATTAAAGCGAAAGGGTCAACTGTTGTAATACTGTGGTAAAGTCGTTTTGGTTAACTTAAATGTTATATTCACAGCCGTGTAATTGAAGCTGTTGAAAAAAAAAGTTACAGGAGTGACAATGGTATAAAAACAAAAGAAAGGGGAGAAAAGAACAAGGAGAAATGCTAAACGTAGTTTGGAAAATAAATTGAATTCCATACAGCCTGGTTGAGCATTATAATATTGCAAATGCCGGTGCTCTATCAATGATAAAAAAAAAAAAAGAACCAGAATTTCTTCTGAAGAAGGAAAACGAGGTTTGACAACTACTATGTTGTCAAACCTCGTTACAAATATAAGTGACACATAAGTCACTGCGTTACCTAATCCTATTGGAAAGAGATAAAACTGCTCAAACTTGCAGGAAATCGCTCTTCTAGTCGTCTATGTCCCTTTCCCTTTGGAAAAGTTCTGACAAGCATCGTTTAGAAGAGGCCCTTCTGAAGGGATGCTCAGCCGGAACTCGTCTTCCTCTACATCTATGTTCATCGCCTAATGTCTCCCATATCTGATCTACTTCTCCTGGAAGTGTCCCATTGGAAGCGTAACCAAAAACATCTAGAGCCCTTGTGCAAAATTGGAGTAGGTACCAATCATTCTCCTCTGGCCAATGCAATGCAATGTCACTTTTAACAAAGGCAAGACACCTTTAATTTAACGCTACTGGGTTTAGATGTCCAAATGTTACTGCAATGGAAGTTAATTGATCGTTGATCTAATTTGTTTGCAACTGATGGAATGAAATAACAGCATTTTGATGCATCAAATTGAGCGTGGAATTTGACTAGAAACCATCAACTGTGGTGTTGAAATTTTGAAATAATATAGTGGAATCTGGTAAAGAAAGTAAAAGAAACGTTTTTCGACTCCTTTTTGTCAAAAATGGAACAAAAGTTAAGCATTCAATTGGATTGAACAGAAATTAGAGAGGAACCTTCCCGAAGTTGCATTTCAGACCCAACTTTTGGACATTATTTTCTCTGTCAAGAATTCATTGGCAAGAATACTTACTAGTAGTAACATTCAAGATATTCCTAGCTCTCTGCGTGTCAATGAATAATCCGAATACAGAACATACTGAATGACGAGTTCATCGTCAATTTGTCGCTCACATTAAGGAAGAAATAAACACTTGGCTAAAAACCAACTTAACCAGCATACAGAGTACTCCAGAGAATCTCCTTTCTTGAAAATGATCTTTCTTATTGAATTATATTTCTTGCTCCTGGTACAATGTGTAACATTAGTTGTATACGAGGTGGTATCCAGAATATTCTGGACCGGTACTGCCATCTGGTCAAAAACTTACTTTGAGACTAATGACCGCCGTCACCCTCGAAGTAGTTCCCTCCCACACTTATACACCAGTCCCAGCGATTCTGCCATTTTCCAAGTGCATCTTAGAAGTCATTATCTTTAAGGGTGTTTAGCACAGATAGCATTTCTTCTTGAATCCTCTCAATTGTGTTGAACCGACGTCCTTTCAACTTTATTTTCGGTTTGGGGAATAGAGTAAAGTCGCAGGGTGTTAAATCAGGCGTGCGGTGGGCTGGGGGAAAACCATCATGTTGTTTTCGTCAAAAAGCTCCTAGTGACAGGGCGCATAATTGTGGTGCAACAGCCAGTTCCCTTGTCGCCAAAGTTCGGGCCGTCATCTCCGCACATTTTCACGTAGCCCTCACAATACGTCATAGTAGTACGTGGAATTCACTGTTTGATTTGGTGGGACGAATTCTTTATTCACAATCCCCTTGGTATCAAAGAAAACGAGGAGCATACTCTTGACTTTGTTCTTCTCTTGTTTCGCTTTTTTTGGTCTTTGTGAGTTCGGGTTCTTCCACCGGGAGGATTGTTGTTTTGTCTCAGGGTAATAAGCGTAAATGCAGCTCTCGTCTCCGGTTATGACCCTGGACAAGAAGGTTGGGTCATCGGATACGGCCTGACGAAGCTCCGTGAAAACTTCAACATGCTGCGCCCTCTGACCAGCAGTCAGGATCCTTGGCACAACTTATGCGGCGACATGATGCATGCTCAATTCATGAGTTAAAATTCGTTGGCACGTTTCATAACCAATTCCCACTATATAAGCAAGGTCTTCAATGGTTCGACGTCGATCCTCATGAACGAGGTGTTGAACTTTAGCAACAATGTCAGGCGTTGTGCAGCTGACGGACCTATCGGTGTGAGAATAGTCTTCAATAGCTTTACGGCTGGCCCTGAACCGAGCATGCCAATCAAACACACGTGTACGGCTCATGCTTTGTCCCCCAAATACTTGTTGATTATTGCGAGGGTCTCCGTAGTATTTTTCCCGAGATTTGCACAGACTTTGATGCACACTCTCTATTCTAATCTTGGATCGATCGTAAAATCGCCACACACTACACGCAGAATATCATGAAAAGTACTATAGAATCTCAAAACATTTACCCAGATGCATGCAACTTTAAACACTCGATCATCAGATATGCTAGTGTTGCCACGTAGCGGTACAAAACTCTACTGTAACTAGTGTCGAGATGGGCAGCACCAGTCCCGAATATTGTGGATACCACCTCGTACCTAGTGCTATTCATACTAATACACTTTGGGTATTTGAAGAATGGCGTCCATTGAACATAACAGAGGAAGCAGAATAAGAAACAGCAAGTTTTGTTATGAAATTCTCTTTGAAGGAGCAATTTCAAGCTGTATGTACTGGGTCTATGAACGGTGTGGTGCTATGGAATAACATAACAATATTAGACTTCAAATTTAACAATTCAATTGCGTTCGCAGTGCTTAGCCTTTGTTTAAACAGGGCTAAACCTTCGGAGTCTAATAATGGGACAGTCATCGCGAGTGTATGTAACGCTGTAGATTAAAGCACGTTGCCAAGTTCCATGATTGACAAAGAATTACTCAAACTATATATACAAATACAATAATACGATCCCTGTTGAGCAAGGGTCTCCTACTTACATAAGGCTGGCTCAGTTTTTACTCGCATGGAGAGCCAGTCTATGCGAGTTTGACAGATTTGCCACTTTAGATTTCGTGTCCTTAGCATGTTTGCCTTATGGCTTATTTACCTGATCATATTCTAGGTTAGATCCCATGTACACTGCATGATGCTAGCCTAATGTTATATTTGTCTTTTGTTCTTGGTCTGCATGCTTGCCTCCTAGCCTACACTTTCGACTCACTATCTTGCCACTTTGGGTTTGAAGCACTGCACTGCATCTTGCTACCTCTCTTCCTAGGGTTTTCCACTGCACTCTGTTCTTGGCGATTCTTGTCAGTCAGCTCCAGCTGCTGTCTGGAAGTCATCTGCATATCTTCATTTAAGACGACGGCTTCTGCTCCTTTTCCCAGTTCGGACGTCCCACACGGTTGTAGTGCAAACCCATCTGTCCTGCTGCACAGTCTAGCAGCATGGCCTACCCATTTCCACTTTAGCTTTTTTGCCCGATTTCCTACTTCTTTCATCTTGCTCTCATTTCTGAGTTTGAAATTCTGTCAATTACGGGGTCGGTCTTGGTGGTGTAGTGGTAACCATACTTGCCTTCTAAACCCAAGGTCGCGGGTTCAAACCAGGCCAGGATCGATGGATTTTTCCGGGCGTAAAAATTCTAAGTATGGCTTACTTCGGAAGGGAAGTAAAGCCATGGGTCCCGTGTCGTACATTTGAGGCACGAAAAAGAACCTCAAGCCTGAAAGAAGAGGCTTCTGAGCAAAATTTGTCGGCCGCTTCACGCCCGGAATTGAATGGGACGCTGATGACCTGTGATGTTAAAGAGCGTCCTTAAATAAAACGAATAAAAAAAATCAATCAATCTGTCAATTATTTTAAGGTTCAAAACTCACCTCTCCATTTTTCGCTAACATATTTTCAAATTTTCCATCCGTTTTTGTCTGTATACCCAAGTCTGGCACCCACACAGTAATACTGGGCCACACAGCTTTACACTACTGAAATATGCAAACACTACCTCATGAGATATAAGTACATTAAAATTGGTAGCATTGTTTCATCTTGTTTCAAGATCTGTGAAACTGCTCTGTATTAGTTGGTATCGTCTACTACCTCGTCAAAACATGCTAGGGCATGTATTTTACTCTTTTAGAGCTCTTGCAATCATTCAATTGGGAGTTTCAGAAATAAGGTATCAAACAGGAAACTTCCTATTATCACTGACGGCAAAAAGTTCCAATTAAAGCGATTGGTGCAAATGTTGTTATGTAAAGGAAATGTTCACTATCAATGTACATGTATATAGTGAATAAGGCAATAATATTGACTAACAAAAAAAAAAAAAGTAGTATTGTTACGCTCGTGCTGGCCACTTAAAGTCGCAAATATTGTTTGAGAATCTTAAAAGAAACTAACAGGAGATTATGTATTACACCAGCAAAGTTATATTCATATAAGTATCTGAATGCGAGGATTAAAGTTGTCTCATTATTGCCGATATCTCACATATTCACCACAATGTGTATAATGTAAATAGCAGAATTCTACCACTATTATGAAAAAGAAGGACTAATGTACAATGTCGCAGTTAGAGACGTGATAATTTTAATATAACAATCTTGGTAATGTAACTGCAAAAAACATATTTGGATAACACTTTGGAGTATTGTTTTGCATTCTCTTTTCAGATGTTCAGAATTCATTGCTGCAAAATTTTCTATCACTAAATTATTCATACCTATAACATTCTCTCGCCAAGTTCAATCCTGCCAAGTATACAGCACGACGCTTATCTTTTAATCCTGTGGTAATCGGCCTCTACTGTGAACAACTTAAACATAGCTATACATGACTATTTTCATAACGTAACTTGAACTGGACACAAAATTGTCATCGCATAATACAAAGGGTGCCAAGAATGTAAAGAAAAAACTGTGTTAACATAACAAAACTGAATTCACAAACAGAAAATAATGAGCACTAATCATCTTAGACTTTTATAGTCACAACAGTTGCTCAAACAGCCCATTACCGTCTTCGATAACCATCTGAGTATGTTGAACTACTGATTGAGCAACGTTTGCGAGTGTCCTCAGCAATTGCAGCACATGCCGTTTCAATTTCTTCCCGAAGTGCTGCCAGTGCAGCTGGTTTTCCACAGTAAACAACATTCTTAAGAGTTCCCCATAGATAGAAGTCCAACGGAATTAGATCCGGAGAAAGCACTGGAAACTCAACCGTATTTAGGATAGTCTTGGCTTCATTTGTTCATTGTTGATTTACCTGTAACGCAGCAACGCTATCATAATGTATGTGAGTCATATCTGTTTACAGAACATCATACTACACATTACTGTTGTTTTTCGATCCAACTTTGAAATATATTAAATAAAATCTACTGTGAAAGTGTGTATACATTTTTTGGCACCCTCGGTAGGGGATATATCGGTATCTTCCAACATTTTTTTTTCGGCAGCGAATTTTCATTTTTTATATTAAACGAAGTGGAAGTAACACCTCTATTTACATTTCCGGTTCCGCTGTTTCATTATAACTTACAAAGCTGAAGTTTGGCGTCTTTTATGTCGCTCTTCCTTGGAGCTGTTCTGAGAAAGGGTAACACAGGAGGCGCGAAACGTCAACTCCACGAGTTACAATGATGAGGCGGAACCCGGAAGCTAAGAGGAAGTGTGCTAACACCAGCGCGAAAGTGTAAGAGATATTTTACAGATGACTTATGAGTGTGATACTAATAATTATAAATGTTCAAACTTTTGTGTTTATGTTTCTCTCCGAACGGCCAGTTTTCTCACCTATCCTATGGGAAAATGAAGATTCCATGGAATGCAAGTAAGCAACCAATGCAATAAAGTAATTTCACAAAACATTTTATTCTAGATTTTATCAATCCAATGGCAAAAATTTCCGATATTAGGCACCCTTTTTTCAATTGCAAGCGCACTCCTATATAAAATTTAAAATATTCACCAGTTTACTCATAAACAGGCCCCTAAAAGTGAGTGAGAAACCCCCTAATATAGGAAAATATTTATTTATATGAATCAATTAATTGGTCTTACTATCTTTGCATATTATTATTACATTTTACAACAAATAAAGTTAAAAAAACTATTCTCAAAATAAATAAATAAATAAACCAACATTACAATTATTCAATTTGATATAATTGTTTCATTCAAGTGATAGAGTGCAATTTTACGAGTATTAAACAAAATAGTCACCACAATTGTATAAGTAAGCAAATAAACAGAATATATAAACTTAACATATAAATAAATTTCATACACTTCCACAAACAAATGAACCTATTAAATAAAAGTAAATAATTTATGTTTCCATGTTGCATGAGTATATGTAGGACTATCGAAAAACCTTTTAAATTTTCCACTTACTTACCCTGACTTTATGGAGATGTATTCCTTCCATACCCCATTACAATTAACACTAGGTTTAGTATGTAATGGGGATTCACTTGTAGATATTGCAATTGTACACATAGTTGTTCCCAATTGTGTTACCCACCTTCCATAACCATTTTTGTGTCACTTTGCCTAAGTATTGTCTAAGTTTCTTAATATTTTTTTTATTTTAGATTTAAAATTCTGTTTCCTCTTATTTCATTTGATATATTTTCCCACTTTCCTAATAGGAACTATTTCTTCCAAAAATTGTTTGCTTAAACTCTAATATACAATGCCAAGTACTATCCAGTTCTTCACGCATAGGACATGTCCCCTTAATATATTCATTTTTATCCCATTCCTGATGGAAGATATCCATATCAGTTTTTCCCTTCCTGCCTTATCACAGATTTCAATATATCTTTCTCTTCCCCACACATTTTTAGTGTATTATATAATATCACAGATTTTTAGAATTGCCCATATTTCCGGGTTTTCAATATACTCAATTCTTATTTTTATCTCTTTCCAAAACCCTCTTTGTCGTACCATATCGATACTTCACTCATGTAGAATATTTTGGATTATATATTTATATAAATAATCAAATATTCATTTTGTCTGCATTAAGATATTATATTATGAAAATGAAACATTTAGAAGCAATACATTTAAAGTTGACAGAGTTACTTAGCCTAACATAACTAACCACAGCTACTCAATTTCATAGCAAGTGCTAAACGTGCTAGTAAAGTGTACAGGAAATGGTTAACATTACAATTCCTAAGGCTTATGGTGTCCATTTCAAATGTTTGTGTACACACCTAGGTGGAAATATGTGCATGATATTGATGAATTTATCCTACTCCATATATTACTAATGAAAAAGTTGCAATTTAAGGATCATTATTATAATGAACAAATACGTGAGGTCCTTGCGAATCAATAGTACGTTGCACGCACAGAATTCCGAACCTTTCAAGGGCGTATTATATAATGTGCGATATATAATGTGCGATATATAATGTGCGATATAAATTTCTGCGAAAATCTATGCGTCTATGCGTCCAACAGGCTATTTTATTATATATAATATTCCACCTCAATATACACGTTACAGATGTACTTTTACCTCTTGAAATATTATATCATTCATCGGAGCCTTAATTCCGCTTATTGCCGTGATCATATTCGTTTCTATTTCATAAAAATGATTTATCAATAAATAATAATATATAAATTTGCTAGGTTTGTATCTTCCTATATTGCTATACATGCTCCACATAATCTTTAAGCACTTCGCACATATACCGCCACTAGTCTGAACCGTCAGCTCCTATGCCTTTGGAATGTCCAATTTCGCAAGCTCAGGTTTTGCGGACAATTTCATAAAGATAATGCTATATTTTTACAAAATGTTGATTTTTTTGTATGAAAACTACTCTTACCACTTGGCAGAGCTGATTAAGAGCCATAATTTATCCTGAAATCTTTTCGCACTTATAAATTAAGTACTTAAAATAGCACCATGTTTTACACTTTGCTATTATATAACATATTTGCAACGGAGGTGTAAAATATGTCGTTATGTTGTTCTTAAAGTTATATTGTACATATGAATGTCTTCTTACTTACAACTACTTAAAGTACATAGAAAGCACATCTTTTTATAGAAGATTTCTTGATTGTTAGGTCTTGTCGTTGCTCCAGTATACTCCAAATAAAAACAGAAATACAACACATAATTTTATTTTGATTATTTCCCTTATGTGACGTCTTCTTAAAATCGATCAATGAAACTAAGAAACTTTTGAATTTTGACCAACCATAGCTGGATATCACAATGAAATTATTTTTGAAAAAATCAAATGCGTTTTATCATGCGACGTGCATTTGTCTTGTGGTCAGTATAGCTATTTCTATACCTCCACTATATAATTCCTGGGCACGCATCAATGACCACTTTTCTGTGTTTTCAGTAATTGTAAATTTAACTAACTTAATGTCTATTCGCTCATGCAATTGTTTTAGTGTGTTCATCCAAACAGTCTGAAATCATTTTATAAACTATGTTACAATATCTGCCTAAGTCACGATAAATTTAAATAAACATGTTGTTCAGAATGGTAAAATGTTTTCTCTGTTTTTTTTCTCAGTTGGTATTAGTAAATCTAAAGGTAGCGATTGCAATAGTCGACCATCGTCTATTTCATTCTCACGATTTCTAAATAAGTAGGCATTCATAAGTGTAACATTTTATACAATTATTAATAATCCTTGCGCGAATTTTAAATAAATATTACTTTTATTCTTATTCTATTCACTAAATAGCCCCAAACCCGTTTTAGCTCTTCTCTATTGACATCATTACCGCCACGGGTGGCCGAGGTCGTTAAGGCACGGACTCGTGAGCGGGAGGTCTGCGGTTCGAATCCCGCCAGGACCGTCCTCCCTGACTGGGGTTTTTTCCAGGTTTTCCTCAGTCTTCATAACTGGCAAATGCCGGGGAGGTACCTAAACTTAGGCCTGGAACGCTTCCTTCCTTAAAAAAAAAAAAAAAAAAAAATCCTTTCCCAATTTATCATTTCATCTCATGTATCATCAGTGTCCACCGCCTGTGGTGCCTCAGTAGTAAAAACGGGCGTTAAACACTACTAAAAAAAAAAAATCTATTGACATCATTAATCTGTTGCTAGACGGCTTGAAAAGGCTAAGTGTTCATAATACAAATGTACAATTTTTACAATATTATAAGCCAAGTTTACCGGAATTATATTTAAATTCTTATTTTATTCGTCAAATACTCCTTATAGTTCTTATAATATATATTGTGATTACTTTTTTTTTCTAATTTTTTGCTTTGTATCGACAATACACAAATACATTAACAAACATTTCTTAAAATCATATATCTCAAGTTGGGTGGAAGCCATAACATCCAAGAGAATGTTTACTGGCTCTAAAAAAGCCGAATAGCGTTTCACGTCCCATCTCCAGCACATTAAAGCTACGCTGTTCCTCCCAGCAGTGAGATATCTGCTGTGTCGTCGCCGCCGCCGCTTGATCTAGATCTGGGAGTTGGGCGGGGCACAACGGTCATCAAGAACGAGATACGCTCTATAGCAAGCAGGCAAGCGAATTTTTTTCTTCCAAGAACTTCAAACTTATTTAGATGATTGCGAACGACGTCAAATTAAGGAGATTAAAGGTTATTACAAGCAGCAGAAAATGTGTGATATGTAGCCTACCCTAATACTTCTTAGCCCTCGTTATTGTGTTTTCTATGAAGAAACATGAATAAACACTACAAATGTGTTACATGTACTTTTTCTTCCAAAAGTGTTCAAAACAGACACAATGCTGTTCTGTATATTTCATTAAACACTTCATCAAGTTTTGCTGTACACGAGTGCGATTCACCCCTCTTCTTCGAGCAATTTGTCTAAGGTAGCAAATAAGGGAAGGGTGGTATATGGGATGGCATCAAAAACAAGGAAAAGTTTAGACCAAATTGAATTGGGGTACATTTGGTTAAAGGGAGAGGACATTATACGAAATAGTTGGAAAATAGTTAACAGACGTTTGCGAGATTTTTTTGAGTAGTGTTTAACGCCCCTTTTTACTACTGAGGCACCACAGGCGGTATTTGCGAGATATAGATAGACAAAATAGTTTGTCTCAATGCGCAGAAAAAGTATCCCTTAACCTGCACGCTCAAATAGATCCGGTGTGGGGGAAGGGGACATTATTTAGATATCTGTGGCAGAGAAGAAAGAAGTGATCTTGCATGACTCAGATTAGGGGCTTGGAAAGGAAACAAATCATTTAATGCTCTCGGGGAAAGGTTTTGCCTACCTGAAAAAGCGATACCTGGAGGCATATTCTGGCAGAATGCAGGGAAATGGAGATTTTAAGAAATGAGCATTTATCATCGCACTTTCTGAATTACAATAGAAAATTTTGGAATATCTGCCGGGAAATGTTGGTGCATGCGAGATACACAATTTGGGAACAAAGCTAGAGCAGGCCCGACAAAGGAGGTTAATGGTTATAATGAAGAAGGGAGAGTTGGAGAAGGGGAGGGAGCTCAAGAGTAAGGATTACATTCACGTTCATGTATTTGTATATAAATTATGAATAGAAAACGTAAACATATCGAAGTAGTTGTACATTAGTATGTATGCATGTAGATTTGTAGGTATGTATGGATGTATGTATATATGTATATGACCTTTTTGGTGGTTGTAAGAACGACATTAGCGTGTACGGCCGTTAGGCCCAAGCGACAACTGTATTTATTTGAATGTATTCTAAAATGTACAATAAAATTTCATATACACCCAAAATGGCAGCACCTTCAATATCAATCAATCTTCTAAAATACAAGGTCATTCTAAAGTAAGTTCATTTTTAAGTGACTTTATCATCTCATATTAACAATTCGTTTTTTTTTTAATATAGAAACCATTATGTTTTATATGTAACGGACATTTTTACATTTGGATTTGTTTAACGTAAGTTGCTATGATAACTATGTCATGCTTGTATAAGCAATTGTTTAGAATATTTATAGCATTTAGCGAATTCCGACCTACTAATCACCTAAAATAACAAGGAAAAAAGTATATATGCGAGTATATATATATAAATGAAAAATAATGTAACACTATTAACAATGTAACTAAATTAAAAATAATTAGAAAAGCAGAAAAGGATAAAACACTAAGAAAAAGTCACAGATTTGCAATCGCTATATTTCGAACTGCTAGAGTTCTTCTATGGCAAGAATACAAATGTAGATGATAAAAATAAATATTGAATATCTAAAGTAATTTCTAGCAGTTCGAAATATAGCGATTGCAAATCTGTGACTTTTTCTTATAGTGTTTTATCCTTTTCTGCTTTTCTAATTATTATTAATTTAGTTATGTATATTGGATAGGCAAAATATTTTGATATTGATGTATATTGTGTGTGTGTGTGTGTATGTGTGTGTGTTAACGCTTTAATGATGGAAATTTTGTTTTTCTCAACGAAACCCATATAACCAATTAACAAACGATTCTTCGAGTTCGTTAACCAGCAAAATTGCGCGAAAATATTAAAAATAAAAATAAAAATTCTAGCAGACGCAATTTTTTTCCTAAGTAAACTCTGTATATTTCATTAAAATAAATTGATAAAAATTGTTTCTGAAAATCAGGACGATGGGGTCATTACCTGAAGCCCAAAATTTAAAAATCTCTGTAGCGGCATCAGCATTTGTTTTTTATGTTGCAAAAACTCGGCATATGTCATTTAAATAAAATAATAAAAATAAATTCTACAAATTAGAGAAATCAAGCCATTAGGAGTGGGATATTTTAAAACCGAAATTTAAAGTGTGAGGGTTAAAGGGACTTTTAAAATACGCTCTAGCAACTGCAATTTTTTATTTTTTCTCAACGAAACTCGGTATAGACCATTGAAATAAAATAGGGATAATAGTTTCTTAAAATCAATGAAATCAAATTATTAAAACTGGAGATTTAACTGAAAACAAAAATTTAAAAATGACTAGCGATGCTAATGTTTGCTTTGTCGCAACGGAATTCGGTACATACCATTTAAATAAAATAAGAAAAATAGAGCCTGAAAATCAGGGAAATCGGGCTATTAGGAGTGGGAGATAACCTAAATCCAAAATTTAAAAATTGCTCTAGCTGCAGGAAAATCTGTTTCTTCACAGCAAAATTCGGTATATATAATTTAAAATAAGACAAGAAAATAAAATAAAATAAAATAAAATGAATTAAAATAAAATAAGAAAAATAGTTTCTGAAAATAAGATAAATTAGACTTTTAGAAAAAAGATATTTATAAAAAGCTTTTGCCATTCATTTTCTGTCTATTTTTTTTAAAATAAATGGACAAATTAATTCAGCATATAAACTGTATTTATAATGATGCGTATTTGTTATATTAAACAAAAGCATTATTGTGAATATAACAAATATGAAACATTAATCTAATAGTATTTGAAAATTATATTTGTAATTAGGGGCACTCAGTAATAACCATCAGACAACGTTTTCGTTTAATGTTTTTAGTACAATAACATTTAACTTAAATTTCATAGCCATTGAAAATCGATGGAACTTTCGATTGTATATTGTGTACATTTGCTCAGCACATTGTATTGTTTTTAAATAGTAACATGTTTTTATTTTATTGAAACATATAAACATCTTTTTAAATACACAATATAACTCGAAACTTTCTTTTATTTTCTCTATTTAAATGAATATAAATATATCAAGGGCTCAGTTCATAAGCATGTTTCATTTAAAATGCCCTTACAGTCTAACTTTGTCTATCAGTGGTCATATACATATATTTCATTTAATTAATTGTATACCATTAATTTTTGTGATATAATAATAATAATAATAATAATAATAATAATAATAATAATAATATAGTTCTAAAATTGTGGTTTCTCTTTTGTAATACTTATAGGTTGCAGGAATTCTAATTTTGTTCCTGTATTGTGTGGTAACGCAGTAATACCATATCTAATTTCATTTCATTAATTAATTAGGTCATAATTTTGATTTTATATTAATTTTAAAAATTATTCAAGTTGTGACAAATTTGCTCAGTTTACACAGCTCCTCTATGACGGACTTTTTTCTTCAGAATGCATTTGCCTTTTCTATACTATTGCAGTTTATAGCACAGAAGAACTTTATGTCTTATTGAACAACGTTATAATGATAATATTAAACTTTTCCTGTTTATTATTTCATTATATTTTTATTTGTTCTTTTTATAATAAACTTCCATTTATTTACAGACAAAACTGGTGTTTTATTTTTTAGCATAATCTAAAAGTTTTACCAAAGCTGTAGGCATTTGAAAATAGAATCTGACTTTGGAGTAATCTGATTGATAAATAAATATTATAATATTTTTATAAAAAAATCATCTTTGAGAGCCAATACCTACACAAATGAAAATGCATTCAAAGATGCTTATGGAAGCGTTTTTTTTTTTTTTTCATTCAAGATCTCTTAAGAACATTTTAAAGGTTCATATCACAGCCTCTCTAATGCTGGCATATACAATCTACACTATTTTCTGTAGATGCAGTCTCTGTTTTACGAGTATGTTGGGCATTGCCTGTCAGATATCAATTCTCACTTTTTCCCATATTGAACATACTCCAACAAAATGTCTATTAACAAATTAAACATTACCATACCTTCGTTGTTCCGTTGTATAAAAAAATAAAATTGATTTTAGCATGTATTTGCTGTAGACTCTCTCTCTCCGCCAATAAACATCAGCAGAAAACCACTGATATAGTGTAAGGTCTTCCAGAATTAAAGAGAAACAAAAATATTCTAGTAAGACATTACAGATTTAAATACATTTTATGTGTGAAAAGTGCATATTTTCTGTGCAAACAGGGGGAAAAAATGGTCTGTTCAGTAAAATGATATTTTTTAAAATTCAAAACACGATTAATTTAAACCGTAATGAAAGCATTTTTGCAGTACCAATAAGTTAATGACAATGCACCTGCATTTCCTATTACACAATGATTGAAATGTTCTTAGGCAATAAACATTTTTACTATCAAACTCTTAATTGTTGATCTTAGTAATGAACTACTTTTTTATGTCCCGGCAATTTCTACTTTTTGTCAATATAAATACTTAAAACTCCTTCCATTATTTACGGCAGATAATAGCAGCAGCCTGTTACAGTTCTGTTGATGAGAGGTATTTGTTTAGATATCATAAGTTCATTTAAAGTCATGTTAAACTAATGGTTTTAAATATACATGAGCAAAAACTATTCTGTTACTAACCCAGTTTCTTTGCAACCAGCTGCCAAACCCAGTAACTCCTACCACTTACTTATTTTATCACAATTATTATTAAATATTTATTAAACACCCTGTGTACAAGAAAATTTTACAATTGTCTTCTACGTAAGCGCTAGGGAGTATATACTTGCTTTGCAATCGAGCAAGTGATACTGTTCACAATGTTGTCCACATAGGGTGAAGTGACGTTTGATGAAATCCTCTTTGGTTAGATTCTGAAGCGAAAGCCACGTGCTGCCACTCTTGCAGAAATTTAGTTCCTTCCATACTTCTGTCTTCATTGCTGATATTAGATAAAAGTCATGATTTATTGCCTTTGGACTGTACTTTAAGCTACTTCCCTGATGAAGAAGTCTATGGTGGCCAATTAATCAATGTGTCTAGTCCTTGTAGTCCGGAATAGTCGAAGGGCTCTACATAGGTAAGTTACTTTCACTGCCTCCAACCTAATTAGATTTTGGAGAGTAAGGTGATTCCAAATTTTTATGATTAAATAACATGCAATCTTAATGTAATATATTTCTCTTTCAATATATTGAAAAATGCATAAATACACACATGATAAAGTGTAACATAGACTTGTTACAGATATGCAAATGAAACAGTTGATTGATAAAGAATTCCATATTCATTGAAAGCCAACCGGTTTCTACTAGTGTATAAACTCCGTTGTGTAGAAAAAAAAAACGGTATTCCCTAATCCTGCTAGCACAAATGAATTCTAGCATCACCTCTGCAAATATAGTCATGTATCTAAACCAGTGTTGCACAGTATTTTTGTCTTCGCTGCTTCCAAGGCGTTAAATAAATCAACGAAATTTTATTGATGTTCATTTTCTTTACGATTCGGCATCAGAATTTCTCAGCACTAAAATCAAAATGCAACGGAATGAAGTTAAGTTAGTGCTGGATCGTAGATAACACGAAATAAAAACCATCCTTTCCCCATACGCCTGTTGCTCATCACTTTTTGTTTACCTGACGGACAGTTACTCATAGGCTGCTTTGTTTGTATTATTTGAATAGAACTATTTTGAAGTTAAGTGTTTTTAAATGTTTAAGAGTTCAGATGAAAACAACGGCGATGCTTCCGTTCTAATAAGGGAGGGAAAAAGAAAGCTTCTGCTCATATTATTTACACTCATTATTTTCTTGTACACAATTGCAGTGCTTGGATAATACGAAAAGCTGCAGAACACCAGTAGTTACAGCAATTCCATACTATACTAGAATGGCTACTTTTATATCCTGACCCATCAACTAAATTTAATTTTATGTGCTATGGCGAATTGTACTAAGAATATTTTCTCTCGAGAACTTGCATGGAAATAAAAAAATGTTTAGACAAATATGGCCGTTACCTAGGAATATGAAGAAATCTATAATTTTATGATTCGATTTTAAAGCAGGTGAATGGATTGTGTATTATTTATGCTGGGGATAGTGTGCCTGAGTGAAAATACTGCACCCATTAGAGATGGAGATGGAGATGAAGATGATGATGCATCAAGCTGTCCTTAAATCTAGTGAGACCTAATCTAACAAAACCAAGGGCGCCATGGAAATCTTCCTAACCAAGGGGAAAAAATGGCATAATCCGAAAATTTAACCCAATACCCCGTCAGGACAGCTGACCACTAGACAGCGGAACTTGCCGAAATTTACCATTTATAATGAGATAGTAGATGGAGAGAGATAATTTTTTGTACGAAGTTTGAATGAGGCCTAGCTCCTCCATGAGTAATGTTTGTTACCAGATAACTAAATTAACAATGAACAGCTTTCGAATGAACATGTTATAAAACTGTCTAAGTATTAAGAAGGATAAACTTAATAATAAAATCGTTTTTGCTAGAGATGTTTAGGGGCTAGAAACGCTAAAACTATTCAAAAATCTCATTTAGAGTAAGAAAGGCTCGAATAAAAGCCTTGTTTAATAAGCTTGAATCAAGAAGGGAACAAAATTGCATTCTCGCTTTTGTAACTGATTTTGGACAGATGTCTTAAAATCTTTGTATTGCAACAATAAAAAGTTGTTAATATTTTGCTAACTTTGTATCAAGAATGTGCAAACTGCTGCTTTTACACTATTTTACTTACACTACACTGGTCATATGACTAATGGAATTACAGTTCGCTTACTCCTGGATTCACTTGACATTCTGTATTTTGTACCACACTTTTTTCAAGAAGAGATCTCATCTTGTTCCACGCAAATTATAAATGCTTCGTTTTAATCTGCAGATAACATTAATTATTCATACATTTCACTATACACAATCAACTTAATCAGAAGAATAAAATAATAATTTGATCTGGATTTATTATTTGTTTGGCATCAATAGTTCAATAAAACAATTTAACAACCCTAAAAATCAATAAGTGTACTAAAATAAAAGAATAATTATCCACAGTAGCAATTCTCAAAATCCCTTTAGGATAATCTCCGATTTTATATTTATATCTGCATTCAGAAACATTTCTAACATTCTATTAACGTCTCCTTTTTTATCTGCCAATAAATTTATTGTTACAATTTTAGTTGATGTAATGATAAGATTAGAAGAAGATTAGAAATATTTAGTGTGAAATCCTAAGATAACAGCTTCAGTAGTAGGAAGATAAGTGTATTTATTTCAGTAGTACCGATAAAATGAAACTCCAACAGATATTGTTTTTGTAATTCTCTAGGTCTGCTTGATTTAATGCAATATATTAAATAAGGTATTTCACAATATATAGTGGACAAACATATTCAACAATAAAATAAAAACATAATAAAATAAAATTATTAAAAATACATATTTTTTAAAATATGATAAAAACATATAAAAATAAAAGATCGAAATCTCCTTAGGAACGATACATACGCATCTGTAATAAATAAATTTGTTTCCTTTACCCCTTTTCTCGGTTATCAGCCTTTTTCTCACTTTCATCATAAATTTATCTAATCTCTCCTCCATTTCCTTGCCCAGCATGACCATCTCCCTCCATTCTTTTGTGCCTTTACATTCAGTAAGTACGAGTATGCGTCCCTCAAAGAAGGGGAAAATTATCCGCTCATAATCGTCGGTGATCTTAATCATCCACCATGCCTCTAGTCCGAGCCAGGCGAGCCCCTGTTTAGTGAGTATGGCCCCTGATTTTATGGGCTCCTCCATTGGGCTCAGATTTTAGCCCCGATTTTAATTGAAAAATCATGTATCTACACTGTGTAATTTTCTACTACCTATCCATATCCCTTAAGCAATTCTAAGCCCTCCTAAAATGTGCTCTTTCTATTACCCTGACCCGCCATACAAATGGAGCCCAGCCCTGTTGTTTCCAGTTTCTTTATTAATTTGTCATATTCCCTCACATTCCTAACTGCCCTAAATAAAATTTGGTTTCCATAAACATTTCTCAGCCAGCTCTGTACTACACTGACTTTACACTCTAATACATAAGATATCTATTACAGTCATGGAGACTAAAATGTAATATATGTGGCTTCCAAAACGTTCTGTGTCTTATGTCTTTCATAAACTTAATTTCAACTTTTTTAATACTTCAATCTGCTATTCAAGATGTTCAATAGGGAATTTATACAGCCGGTTATTGTCTGTAATTACCTGGAGTTGTTTAAACGAGTTTTGAGATCCCATGTAGAGAACACCTGACATGCTGTTGTTACTAATTCCGCTTTAATTAAATTATAAGCTTACTGAACAGCACAGGTAATAACAGGTGCGTTATTGGAAATGGCAGAGGTGTAGTGTTGGATTTAAAAATTGATTCAATATCCGCTCTAAGCCTAATTAGGCCTTGCAATTCCAGTAGTTTAATTGCATTAGGACTAGTTTTGAAGAACACCTAGCAATATAGACCTTTGATTTTCCATGGTTAGGATTTCATAAACGGTAATGATTGGAGCTTACATTGCTGCTATTATAGGAGGAATAGCTATACTTGCTCTATGCTCTCATTGAAATGATGCTTATGAACGACTTTGTAGTTACACCATATAGGATATGCTTACATAAACAGTGTGTTAAGTTACGTTTTGCAATGAGAGTCAGATATGAAGAATTGAAGATGCTCGAATTAAGGACTTTCAGCTTGCTAGTCAATAAACTTCCATCTTTGCTCAGTGTCCAAAATATAATTCCGACTTTCCTCATCTGAGTTTATATATACCCTGAAGACCTCGAATGTTATCTCTTTAACTTTAAATGTGACCCTAAGCCTTCTAAATTTTTTGGTACTTATTAGTTTAAATTTGTGACGAGCCCAGGCTGTATAGTTGACCAAACTACTAGTATACAATTTTATATACACTAACTTAAGGCATAATTAAATACCTCTTCTCTTAATTCATCTTTATTTGCTTCAATCGAATATTCTGCAGACTTTTCAAATTATTCACGCATTGTTGTTATAACTTTTGTTCATCTTCTATTCAAGTGACTTATTTTCTTATTGGTCACATTTTTATAATTTGTTGATTTTATTAAGCCATAAACAATCTACGTTTAAATAATTATTTTTACTACTTGAATTTTATGCTACTCTTTCTTTTGATTCCATGGAAAATATAGGGAAAACTAGTATTGTACATTTTCACCCCACTCGTTTTGATTCTCTGGGAAAAAACTCCATTTAGCACCTATGTTGATGTTCGTAAGTTATTGAAATAGTAGATAGCTTAAAAGCTTAACTCTAAATAAAAAATAAAAGGAAATATCACGTGCAATTGGAAACGTTAAGTGTGCTGTAAAGATTTATAATCGAACTCAAAACTAAATGACTGACTGAAATTATTAGCTCCTTATATCATTATTTGGTTAAAATTTGTTTAGATACTTTATGGTAATATATTTTAACAAGCTTTCTAAACTTATTCCTCCTGAAGTTTTCATTGTTATTAAAGTTGATACATTTAACGCAATATATCTAAAGATACGGTAGGCATCAGCACTGGAGAAATATGCGAGTCTGATTCAGAAGGCCCCTTCACCTGCAAGTTATATGTCTGACCTAGAAACCAACAACATCAATGAATTGATACTAAAATAATTTGAAATCATTAACAAAACACTTGTATTTGAGTCAGAAAACATAATTAGAAAACATTCATAGAGGAAAGACTTTGACGGAAAAAATACTTCAAGTTATGCAGCCAGAGTTTCCTAGCATTTAGTTGTGGCGCTTGAAATAAGAAAATAATCCATAAGATAATGGCACAAAAACAAAATCACATTAAAAACTTAAGATTAAATATTACTTCGATTTTCCTCTCATGGTTTATTACGTTAAGGAGTTCAGAAAGAAACTATAAATTGAACATGTCATTTTAATGCCACCATGGCAATGTATCATGGTATTCTTAAGGAAATTATTTTTAAAGTATAGAAAATTCAACAAAAAATATTTCTATACGAAGTTCGACAACAACATGAGTTATGAAATCGATTGTTTAATTTTATTCTACACAATACTTTTCATAGTGTATGCAATATTCAGTATCACTGGCTTAAGAGGTTATCAAAAGCTGAAATTATTGAGAGCTACTGTGGTATAGAGAGCAAATAAAACATTTTGAATAGCTTTAGCCTAACTCAAAAGTGTGGCGTGGCATTCCTTTGTAAGTCTCGGGTCATACTGGGTGATACATGACAAGGTGGCCCTTCCAAGAAATAATTACCTGAGAGGTTTCAAAATCGTGGTGAAGAATCTAGGAAATAATCGGCCGGAATTCCTAGAGCTCATTTTTGTTTCATTCGTTATTTATTGGTAGTAAATATCAATTTATATTATACAAATCTTCCTAGTAGATGATCGAAGTTTCTGCCCTTCGCTGTGCAAAATTCCTCAGTCCTTTTGAAAACACTTTCGAGACACTCGCGGCAAGTAATTCTCCATAATATTTTAAAACGCTTCCTGATATTTTATCTCAGCACCTTCATATTACCAGGCTTGTTGGCATGTTTTTTGGGGTTTCACCATAATTTGATATTGTGTGGATACTCTCTTTTAGGTCATATTTAAGTTGAAAAAACAAAACGGATTACGGTCAGGAGAGCGAGATGTAACATTTCAAAACACGATTAACAAAGCACTGTCCTGATGACTGTGTGTGTATGTGGGTGTGCACTGTCATTAAAATACAAAAAATTGTTTCTATTCAGATCTTGACTATTGTTTTAAAATAAGACTTCAAATTGTTGCCGATCACCTCACTGATTGAGGGGGTTTGCAATTAGGTAATAACGCATTGGACTCCCATTCGGAAGATCTCGGATTGTGGCTGCCATCCTGACCTCGGATTTTTTCATGCGGTTCCCTAGTTAAATAGGCAAATACTGGGACATATCCTTCCTTTTCACAATTTTCCGTCTTCCATCTCGGCTTATTTAGTTATGTGGCAGGTTGAACAGTGTAGGCTATGTGGGCTGGTGTGTGCTGTGTGTCAGCGACTTGTTTTTAGGTAAGTTTTCCGTCCCGGTTGTGGAAGCGATCCTTTTAAGGGAATCGAATTCTGCAGGCGTCGGACTGATCTATATGGAGATAATGTTATGCACACTGTTCAGGTCTGCACCTCACTGAAACTGGGCCCTAATCATCTGCTGCCTCTCATTTGGGACAAATGCACAAACGGCCAGCCCTTAAGCAAGATGAAGTACCGCAAATTCCATCTCGTTCCTAACAAACCCAATCCAATGTCACCGTTTGAGTGCGCACAGTAGTAGTAGCAGTAGTGGTGGTGGTAGTAGTAGTAGTAGTTGTTGTAGTGGTGGTGGTAGTAGTAGTAGTAGTGGTGGTGCTGGTAGTAGTAGTAGTAGTGGTGGTGGTGGTAGTAGTAGTAGTGCTGGTGGTGGTAGTAGTAGTAGTGGTGGTGGTAATAGTAGTAGTGGTGGTGGTGGTGGTGGTGGTAGTAGTAGTAGTAGTGGTGGTAGTAGTAGGGTGGTGCTTGTGGTAGTAGTAGTGGTAGAGGTGGTGGTAGTAATAGTAGTAGTAGTAGTAGTAGTAGTAGTAGAGGTGGTGGTGCTTGTGGTAGTAGTAGTAGTGGTAGAGGTGGTGGTAGTAATAGTAGTAGTGATGGTGCTTGTGGTAGTAGTAGTAGTGGTAGTGGTGGTGGTAGTAGTAGTAGTGGTGGTGGTGGTAGTAGTAGTGGTGGTGGTAGTAGTAGTGGTAGTAGTAGTAGTAGTGGTGGTGGTGGTAGTAGTGGTAGTGGTAGTAGTAGGGGTAGTGGTAGTGGTGATGGTAGTAGTAGTATTGGTAGTGGTAGTGGTGGTGGTAATAGTGGTAGTAGTGTTATTATTGGTAGTAGTGGTAGTAGTGTAAAAATATTTGTACAAATATAACTCACTGCCTGTGGTGCATCAGTAGTAAAAATGGATGTTAAACACTATTCAAAAAAAAAAAAAATAAAATCTAGCTCATCCATTTCGCACAGGTCCTGGGACCATAGTGCTTTCCCAATAACATTAGACTGCACAAAGAAATATTTAACTGTTAAGACACAAACAATATATAATTAAATAAATAAATAAATGGAAAAGAAATTATATATAAATGAATTCTAAATACCTAAATAAAATAAACTGAAAAGAAAACAATACAAAAGTACACTCCCTCAAATATACGTATAAATAATTTTAAAAAATATTACTCTTATACTCCCCTACCCCCCCCCCTTGCTGTTGTCTGCCTCTTCCGATCTGAATTGTCTCACTTGTTCAAAATATTACGTACTCCCTTCTCCTCCTGCCTATCGGCCAGTAAAGTCCAGCATTGCCACTGCCGGTGAGTATCTCTTTCTCCATTCTTTCCTCCCCTTGCAGTATGCCAGAATATGTTCCAAGATTCTTTCTCCGTACATATATGGCTGATTCTCATACTCTCTGTGTCTGTTACTTTAGTTATTCGAGCTGCCGATACCCATAGTGCGCATTCTTTGCTCCTTTCGTTATTTATTAGTAGTATATAACAGCGGTAGTAAATGGTTTATACTAATACTAATAAATATTAATTAATATTGTGCTCGCTTTAATACCAGATGCTTGACTGCGAGGTATGCCTCAGTCTATTTAAATACATTTTCGAGACACGTGTCACAACAATTCATCCTACTGAATATTGTAAAATGCTTCCTCAAATTTTATTTCAACTCCTCCAGTTTACGTAAATTTGACATAAAATATTTTGGTGGTTTCCCACGCAAATTAAAATCGCACAAATTTAAATCTAGTGATCTAGGGGACCACAAACCCAAATTAATAGTACACTCCGCCATTTTCTTTACCACGCAATGCTAAAAAAGATTTTCTTGCTGTTTGTAAAGTCGCGCGTTTTCCAAAGAATATCCATACTCTTCTTCTACAAATGCCAAATTAGTAAAAACCTGATTCGGTATTGTTTGTTCATAAAGTGGAAGTTCAAACCAGGATAAACACTGCTCCCAGTACTTATATTTACAAATTCCCGTATCCTGAAAGTTTGACAATAGCTTCATCCATGAAAAGGTTATTTTATGGTCAAGAAGATTCACATGATTGGTAATCCAATTGCAGAACCTCATCCTTTCGCCATTCCTGATTTTTATTTCAGGTTGCAACAGTGGTCATTTTATAAGGATGAAGTTGCAGTAGCTGATATGTTTTATACACACTGCCGACAGATACGGAAATATACTGCGCTAATCCTGATAAATACTTCCGAGAAAAAGATTCTAATAGATAGCCTATTTCCTCAAGGCTCTTTTAAAACTGATTTATTTCTTTTGCATATAAAACCATAAACAAATATTGTTTGCTATAGCGCGTATCTCGCTTTAGGCATATTTCACAACTCGCTGATACAGTAGAAAATGTAACACGCATCTCCTACAGAAACAGTTGTTATATTAAACACGACTGATCGTGAAAAAAAAAAAAAAAAAATTAATTACCTGCACCAGGGAACTTTAACGGCCTTCTTACCGGGAATAACACGTTCACTGAAGGCGCATCTGTTTCCGCTAATGTATACTAATCTCAATTGCGTAGAGAAATAAAGTATAAGTACATTGTAGTAGAACATACATAAAGCAATTAGATATTTTAAGAAAACCATATTAAATACAAGAAAATTAAAAAAAGACAATATACTGAACATTTTGTTAAACATATGATATAATCAAAACTATTCAAAGAAAGTAAATATGAAGGTGAGATTAGAATAAATATAATTGTAATGGAGAATTCAAAAGACATTAAAATAAGTAAAAATTGAAAGACAGCTGATCAAATAACATACAGATGGAATTTCTCAAATGGAGGAGCAGTTCTTAAACTAACAGATTGCTGCTAAGTTTTATAAATTATTGTTAGAAAGTAAAAATGCCAGCCAAATAGATATCAGCTACAGTTTACTCTACTTTTAGCGAAAGAAATTAATAATCATTATTATAGTAGAATAGGCATTACAAAAGCAAGTTATAAAATGTATTAAACAACTATAAGTTTGAGATTAAAAATAGCAGCACCAATGCTAATTAGAGAAAAAAAAATACAAAAAAAAAATAAATAAAACAAAATAAAATAAAAGCGGACAAGGAATATGTGCTTATGTTAAAAGAATTAAAATGAAATCACACGTAATTTTAGTGACTTTGTTTAACGATTTGCAACATTATTAGAACAGAAGTTTGAAAAAACATGACAAATAGAATTATGATATTGTTTACAGAAGCTACTGAAAGTTTACATAAAACAGCAAGTTTTAATGTGAAATAAATCAAGCAATATTAATTAGTGAGACAAAGCTGCAACCGCCACTGGTGGCCGAGGTCGTTAAGGCGCGGACTCTTGAGCGGGAGGTCTGGGGCTTGAATCCCGCCATGACCTCTTCTCTGACTGATTTTTTTTCCAGGCTTTCCTCAGTCCTCATAACTGTAAAAAGCCGGGGAGGTACTCTAAACTTAGGCCTGGAACGTTTCCTTCCTTAAAAAATCCTTTCCCAATATATTATTTCATTTCATGTATCACCAGTGTTCACCGCCTGTGGTGGCTCAGTAGTAAAAACGGGCGTTAAACCCGACTCAAAAAACTGCAGTCTTTCAGCAATTATGCTTCATAAATGAAACGATAAAATACTGGATGCCATGAAAAGTATAGAAGTTAAACTTAGGCAATAACAAATGCATTAAACAGTTTAATGTGCTGACGACAAAGGTATAATATCCAAAAGACGGACAAAGCCCAGAATAAGCATAAAAAACAATTGTATGGAAAGAATACAATTTCGAAATATCTACGAAAATATTATTGTATTATAACGGAAACAAATTACATACAGACCACCTCTGTGTTTTAGAGGCAGCGTTAGCTACTACTATCCCAGAGGTCCTGGGTTCGAATCCCAGTCAGGTCTGTTTAAATTTTTTTCCGGAGATTTCCCTCACCCTGAGAAGGCGAATACCACATAGATTCAAGGAGACCGATCTCATTTATGTCATCATTAATTCATTTCATTTCATCCACTCCTACAGACTTAGATCAATAGTATTTAGTACACAATTTACAGACGTCGCAAGAAGATCAATGCAAAGTGACATTAAATAAAACATAAACAATTAGTTATAAGGTATCTTACGAAAACATTTTATAACAAATTAAATTTTAACTATCTCGGCTATAATGATTCATTTTATTACTTTAAATATTTAAAATATAACGTTGCAAAACTTCAATGTTTGCAGAATAATTCAAATAAAAACATTTAATACAAACCCACTGGAGATATTTAATTGAAATACTACAAAATAATAGCTATTCTACATTTAGTATACCTATAAAAATTCAATTGAATAAAATAACAATAAAGTTCTAGTGTACAGTTACAGATTGTATCAGGTAAGAAAGAATAGACAACATTTCTTAATATGGGCATAAATGGATAGAACATTTAAAAAGAATGAGTTTAAAAGGAATTCAAAAACAAATGCTACAATATCAATCAATGACAAAAAGTAATATAGGCACTTCAAGAATGAGGCCGGAACAGGCCAAACTATTTAATTGAATACAGTAGAAGGAGAAGAAGATAAAAATACGAATATGCTTTATTGAAGGAGATTTCTATTGAAAACTTCCAATTTCTTAGCCCACAATACAGGTGAATTCTGCATTAAAACCTTGAAAGTTAAAACCTTGTTCCCCTACTGAATGCAGCGTGCTGTTGGTAGCATGCAAACACGTGTTTTATGCAGTGGGAAAATTGTTCAAGACTCCGAGCTATATCACGCTGATTCTGAAAGCATATAAAAGGAAGGGAGCGAGATACGCGAGTATTAAAAGAAGACGACATCCATCACTTTAATCGTTAGGATTGCAACGGTTCAAGAGCAACGAGATGTAGCTTGAACCTCTAGAAATTGTATGGCTTAAGTTGCAAAGTTAAATCTACCAATTACAGAATTGTGAAAAACTAGCCACTGATTTATTGGTATATTTCTTGTTAATTGTAACAATAAAACATATATTAATTATACATATTGCACAATTTCTCCAGATTTACTAATATTCACATCTAGCACGTCTCAGCTAAAGACAGATTCATGTAAATTTTAAGAGAGATCCCTTTCACACTTAGCTGCAGGAGAGAAAGAGTTATCAAGGCATGTATATCTGTGTATTTACGCCTCTTTGATATTATATATGGCGAAGGATTTATGCAGTTTGCACAGGAACTCATTAATATTGGTGAGCAACATGTAAAAATAAACATCAACACAGTTTTTCCCCAGCCTACTATGTTGATAAAATAAGAAATGTAATTCTCTCTGAGGTTATTGCTGAAAAAAGTGCCTGGAAAGTAAACTCAATTTTGTGTACAGATTATTTAAATAATTATCATTATTATTGTTTATATTAAGGACCGTTTTTAACATCTGTGATCATTCAATATAGGATGTGAAATGGCAGATACATTTTGTCCAGAGATCCCTTCTATCAGACTTTAGTTGATGTGGAATATTGTTTAACGCCCGTTTTTACTGCTGAGGCATCTCGGGGGTAGACACTGATGATATATTATGAGATGAATTAGTGATAAATTTGGGAAGAATTATTTTTAAGGAAGGAAACGTTCCAGGCCTAATTTGAGGTACCTTCCTCCAGTATTTGCCATTTATGAGGACTGAGGAACCCTGAAAAAAAAAAAAAAAACAACCAGGAAGTACGGCCCTCAAGGGAATCAAACCCCAGACCTCCCACTCACGAGTCCTTCCCTTAACGACCTAGGCCACTCTTAGCGGTTAAGGCTTGAGGTTCTTTTATGTGCCGTAAATCTATGATATTGAACCAACGGCTTTACTTCCCTTCCGAAGGAAGTCGTACTTAGGATGTTTAAGTTCTAAAAAAATCCATCGACCTTGGAAGTTTTGAACTCGCAACCTTCGGTCTACGAGGAAAGTATGATTACCATAGACCAAGAGGGCCCACTTTATTTGAATCAGATGCATTATCTATCACAACAAACCACATAAGCGCAGACTAGAAACTACAGAATAACGTGCTCAGGGCCACAAAGTTTCCTGATGTGCAATAAACCGGCGAAAACATTCAACAAGTCCGAAAAGAAAAGGGTGTACTGAAAATATCCCACGTTACTGTAGACCAGGGCTTTCAACCTTCGTTTGTACTCAGGCACATTTGCATGATAACTAGGGGTATGTGGGTGCCAGGTTACGGTTTCACTACGTCGACACTACTGCTACGACGACCAACAACAACAACAACAACAATAATAATAATAATAATAATAATAATAATAATCCTGGAATTAAAATATATGAAAATATATGAAATTATATTTTTCACTCAAAAATGTCACTCTACTTTACTTCTTTGGGAACAAAGACGCTAGTATTACACAATAAAGGCACGGGTTTTCCTTTGTTTCCAATAAAGTAATACTGGTCCTCCCATTCACTGTTAAAGATATACTTTTTTGCCATTTTAAGAAGAGTTGTGCTTAAAATATAACCGAATAATAGCTGAATAACTTAAAGTTTAAAAAGTAATGAAAAAAATACTTGTTGAATGTACACTTTATTACAACACAAGGCATTCAAAACGTATTTCACAAACTCACAAGTAATACTGAATGTTCGCCTGAAAGCAAGGAACTTGGAACATTCCTATTGTAAGACTGTTATAAATCATATGTTCATTGTTTGCTCCACAGATTTGTTGCGATTAAAGTTTCTTTGAGGGCAAATTGGGAGCCGCATTGTCATCTTGGTGAAACTCAGTCATTGTAGGTGTTTTATGGCAATAAAGTGAATCATAAGAAAGCGGCCTGTTTTGCAGAATAAAAATGCCGCTATAACAAATTTCCTAAACATGAGGACGGTGCTTTTAAAACGAAAAGTAATGTTTAAAAAAATGCCAACCCTCCAGAAAATTGTCTTCAAATATTAATTAAAATTTAATTTGGAAATTAGTTGCGAAGGGTACCATAAAAGAGAATCGCAGACGATATGGCTTTCGCGGGCGCCGCGTTGGATGGGGGCTGCTGTAGACAATATAAAACGCATTAGAAATTGAAATCTTGTAACCTTGCAGAATTCATTGCATAATACCTGTTTTGACTCATACTTTCAACGAGAACGTTTTTCTTGTGGAGCAAGCTCCTTTAACTGCAAGTTTCATAATTGCTGCAAAAGTTCTAGTAAAATACGTGAAAAAGTTGAAAACAAGTCTGAAACCGAAGTAAGTAGAAGATGGAATAGTTACTACGCAATGATTGTATCTAACTATAAGGACAAAGTGGTTCATATTTTAGCAAAACACAATTACTTGTCCAAATTAGACGGATTCGACCCTGCAATTGCAGAGAAATTCTGTTCTTTTAATCCATTTAGAAAAATCACAGGAAACTTCTGTTTCTTTGGATCTCTAAACTAAGAGTTTCGTGTTCCGTTTCCGAGAATGTTTCTGAGTAAATTAAAAAGCAATTAAAGTACAGATATATACCTCGCTTTATTTCTAAAGATAGAAATAAATATTACTCACAAGATAGGGGCATTTCTCTTACTCTTTCTCCGACATTTTAAAATGTTGACAGAGTGACGGACAAAGTTCATGAAGAGGTGCAGCAGTCCTCTCAATTAAATGACGTTAGCCAGTCATCTCCAAAGAAAAGAAGCAAATCAAGCAAGAATGACGTATAAAACTCATGTATGATTTACATAAAGTTGCGCGCAGTGATAATTATGACAACGTACTAGACTGGCAGTAAGAGGACAAAAGAAGTTTAACCCTTACTAGTCACTCTTGTGGAACAAAATCTATTTGTTGTTTATCCCAGTAAAAGTGCTTCTAGTTAGCCTAATCTCTATTAATTAATGGAAAGCATTAACTGGATCCAAATTAGGTGTATTGTTTTTAGTAATTAATAATGTTTTAATTAGGCATTTATGACATTTATGATGCTGTAATTACATTAGCCTTTTATGTACCTATGCAGTAATTAAAGCATAACTTCCTTCTTTCCTTGGAGAGATATTCTAAACCGTAAGTTTTTGTTTCCGAATTGCACTTATTTTATTAATGTTTGTAAACTTATTTGGAACAGGAGCCTTGAATTATTTATTTTTAAGGAAGTTTTCTAACTTTAAAAAGTTAAACATATTAGAGTTAATATTTTAACAAAAGTCAACACCATATTTATTAATCTAGTGACACGCGTATTAGAGTTGTAGTTTTGTAATATTTTCTGTGTGCGAATTCTTGTTAATGTTGGATTATTCAGAAATTTATACATTCATGTAAAGATAAGGTGTCATAAGTTTGTATTATATTGTATCTTATGGAGAATATTGTGCTAATTAACTTAGTGTGTTTAATCACAATTATGTCGGCAATTTTTTTCTTAAAACTTTATTTTCTAAATTAAATTGGCATTTTTGTTAGCTTTTCTGAGAAAGTGTTCTTTCATGTATTCCTAGGCTTGGACTGTTTATTTTGTTGCAATAAATGTAACGAACGTGCTTTACAAATTGTTATTCGTTGTATTGGGTAAACTAAGCTTTTCCGGGCAAGATCCAACGTGTTGAAGCATGTTTGTGTGCATGCGTGTTGATGCAGCAACACCTCGGGTACCCCAAGATTTGAAGGCGGTGTTTGTAGTCACGTGGCTGAGATAAAACTACTCTGCCTCGGCTAGAGCTCGGTATCTTTTCATCGGTGAACCGTTTCAGGGCACTTTCGATGTTTTCTGCTAATTGTGGGAGCAGAATTGAGAACCGGAAGATATTTAGAGAAATGACGCACTATTTGGAATTTATACTTAACATGTTTATTGTTTTGATCTAACGAAAACACAGCTGATCCTCGGGAACAGATTACTTGCTGGCCTTGCACCTGGCATTGACCTACTTACTGCGGTGTGGGAGCGGCTCGACCTTGAACACAAGAAAGAGGTGCAGGCTGTGATACTTCCTCTTTCGTTTACAATGAAAAACCTTTCGCGGAACAAACTTGTATGTGTTTTCGTTCATGGAAAATTAGGATGAGAAGGTCGGATTAATGTACGGAGTTGCGAAGGTAACTAATCATGACGCGACAGAGCCTGCATGATCGAGTTTCGTACACTGCCTCTTAAAAATTCACTCAAATGTTTGCACTTTGTCGCGGTACTTTATTACTAGCTTCCGAAATACTTGCTAAATGGCTGCTTCACTTACTTTCATTAATTCACGCCGTCATTTGTCTTGTTTCCAAATGAGTTGTTTTTACGCGTGCTAATCTCCCACTTTGCGGGCCTAGAAATACCTAGTTATCATTGTCGATCCCCGCGTATACAATTCTTCATGCATCGTTATCATTTTGGATGCCTATCCGATGTACTGAGGGTGCCCATATGACTTCGAAAGAGCGCCGGACTTTAAACAGAGTGCCTCAAACTGCCTTCCTTGATATACAAGATTTATCCCTTGGTCCCAAGTGCGCAACCCATGCTTCAGGGGTTCTCATGAATAAGCGCACGAGGCCCACGTTCCTAAACATTTCGAAATTTAGCAATGTCATTGGCTGCTTAGAATTTGTTTCGTGTGTTCAAATCCCAAGTTTTGGTTACGAAAAGTTTCCAACAATATCCTATAGAAGCTTCTAGAAGCCCATTAACACTCATTACCGTTTGGCTTCTTCGCCTCTTTTCGAGTTACGCAATTAAATAATTATCATACATATAACCAAGTTAATCTTATGCTTAAACTTGTTGTGCCCTCGATAAATATAGTTTCAGTGTTTTACCTTAACAAGGCGTGTGTTAATATAGGCGGAGTATAATGTATAATCGTGCCTTAATACTTACAATTTTGCGCCGCGTTAATATGACGTCAAAATAGTTTTGGTAAAGAAACAATTCCTTACTCAAAAATCTAAGGAAAAAAAAAAAGAATATTTCAATTCACACCTAAGGGAAATCGCCAAGAACATACGTAACGGATTCAAAGTAACCAATGGCATTGCCAATTAGGATTATAATTTCCATAATACTTGTAAATATATAACATCTGCAAATTGATCGATATCCCAGGTTACCTAGATCATCGATGAAAATTTGATTTGGCCTCAACTTAAAAAAAAATTTAGGAAACAGCAGGAAGGAAGGCGCCAATAACGAATTACTTTAAACTATTAATTCACCAATAATGGCTCCCGTCTGTTGATGCTACTACCAGAAACAACTCGAGCTAAAAATGAAAGGTGATAGTTTAATAACACGAGAAAGGTGACGTCATATACCCGGCGCGATCAATACGTGCTACCATCGCCCTCTTAAGGCAAATAGGGATAGACCGCGGATTTACCAAATAACGGGTAGTGAACATATTGAGGAGAGGAGTCGAGGAATAAGAACGAAATCATCAATTTGGTAAATGGGAATACGTGGCATATATCGGCACATTTTCCGTACCATAATAGTTTAGAGTTTCGTAAACATCATGCCCAATTTAAATAAAATGTTATATATGCCTCTTTTAGAATAATTTTCTCTACACCAGAAAATTATCCCAAATATGAAACTCACAGAATGAAAAATTAAATAATATACAGTGATGCAATAAAGCGAACACAGATTCATTTCCGGTCTATTTCGAAAATTCTGTATATCTTGGTTGACCTCGTATATTGTGATTTATAATATGACTGTATATTTAGGATTCCAGAGCCTGAAACCATTTCATTTTAGCATTTCCATTTTATCTACTGAAATTATAGGTTTGATTTTTTTCAGTATACATTGCAATTGATAATACTTTGTCAGACAACTCAAATAAATTCAGGATATGGTACATTCGATGCTCTTGAGCTCCTGTAATCGATCATTATTAAGTCCCTACTTAAAATTACAGATTTAGACATGAAGAGACTACATCATCTATTTTATTCCCGAGAGATCCTGAAGCCCAAAGGAATTTTCAGACAATACACAATAATGAATATTACGTGTTTCCTAGAGGTGGTCTCTTGTAGTATATGAAAGACAATGAAATCATATATAAAATTACTGGCAGTGTATAACGCCTAAATATTTAGTTTCCATAACATTTTCATTATTGTGACATATATTAAAAAAGGCAATGTTAATTATTGAATTAAAATAATTTAAATTAAGTAACATCACAAAAATGTGTATAAAGCCATTAGCTGGAAAAATGTGATAGGAAAATATAGCATCTTTTTCATTTAATTTAAAACATACTTGGTCACAGTATAGGGCAATGAACACACGACGTTCCAGTGATACCATATATCCCAAACTTTTATGACATAATTGCTATTATTTGCGGGCTATCAACGACTTCTAAGGAAGAGGCTTGGCAGAGGTGATCCTAAACGAAGATCTTATTCGTCTTCGCCGGAAATTTTTGTTTTCAGGTCGAATGCTTGATCTTGATCTTAAGAAAGAAACGGAAGAGGGTTTTTGAAGAGGATAGTTGCAGTAGGAGGAAACAATATTAACGACTCTGCAGACCATGTCCCTAGGATGTAATCTTTGTGTATAGATCAACGGAGTCAATTTTAAATTTGTTTTGTAAAATGGAGAATTGTGAATGTTTTGTATGCGTAAGGTAAATGATTTGTATTATCTAAGACGTAGAGTCCTCGAAAAACAATGACTCATACGAAAATGTGGCATTAGAAGAAAGTATAGTTTCGGTACCCTATGCAAGATCTGGTGATTTTTTACTTTAATTGTTTTGCCCCTTTAAAAAGTTGAGAGAGACATTCTTTAACTCCTTCATTTCCAAAGCTATGCATTTTGAATGTTTCCGTTGGAAATGTTTGTACTTTAAATCTTTGCACTTTGAACGCCTATTTTGTGGCCACAGTATGTTATAAGTAGCAGCGATGGTTTTACATTTGTGGTAGATTTAGTGGTAGTAATGTCTGTAGGTGTATTAAAGAAGAGTATAGACGTGGCTTGTAAGTGTATTTTGTAACAGTAGTAGTAGTAGTAATAATATCAGCAACACTAGTAGCGGTAGTGGTAGTAGTAATAGTATCAATAAGAATAATAGTAATACTATAATAGTATCAGCAACAAAGTAGTAGTACTAATAGTATCAGCAATAGTAGTAGCAGCAGTAATAGTATCAGTAACAACAGTAGTAGTATAAGCAATAATAGTAATAGTACTAATAGTATCAGCAACTATAATAGTAGTGGTAGTAGTAGTAGCAGTAGTAGTATAGTAGTAGTAGCAGTAGTAGTATAGTAGTAGTAGTAGTTGTTGTTGTAGTAGTAGTAGTAGTAGTAGTAGTTGTTGTAGTAGTAGTAGTAGTAGTAGTAGTAGTAGTAGTAGTAGTAGTAGTAGTAGTAGTAGTAGTAGTAGTAGTAGTAGTAGTAGTAGTAGTAGTAGTAGTAGTAGTAGTAGTAGACTACTTCAGTAAGGAAGCAGTTACGGCCGTACATGGTGATACGGTCCTTGTAACAATCAAAATATACATGTACATAACTTGGGGAGAATGGAAGAGAAGGGGGTTGCAACAGAACGAAGGCTGGTGGTGGTGGCTGGAGAAAGGAGGAGACTGGAGGAAGATAGAAAAGGAGACTTCTAAGGAAGAGGCTTGGCAGAGGTGATCCTAAACGAAGATCTTATTCGTCTTCGCCGGAAATTTTTGTTTTCAGGTCGAATGCTTGATCTTGATCTTAAGAAAGAAACGGAAGAGGGTTTTTGAAGAGGATAGTTGCAGTAGGAGGAAACAATATTAACGACTCTGCAGACCATGTCCCTAGGATGTAATCTTTGTGTATAGATCAACGGAGTCAATTTTAAATTTGTTTTGTAAAATGGAGAATTGTGAATGTTTTGTATGCGTAAGGTAAATGATTTGTATTATCTAAGACGTAGAGTCCTCGAAAAACAATGACTCATACGAAAATGTGGCATTAGAAGAAAGTATAGTTTCGGTACCCTATGCAAGATCTGGTGATTTTTTACTTTAATTGTTTTGCCCCTTTAAAAAGTTGAGAGAGACATTCTTTAACTCCTTCATTTCCAAAGCTATGCATTTTGAATGTTTCCGTTGGAAATGTTTGTACTTTAAATCTTTGCACTTTGAACGCCTATTTTGTGGCCACAGTATGTTATAAGTAGGGAGAATGGAGTAGAAATGAGCAGGCTGGAGTAGTGAGTGCGGTGGAATGCGGGGACTGGAAAAGGTGCCTGAAGAAGACAAAGAATAATGTAAGATTAAGGAGAAGTTTGGAAAAGGAAGGAGTAGAATGCAGGACGTTGGACATGGCTGGAGAAGCAGGAGACAGCCGGTGGAGAATGCAGGAAGGAGGAGGCTGGAGGAAGCTAGAGAAGGCGGTTTAAGGAGACTGAATTAGTTGGTGGAACATGAAGGATGAAGGAAGAGCCTGGAAGAGGTGGCTGAAGAATGCTGGATAATAGTGGAAGAGGAAGGAGGAGGCAGGAAAGTGTAGGAGAGTGGAAGTTCTTTGTGAAGAGTGGAGAAGTAGAAGAAGGCTGGGGAAGGAAGAAGGAGGGTGAATGAAAATAGAGGGACTGTTGGAGGTGACTGGAGGAATTTTGTAAGCAAATGAAGTTATATATGAGATGAGAGCCACTTACACGTATGCAATCCTTTCACAAAAAAACAAGTTAAAAACAGAAATAAAACTCGTTGTTAAGCTACAAGCCTGTAACACGAGATGCTTCATTATTTCTTACATAACTTATTTACAAATTTAATATAGAGGCAGAAAGTTTGTTCAGACTATGGTTTGCAACGTAAATAATATTACTGTGAAGTATGTAACGTTCAGTTGAGAGTTAAGAGCCTTACATAAGATTGTAAGGCTCTTCGTCATGAATAGGCATTTTTAAATACCCTTTTCATAACCAGTTACAGGAGGACATTAGCTTAACTATGACTGCTTTAATGTATTATTCCTTTATAACTTTTAATTTACACATTATATAGTAAATAATTTTCTTCCATTCTGCCCTTAAGTGGTCAGACATAACAATGCAGAGGGTATAGCCAATACTATGGCCGTTACTGCAAGCTTACTCATGGCAAAGTATAAGAAGGGATTTCCTCTCACATGTTTAAAATACTCAATAACAAAATAAATAAGTACATATACAAATTAAATGCAAATAATACATTAATAAATCAATGAACAGAAAGCCAAAGAAAGGTTTTTATATTCTACTTCTACTGCTATCCCATCATTTTCTTTTAATTAAATACCTTTTCTGGCTTCATCAGTTCTACATAAATGTGTTTTCCCTCTATAGAGACCTCCCTGTGATTCAGGACTCGTATTTTTTCCTGTACCAGCAAGACTTCTGATATGAAAGTTCTTTTATTTTATGGACTATTTGCTCTACCGTAGCCTTTCAATAAAGACATTTCTTAAGTTTCTTAGTTTTTAATGCTCGTTGTTTTAAGGGTGCACAGCTTATACATTCTATAAAGTTCCTACAGAAAAATGTGTGTTCCATTTGTCATATGCACATGAAACTGTTTCAGCAAACAGAACCATAAACTAAAAATGGATGTCAATGCGATCATATTTCTGAGATATGCAAGATAATGACAGAGGTGCTAGATGAATAAAACAAATGGCTAATGCCAATTTACCAGCTAAATATTTAATACCCTGTTATCAATTATTAATATATAAATATAAATTTATTTACTTTGAACTGGAGATTGATTATTTTGGAAAATAAATTGATAACCTGAATACATCTATAACTTATTGATTAACATTCATTTTCTTATCAACATACTTTAAGTATCACATTCTTGAGGGAAGCTGAATATTCCCAGTGTTCATATTGATTATTTCACTTTTGTAATGTCATTTTAAAATCGACCAATGAAAAGAAACAAAATTTTGAATTTTGACCAATCAAAGCTGGATATCGCAATGAAATTATGGAAAAAAAATTGTAAAATTTGTTTTATCACGCGAGGTGCATTTGTTTTGTGGTCAGTGTAGCCCAGCTCTAGACCTCCACTATATAATTTCTGAGCACGCGTCACTAACCACTTTTCTGTTGTAGCGGGAAAAATATTTACTAATATGCCACACCGAGGGGAGCCATTTTGCAGCGGGGAATAATAATCTGGTCGGATCGATTAAGAGAAAGAGGGGGTTGATAAAATGATATTTATTTATATCATTTACCAATTTAAGCCTATCCGTGAGCTCTGGGGTCGGAAGTCTGGCAGTTACCCCCTGCCCAAATGTGAGTCGTGTGTACGCATTTTGAGCAGAAAGATTTAATGTAAAACCAGGTACTCCAGGGTTGCTCCCAGGTCCTCGCCCTCCGACCCTGAGTAACGGTCACTGACTTGCTAAGAGGAGCGGAATAAAGACAGAGGAAATCCTGGCGGTTAAGCCCTTTTTAGGGCTCAATTTCCTTCATTTCTTCTGCTAAGTCACTACTTTCATAAGGCACGGCAGAATAATTGGGGGTTTTTCCCCCATTAAGATGCCGAAGAAAAGGAAGTCTGCTGGGAGGCCTAGGCTCCCCAGTGAGACTAGGGCGCGGAGTGCGTCTAGGGCACCTGGTCCGTCCAGGGCTCCTAGTACGTCCTCCACAAGCTCAAGCTCAAGTACTGAGGAGGAGAACGCTCGCGTTCTCCGTACTCAGCACGTAACACCTGAGGTACCTTTGGAGGTTGTTCCTGACCTATCCCGTTACGTTACCGACTTGGTGGACGTACTGAGGACTGGGGACAGGACTTCCGCCGAAAAGATTAGAATAACGCGCGAGAGATTTATGCAGATGGCAGGTAGACTGTCATTTCTGTATGGAAAGATTGCACAATTGGACAGGAAAACGGTAGACTGAGGGAAGAAAATGATAAGTTGAAACAGGAGCGTCAGGCTCCTATTCAGACTTACGCCAGCATTATTGCGACCAAGCCACAGGCCAGTGAAACGAAAATTGTCAATGCCATAAACAGGAAGACGCCCGCCGTATTCCTGTCGTCGAAAAAAGGGAAATCTGTTGATGAGATGAGGAAGGAAGTCACTCAGCTGGTTAATCCAGCAAAAGATAAGGTGAAAATAAGGTCCATACGACCTGCGGGGAAACAGCTGATTGTGGAAACACACTCAGAAGAAGACGTGGAAAAACTGCTTAAACACCCTAAGCTGACCACGGAGATTACTGTGGACGCCCCAGGATGATTTTATACGATTGTCCGAAGTGGATTACTTCGGAAAAACTAGGCAAAATGATCTATTCCCAGAACCTTGATGAGGTAATGAGTGCCGCAGAATTCAAAGAACATTTTACGCACAAATTCCTCACGGGTCCGAAGAATGATCGTTATACGCATCATGTAGTGGAAGTATCCCCTAAACTGAGGAGGTTGTTCCTAAATAGAGGTCGTTTGTACGTGGACTTTTCTTCGCTCATCTGCAAAGATTTTCTCGTGGTACCTAAGTGCCACCGGTGTCAAGATTTGGGGCATATCTCCAAGTTTTGTAAATTCGATAAGGAGGTATGTGGTCACTGCGGTGAGCAGGATCACTTTAGAAAGGATTGTTCCAAATCTAAACAGGATGCGGTGTGTATAGCCTGTAAGGCTAGAGGCAAATTGACAAAGTGCAAGAAACCTAACTCGACAGAGTGTGAGGTTTACAAGTTATTGTTGCAAAGAGTTATTCAAAAAACTGATTATGGACAGTAAACTCTTACAGAATAAGCTGCAAGTGCCCCATAAATCAGGTGAGAGTAACTCGAGTGAAAGTTTTTCTAAAGTCGATGAACCGTTCGCGACTCGCTGTGTCGAGTCGCCAAAGTTCTTTTTGTGTCTATTTTGTGCTCCCCCATCGGGAGCGGGATTGCGTTTGCACAACTGGTTCCTGAAAGGGAGGCATATACCTTTTCCTGGACTTCGGTGGTTGGTCCGACCTGTGTTGTTGGGCCTCACCTCAGTTTCTCTGCTATGCTGCGATTTCCTGAAGCTTAAATACCAGCAATGGAGATTAACAACTATCTCAAACCTATGAGGGGTGCGGGACTACAAATTGCTCAGATAAACGCAGCACGTAGTCGACTGGTAATGCAGGAGATTCGTAGACTGCCGGAGGAGATGAAGACGGACATCTTGTGTATACAAGAGCCGTACGTATACGAAGGTCAAGTGATGTACATGCCGGCAACGGCCCGAGTGGTAAGTAGTGGGGAAAATGCGATGGCTGCCATCGTGATCCTCAATAAGGGAATCTCGATGACCATAATATCCCAAATGTGTGATACACATGTTAACTGTGTTCAGGTGGGATATGGAGGGAATGTTTTCATTCTCACCAACTTGTATTGCCAACCGAGTCACGAGTTCCATCCATTTATGCATAAAATCAGAAGGATCGAAACGACATATAGGGGGCTTCCCACAATTTATGCACTCGACGCCAATACCAAATCGCGGCTATGGCACTCCCGGGTGGATGACGATCGTGGTTATACCCTAGAAGAAGTCATTAATGACATGGATTTGAATGTCATGAATTTGCCCAACAATCCACCCACATATGTTGGTAGGATTGGGGTAAGTTCTAACATTGACATTACTCTAGCCAACAATAGGGCCTCCAATCTTATAAAAGATTGGAGGGTTGCAGACCAACAAACAACCAGTGACCAGTGACCAGTGACCAGTGACCGGTCGAGACTCCGGGAGGGTTTTGTTCCCCCCAGGGCCATAAACCCTGGAGAGGATGTGAATGCATACGCCAAAATCCTAACGGCTGCAATTGAGTCTACAATGAGGGCTTCAATCCCGATATCTACGATAAATGAATCTAGAAACGAGGGACCATGGAGCGACAAACTGCAACGCTTTAGACGTAACACGAGAAAAGTCAGGAAATTATACCAACAATCTCAGACACCTGAGGAAAGAGATATACGTCTGTTAATTTACAGACGACGCAAACAGGCTTATGAGAGACTTCTCAATAAAACCAAGAAAGACAGTTGGACAAAACTGGTGAATGACTGTTTAGAGAAGGATGCGTGGGGATGTCCCTACCGCATAATGAGGGAAAAAATTAGGATATGTCCCAGCATGTCGACCTTGGTTAGAGAGGATGGCTCTCATACCCATACGTGCGAGGAGTCTATGGAGCTATTGCTAGAGACCCTGCTTCCACAAGATGATAACAGAAATGATAGCGACTGGCAAGACAGGCTACGAAAGGAGATGAATGAGGGTTATGTGGGACCTCAAGCTTTTGCTCCTATAACGATGGATGAGGTTCAAATGGCGATAAATTCCCTACGAAAGAGGAAAGCGCCGGGACCTGATAGGATCTCCTCGGAAATCCTACAGGCCCTAGTGGGTGCTTTATCTCCTAGTTTGTGTTCTTTATTGAAAACATGTATGGTACAAGAGCGGGTACCAAATATTTGGAAGCAGGCAAATCTGGTGATACTCCGGAAAGGTTTGGATCGTGATCCTATGATACCAAAATCTTATAGGCCTATTTGTCTAATAAACTCACTGGCCAAAGTGCAGGAGAAAATTATTTATGGTCGTTTACAAAATATCAGGGCTGAGATAGGTATAAATCCTCACCAGTATGGCTTTCGACCTGGTAGGTCAGCAGAGGATGCAGTAAATCGCGCCATTTCCCTGGTCGAAAATTCATCCAAAACTTACGTAATGGGCATTTTTGTTGATATAGAAGGTGCCTTCGACAACTTATGGTGGCCAGCTCTATTTAGCAGGCTCAGAGAACTACGATGCCCGACTGATTTGTACAAAATCATTTTGGATTATTGCAAGGGACGATATGTTAACATTGACTCCAATGGGCAAAGATTGTCAAGGCACCTCTCGAAGGGCTGTCCTCAAGGCTCAATATGTGGCCCCACTTTTTGGGACATAGGACCTTGCTTAAATGCAATAATGGCAGAACAAGGCTTATATGGCATGATAGCCTATGCCGATGACGTATTACTTCTGGTTCACGCCTACTCCAGGGTGGATTTAGAACGTAGAGGCAATCGCATACTCGCGAGCTTTGCGAGGGAATGCACAAAGATTAAGTTAAAAATCTCTCCAAATAAGACCCAATACATGTTGTTAAAGGGTCAATTACAGAGGAACCCTGTACTCAGGCTGGCTCATGTTCCGATAACCCGCTCTGCGACGGTCAGATACCTTGGTGTGACTCTGGATGAAAAGTTGAATTTTGGGGCACATCTGGAGGAGGTATCCTCCAGAGCATTCACGGTGTTGAACAAAATTGCAAGATTGTCGAGGAATTATGGGGTTATACCGCATAAAGCGGTAAAACTTTATAACAACTCCATTTTGGGATCCATTATGGGATACGCAGCGGGAGCATGGGCTCACCGACTCCTGCTGAGTACAGCCAAAACGTTGGTAAATCGTATCCAGAGGAGAATCCTGGTGCGGTTGGTGGGAGCGTTCTCAACGGTCCCGACTGACGCACTAGTGGTGATCCTTGGAGTTTTGCCGTTAGATTTGGAAATTCGGAGGAGGGGAGCGCGGTACTGGATCCGAAAAGGCAATATACAAAAAGCATCAAGGCTTGCTGGTGCTCCGGTAAGAGATGAAATGGATGTGAAGGACACGATACTAACAGAATGGCAAAATTTCTGGGATACGAGTACGACTGGTCGTAGAACACACGAAATATTTCCGAATGTGGTTGAGCGTACTCAATTAAAATTTCTCCACCCATCCCGGGGTTTTGTTCATTACGTGTCAGGCCATGGACCGTACCGTAGCTACCTATTCCGATTTGGATTATGTGATACACCCGAATGTGAATGCGGGGAAGTGGACACTCCCGAACACGCTGTTTGGGAATGTCCGCTGAGAAGAAGTGTTCAACAAATTGCGCAAAGCCACATTCAGGGCACCAATGTGTACGAGATCGTACGTAGTCGGGTAAAATGGACTTGGCTAGATAGGGCGTCCAATGACGTATCAAACAAAGCGCGAAATCTTTTCATTGAAGGTAGATAAGAGACAAAACTGAAATATATTCACCGGAATTGACAATAAGATGCGCTGGGCCGGTGGAGGGATCTGATGATGTTCTGTATGCGAAACCTGCCTACTGGATGATTCGGAAGAAGTATTTCTCCGAGGATGGTAGGGGGCAGAGGTACATGATTACCATGGATCCCTTCATACCAACGGCACAGCGCATCTTCCCTACTGATGACTAAACCTCGATTGTGTCGTAGATCTCTATGATCTAAATTAGTATATATTATATCAATGGATATAATTACAATGTAGTGATTGATGGCGGGTAGATTAGGAAATATGTATTATTATACAAATTGTTATCAATATATTGTAAAGGATGGTACAGAGTGTAGAAATTTCCAGGAAAGTTCTCTGGGAATGTGCTATAGTAAAATTAGGAAATTGGAAAATAAGAAATAAGAAACATAAGAATGCAAGAATTACGCATGAGAAAATTAGAATATAAGACAGGTGGAATCATAAAGAAAAAGACATTGCTTTTTAGAAATAGTTGTTCATGTAGAACCTATAGCACTACTCACTGCGCCATTCTCATATTATTATCATAAAATTATGATACTGTATAAGAAAGAAAGACCCAATAAAGCCGCGAGTGTAGGACCTAGTTTAAACTATTAGGTACTAGGCCATTAGAATCGAGGAGCCCGTAGTCTTGGGGCGCTGGCGCAAGGCTACGAGCTTTTTTTTTTTTATCCGTGACCTCTTAAGTAGGTTGGTTTGAGGTGAGTACTGTGAATGCGGAAGTATTCCCTATGCTCTTCACGCCTCTTCCCTGGTTCTTAGGTGAGAATGGGTTGTGATTTCTGATCCCCTTCTTCTTCGGCTATTTTAGACTAACAATTAGTGGAATTTTGGAGCGTAAAACACTGCAGGGAAAGAGTAATTGAAAGATTTTATCACCTTAAATGAGACAAAATGTATCTGGTCCACTCAAGGGATTTTTATTGGTAAGAATATGTACACCCAGGGAATATAGTTTGTTTATTAGCATTGTCTGTAGGGAACCTTGACTGTATATGGCATGATTTTCGATTCCAAAACTCGCTCACTCAGGGAAAATTAAATCAGGGTTCAACTTTCACTTAGTACAGTCCACGCTGAACGACGTTACTTCATTGTACCTTTGCACTTCTTAATCTCGCGTTCCTAACTTTTGTTATTCGTACTTTGTTTTGCCGAGATTCGCAACGCATATTTACGTCTATGCGCAGCACGTTTTAGGTTATCCACTCCTCCCTATACTCTGCGGCTAACAATAGACTCAAAACTTATGACGCACTTATATTTAAATTCTCACTTAATTTTAATTTATTAAGGCTTCTAATACGTTTGGTACTGTCTACTACTGATTACTGACTTTGACAGTTGATTGCTAACTGCTCTAAAACACTCTGCTCACAATACACGCCTGTGTCCTTCCAACAACAACTGCGTACTTGCAACCACTATTACCCTTGAATTCGACTCTTTCCGATAGTTTTGTTCGGTGATCATCCGTCGGCCCGTATGACGCTCGTTGGCTATTAATTCTAGTTAACTTAATATTTTAATTACTCTACTGTTCCGTTCATTGGCTGTTATAATTTATGTTGCGGAACTTTCTGATTGGTTAATCTTTTGCGCCTCTCCTGGCTTAGAGCGGGGGTGTTACAATCTATACTCTCATCTTCAAAATATAATACTTACTGGATCCTTGAGTGAAACAATGTACCGTAACTTGTTTTTATTTCTTTTTAAGAAGTTGCGTGTTATTTTTTCCTGAGGGTGCAACAATCGAGCTTCCCTTGTTTGACTTACACAAAAGACTTAACGGTATCTTGCTTGCTTCAGGGTCACCTGGTTATTGCGAGAAGGATCAGAGCGGTTTATGGCTTAGAACCGCTCCCCGTGCAAAATTATTTCCTCTCTTTTCGTGTAACAATAAATTCAACTATTGCCACACTCACGGTGATGTGATTTTGGAAAGCTACTTGTCTCCTTACTTATAATTCAAATGCTATGCCTTATAATTATGATAATAGATTACTCTCATTATAACAATTGTGATTACCTGGGTGTTTCTTTAGGTGGGATGGGAATCTACTGCTACACTGTGTTTTCAGTATTTGTAAATTTAACCAACTTCATTTGTATTCACTCAAGCAATTGTTTTTGCGCATTCATCCAAACAATCTGAAATCCTTTTATAAATCATGTAACAATATCTGTCTAAGTAAACACAACTCTTTATAAACACGTTATTCATAATTGTAAAATGTTTTCTCCGTTTTGTCTTTCTCAGTTGGTATTAGTAAATCTAACGGTTACGACTTGTCGACTATTTCATTCTCATGATTTCTGAATAAGTATGTATTCATAGGTAAGAACAATATTTTATACAGTTGTTAAGAATCCTTGCGTGAATTTTACATATACATATTACTTTTATTTTTATTCTATTCATGAAATAGTTCCAAACCCGTATTTGGCACTTCTCTATTGGCATTATTAATAATCGACATTCATCTATTACTAGTGGCTTGAAAAGGTTAAGTATTCATAATAAAAATGTACAATTATTTCAACAATGTAAGTCAAGTTTACGGGAATTATATTTAAATTCATATTTTATTTGTGAAATAGTCTTAATAAATATCACTTGTGGGACTGAGTTTTCCACTCACTGCGTTCATGAATTTATCGGCAATTTCACAATCTCTTGTAATATTACTTGTGATAATTATAAACAATGACATGTGCGTAGAATTTTACGAATTTCACTCAATTTCAGACCTCTGCAATATTCGCTTCCTGTGATTGTGTACATTATTGGAGTGTCAATTTCTTTGTTTTAAATGTTATTCTTTTAAAACTTCTCTTTATACTTAATCACTTCTTGAAAACAAACGCTATTTTTATCCGTACTATTATATCTCTTTAAATGAATATATCTTTGTTTCTGGTTATTTTTAAGAATGGGTTGCTACCACAATGATATGCTATGAGATTGCTATGATTTCTCAGCAGTAAAAATGGGCGTTAAACACTCTTAATAAAAAAAAAAAAACTAATAAAATAAAAACTCCGCGTAAAGATTGGACATCTAGCGTAGGGGTTAACTCCGTAGCTTTTTAGCTAACCTGTAGCACATCGCATTCATTCCAATGCCAGTGTAGCTTCCACTCTCCATGTTGGTATGTGCTATCTCTGGATTTCGCATAACAAACTTTTCAGTTTAAAAATATAAATATGTTAACTTCGCAGCTATGATTGTTTCAGTGGTCTATTTTTTGTGTAATTTTCTCACAAAAATAGTTCTTAGATAGTAATAGGTACGTTGATAAATACCGCCAAGGGTGGCCAAGGTCGTTAAGGCGCGGACTCATGAGCGGGAGGTCTGGGGTTCGAATTCCGCGAGGACCGTCTTCCCTGACTGAGTTTTTTCCAGGTATTCCTCAGTCCTCATAAATGGCAAATGCCAGGGAGGTACCCTAAACTTAGGTCTGGAACGTTTACTTCCTTAAAAAAAATGCTTTCCCCATATATCATTTCATCTCATGTATCACGTTCATCGCCTGCAAAAAAAAAAAAAAAAAAAATAAGTGATAAATGAATTTAAAAATAAATTTTAACACAATCCAAACTACACACAGAAAATAAACCTCTTGTCATCTCACCACTAAATATTTTGAAGTTTATACAATTATGAGGAAGCATTATAATATTATACAAAGAATCACGTGGTCATTATCTGCAGTTTGAAGCCATATACACGTATATGTTTTTCAATAGGGTAACATTTTACTCTGGCCAACTGATACATGCACACATATAAATATACGATATGCTCAGATATAAAATTGAAATATAGACAGGTGACACATAAATTACAGCATATTTCGAATAAGTGAATATGGTTCTTTTTAGAAGAAAAAATACGGCTAACATAATGAACTTCAGTTAAAACTTCCAAGATTTATAATGCAAAAATCTTCTTTGTTAGTATGTTCATTAAACTATGCACTGCAACTAATCCTTGCATGGCGATGACAAGAACATGCAATGCTAATTGAGAATTGACATTACATTTATGAGGAAAGTGATGTAAGTTTCATTCAGCCATATGCATGTATCTCCAATTATCAGTCTGTAAACAACCACAGAAAATTCTTGGAAGCTAGTTAAAAAGCTAGCTTCAGTTTAAAATTAAAATGTACCACTTTAAGAAGTTACTTTTTCATACTTTTCTTGGTGTGTTAACTTTTACACAATCAACTGTGTTAAACATAATTTCATATGGTGCTAAGGAGGAATATTTTCTATCAACAAAATTTATTAACAATATACCAAGAAAATGAAAAAAGCTTCATGTCACTCAAAACGACATTGCTTTCAGGATAGAACTCTACTTTAATTAAACGTTGTGCGTGTCATGCGCGTAGCGAATCAAATTGTTATTGGACTGTACTGCGCATAAACATGTAAATTTTCCGTTGTGGAATTCTGATAGCGAAACCACACAATTTACATTGCACTGTAAACTGCTGGAGAACGTCCATAAAGGAATGTGTGATTCCATTTTCAGTGAACATGCAAGGCACCTTTTCCAGAATGACTGCAGGCTTTTTATATTTTAACCACATTTTATCATAAAAAGTCTATTTGTGAGAAGCACACATTTCCACAATATTTATCTATAGGAGATATAAAATGAATATATTGATTTGATATATAGGATTGAATTCAAAGTACTCATTATATAGGGTTTGCAATCCTGCGATGACAATTTAAAAGAGAACCAGTCTGCTTGTTAAAGCTTTGCATTTTATTTGCACGAGATTTGCTTTAATGCAACGAAATGTCTGAATTTCAGTGGCTATTTATATTATTGAGAACAATTCGGAAATGTACATTTAACTACAAATTCTGTGACATAGTTGCCATGTTTCCCTACAAGAGCCTAGAAGAAGTATTTCAGAATCCAGGAGTTTTGTAATTTTTAATTTATAATTTTAAAGTAAAATATATTGCGCAATTTACTAGTAGAAGTTTTCATTTACTGGTTTGTTTTAAGCACTAAAAAAAATCCAGTTCTAAAAATATATAATATTATTTAAAAGTAATTTATAGTGTAGATAGTATAGTATAAACGAATATATTTTAGAAAACGCTCGAACAAATCCACTCATAAAAATCATAAAAATGATGTTCACATACTTTAAATTACACCATACTATTTTTTCTATTTCTCTAAAAGGAGAACTGAAATAAAAGGTACTAAATGATCTGATGTATTTTTCAAAAGAGTATATCTTAATGTTTAGACTGAAAGGCACAAGTAATAGGAAATACATAATTTGATCATTATAAGGATAGTTCATGGCATACAATTATAAGAAATGATGTATCAGTATTGAGACAGTATTTATGAGCTGTCACCCCCAACATTTAATTAGAGTAACTATAATAAGTAATTTTATGTAACTTCCTTATTATAGTCATGAGTGTAATGTAAATTTATTTCCTGTACAAGTGTTGAATTATTGGGCATAAATGTCATTGTCTCGTACCAGCATGCGTAACGCTACTTCCCCCACCCCCCAGGCCTGTGAATTTCTGTTGCCTGTTGTAATAATATTTTGTATAGAAGGATCAAGCAAACGGCAAACCGATATTTTCTGGAGAAATTCTTAGGCAGGGTCCATGGAAATGATGTTTCTTTGTATTGTTTACAAGTTTTGTTGTTATTTAGTTAGGCAAGGGAGACATAATAATGAATATGAAGAATACGGGGGTGAAAAGACAAACGAATAACCTCGAAGGGTTCCATTTAATACGTAAGAGATGTAGATGACATGCAAGTGGTCACGTAGGTCGTCTAACCAATAAAATAGCAGAAAAAATCGGAGGGAACAGACTACCCGACAGAGATGCGAAGATGGGAGAAACTATTCTAGATTTTTCTAAAAACACATTTGAAAGAAAAAAGAGAGCTTCGTGTTTATTTAGTCTTGCCATTTGCGGCCGAGGAACTCTCCGTTCAATTCTCCGTTCATTTCACTTGGTTGGAAGAAAAGAAATTCTCCGCTGACTCTAAGTCAGTATGGAAAAGAACACACTAGCAGTCCAATATCTGTTTTAATTTAGTTGAGTAGAAGAGTATCGTTTGTGGAAAACTATCAGTGAAGAGTAGGTAGTTGTGTAACAGAAGTAGTTGGTTTTAGTGGAGCTCAAGAGCAGAGATTTAGAAATATTAAAGTACGTTAACGCCAGAGTGATCGTCATAGTTAGTGCGAAAGTGTCACATATTCTCCAGGAAATAACGGCAGTACATTTTATGTGGAATAGTTATGAACAATAAATTGTGTTTCGTATCCCAAAACGAGAAATCTTATCAATCTCCTATGGTCACAGCAGCATAAAAGTATCCAGCAGCAGAGACTCAACAGCCGTGGTAAAATATAAGTCAGCGGAAACCATTGTCGGAGAGGAAGGAAATTTTTACCCCTGAGATCTCAATCATTAATGCAACCATTTAATCAAACCAAATTAATTTTCTTTTTCCAAATCCTTCCCTCCCTCCATGGTTCGTTATTAACGCTGCAATATTTATTTTAATATTCATTATACTAGCATTCTGGAGATCTCGGATTTAAATCTCTTGAGGCCGACCATCTAGATTTTGGAGTTTTATTATTGTTGTTTTCCATGGACACTTAGGCTAATGCGGTAAGGATATCTCCTTTCCATGAATGTTCCACTCTTCAATTTCATGTAATTTAGCTCTATAGAAAGTGCCACGTAAGGAGAGCTTAGCTGCGCGGCTTGGCAGTTTGTCTTGGAACGTCTGGCGGGTTCTGCTCGAGGGTCTCCTGGGATCCTATCGCAAGGAGTGGCTCTTTGGGCCTGTCTGCGTCCGGAACTTACAATCTGAGAAATATTAGGCTTTCCTTTTTTATTTATTTTGATTTATTTAAGGGGAGCTCGTTAACATCCCATTCATTAGAACCCCATTTAATTCAGGGGGCGAAACGGCTATAAAATTTGTTTAGAGGGTTCATTTTATCAGCATAGAGGTTCTTTTACTTGCCTTAAATTTACAAAACCCCATCATTGAGTTAATGATGTTTCAAAATGTAAGTTTACTTATCTAAGCAAACTACCGCTTCTGGAATCTTAATTTGTTACTTTCATTTCTTTCTTCTAAAATAAATACAATATTTTATGTGAACCCTCTTGTTGATGCCTGCACGAGCATTAATTTAGGAAGAATATTAAAGAAAGCATCTACGGAACTGCCTTTTTCAGTTAAAGGACAAGAGAATTACCTAACATTTTAATTTATTAAATAAAATAACATGAACAAGCATACAAAATCTGAAATCGAAAGGCTCATCGAGCCTTTATTCAACATTATTCACATTTACAAGTTTTACTAGATTTGTTCAATCTGAAACAATCTTGGTTATGTTCCAAGACTTGCTTGCCTAAGCTCTTTACTAAAAACTGTGGAGAAAAGTGTTTATATAAAATTTAAAATTACATAGAAATAATATTCTGATAAGAAACGTGTTTGCCTACAATTTACAAATATAGAAAAATTTCATGGCTAAGCACTATTCTAGTTTTAAAACTCAAATAGAACGTTGATGTAAACCTCAATTTTTAAAAAATAAATCAATAAGATTCGGGAAATGTAATTAATATTACCCAAAATTGAATGATATACAATTCAACTTACGTACTACTGTGGTGATCGGTCAGTCCTGCGGAGAGACCAAAGAACCTAGCAATGTGAAATTAAATAATCAAAACGTCTGAACCCCTTGCACTCCGTGCTCCCTATGACAGCAGGAAACAGAGCCGGAAAGCCCAGACGCCACATCAATTCTCCAACAATTTCGCGCTGGTCTCACCAATAGGGAGAAGAGGACGTTAATACAAGGTTCCAATGTGGAATATAGATGGTAAAGGAAAGGAGAAAAAGGTATTTGGCACAACATACCCAAGAGTATGTGTAAGAATGACAAATTTATTCACGCTTTTCTTTGACACTTACCTCGATGGCAAATATATCGACTAATAAAAAGGTTTCTACATTAACCTCAAATAGCATATTTTTGTTTCTTAGAAGCATTTTTCTCACAAGTATTTTAGTCAGGAAGCATGAATACGCTGGCGCGGTGGAAAAAGACCCCTAGTTGAAAAGGCATCGTATTTCAAATTAAGTTTAAACGAGGAAATATTGTATCAAAAGTGCAGTGACAGAAATGGAAAATATTGTTGGAGCATTGGCTTTATTATTATTATTTATTGTTGTATTTGTAACGTAAATAACACTAATTAGCACATATGGTACATTTTAAATAGGTACAAAGAAACACTACTTTCAAGAAACTTCTGACATCCACGCTTGCCGTATGGTTACTGTCGGGTGTCGATACTGTCATACAGGCAAATTATCCACAAATTAAATAAAACATTCCAGTTAACAAGCTCTGTAATTGACTTGCAACTCAGTGACGACCCAAAACCAGTAACTACAATATACAATATGCAGATCGTTGCATAAGTATTCAGAAATACTAAATCACTTTTTTCATTTACATACATTTGATTCAATGCAGGTAATATTCCTCCTCACGATGATACATCAGAGAACGGAAAATAAATGTTTTTCCTTGTTTAACACCCTTTATTAATATATTTATGCATTCTTTTTGGAACACATGGTATTTATCCACGAGCAACAAATTATAACTACTATCTAAGGAAAAAGAAAAAATAAATTAATGTTAAACAGATCCGATTAAGTATTTAAAATGTCAGGGGAAGAATAGAAATGGAAAAGAGATGAAAATAATGCGCACAATAATCTATGTAAGATTGCTATATATAAATACATAAATCAGAACTATTAAATATATTCGTATTTCAGGAACCTTCAGCAGCGCAAAACTTCCACTATACGCACGACATCATTTCATTTACCAAATTGTTAAATGTAAGTTAAAGAACAAGAAAAAATACTTGGGATAGGTTTGAATGTCTTTATTTTTCCACGTGCAGGGAGGGCAATGACATTTTTCTGTATTTCATTCCTATCGCCTTTTATTTTCTCCGACACGTCACACTTTCCCGTTGAGTTAACAAGCAATGGTTCGAAAAACAGCTTAGGGAGTTCTTCAATGTAACGAGAAATAAAATACTACCAATATAATGCTCTTAATGATAAATTGTTTCTTATTTTCGGTATTAAATTCCAAAAAAGAACAGGAAAAATAAGCTCAATGATGTAATGCTTGAGGCGTTTAATGCTGAGAAAATGTAACAACATGTTTCAAGGGCTATGGCTGAGATTGCGAAATATCTTCATTATCAACATCTCAATAGAAAATAAAAATGAAAAAAATCCTCAAATAAAAGCAAAAGTGATAAATTCTTATTCGTTCCGACAAGTCAAACGCCTTCCTTTGGGCTGATCGTCTTAAAACTTGACCCAAAGTATCTATTACTCAGCAATAACTAGTACGAAATTGTAAACCACATAGTAGGCAGGAACTGAATCCCATCCGTAGGCCATTAAGCAACAAGTCATAATCCTGTATTAGTTTTGTGGTTCTAATATTATAGTAGGTAGTACAATGTGTATTTTCCCTGTATTGAAAAGAAAAGAAAAAAAAACAAAACAAAAAGAAAAAGAAAAAGAAAAAAGAAAACAAATAAAAAGTAAAGAGAGTGAAAATGGCATTACGAAAGAACACACGCATATAAAATGGGACGTAGGTACAAATCTAAATCGAGTAGCAAATATGAGAACAAAATTATGAAATAATGCTTTCAGTAACATTATTCATTTCTCTAGGTTTGTCAAATTGCGAGTTGTGGATTTGCGTTCGACCTTTATGTATTCGGTCGTTATATATCCGTTGTCTGGTATTGGATAATGAATAAGAATTATATTATCATATAACTCCGCTCTTACAAATGTTACGCAGATGTACTAGAAGTTTACAGCGATAACGATGACAATGTTGTTTTCATTAGTAGGTTTAAGGTTAGGTATATTACTTTATTACAACTGTGGTTGTGTTTGTTCGTATACAAAGTACAAAATTATCACCCAAGATTTTAAAAATAAGATATTTTTGAAGAAATGTGTGTTTTACAGCCCTCTAAAGAACATCTACTTAACTGAAGAAGCAATTCTTTACAGATGTTATTAAGCTCGAAGAACAAATCTGCCTTAAATAGGAAGATATGCAACGTGAAAAGAGGCCAAGAATGTTTATTATTTAAAATGGAAGGTGGAAGGAAGTAGGAATAACTATATTGAATGCATAGAAGGAATGAATCGTAGTTCAGAATTTAGAAATATGACAGTATCTTTAAAAAATGCATTAATTTACACATACGCTAATATTGTGAGGCATACACACACATATCCATTTCTTATTCATTATCAATCAACACTATCCATACTTTAACGTGGACGATTCTATTTAAAAACTCCAAATCAGTCATGTCCCAATTAAAAATATATATAGTAAAGATGCATCGTTTCCATTTGAATGCGGCCTGAAATACATTTAATTTTAATAAATATAAGGTTAATAACAATAATTGCAATCAAAATATTTCAGTTTAGGAGAAAATAAACTTAAGAAAAATATTTTTATAGATGATGCAGATGGTAGAATGATGTCTATGAAACAACCTGCAATGTTAGTATTTTTGTTTAAAAACTTTAGTGCTAATATAATATGTTAGCTGTGGTCGCTTCTCAACTAGGTCAAACTCACTTTAGCCACCTTTGCTTCATTTTCTTTGATAAGGAAATGCTCACATTGGCACTCTGCCGCTAATACCACAGCAAAGTGAGGTTTATTTTTAAGGCATACTGGAATAAGATTACTTGAAAATACTAGTTGCCCTATTGGCGGTAGAAAGAAAAATATTTACAAATCAGGCTTTACCTTTATTTCAACAATACTGCTGATAAACCTATACAAATATAAAAGGTACTCCCATAAATATATCAACAAAGACATCCATTCCCAGGAAAAATATATCATAATATAATGGGAACATTTGCACATTAAAGAATTATAAAATCTTCCCAAAACACGCGCAATAATGGAATTAAAATGAAAAAAAAAAAAAAAAACTTATATAATAGCGAAAATTTCCTTGACAAAATTAAACAAAGAATTTTCAATTAAAAAATTAACAAGAATCCATAAATATACCTCGATTCGTTACAAAACCAAACTGGCGTGGATTTGTTCCTATCCTAGCAAATGTAGAGCAAACCCAGTTACGAGACACCATTAACGAAGAATGGAATTGCATTCACGCAATAGTGACTCTTTTCCGGTGAAACCAAGTTCCAAACAGCAGCTATTCTCCCGAAGTGTGCCTTAGATGTGAGCAACAGGTTTAAGGTTGTGTCCTACTCCTCCTTGGGGGGGGGGGGGTGCAGCTTTCTTATTGCAACCAAGAGCTAGCGCAATATCCCTGTCATGCGGCTTTTACAACACCTAATACATATGGTCTCACAACAAGCTTCGGTTGCAGCCTTGACGTCACGAAGATTAGGCGTAGCATTGCCGGTACTGAGCCGATTGAAGATTGCTGCTCTGTTTGTGTAGGTTAGGAGGTGTAATGCTTTAGTGTAGTCTATTTAATCCACGTTCTCAGTTCAGGAGAACATTTATAAGGATAGAGATGGTTTTCAAATGTTCTGTAACAAGACAGAGAGGTAATTTATACAAGAGACCGAAAATAGCTGTCTTTTGATCATCAAAATTTGAATAACACTGAGAGCTACAACGAGGCAATTTTGAAATTACGCAGAAAGCAAAGGTAAACTTACTGATTAAATATTACAGATACATTTTCTACACACCAACATATTAGTAACATATACATTTTAATCTATAAATAAGGTCAAATCTTACTTTCATAGTTACAAGTATATGGTGACCATATTTTCAATTTAAGAAACCAGTACACCTATAACGGAAAAAAATAATAATACAAAAAAATTGATACAGTAAGTACAGAGAGTTCGCGTCCCGCTTGATCTGAGAAAACGGGCTTGAGGAAGCCAGTAGATCGCGAAGTAAATGCCGGCATTCTAGATCCGAAATTTTCCGATTTCAATAACCTATGATACGCACACAATCATAGTTTTATTTCATTAACCTGTTACAGTACTTGCTCAAAGGGGTTTGCCTCGGTACTCACACATTCTCGAAACATTTTGAATATAATAGTTGTATGATTAGTGACAACAGGACTGTGCTACATCCACACAGTAAGTGAGGTGTTCAATTAAGGTTGTTTACTAGCCTTCGCGTTCTCCGGATTTACCCATTTGATTTTTATTTACATGGTTGTAAAGACAAGATGTTTTACACGAATCTCCACACATTATAGAAGACCTGGGGTAATAATGAACATAAAATACAAATAATTGCAACTGAACTTAGATGAGTGAGTGGGAAAATAAACTTATACTCGCAATATGAAGCTTGTAAATGAGCAGGAGGACACTTTCAACATCGAATCTAAGATCAGATTCATAATCTATTTGTGCTTGCAATGTTTAAAGAGCATTTTACCGGCTGTACTCGAACTGTAGCTTGGAGCCAGACGCCATCCTATGGTTGCTACTTATCGTATTAAGAAAAATGAAATAACCTTCATGGGTATTATAAAAATGCAATGAATCCGACTGTTCATCACATAAAAGAAACACATAATGAATATGTGCAATATTTCCGGATGTAACCCATTTTTAAAAAACGCAATCAGCCCAAAATGTATTCTTTATCCGTGTGTGTTTCTTTTTTTAAGTGCTGAACTGCATGGTTCATTATATACTGAGAGAGGTTTAACAGACTACTCCATAAACTCTCTTCCCTGCGCCGTATCAATTTCGGCCAAATTGGCTGCTATGTGCCTCTCGGCGCATTCTGAATCGCGTTGCACTGTGCATGTGTTGGGCTTTAGCAATGGGGGTTCAAATATTGGCCCAATAAAGTATATATTTTTTGCTTTGTTTTCTGGCACGGAGGAGAAAAATAATACTTATTCTGTTATATTTATTAATGCAAAAAACCTAATTTTAAATTTCAGTTAACTCACGAAATAGGAATCTCCTTTACTGACCATAATAAGGAAATGCAAATAACTTTGCATTGATGGGAAATGACAAACATACGTCATTAATTGAATGATATTATACTCATTGTAGATATTCTTACATACAAAATAAATACAAAAAATAGGAATAGTTCTGGAGCATTATGTAGTACACAGTAGATAAAGATAAACGCCCTTATAGAACGTCTGATATGCGACGGGTCACTTGAAAGCACGTGCATTTCTCAGCGAGTGTAAAATGCAGTTTTGCCTAGTTAGCAATCCGTAAATTGAAGCTTCACCAGGCATATTAAAATCATCCCGTACCTTAGCAGCAAGATCCAAGAAGAAAAATGCATAGATCAGCAGCAGAAATCTAAAGCTTCTACATGAATTTACTGGAAGTATGGAGGAAATAACAATAATAATATTTTATTTATTATTATTATTGTTAATATCAACAAAAATAATAGTAATAATAATTCATAGGACTAAGTTTGAACACTTCAAAAGATAATTTATAGAATTATCAAATATATGCGCGCTTCCAATTCATTTTTAAGTGGTTTTGTTAATCAGACTAAAGTTTAAGCATTCTAGGTTTCAGTCGTTCCGCTGGTTGGCTTTTCAGGTTTCAAAAGAGACATTCCTTTTTGGCGAATTCTGAAGGAAGTAAGCTATTGCGGTCGGCGCTGTGAAAAATCTGCTTATTTTTTAGTAAATTTATTTTTTTTTTAGGGAATTCCGAAAAGGTTGTACCCACGGAAATATTTTTTATAACCTTTCCAAATCTACTCGATCATACTATTAATCTAAAACTTAAAAATAAACAAATAAATAAAATATATCTAAAATGCACGCAGCGCGCGCGCGTGCGTGTGTGTTTGTGTGTGCGTTAGCTTTTTAGCGGTCGCAATTTTTATTTTTCTCTACGAAACTTAGCATAAAGTCAACAATTAACAAATTATTCGTCCAGTTTGTTAACCAGCAAAATTGGATCTTTGGGGTAGTTAACCTACAAACATTAAAAAAAAAAAATTAAAAATCGCTCTAGCGACCGCATTTTTTTTGCATTATCTCAACGAAACGCAGTCAGATTTTTCCCAATAAATTTATAAAAGTACTTTTCGATAATCGTGGCAATCGGGCTACTAGGAGCGACGGTATACCTGAAAAAACTAGTGGGGATTAAAGAAAAATTTAAAAATAATTCCAGCGGCTGAAATTTTAATTTTTTAAAGAATACCTGGTATATGTTATAGAAATAAAATCTACAAACAAATTCCGAAAATCAGTGAAATCCCGCTATTACGAAGGGGTGGGGAGGTTTGCCTGTATCACAAAATTAAAAAATTGTTCTAGTGGCATGAATATATTATTTTTGCAACGAAACTCCATATATGCCATTTAAATAGAACAAGAAAAATCATTTCTGAGAATCACGCATATCGGGCCATTAGGAGGGAGCGCTTGCCCACACGCCAAAATTTAAAAATCTCTCTAGGGGTTATTAATGCATGTTTTTTTCGCAGCTAAACTCCGCATATGCTATTTAAATAGTATGATAAAATAATTTATGAAAATCAGGAAAATCGGATCATTAGGAAGGGAAGTTACCTAAAACCCAAAATTTAAAAATCGCTCTACCAGCACCAATAATTGTTTTTTTTTTATATCAACTCGGCAATTACCATTTAAATAAAATAAAACAAGTCTTCTGAAAGTTATCAGATTATTGGTCGTGGGAGGTTACCTGAAAAATGAGTGTGGGTAAAATTGAAATTTAAAAATCGCTCTAACAGCCGCAATTTAAATATTTTTAAAGGAAACTCTATATATACCATTTAAATAAAACAATAAAAATAGTTTATGAAAAAGCAGTGAAATGGAACTATTAACAGGAGGAGTTTACTCAAAACTTAAAAATCGCTCTAACCACATTATTTATTTATTTATTTTTTTTTTTTTGGAACGAAACTACGTACGAAGTCTCTTCAAAAAGTATCGCGAATTTTGAATTTCCGCGGGCTACATATATTTGATTTTCGATTGTTTTGTGACGTTATGTTGGTATTCATGTCCCTCACTTATGTTGACAAGCTCGGCCATTTTGAATGTCCAGTTAATTGTTGACAGCTGTTTTGCTTGGACGTGTTTTGGCTCCGTCTTCGATTTTTGGCTATTCCAAAAAACGAAACAAAGAATTTGTATCAAATTTTGTGTGAAAAACAAAATTAAGTGCGCGGATGCATTCCGAATGTTGACTGTGGCATATGGTGAAGATGTGAACGACGAAGAGCGTCCCGGACGCCCGAGCTCGTCAACAACAGACGAAAACATTGAAGAAGTGAAGAAAATAGTATTGGTCAATCGTCGAATCACCGTTAGAGAAGTTGCTGAGGACCTAAACATATCTATTGGCTCGTGCCATTTGATTTTTACCAATGATTTGGGCATGAGATGGGTCGCCGCAAAATTCGTACCAAAGTTGCTCAATTTCGACCAAAAACACCATCGCACTAACGTTGCTAAGGAGCTGTTGAACTCTGTCCGCGACGACCCATATTTGCTCCAGAGGGTCATAACTGGTGACGAATCATGAGTTTATGGTTATGACGTAGAAACTAAAGCTCAATCATCCCAATGGATGCTGCCAAATGAGCCAAGACCGAAAAAAGCGCACCAAGTTCGGTAGAATGTGAAGGTTTACCGTACAGTGTTCTTCGATTGTAGGGGCGTGGTGCATCATGAGTTCTTGCCATAGGGTAGAACGGTAAATAAGGAATATTACCTTCAAGTTATGCGCAATTTGCGCGAAGCAATCCGCCAGAAACGCCCAGATTGTGGAAGAATAAAAATTGGCTTTTGCACCATGATAACGCCCATGTTCACAAATCGTTGCTTGTGCGCGAATTTTTGGGCAAAAACAACACACTTATGATGCCGCAGCCACCGTACTCCCCAGATCTGGCCCCCTGTGACCTTTTTTGTTCCCAAAACTGAAGAGCCCATGAAAGGACGACGCTACGCCACGATTGAGGAGATAAAGACGGCATCAAAGGAGGAGCTGAACAAGATACAAAAAAAAAAAAAAAAAACAACAACAACAACAACAACAAAAAACAACGATTTTTTAAAGTGCTTCGAGGATTGGAAAAAACGTTGGCTCAAGTGTATAATATCTGGTGGGGATTACTTTGAAGGGGACAAAATAGATATACATGAATAAATAAATACTTTTTTAAAAAACACAAATTTCGCGATACTTTTTGAACAGACCTCGTATATGCCACTTAAATAGGTTAAAAATAGTTTCTGAAAATCAGGAAATCGGGTTATTAGAAGGGCGGAGGGAGGTTACCAATAAATGATTGTCACAAAACTCGGCATATTCCATTTAAATCAAATAAGGAAAATAGTTTTTAAAAATTATCAGATGATTGGGAGGGGGGGGGTTAAATCGAAATTAAAAAATCGATCTAACGGCCACAATATTATTTTTTTAAAGGAAACTGGATATATAGCATTGAAATAAAATAAGAAAAATGTTTCAGGAAATTAAACTATTAGCAGGGGGTTTTCAAAATTTAAAAATACCTCTACTGGCATTAATATTTGTTTCTTTAAAACAAAGTTCCCTATATAACATTTAAATGAAAATATAATTTCTGTAAATCAAAGAAATCGGGTCATTATGAGTGCGGGTATACCTGAAACCTTAAATATAAAAATCGCTCTAGGAATTTGATGTACTAGCAAGGTACGTCTGACCGCCTGTTATGCCTCAGTAGTAAAAATGGACGTTATTCCCTGCTCATAAAAAAAAAAGTACGTCTGAAATACAGGAATTGTCCTAAAAAGAATATCATTCCGCTTGCTCATTAGGAAAATCTTTGGAATGTTTTGGCAATATTTGGCATCGCCTTTGAGTTATTACTTCAGTTGACTCCGAGTTAGGAGGCGATTTCGTTCCTATAAGTGGTAGCTAAATATATGTGCATTTTCCAGCAAACATGAGAACATCTTTTTGACTAATTATAACATAGTTATAGAGTTTCAATAGGTCATAATAAAATGTTACAGCCAATAAAGTATTAGTATAAAAGTATCATTGTTGTAACATTTTATTATGGCGTGTTGAAACTCGCTAATGATTTATATTAGTATTATAATATGAATCCTATTATAATATGATGTTTTTAAGACATATAAGTTTTATTTCCTTGGAATCGTCTAAATGACGTTTAACAACGTTTTAAATTAGGGATAATTAAATTTGCAGTTCCGGATCTTTAAAGAAAAAGTTTTTCTAATTAAATTTACGAATGTAGTGAGTGAATTTATATGGAAAGCTCAGACACTCGAATGATATTTATTAGGAAGATTTAACGAATAATATGAGAATTTAAATATAATTTCTCCAAATTTGACTTACAAAATTGTATTAATTTATATTTGTACTTAACCTACAAGCAAGCTTCATACCAAGGAAAGCCGATTATCAGTAATGCCAATAGAGAAGAGCAAAATACGGGTTTAAGACTATTTCATGAATAGTATAAGAATAAAATATAATATATATTTCAAATTCGCGCATGGAATATTAACACTTGTATAAAATGCTATACTTATGAATATCTCTTTCAGGAACCTCCATTTTCCGTCGTGATTGTCGATTGTCGACTGTTGCTATCAACAGCTAGCAAAAGTGATCAGTGATGCTTATTCAGCAATTATAGATGGAGGTATAGAGCTGGCCACACTGACCAAAGACAAAAGCACATCGCGTGATAAAACGGATTTGATAATTTTTTCCGATAATTCCACTCCGTAATTCGTTGTGATTGGTCAAAATTCAAAATTTTGTTTCGTTTCATTGGTCGATTTTAAGATGACGTCACATGGGTGAAATAGCATAATATTCTAGAATTATATATCAGGCTTGATAACAAAGTTCCAAAATACGTATTATATTTATGTTAGCTGTTTCACAAAATATAAAATTTATTTAGAAAACAAACTTTATATTTTATATAAAAATTATGATTACAATATTCTTCTTCCACAGACGTAGACCTCTAAATTAACTCCATTAATTTGGCCATTTTAGCTATATTTAGTGATAGTTATGACTGGGGAAAAAAAAGGTATTTTTTTTTAAATCTTTCTCATCGTTTTGTTTCTTTTGGTAAACACCTATTATAAAACACATTTAGTATTTGCATTACTTTCAAGTCTACGAAAAAGGAATTTAACTGCATGCATTTTCCGTACATTTTCTTGTATCCCATCATAAAAGCTTAAAGTATTTTGATATTTTAGATAAACGGTTATGTTCCACACAGGAACTTCGTTTTCCCTATGGGCGACAGAATACGGTAAAGGCGAAAATCCGAACTCTAAGTCAGGAATTATAGGATAGCTAAAGCCCCGCTATTCAGCTAAGGCAAGGTATTAAACTGTAAAGTATCTCAACCTATGAACTCTAAAGTAAACCGTATACTTTAAACATCCCTTTAGAACAGACCTTTTATACTTCTGAGCATGGTTTTAACGGCATAAGCATGGCGTTATAAAGCATATTATAAAGTGTATTGCAAAAACACATATGTCGGCATATTCGCTCATCAGCATGAAGGAACTTGATTGATATACTCTGTTGGCTATGTTGCAAAAATTATACGCATCAATAAGCTACTTCTTTAATTTTAAAGTGGAAATAAAAATGTCGATGTAGTTAAAGGATTTGAATATCAATCGCAAACATCAGGGGGGGGGGTTTAAATATCATAAGTACTTATTGAGTTAATTTTGTTACCTAGCATATAATGAAATATGATACATAAAGAACTGAGCAATAGCCTGAAATAATGAAAGGAAAATATCAATCAAATACTCATAAGTATTTGATTGCTATATATACTTATTTATAAAATATTTTCAGAAGTATTAGAAAGAGAGAGTCATGAAAATGGAATGATAATTTATAATAGTAATACAGTGCAATATAAAACAGATCAGTGAATTTAATTTTTATACATCAGAATAATCTAAAAAAAAAAAACAGATTTTTTGCACAAAAGTAAAAAGTAAAAAGTCGGACCTGGTAGTGTAGTGGTGTAGTGGTAACCATACTTGCCTCCTAATCTAAAGATCGGAGGAACAATAAACCGTTTTTTACGGTATGTATGCGATACACTTCACAAAATTAACATAATCGATATTCACTAAATGTTGAAAGCAAACCTTTAACTTCCACCATGAGCAACTAATGAAAAATGAAGTGCCAAGTATCGCAAAGTCAACTCCGTGGAAATTGTAAAGTGTTCAGGACGTTCAGATGGGTATCTACTCTTACAAATGCTTAGACAATCATATTAGTGTGATAGAACTAATGGATGGTGATAGCATGCGAACCAGAATATCGTGCAGTTTATGTTGAAAATGACTATTCCTTAAGGCATAGCCGCAGAGGGCGCGAAAATATGTTTTGTAAGCAAGGAAAAAAAACAACCATACAAAGACTGAATTTGTGCAGTGGTTCCAGGTAGCGCATTTCTGCGTAACACACTTTCCGAGAGGGAGGGTTTCTTCTAAAACAGTAACATTTTTATACGCAGACCAAAAATCAAGCAATATCAAGTTATCACCAGCCGAAACCAATGTTCTTACCATGGTTGTGGTTTTGCTAAACCCATTTTTCACTACTACTTATTATGATGTGCACGTTCCCGTACATTCTTGCCAGAGGGCAGGACTGTAGGAGGCAGATAACCTGCATTTTCTCACAGCTCCATAAAAAACTTCTCAGTCAATTTTCCACCTAAATTGACAGTCGGCACAATGTATAGAAGTCCGTAAGGGTATTTACTTATGTTCATCGCTCGTACCACGACTAAAACCCTTGCTTCAAATTCCGAATATTCGGCATTGAAAATAAATTTCTTACTAAAGAATGAAATAAGTTGGTTTACCTTATCCACAAATGCTCGGGCCGCTTTTACAGTTTGCTCCTCATCTGCAAGTTGCCACTTCATTTAAAATGTTATCTTACGTCTTTAAATTCTACAGCATTGAGGATTTGCAAGCAGCCACTTCATCCCTTGCAAATGATATAACCAATGGCAAGTGAAATTGAATACCCAAAATGTAATATATCATTATCACGGACATCGTGCAAATTGCCGCGATGTTTGTTGAATCGCCAAAAGCAAATTTTCGTAAAAATTGCGCTTCGTCTTTCCTTGATTATGGTTTATCTTAAACACCATACGATCATATTGCTGCGAACTTATACTAGTCCATAGACAACATTTTGTTTATGTTGTGAATGTTCATTTATGTATCTGATTATATTTGTACCTTTTCGACAAACAGCGATTATCCTCTATGTCCCTAATTGGAGATGAAATTTGTGCCCCCAATATGAACGATGAACTGTGCAGTTGTACATTCGTTTTCTTACCAGCATTGAACTCCCCGTGCACATTGTCATCATAGTTAAGGGAATACGATGCTGTACAGTTAACCAACTAAACTGGCTAAAACACTAATGTGTCATTGGCCACTTATTTCTCATTCTTGGAAATTGATTCCATCCTTTTCTGGCGAAATATCAACCCTGGCAACTGGTGTTGTAGATATAATGTATGCTTTGTTTTTATATCACTACAGTGTTGTTTTGTACGCTGCGATTTTCCGTAGATTAACGTTTAGTGTTGTAGCCTCATGTTTTGCCTCATTCGAATCCCTATTGTTCCGCTCTCTGCTTCCATTAGCAGCAAATATCGAACATGCAAAGTAGATGTGCGGGGGCCTCCAATGCTATTAACTCCAATGAGTGCAAGTGACCTTGAAGTTAATTATGTTTAGTGTACGAGGAGCGTCGTTTTAAAAAGCAGTTTGTCCATCAATGAACAAAATTCGGTTTGATGTGATTTCTTGCTCTCAGTAATGCCTTGCATAGTACTACTATGTCTTTCCTCTTCAAAATCACATCTTTCATATAAAATATGGATCTCAAATTACATATTTGTTACAGAATGCTCTTAATTAATCCATGTATCGGAACAAAATGCAGTTCGTGGCAAGAAAAGTCGTTTTCCGCGCTGCATGCAAACGCTATATAACTGAACAATACAAAAAGAGGCTATAACTACTCTCAGAATTTAATATTAATAAGCAATTCAAGATGCATAACGCCAAAGTTCCAGGTCAACTCAAAGTAAAAAAAATGTTTTTTCCAGAATCTTTTTTCCAACAATTTCAATCTGGGATTTGGCTCTCCAACAACAGATGCTTGAAGGTATAGCGCACGACTGTCCCATTTACTAAAATCCACCAATGATGAAAACAAAAAAGTTGAACTTTAAGTAGCCTTAGTTCATCACAATTTTATGGAAAAAATTTTCCACAAAATTATGAAGGAGAGAGGCCTATGAATCATTCTCCTTTGATCTGCACATTTCCCTAAGATATCCACAGGGGAGGCTTACTATTCAAGGCAGATTTCATTGCTTTGCATAAAACTGACAAAGGAAATAAATTTCCACGTTTCTATTGCTGAACAGAAAGCCGTGGAGCTATTCTAGACTAACTGATCTCCTCAGTAAATTTCAATTTGATTCTTCTGCTACAGCTGTAAGATTATGACGGGTGTGGTGGACAAAATCGAAACAGTCACGTTGTTCCTTGCACATTTATGGTGACTTTTGAAACATTCTCCTACACAGATAAAGAACTTTTCAATGATTTTTGCAGTCAGGGAGCATTCATTTCTGTCCCCAGATAGAATGTTCGGAGTCACAGAAAAACAGTTTCGAAAAATGTCTGAAATGAAACTACCAGAAGAGTATGAAGAAATTTATGGAAATGTAGGCACTATCTATTTATTGGATAAAGATTGGACTCTTCGGGATTTTAAATATTTATCTCATGTGCTAAATATTATATGGCATTAGGGATATGAAGAGGATCATGTTAAAGTAACCAGAAAAGACTAATGTTGTAAATATGGATCCTACTTATAGATTATAAGATCCTTCTAAAAAGTTCAACCAGTGTTGAAAAGGGGACATTTAGTGCAAAATGTTTGTGATCCAGATACTGTGACGTTGGTGCCCAAGATTAAACCTTCCAAAAGGAATGATGTAGATAAGTTACCGAATTGATTTGATCACGCTTGGTGTCGTTGATCAGACGCTACAAGATATTTATGAAGATAATGATCATGTAATGGACGAGGATTGCCTAGAAGAGGAAGAAGGACTGGGGGTGTTGTAGATAGCTGACTTCTTAGGATACCATTAAAAAACTGGTTAAATAATAAAATTTGCGTATAAAATGCACGTGTGTTGTTTCAAGTATTAATAAGTCACACGTTCGATGCAAAAAACAACTTGTCCAAATATGTTTTTGGAATTGCACCCGAACATTATAACAATTGCTTTGTTTTTGTTAACCTTATAGCCTTGTAAGGTCTTGATCTGGAAAGTTACATTTTTTATTTTTGTTTATCTGATTCTTGAAACGTTTATATTTGCAAACAAACTGCTTGTTGAAGCGATGCTCCTCCTGTGCATTAACAGGAAACAGATATATGATAAACTTAAAGAAACTGAATCTGGAATTAACGCTTCTAAATCGACAAATTTTTGAGATTTATGTTTCACTAGGCATTAGAGTCACATATATGCGGTAGTGGTAACAGTGACACTAATATAACTTTTTTCCGTTAAAAACTACGTTCGATGTAAAAACTGAGTGTCATAACAACATAATCAGTAGTACTAACAGTTAAAACATTATAAGGCGAAAGACTCCTTGATCTCAGTGTCTTCACTCTAAAGCGCCAACTCTAAAAATCATGTTGAGAAATGTTGGTCCTAGCCACCTGCTGTAATTATGTAATTCTAGCTAGTTTTAAATTGTTTCGCAGGACAAGGGTAATCTATTAAACCAAACACAACGACACCACTTAGTTAAAGTAATGTATTCCTCTTTATTCTATAGAATTCGTAATTGGCAGAAGTGAAATAAAATACACGCTGATATAAATACAATGGGTTTTTAATAACTTACACTTAGATCACTAGTTCATTTCGGGGATATATCCAAAACTCTGAAGTAAGTAAATTTGTTAAGGTTTACGCTATATGTGTCAGTAATTCAATTACTTATATAAAATACTCTATAGTTTAGATGCTATATGCATTCACTACGAAGATATTTTAGACTTGTGAAATCTTTGCCATTCTTCAGTATATATTTCCTAATTTAATAGAGTTATAACACACAAATTTAAAAAAAAGTATTATGGAAATTAAAATGCATGAAAAAAAAAAAAAATATACAAGAGGTCATGCGTAAAAATTTGGTATTTTATTACAATAATTAAAAGAGGGTCTATAATATAATTGAAACTATAAATAACGATTTTGCATTATTAAAGGATCTAAATCCTTTAGTTCCCATTTATGACATTCAGGCACATTCATATTACATTTATATCTGTAAACCTTGTTTTGAACCATTTTTAAGCAAAGATTATTTCTAAAGTACCGCCTCCAAGGCTATACGAGGATAAACATTATGTAAATTTTGTATTTTTGCGATATGCATTTCTAATGCAATAATATTATCTAACAATAATAAAATACCATTCATCATGTAAAGGTTATTTCAGCAAAATAATAAATGAGGTAGTATTACGAACTGTGATTTCAATCTCTCAAGTGGCAATTTGTTTATCTTTCTGCGCTACCTACAAGAAGTCGTTTCATTTCTTTAAATATTAGCTTATATTCCGCACAACACCATGACACTTCCGTCTTATCCCACTTATAAACAACATACTAAAATATTTATATTTATTTATATTTTACTATGCTGTTTACTTTATTTATATTCATAAATATCTGTAAAAGGCAATTTATTTCATTGATTCTAAATACAATGCTTAAATTTGTGGGTGTTTATTAACAGGAGGGGGGATGATTATCTGCCCTCGCGTTGAGGTGCCAAGTTTGCGGCATATTGATGAAATATGGTGATGTACTGTTGACGTAGTATATCGCTGCCAAGAAAGAGGTCTGCGTTGAGCCCTCCTGCTGCCGCGATCGTCTCAGGGATGCTGAAATCACTGTAAGCCTTTTCTGAAATTTTACCAGGGAGAAAGGGATAGGAAGAAGCTGCGGATTAAGTTTCACCGTTGATTAAACTGTTCACTTTGTTGCTCCTTTTCCTTAGACGACACTTTCTTCATTCGCATCGCATATTCAAAATTACATTACCAATATCTTCCAAACAAATAGCGTTTTACTATCCCATTTCACGAGCTATATTTCTCTTTATCTAGAATGAATAGCCCTATCTCACTTCCCGAAGCGAACTGTATATTCTCGTCTCTCGAGTTAACTGTTTACTCTCTTTTTTTCAAGTCGAACTAAACAAAAACCTTCAAAAATGCTTTTACTAGACTTTCTACGCGTCTTCTACGGGAATTCTAATTTCTGAACATAGCAGACGCGACACCAAATTTACTTCCCATTGGCTTAATCTCTGGCTGGAAGTTTCTCGAAAAGACATTTGAAATCCGAGAACTCATTGGCTAGCCTTCATTCATTGTATGTTAGCTAGAAAAGATTTTAAGGGAGCGAGAATTTTACTTTTTAAGGGATGGTTGCCCAAGGTGAAAGCTATTCACCACAGTCTTTTTCAAGGAAATTTTACTTTGATGAAAAGAAAGGTTCCCTAGCTATTGAGTATATGACCTTGCTTATTGCACCAGAAAGTCGGGTAATTACCTGAAAGTTTTCATCTTTCCCACCAAGATTTCCTATTCTCGAACAATGTACATCCTTTTACATAATTGTATCATGGCATATTAATCCATGCAAATTAATTGATTAAACAGGATATAATCTTAAACTATTTAATTAATTGTATGAGATCAAATCTGGATGTCCCGTCTAGTGTCCAGGCGGTAAGAGATCACATCATTTTTATTTTATTAAATGTTCTCAGATAATTATTTTTACACACTGTTCCCCTGCGCAGGTATACAATATGTAACTCATGAATTTTATGCATATATGTGCTGTCTCCATATTAAAAATAACAAAGTTGCAAACCAATAAAAGACAGAAACACTAGTTTTTGGAATCAAGCATCACTTCACCCTGTGCTGCGAGGTTTTTGATAACTGATTAAATCGCACAGAGCGGTTTCTTCTAGGAAATCTGTCTCCTAAGAAAATATCATTCTCAATTATGCAATGAAGTGGGAAGATCGAACCCGATTGGGACGCTTCAATTTAAAAGGAAAAGGAAAGAGATGGAAAGGTTGGCAGCTGGCAGAAATCTCAATTATTCCCTTGGTGAAAATCGAATCCTAGGGCCATTACTTGTTTGCCGGCAAAAATAGTAAAGAATGCAAAGGAATGACAGTTTGCTAATCTGTAAAAGTGGAGGAGGCAGAACACAGAAAGAGCTTCGGAAGAAGAGAAATCGATTGCTGTGGTTCTCTTTTGAGTCTGGGAACTGATTACCCAAGCAAACTTCGCCGAGTCTAGCCAGACTGTATAACATCTTTTGCTCTTCTTTAATGAAAAGACTTGAAAAGATGAACTCAAAAGACGCTTCTTAATGTGTTCCGGCCAACCACCTAATTAAGCTTCCGGCATTGAAACTCTGCTCAAATGTTATGAGTTATGACTAAAGCTCTGATGCAATTGCCGACGAATTGATGACCAAGACTTCACGGACTTCAGAATGGTAGGTTTGTGACGCCCCAGTACTGAAAACGGACCTTAAACAAAGGAGTCCCAGCTTTAGTTATGTTTAAAAACTAACAAATAAAAACCTTAAAAAAACTAAAAAAAAGTTATAGACAAAATTAAAATAATTATACAGACTTGTTTAATATACCAGTCATAAACTTACGTTATTTATACGTATTTTAAAAAGGTAATCCTGTTATGCAACATTTATGTAATAGATCAACAAAGTTTGTCCAATACTAAGAAAAGAATAGGTGTAGGCTATTTAAGGCACATTTTTTTTTATTATACTGTGGTAGTAAAACCCTAGGTGTAATTTGTGTTTGAGAGGCACAGGAAAAGACAGAACTAGAAAACTAACAGAAACTTTCATTACAGACAAGAATGTACAAAATTCCCTTTATTGGTCAAAATACAAACCAAAAATTGTTAATAAAAAACTGAGGCTCAGATGGGTTGACTGAAACAGCGGAAAAGTTTAGACGTTACTGCAGTTTACAAAGAAGTAAAGCATCCTGAGGAACTACAGGCTCTAATTACCTCCTTTGAAAATGTAGAAATAACTAAGCCTCTTGTATTAGGATAGCATTCTTTTCAGCTTTAAAGCAAACAACTTGGTACAGGAAACTAGAGCATTTAAGATAAAGAAATTCCTTGATAAAGGATTTACGAACATTCCGGAAAATGAGCACCGTGAAAAAAAATTTCTACGAGCAAAGCGTGGAAAAAAGTTGTAGTAGTAGTAGTAGTAGTAGTAGTAGTAGTAGTAGTAGTAGTAGTAGTAGTAGTAGTAGTAGTAGTAGTAGTAGTAGTAGTAGTAGTAATAGTAATAGTAGTAATAGTAGTAGTAGTAATAGTAGTAGTAGTAGTAGCAGTAGTAGTAGTAATAGTAGTAGTAGTAATAGTAGTAGTAGTAGTAGTAGCAGTAGTAGTAGTGGTTAAACTAAACATATTCTATATAAACATTACATTATATTTCATACAATGGGTCGTTAATCGTACATGCTTAAATACGATACACAATCAGAAAGAGGAAAAAATAATAAAAATATGTAATATTATTAATAGTAATAAATAAACAAACTTTAAAATGGAAATAACGATATTTGCAGATACGAGTGGAAACATTTACATATTATTTACAATTATAATAATTATTACGTTGAAACTACAAGGTGATTTATTTCTAGCTTCGCGCACTTTAGATATGAAAATGCCCATATTCAGTCACTCAGTGTAATTCGCAACTACAGATCCCAGCATGCCAATCAACCTCTAATTGCAATAAAATTCCGGAAACAGGGGTTTTCTCAGGTGTCCCCAGTGGGTACATTCAGCCAGAATTATGTCGTTCCTGGTAGTATAGTGGTAACCATACCTGCCTTCTAAACCCAAATCGCGGGTCAAACCCGGCCAGGATCCATGGATTTTTTCGGGCGTAAAAATCCTAAGTATGGATGGCTTCCTTTGGAAAGGAAGTAAAGCCGTGGGTTCCGTGCCGTACATTTACGGCATGAAAAAGAACCTCAAGCCGGTAAAAGAGACCTCTGAGTAAAATTTGTCGGCCGTTTCACGCCAGGAATTGTTGGGAAGCTGATGACCTGAGATGTTAAGAGCATCCTTAAATAAAACAAATTAAAAACAATTAATCAGCCAGAATATATGTCCACTGCACATCCCCTCCACAAAATGAGCAGATTCTCCTAACACAACTATCAGTTATTTTTGAACTTCCAACCTCTCAGTCTAAACCAAGCCGTAGATAACATTCCTAAATACAATTCAAGCATAAATGTAGATTGTGTAAATATAAATATAGACAGTGTAGATAATGCAAACAGTGTTCCTAGACGAAGTAATGTATGTCAATTAAATGCAAGCGTTAACCATATTAAATTTCATTTTATACTATCTCGTAACGCTTTCCAACGATATTATTTATCAGAAACTATTCTAATTTGAAGGTTAAAGTTTTTCATAGTCATGCAAGATAATCTGTTAAATGCACTGAAACTTAATTATAGCTATTAGGGTAATATATTCTATTAATTTGTATATTTCAACTCAAAATTCGAAGTGTACATTTGACTTTCTTTCTGGCTTATACTGAAATACTGGTAGCAGTATAAACCCTGTAATTCAGTAGCACTTAACAGAATGTATGAAAGTATAAGAAAAGTTCCAACTCCTGGTTTAAATACTTTCGGGGGGAAAATGATCCCATTTTTCCCATTTTTTTTAAAAAATTAATGTTTTTTTTCAAATTATAATACATATAAAAATAAAACTATGTAGAAATCTGACAGACAGACATATAGACAGACAGACATATAGACAGACAGATAGACAGACAGACAGGCAAACAGGCAGGGAGGTAGGTAGGTAGGTAGGTAGGTAGGTAGGTAGGTAGGTAGGTAGGTAGGTAGGTAGGTAGGTAGGTAGGTAGGTAGGTAGGTACGTAGGTAGATTAATTGTATATTGGTTTATCAATTATCCCACAAAGATGCACGTTCTCTCAGTCTAGTACACGAATAGAAAGAGAACGAGAGATACAAATGTAAATAATTATAATTTTAATAATACGCTGGTAATTTCAGAAGTTTGCTTCCTTATGTTAATATTTTCCAATGGGAGTGACAATTTTCTGACATTCTTGTAACCAACCAAATAAATGAAATTACTTAAATCAAAGCATGTTTGCGATGTTTGGATGAATAAAGCCAAGGGAGAAATAGTTGCGGGATATGTATAAGACAACCCTTATCACAATGCATTCATAGAGTAAACGTTACTACTGAAATATCTGTTTCAAAATGGTTGTTCCCGAGTAAGTAATACTATTTAAAAAAAACAGTATACAAGAATTATAACCAGTCCTTATATTGGTCTAAATCCTTAATAAAATGCTACATTATATTATAAAATGGTGCAATAACACCAGTTAGGTAATTAAATTTTCCATTGCTAAAACACTTCATCGGGCGAATTTGATTTTACGATAATATGAAGAAAACGATTTATATATTTCTTAAAACTGAATCAATCGTCCACTTACATCGCAGAATACATAATTACAGCAATTATAAAGTTTGATCATAGACATACTTATTAATGTGAAAGTACGTAAATAAATAAGTTAATATTAGTAACCAAGTGAATTAGTAAAACCTGATAATACCAATCTGTTCTGAGATATATTCCAACATTGTTGTTTTTAAATATCCTTAATATTTTTACTGTTCATCCAATTAATCAATCTTACACATTGCTTCTGATAAGTATCATAAATGTTTTTTCGAATTATTTAAAATCAGCATTTTTCAGAAGTTTGCTTCCTTAATCCAACTTCTCTAACAAAAACGATAGATAACTAAAAAGTCCCCATAAACATAAAGACTTTACAAACATAATATAATTTAATAAAAGAAAATGTTAAGAGTAATTAGAAAGTTGCAATTAATTTTATTTCATTAGTATTTTTTTTTAAAATTATGATATGCAAAATAGCCTATGAAACTCGTTTATAAAGTTATACAATTATTGCATTATAAACTAAAAATATAATATGATATTGTGATTCGCTAGAGGAAGCAATGAATAAGTTTATGAAATGTGTGATTTGTCGAAAAAATAAAAGTTTCAAATACATGACAATATGCTTGCAAAGTTTCAGCACTGAATGGTAAATAAATCGTTATTAGCCGGAATGTAGATAATGCCTATCCACCTAGTAACTCTACAGCAGAATGTTCAGAAATAAATAAATAATTAATTAAAACAAAAATGACTTATTCTCCAACTTTCCCAGTTGTACCAAATTATCCACAGTTATCTTACATTTTCCATTTTCTATTCTACACAGTTAGTGACACACAATCGACAATAGTTTTGCTCCTGCGATGCATATTTCATGCGATGGCCTTCGCTTTCCTCTTGTGCGAATCTAAGAGCAGATATTTCTACTTGATTCCGGACATATATCGATTTCCATTTTCCTCTTAGGAGTGACTGCACGATTCTGTCGGGAGTCCGGCCTGGATCTGACGCATTTTTCCAGTTTCATCTTTCCAAAGCCGGAGCTGGAGCAACAGAAAGAGACGTCAGTCATGTCAAGTTTTCGAAAGGCGGTCAGGGTAAATATGTTTACCTTTGTCTGGCGATATAGCTTTTGTGTTGTGCCTGGGGAGCTGTCATCTTCTGAGAGATGAGAAGCTGTCCCTGGCTTTATACGCTCATTTTGTTAGCACACACTCACTTTCTATTCATAGCTGGATCGCACAGAGAATATATACATAAATAAATATTGGCAACATCCTTTCACTTCAGCTGTTTTGTTATGTTGCCCTTTACTTACCAACTTTCACTTCTCCATATTTCTGAATGTTTTTCTTTTTGTCGATGCGATCAAGGGCAATGCTGAAATCAATCGACCCAGCTTTCTTTTTCCTTTTCTTTTCTTCTTCTTCTCCCTTCTCGTCATGTATTTATTCTTTCATTTGAACATATGTTGATTAAAGTAGAATTGTGCTATAAGTACTTTATATCAAAACATTAAATAACTTTATCTTTTGTTCTTCTTCCATGTCATTTCTCTTTCTTGCTTTTCTCCCCTTATTTAGTACCATTTTATCACCATCAAATGTCACTTAGTTTCCGAATCTATTCTTGATCATCTTCTGCAGTAAATGCACTACTTTTTTCTACCAATTTCTATATTACTGTACTTAGGATTTTATGTAATTGACTCGTGAACTCCTTATGGCCAGCAAACTACAAAATAGAATATACTATTATAGAGAATATGGAAATGTACCACGATAGAAAAATCATGGCGGATAGCGGAAATAAGGTTTCTTAAAGTTTCGTACCTACATCTAACGACAGTTTGCTAATACATCACTTTTTAATTAATGTCACAATTAGCATATTTTGAAGTGGTTGCAAGTAACACGTGTCACTTTCATACACTCTAAAGAACAAGTAGCAGGTACCGAGAAACTGAGTGTATTTCTAAACTAATCTGCCGATTTCATAATAAAAGCAAACCCATTCATTATATTTCTGCAGATGATCTGGTGACAATGTGAGTATCTGAATTATAAGCTACTTGCCAGAGCAATAAAAGTTTCGAAAGGCTAATGCATTAAGTTCTAGCCTATCTTTCACGATATAAGGATATGGAAAATCACTCTCCATCTACAAAATTACCTCTAGAGACTTGATTATAAAATATTACTCTTACAATAAAAGATTCATTCGGCGAGTAAGGAAATTTTTATATCTTTGTTTGATACTCCAGCTGTTCAATAAAGAATTATCATAACTTTTTGATAACATACCTTTACTCATCTTCCTAACTTTGATGGTCTTTCTCAAAGTAGTTTCCGTTCGATACAATGCACTTGTAGCGTTTGTACCAGTCCTAAAAGACATGCTGAAAACCATTTTTAACCATTTTCGCATCCTTGACCGCTACTTACGATAATGGAAAATGTCTCCCTTAATTTTGGGGAAAGGAAAAAGTCACATGGAGCTGAATTCGGACTCTAGGAAAGACAAGGGGCCCCCTTCACATTTATTTTTATGAGAAATTCAGCAACACAATTGTGATGTACAACTGATCACTGTTGTGGTGTAGAACCAGTTTGTGCACGAAAATGTGACATTTTGCATGACCATGAAAACATTTCAGGGCATCTCTGTAGTATTATTATATAGTTACAGTTGTGTGTGTAGGAATTGTCTCCGCTTAAACATTTTAAACCATCTTTGAATAGTGCTATAGGGAAGAACAAACTCTCCATAGGCCTCAGTAGAAGATTTGTTATTACGAAAGCAGAATTCCTGACCAGCATATTGATCTCCGTTTCTCCCCCATTATTCTGCAGGTGGAACTGAACACGTCTCAATTTGCACACCTCTCACCGGCATGAACCGACATGACAACGAAATTAGTGAAACTAGGAAGACGTGCACATTAACTAACAAAATATTTAAAGCTATTTAAGAACTAGAAATTATGTCTGTAATAAAATAACCATTCTTTACTGCACAGTCCTCGTATATGAATAAGCCCAAAATAATATGACAGATTTTCATTTTATTTTATTAAAAATATGATTTTTTTAGAATCAAGACTAAAACATGCACATGCATTGAGGATCTATAAAATCTGTTAACTGTCCATCTATAATCAATATATTATTTAATGTTAATTTAAAAATAATATCATACAAGATCCATAAGTCTCCGTCCTCGCCGATAAGGATTATCGCCTTCACAAATCCTTATCTGGTGTCATACCTTATCCCTTTAAGTATAAAGTTGCACATATTACTTCCCCTCTACTATGTTCGGTTGTTCAGATATAGTTGCATAAAGAAGACAATATGTAGAAGATTGTGACATATTAAAAATAGAGTATAGAGCTGTTATTAAGTTCTTCACAAAAGAAGGATTTACTCCAAATGAAAATAAAATAGCAATTGAACGGTGTATATGGGGAGTATCCCTCACATATTCTACCTAAAAGAATGGGCCAAACTTTTTCGAATGGATCGAGAAAGCATTGAAGACGAAGGGCGTGCAGGTCGGCCCTTGGAGGTGCTCACTCCTGAAAACATTGCACTTGTGAAAGGAGAAATAATGGAAGACCCGCGGATCAATTAAGGTTGGGCCTTTCTAAAACAACATCCTTCGAATTATTCATGAATATTTAAACATGAATCAGGTTATTGCAAGATGGGTTCCTAAACTTCTTTCCTCAGATCGAAAGCAGCAACGAGTCATCTGTTGTTAGGCATTTTTGGAGCTCTGCCGTAGCAACGAGAGAAAAGTTCTGCAAACCATTGTTACAGAAGATGAAACTATGGTCTTTAGTATGATCCCTTGTCCAAAAGAGAACCAATGGGGTGGCGTAAACCTGGCTGAGCGCCGCTTCTAAAGTCAACCAAGAGAATCATGGCCACAATCTTTTGGGACTGTGAAGGAATACTCTTCATTGACTTCAAGGAGAGGAACACGACAGTAAATGGGGAGTACTATGCTGGCCTGCTGCACAGACCACGTGCTTCCATGAGAAAAGGCGAGGAAAGCTGAGTGGTGATGTGCGCCTTTTTCACGACAACGCGCCTGTGCACACAGCTCTTGTTGCAAAGGCAGATGTGAAGAAATGTGGCTTCAAGGAGATCGACCATCCACCCTACAGGCCAGATCTAGCTCCCATGCTATTTCCTCTTCTCAAAACTCACGAAGTACCTTCTAGGAAAGAACTTTAAGTGTGACGAAGAAGTGATGGACGAGGTTTATGCCCATTTTGCAGACAAAACTTTTGTCTATTGGGGGAGGGGTTTGAAATGTTAATTTAAAAATGTGAGAAGTGTATTGCAATAAAGTAAAATATAGTTCTTGTCTTTATCATACCTAGAAAATGGTTAGGCCGGAAGCTTATGAGCCTTCATATATGTGCTCTGATATACCCATGTAAATAGAAGCATGAATAGTGTGGCTAGACTCGCACGCTGAATAAGGGAAATAGATAGAGAGAGAGCTACTCAAATATTCAGATATTGAGTACAGTTCATTAAATAATATTGAATATAAAGCTATGGGTATAGTTTGATACATACGTTACAAGCAAATACTGAATAATTATAGAGGTAATAACCATAGATGTACCTGCATTAAGTTTAATATATGAAACCACCGTTATGTAGTCCGAGTTCCTGGGATCGCCACATGTCTCCAAGCTTCCAGCATAGGTCTCCAGTAACGTACACACCCAAATACTATTGTTGTTCTCGAAGTTTTTATATGTGGAATAGAAAAGCTTACTTTTAGGAAATCACTGTAATAGGTAAGCTGATATATGACAACCTAGCATGTCACCGCATTGCACCATGTTAGGCCATCTTCACAATATCTTGTGAAAATATATAACATTGAATCTGGAATTATGATTAAATTGGCTTCACGCGTTACAGTGTCGTATCGCTTGTGCACCTACTTGGAAGAGGATTTCTATTTCCAATGTACTCAACCTTGCTGCAAACAACGCATGGATCCTGTACATAGAGGTCAAGGGGAAAAGGTAAGCGCAAAATGATTTTCATTTTAACAGAACTTTGTTTTCCATCTACCTATCAAAGGAACGACTAGTTTGATTAGTATTTTGAGTAAAAGAACTTTTTTCCCCACATGTATGACATTGTTCTAAAACAAAATATATTTCTTTTAAAATATAGAACTATATACACTCCTGCACAAAGTGAATTTCGTATATAAATGTATCATTAGATAATAATATAAACAAAGAGAGAGAGGAAAGGGGCAAAGTAGTTTTTCTTTAGAAAAGAGCATCGAAGAGATAACAACGAAAAAACAATATGCAGTTCTCTTAAGGAAAATAAAGTTTTTTTCGTTTATTTAAGGACTCTTTAATGTTTATGGCAATTAGCGTAAAACATAAAATAGAATACTGGAAACATGAAGTACAAACGTGTAGAGGAGCTATGTTATGAAACATCTCTTGAGATTTTCGGAAAACGCATTATTTCTAGAACACTTAAGTAGCAGTAATAACAGGACACATTACAACAGGAAATGATACATAAGCGTGTAGGTAAATGAGATCGAAATATTAACCACAAACTCCAGGAAATCTGTTAACTTTTCACATTGAACACTTTCTGTAATATGCGTTATAAGAATGAGAAATGAGATTGGAAATTTAACAGTTGTTGTTTCTTCTTGCTCTATACAATTCAATTTTATGAAAATAAAGGACTATGTATCATATTACTTAATAATGAAATATAGTAGAATGATTCAGGAGGTAATTGAGCAAGATACTAGCAATATGAACGGTGGTTTTGGATACGATAGGGCTTTAGACATAAAATCGCATAAATTAAGTTCTAGGCATACTTTATAGTATGTGGTATTTTGGTACATTAGTTTTCTTTAATGTGCTACATGGGTAAATTTATAAATCGCAGTAAATATTATGAATGGATTATTAAAATATTGAAGTTATACGCTACTCTAAATAATTATCATACTAAACTGTTATTTGTTACATGGATTTAAATTTTCTTCTATATTTCTCTCAACAAACAGGCACTTCTATGCAAAAAAATACCATACATCTGGTTTTATCTCTAGCATCATAGACTCCAGAACTTCGTCTATTAAAAGCTTACGCAAGTTTCCTTTGAGGGGTTGTGATAGGCAGATACATTATTATAAATCGGAGTCGTCAGTAATACCCTAAAGATTTTTATTACGGGTCAAGCATTTCCTTTTACACTGTAAGTAATTATCTCAATTCAGCTAACGGTAGATTAGTGATGAATAATGAGAATTTATTTTTCCGGTTTTGCTAAATTTTAATTCGTTGTATTGCGCAAAAAGTAGAATCCTTAATGAAATGTTACTGCACGTTCTGCTTGTGGGAGTTTAAATAACAAAGTTAATGCTACATAATGCTTAAGCTACCTGATGGATTTGCTTTAGTATTCAGCACAACAGCCGCGAAAGTCATTTAACAATTCTCTAATGGGTAATTTATCTCGCATGTGGCATCGTGATATTGCAGATTATTAATATAGTTTTCTGCCTTATTAAAACCGATTATTCGGCTGTGTTTCAGAAACTGCGGCATGACACGAGAGAGGAGGAAAGTGAGGGAAAGAAATAGAAGAATCATATCTCTATGTAGAGTTGCGGTTGATATTTCACACTTTTGTTAGCAGAGGGAGAAAAAAAACTTTATAATATAATCATATAAATGAGAAAAAATTATAAACTAACTGCAGCGTATTTAGAAGTCTTGCGACCAAAGTCTACAATTTTTTAATTACTTAATAGAACGTAATTGTGCCCATATAGAAAATTGCGTGGTAAATTTATATGAGTTTTCACAAAAATCATTGAATGATATTACAGCTTATGACAATCGTTAACCGGCTAAAAGCGTCTAGGATTAGTTCCCCCCTTACAGATGTTTACTTTTAATTAACTGCTAGCTGTAGCGAAATGTACATGATTTTTTTCTGGTGTTTATTTTATTTATAGAATGCAGAACAGAAATTTTTGCTTAATACATTTTATAAAGAATGTAATAAAAAGGCCAGAAAATTTGGTAATTAAAATAGAATGTAAGAAAGCAATATATATATAATATTAATGAAAAATAAAAATAAAGAAACACTATTAACAATGTAACAAATTAACACTAATTATAAAAGTAGATAAAGATAAAACACAAAGAAAGAGTCACACTTGAAATTGCAAATTTCAATTATATATTGGGCATTTTGAGCAACTATTGTAACGGTAAAAGTCTAAGATGATTAGTGCTCAACATTTTCTGTTTGTGTGAATTCAGTTTTGTTATGTTAACACAGGCTTTTCTTTGTTTGAAGTGAGTATACATTTTTGGCACTCTGTATATATATACACACTTCAAGAAAAGAAAAGCCTGTGTTAACATAACAAAACTGAATTCACACAAACAGAAAATGTTGAGCACTAATCATATTAGACTTTTACAGTTACAATAGTTGCTCAAAATGCCCACCATCGGAGTCGATATACTTCTGAGTACGTTGAGCTATGATTGAGCAACGTTTGCGCAAGTATCCTCGGCTATTGCAGCACATGTCGTTTCAATTTCTTACCGAAGTTCTGCCAGTGTAACTGGTTTTCTACGGTATACGGCACCATGAGTCTCAAATTTGTCTCCAATGCGTGCAATTGTTACTCGCGTTGGGGGTTCTGTTCTGTACACACGTCTCTATTGCCTTTGAACTTCAACAACATTCTTGGTTTTACAATATCACTTCAAAATTGCTTTCCGTTGCTCAAACGATAATCTTGCTGTAGCAACACTAGCATAACGTAATGTTAGTCACATCTGTTTACAACATCATACGAAAATCTTGCCTTCATTTGTTTATTGTTGATTTACCTGTCACGTAGCAACGCTATCATAATGTAAGTCACATGTGTTTACAGAACATCATACTATACATTACTGTTGTTTTTCGGTCCAACTTTGAAATATATTAAATAGATACATGCTGTGAAGGTGTGTATACATTTTTTGGCATCCTCGGTGTGTAAATAGATGATAAATTTCACTTAGTCTTTCAGTTAGTCGAACAGATAAAAAAGTCAAACGTAACTTTATTTTATTTTATTCTTTATTCAATTTGCTGTTTATTGTCTTACATAATATATGCGATGATTAAACGTGATCTAGAAAGTCCATATTTAGGGCGTTAAAATACTTTTGGAATGGGATGTCAACTTTTTACTGATACTAACATGTTCAGGGTTATTGCCTGATACACTTATTGTTCACTCTGCACCCTCTAGTCAATCTCTAATTCCCCACAAATATAGGATAAATATGAACTCTACCGACAAACTTTCGGAGGTTGTTCAGAAATGTCTGCTGAGTGTTTTGATGTGAATTAGTAGTATGTGTACTTATTTAAATAATGGCTTACAATATACATAAAATATATACAAGTTTAATTCACACTTACACTAGTTTTTCTTTTAAGATACTTCTAAATATTCCAGGTGTTTCTGTATCTACTGATATCTTCCTTCAATTCGCAGACGAAGAATTTCACATTATGAGAAGGTCTTGAATTAATAACGACCTTTAAATATAAAATAAGTAAAAATCCAGTGGATTGAGGTTAGGAGAATGAATTGACTAGGATGTAACGGCCTATTTATTTGGGAATTACTAAAATTCCGTCTAACAGCTGGAGAAAAATGAGGAGGTACCCATCTTGCATTAGTCAAATACGTTCATTCCTCTTAAGTTAGGAGTTCTTTGTTTTCCATATTCTGAAACTCTTTTTTAAAATAATCTGTTTCTAGAAAACGTTTCTGTACTTTTCAGAATGTTTTGTTATTGAGTTAAGTCGATTTGGAAATTGTTCAATATAAAAACGTCTTGTTTCATTCTTATTGTAATAGACACTTCCATGCATAAGGCTCACGTTTGCCATTTACTGTTTAAGTAATCCATAATCCATTTCGATTACTAGTTGTATTGTAATTATACTTAAAACAATAAATCTTCACAATTATAAATAAAGCCTCATATGCTTTGTGAATGGAATAGTTAATATGTTTATTCTGCTATGGCAACTCTCCTCAGGTGGCTTTGAATACAGAACAAGCAACAACAACTTGAATAAAGAAAAAATAAAATACATATAGCTTGATTATTTATCTATTCACCATAAACATAAGAGCCTAAGTGAAATGGACCATAATTATGTTCATATAAAATTTTATACAACCATATGTTTATAGTTACTTTTCTCTATCAATTTCTAAGAGCTTTCTCATTTCACCTACTGAAAACAAAAATGTTCATATCGAATGGATATAATTTGTACCTGTTAACTATTTCTTTGAGCAGTCTGCAGCACATTTTACAGTTCACTGTAGAAGCTGCGGTATTTATTTTATAAGCGTAATATTGTAGATTTTCATTTTTAACAGGAAGAAAAACGTTCATGAATAGAACGTTAATTCCATTTATATATATCATGGAAATAATATTACATATGAATTGTTTCTTGTTCTTGTACCTGCATTATTATTATTATTATTATTATTATTATTATTATTATTATTATTATTATTATTATTATTATTATTATTACTATTATTATTAAAGGTATATGTTGAGCATGTGTATATTATCCACTTTTTTCCGTCACGGGTGGCCGAGGTCGTTATGGCGCGGTCTCGTGAGCGGGAGGTCTGTGGATCGAATCCCACCAGGACCGTCCTTCCTGACTGCGGTTTTTTCTAGGTTTTCCTCAGTCTTCATATATGGCAAATGCTGAGGAGGTACCCTAAACTTAGACTGAAACGTTTCCTTCCTTAAAAAAATCTTTCCCAATATTTCATTTCATTTCATGTACCATCAGTGTCCATCGCCCGGGTGCCTCAGTAGCAAAAACGGGCGTTAAACACTATTCAATATATATCCACTTTTTGTCATAAGGTAATTTTGATAAAAGTATTTTCATCCCTGGTAGAGTAAAATTAATATTTTATGTTTTGTCTGAATGTGCAATGAATTGTACCATTACTGACTTTAATTGTAACCCTGCGATATTGTATGACGTTAAAATCTCTTGTACCTTTGTGCCATCATATTCTTGAAAACCTACTAATAGCAGATGGCTGAAGCCTATCGTAATGAAATATTTCGGAATGTTACGATATTATTAGGCGATAAAATAAAAGGGAAAACCGGCGTTTTATTCTTGTACAATAGTTTCTCTTTTTAATAGTAGTATGCCAGTTCTTTTTGGTTAGGTACATTTAGTGGATATCGAAAAAGTTGTAAACACAAAATATCTGAAATTGTTTGTTGCTAACCGTGCTTTTAAATCATGAATGTATTATAGTTGTTTATTTGATGTTTTATTTATTGTAGCTTTGATTGCATTGGCCATCTCGTGACACCGGTAGATTGGCGGTGAGGAAAAACTCCGAAATAAAGCTACCCCGATATATTAAACTGACTGGGATTCGAACGCAGAACCTCCAAAACGCTATCAGTAGATCACAGAGGCAGTCGTTGGTTGTGTCAGTAGTATGTTCTAAATAGAATGAAATGATATTTTATATGTATTTTTGTTAACAAATTAGAATTTATTATCATAGTCCTGCACAAACACCATAACAATTATGCAAATAGGTGAACGTTTATTAAATAGGGGAGTTGTGTAGCGGTCCTGAGGCACATTAAATTGTTTGCACACTGAATCCTCTCGTTTTGATAAGTAGAGACTGTCGCTCGACCGAGCAGCGGTCATAACACCCCGCTCCATTGCACTCATTGGTGAACGAATCAGACAGCATACTGTATGTAGTTGTTCCAGAAACTTTGGGAGAGTTACAAAGGGGAGTTGGGCAATAGGCTGACTGTAGCGCATGTTATTACTCTGGTAAACTAACTACTTGATATTGAAGTGAGGGGTTGACTGCTACTGTCAGGCAATAGTACTCGGTTGAATGCTCTGAAATAGTGTATATCGAATGATTTCCTTTTGTCACTCGCTTAATGGTATTTCTAAACCGGATGTTTCAGAAATACTTTTATAAAATTTGGTGGCAGGTTGCTCATACCAAAACAATAAAAAAATATATAAGCATATATCCGGAAATCCTTAGTTTTTGAGTTAATGAAATTTTATCAAAACAAGAATCAAAACCCAATAAACACATTTTAACTCAGAAACTCATAATAAACATTCAAAAATTTCTCCCCTTGCTTCCACACACACATGCGCTCGCTGGATCATGTAATGTCGCACCTTTCCAATACTCCCATACCGCGTCAAGCGATTTCGTAAGTTTCTATGACACGATCATTAGGAATGTCTCCTGCATAAACCAATTGTTTTAGGTGGCCCTTTAGATGAAAATAAAAAGGATTAAGTTCGGGGGAACGTGCAGGCCAGGAACTAATCCACCCCTACCTAATCAACTTCATGATAGATGTACGTCAGTGCATCTCGAACAATGCGTTTAAAATGTGCTGGAGCCCCATCATGCATAAACCGCATGGTTCTTCTTATTTAGAAAGGAACAAAATGGATATCTTTCCATGGTTAAACACAACACAACACGCAACACAAGTGAAACATGAGAAACAGATAACCACGAATGTACCCAAATGACAAATGTAAACAGATCTTTTAGGCAGCACATGGCCAACTAAGACTGCATCAGCTGACTTGTATCAATTATCCAACAATTTTATTTTCGGTTACAAACTTAAGCTGTTAGATTGTACCTTAAAATGCGTTGACATAAACTTTCATTAATAACTCAAAAACTAACAATTTACGGTCATAGGTATCTTTTAGTGACTTTTTCTTGTTTTGATGTGAGGGACCTGCCACCAAAGTGTGTAAAAGTATTTTTGAAACATTGTGTAATAATCTATATCACTTAATTGAAAGTAGCGCTGAAGTAGGCTTAAAAGGACAAACACAAATTAAATTCTGCAGCAAAGTTTGCTAAGTCAAGCAGGTTACCATGATGGGACGTGTTTGCACAGGAAGACAATTGGCTAAACTTGCTTCTTTTCTTTGCAAAGTGCATAGAATCAAAAAGGCTTTAATGGAGTTGAAGGACTCTTTGTGTCTGAATGTGTGTTTGCGTGCAAGTGTGTGTGTGTGTGTGTGTGTGTGTGTGTGTGTGTGTGGTTTGTGTGCGTGCGCGTGCGAGCACGTGTGCACATTTGTGTTTGTGCAGAGGTATAATAGCTGTAAATTAATTGTTTTAAAGTGGAAATTCTTTATCTATAAGTGCCTGTAATGAATAGCACGTACGGTCCAAAGGTCCAAAATAATTATGCTATGCAAATTATGTTTGTAAATATTGAGCAATAAATGCACATTATTACTACCACTGTACTCTTAAAACAGGCTTTCGCCCATGGTGATTGAAAACTAATATAGCCAGGAAAATAGTTTTTTCTTAATATTCGTTATTAAACAATCACGTGCTTAAAATCATAAAATGTTCCTTTTATAGAAAGAAGTCAAATGAATTTCGCAGTGATGGCCAGTTTCATGTAATTCCAAATAAGAATCCTTAGCTGTGTGTCTCATTTTTGCTTGGCAATTGTATTTACTAGACAATATATTACTTGAAAGTTTGTAGCTTTATTCAACATTACTTTTAAAATTAACAAGTGGAGTATGTCAGTATTTATAAACTATAATTGAATACCGTTATGTAATAGAAAGCATATTCAGAGTCATAATCCTCAGGAATCGTGCAATTTACAATTATTAATGACTTTTCCACACAACTACCTCTAAAGGCCTGGGTGGCCGAGGTCACTATGGTAAGAACGGAACATGTGCGGTTTGATTCCATCCAGGATTGTCCGCCATCAAAGTTTTTCCGAGTTCTCACGACGGCAAATGCCGGAAAAAAATACCTAAAACTTAGGCCTGGAATGCCACTTTCCTCCATTTACCATTTCGTCACAAGTATTTTTGTGATAACTCAGTAGTAGCTACGGGTGTTAATCACTATTAAAATTGCTTAATAACTTAACTAATTAATAGTATGCATGCATCTATGCCAAAGTGAATACAGCGCAATCAAATGAAAAAATCAGATCACAAACAAGTGACTCCCACAGTAAAGTTAAATATTAATTTCTCTTAAGTGAGAACTACACTGATTCCCTGTAGTGGTTAACTCTTGTGAACAGTACTGAAAGATCAAAGTTTTAAATTCTCCGGCCGACTAACCAGACTAAAGATTTCATAGTTTCTCTCAGTCCATTTTCAGAAAGGGCAAATGGCAAATGAAGGCTAGTATTTCTTTGCTACGGATTCATCTTCCATTTCACCATTCCTCTTCATTTCATCAATGTGTGTGTCTCTTATTTCTATGTTAATGATCTTTTCGAGATCCTGATGTTAGAATGGCCAACCATTTAGAATATATAACATGTACTCTATGTGTATCAAGATAATAATTAGCTCCCAGACAAGCGACTGACATGGGTATTAGTTTTTAAGTCTCAGGGGGAAGTAGATTCTAGTACAGGGTGAGGTAAACAGTTGAAGAGGAAGAAGAAGACTAAAGGAATAGCCTAGAAGTCAGGACATGGAACAGAGCCTTGATCGTAATGTATAATTATATAGTTATACTTAGTCAGTGCAAAGAATTTTATTTGAACGGGTAAATAGTAGTAACAAAGTATGCCTAAAATCGTACAAATAATCGCATGTAACATGCTCAAATTTTAAAAACATTTAAATATATGAAAATATTAATTTTTAAGCATAATAGTGCAGTGTCAATCTTAAAAATAAAGTAAGAAGAATAATATACGCAAGCTGGCCACAAATAACATTGTCAAAGTTTTAATTATTTGTTTGTACTTTAGATGCTAATAAATTCTTATTATCGCTCGTTAGGCAAATAAATGTATTTGAAAAATCGAAATCTCTACACTTTATAAGCAACAAAGCACAAGAAGATTCAAAATAATTACTACACCGCGTGTGACTGAGGTCGTTAAGGCGCGGACTCGTGAGCGGTAGGTCTGGGGTTTGATCCCGCCAGGATCGTCCTCCCTGAATGATGCTTTTTTTCCCCCAGGTTTTCCTCAGTCCTCATAAATGGCAAATGCCGGGGAGGTACCCTAAACTTAGGCCTGGAACGCTTCCTTCCTTAAAAAAAAAAAAAAAACCTTTCCCAATTTATCATTTCATCTCATGTATCATCAATGTCCAGCTCCTGTGGTGCCTCAGTAGTAAAACGGGCATTAATCACTATTAAAGAAAAGTACCACCATAATTAATTAAACTATTTATTACTCTCTTATAACTAATTACTTACTTAAGCCTCATGTCGGTCCTGGTGGTTTAGTGGTAGCCATACTTGCCTTCTAAGCCCAAGGTCGCGGGTTCAAACCCGGCCAGGATAGATGGATTTTTTCGGGCGTAAAAATCCTAAGTATCGCTTCCTTCGGAAAGGAAGTAAAGCCATGGGTCCCGTGTCGTACATTAACGGCACGATAAAGAACCTCAAGCCTGAAAGAAGAGGCCTCTGAGCAAAATTTGTCGGCCGTTTCACGCCCTAAATGGGAAGCTATGACCTGTGGTGTTAAAGACCGACCTTAAATAAACAAATAAAAATACTTAAGCCTCAGGAATAAAAAATTTAGTCCGAATTGCATGTTATAATGTGGGTTAAATCGAATATAAAACATTTAAAAGCCAAAGAAGAAAAATTACCATTCAAAACATGAAAGTGGACCAGGAAGTCCAATGTCCATCTTCCTTTTTCTTCGAAGGCTGAGGGAGTAATTTTCGGGAGGGCTAGAAGCACATGACATAAGGCACGAATCCAGGCTAGTGACAGATTGTGATAGCAAATGTGATAGAAGGAACTAAGTGGTTTATTCACTTAGTATATATTGAAAGTAGATAATTTGTTAGTGTCGGTAATAACGCTAATTCTTTAACGGAGGTCGTGACATTTTACAGGATATAATATAATTCACACTTATACATATATTCCAATTGTTTCTATTACCAATTATAACCATCATAGCACTTAAAGTGCGGTTGAAGTATAGTTGAAAAAAAGCTTATACAAAAGTGCATAATTAAGTTCGAAACATATTCGGTTTCCGTACTATTATTTAGTTGTTTTTTGCTGTTATTTATATAGCGTACCATCCAATTTTTATATTATACAGAAATTATACCACAGCGGCATAAATAAAGAGCGCCACTTGATATGTGGCTTTTATATCTACCACATAATAAAGAAACGTGGTTCTTGATCTGCTAGGCAATGCGCTACAATCGCACGGTTGGTTGCTTATGTGCTCGTAATATAAGCCGGGTGAGCGAAGGAGTTAACATCAGCACCTCGTCACGTCATCGTCGTTTTGCATACTTCCCGGTACGCATGAGCGGGTTACCGGGTAGTAATTGAACAAGGGGAGGGCATGAACGGTAGTAGGATAGGATGACACATTTAAGTAACGGCTATCGCAGCCCTGGTGCAGAGACAACAGATACTCATGAAAATCCACCCACGCGAAAGGCAGAACTAAAGTTCATGTTTCCACATTAACTATCATATGCGTTTACATAACAGTAATGTTGACTTATTACTTTCTATAAATATGCAATTTTTTGTAACTTACATACTATATGCACAGGCATAATTGACTTTACTAACAACTGGTGCGGTTTACATGTTAAAAAAATTCGGCATAAACCCCAAATATATAAATAAAAAAATAATATATGTATGCATATATATGACACGGTGAGTTAATGTTTTCTATTTAAGAATTTTTAATTTTACCTAAACTCAATTAATTTAAATATCTGCTAAACCCTTAGTAGCTTAAATTAATAATAATAATACGAAGAGTATGTAATTTATTTGATTATAAATAAGTAATAGTACAGAATGAGTTGCTATAATATGAACAAATATTAACTTAAAAATAAAATATAGCGCACTACAATTTCACTTGGAGTTGCCTTTATACATTTAATCCTGTAAAATGTATTTATACAGGACTTTAATTTCAAAACCCCTAATCTAAATAACCATCTGTTTCACATATATTCAAATAAAAAAGAAAACACTTAAGTTTAGATACTAAGATGGAAGTTTACAAGCAATTTCGATTAAATTATAGTTTCTCAGCTATCCTACTATGATATTTCAAAAGGCATAGCTACCTTTTGATGCTAACATTTTAAATAAAATGCAATTGATGTCACATTTTTTGTTCTTTATAATTATCTAGCAACTGGACTCTTCTTGATTGACTTTAGCCACAGTAAGACTAAAAAATTACTGAACATTTAATGCAAAAGTTGTGTTTTGGAGATACATTTTTTTTTAAAAGTATGTACACCCTACAAGAAAGAATAGAATGTAAACGGATTAGTTAGAAATTGCGAAATATATTTTGTGTTATAATGTTAACAATTGTTCCAAACTCGACTACATTTTCATTCTGCCACAATCTGAATTGTTTTTTTTATTTTTTAAAATTTAAACATCGAAATGTAGAGTTGACATTTCAAATTTCAAAGTGAAGGTTACTGGACTGAGAGGATGAAACCTAGTTTTTAATGAACATTGTTTTGAGATTTCATTGTTGTTTTTTATGGGGACAAAAGAGCAAATAAATCAAGTTAGTTCTAGAATGAAAAAGAATTATTGTGAACAAATTTGCAATTATCTCTATTACAGCAAAGCCTATTTCGAATCTCATGACTAATCCGCTTAAATCCTGTTCTTTTTATAGAGCATACATAATTACAAAGCATTCAAAATCACAAATAATGAATTAAACTCACAGTTTAATATGGACATATGATGTCCAAATTCAAACAATTCTGTTGGAAAACCTGAACTGTTTTCCAACAGAACGAAAGAAAAGAAAAGAAAAATCATCACATTTTGATGATAAAATGTGCATTTTCATAAAGTTTACGTTTCAAATGGTAGCTGTGCCACCTTAAATAGCAAAGTTAGGGTAGATTTTTTTTTAACATCAAAATTCACGTGTTGTGATAAAAATGAAATTTATGTTAAACAACTATTCATAATGGAAAATGTTCCCGTTAGGCTGGCTTAGTCCCAGCGTCTACATCAAAGATCCATTCGTAGTCGCGTACAGGGTTTCACAGGGTCAGAGTTGTTAACTACATACTGCTGTATGATAACTGAGTTTAGACGATTGACAATTCCAAGTAACCGAGGGAATGACATGTCGGTTACTTTTCTTACATCCATTCTCTTGCGTTTCATTTCTCCATGAGGATTATTGTTCACCATCTTCCTCCAGTATTACAACTGCTTCCTGCTTCCACCTCAGCTTAGGCGAGTTGATTTAGTCTGGGCAGGACTTACTTAATGGTCACGCCTTCCATAGTCTAGAAGGAGGGAACCAATCGCCTTCAGGAAGGTAACAGTTCACGCAAAGGCCTCTCCCGATGCCAGGCCTTAACCAGGAGATACGCTGTCGTCCTACATGATAACCTGAGAATTACACCCATACCGGGTCATCTTTTACGTCAAACGTGGGGGCACCTCTTAGAGAGGTTAAAGGAATAAAAAATAAAATGTTGGCGAAATTTAAAAGGGTTGAACAGCTAAGCGTGGGCCGGAGGGAGTCGCTCGGATGCCTCTATGTCGCCCCGTACCCAATAAGTGGGCCATTGAGGATGTCGCTCCAAAATCACTTCAGAAAAAGTGAAAACTAATTGTTCATCTTTCCCGCATATTAACTAACTTACCCAGTTACAAATAATAGTGTTATGGGAACAAATGTAATTGAATGCGTAACAAATTAATTGACTGCAACAGTTAAACTCTTTTACCTTTAGAGTACAGTAGTTCGCTTTATTCATCTTGCTCTTTTTCATAGTTTTATATAACTTGTCAACTGTCAAAGTCCTTCCGGACATTTAATGAAAATACATTAGAGAAAAGAAGAACTCGACATTCATGGTTTTTGGAGTGAGAAATATGGAAGGAAAAATTATTGTAAGCTGGTGGTAGTGCAGTAATGAGTCAACCTGTATTTTTATTTTCTTGTTACTATGCTTAAATTTTCATCACTTGAGAAACAAGAGAAGAAAGAATAAATATAGGGGAAAGCGTACTACTTTTCACTAAACGTTTTACTAGATTTGTAAACAGCTACTAAGAATATTGGAGTTTTTTTAATTTATTACAGTAAAAGAAATGCTGCATGCTTTTCGAAGATGTCGTTTAGATTCAGTACACACAAACAAACCGGCAAAAGAGAAATTCAGTATATTTATAAAATCTATATTGCGGCGGTAATCTTGAAGTCTACTGAGGTCAGCAAGTTTCACACACACACGCGCGCGCGCATAAGTTTTTAAAATATTTGTATAACCTTATAGAACAACTAAATAAGAATTTAATCATTTATACTTTGTATACAAGGTTCTCCCTTCAGAAAATTTAAGTAAGAAGGGACCTATATTTATGAAAATATGAAAAGAAGAAGAAAAGGAAAAATAACAATAAAAGGAACATACCTCAAAACGTCCTATAATGCAAACAGAAAACTGTTGGTAACTGAAAATTTATACTTCAAGAGCATAAAACACTACTTTGTAGTGTTATAAAGAAGGAAGTTATACTAATATCAACCTTGCATAGCATACTGTGATTTGATCACAACACAAAAATTTCGATATTATTTTATATTATAATATGACAATGAGTTATAAATATTGCTGTCGGCGTTTGGAACATTAAAAAGTAGCCCCAGTTCTTCCGAACGTAGTCGATATAACTTTTATAAATGTTGGTGGTAATTATACTCATGAAACATTTTCTAAAATAAATGCGAAGTTTGAAGCATCAACCATACACTCAATTCTGCCTAGTGTTACGATAATAAACAACAGCAGAATTCTGGTAGGCAGTCACAAACTCTAACCCACTATCTCTGACGTGTGCTCAAAATTGTGCCTGGCTTTATGCTGATATCTTGTTTTCGAATGAATTTTTCCAACTTAGTAATGAATAGTAAAACTATTTCACAAATAACGAAACCTTTTTTGAAATATGTTTGTTTTTAGCATTATGAGAGAATATTCTATTACCCAATTTGAGATGTCGTCTCTGTCTCCCTGCATTTCTTTAATGTATTGTCCCAAACGCCCGGTGTCTGAGGATTCATAGGAGTGACCGTCAGAAAGTGTGGAACCTTGTGTGGAATTGTGTGGACAAAAAAGCCATTACCATTCACAAGATATCATAAATGTGACCAATTTACATGCAAAACTAATGTTGAAAGTAAAAATATGTGTGAAAGATGCGCGAAAGAAAACTTTATATATTGGTTTCAATTATCCAAACATTATATGTGTTACAAATGAATAGCAATATGAAAATTGTGCTGAAGGAGTCTTTGAGTGATTATAACACAATAATTTCAGTTTTTGAAAGTTTAATATGCTGGATGATTATTATATTTAACTTAAGTTGTAGAGATAAGGGTTAATAAGTCTAAAATCTTGTCTGAGACTTTCAATAGTACTTCCATCGTTTATACTATTTTGTATTATGAGCAGTATAGTTTTTGTTAAAAGTATGATCAATATTAGGGCAACTACGATGTCAAGTTTCAGCAATATGGCTGGAAAAATAGGAGTTGCGAAAATACAACGCATATATGACAAAAATAGTCACAGGTACTGGTAGGTTGAAGCAGGTCATTCCAATGTCATCTTACTTCATAAACAAAGTAACCTGTTCTATCTACCGCATTTCAATTTAATTTAATTTAAGGTAACGGACTGGCAGAATTTTAATTATTTGCAGTACATTACTTATATTTTAAATACAAAACTGAGACGCCAAGAATAATAGAGCTAGATGAATAGCATGCATTAAAATTTAAATCCCTTTAAATGATCTACTATAAAAACTTTGTGGAAATTGTTCTCTATTATATGCCATGTAAAATACCCAATGTAATCTATTTTTAGCATTATAGAACTAGCATGTTACCTGGTATAACGTTAAGTTGTTGTTAAGATATTCGTAAAGCAATGTAGGCTAAAAATAGAAAAATGTAGCGCAAACGTTTGATATGTCAAACGCGCATCAATTTTTCCCCTCGATTACCCCCCTCTTGCTGCTAAAGTTATTTTTGAAAGCTTGCCAAAAACGACGAGAAATGTATGTGCAAAGAATAGAATTTATCTTCCGAATGCCTATTTTACAGGAAAAATACAGGCAGCGAAAAATAAGATAAAATTTTCCTGCACTCGACTCACTCTTTTGCATGTAACAAGTATCCACAGATACAAAGAAACAAGAGATAAAATTAGCATTAAATGATATTAAACCTTGTTATTAGTTTTTATGATGAATATACCAGTTTTTCTCATTTGGCCTTACAGCCCGAGGTGAGTCCTGACCTGTCGCGGCAAGCTGTTTCTTCTACCTCCGTCTTATGACTTCATTGATAGAGGGCACTCCACTGATCATCTATTAAGCGGCCACCTCTCCATCAGGCCTTTCGTCCTCACGAAGCAGGATGGACCCGTTCCAGACCTTCCATAAAAATTCCTAAGCACGAACCAGGGCCTCCCGGCCAGCAGTCACCAACGCTAACCACTATATCAAGGAGGTGATCGATTATACTAGCTAGTGTCAATTCTATGCTCATGAACAGTAGCAGCATATTGGATGTATTTGCGCTTGATCATCTTTAATGTTACTATTTTTAAACACCCTATAAACTAATGATTATACGTTTTTAGAGTATGAATGAAATTAATAAACAATACCAAACTGCTCTGCCATTCTTCTACACAGATACAGTTAAGTCCAGAACTAGTATATTGTCAAGGTAGAATTCCAGCTTGCACCTTTAGCAGTAGCATATCATTTAGAAGCAAAGATGTTGCGAAGAAAATTTTACTTATGTATGTAATGTAGTGTAAGAGACTTCCTCAATTCAATATCTTTATTGTCTTACGACAACTGGGCCATTTAGACGAGAAGTGCTTTGTCACCGGAAGTAGATGTAACTGCATTAACTGGCTTTGAGCGACTACAGCTCTCAAATTGATAAAGACATTCTCCCACCAACTTCTTCCACAAACCACTTGGGTTAGGACTGAACTGTCAAACAGTGCTGTTCTGCTCCAATAAGCTAATCATAGTAGTGCCACACGGGTTTGAAAGAGATCCACAATTTATCCTAACGCTAAAGAAACTAATGGGACTTTGCAGAAAGCATTTCTTTTCTGGTTCGTTATTGTTCAACGTGGTAACACTTCATAATTAATTTCTTTAAATGTATTACTTTACGCAATAAGTCGAATAAAATGAATATTACTATCATAACTATTATAGAATGTATCTATGTGATAATTCGCTTCCCCACTTAATGATGGATAAGCGTTTGATCTGTTAGAACAATTATTTAGAGGATGAATATTATCAAGTGCTAAACGTAACGGAGTATAACTTACAGCTTAACGATTTTGCTCATCATATAAAACTATAAATTAATAAATAAATGCAGGCAAGAGGTGACAAAGGATGTTTGGAGTGTTCCACATGCTAAAATGATTCAAGTGATTCATCTTCTTTCACAATAACTTACGTAAGAGCTACATACGTGTTTAAAATGTTTGTTCATGCATGACTATATACTTCCTTGTGACAAGCGTCATTAGGTTATACACCTTTTTGAGATGACATGAATAGGTAACCGATTAAAGTAATACTGATACATATAAGGCTGTGGATCGAAATATTAACATTAAATATAAAGAATCTAAATATACCCTTAGAGAATACAAAGATATATTTTGCTAATTACTCATTACAACTTAATATATGAATATTTTTAACAAATCGTCTCACTAACTAAAGAGGACGTCGAGAATATGCAAAGCAATTTTGCCCTCTCATATTAGCAGTTTATAAATGAGGTTCATCTAGAAAGAGGGATTGACTCAGTATAACTCCGCTACATTTACCAACCCCTGATAATGGTAATGAAAACGACGATAGAGTTAATTGCAGAGTGAATTACAATAGAACATGAAGTGATCAGAGAATCTGTCACAAAGTTTGCGATCAATCCTGTAGTCGAATTCAAGCCGGATAGATTAAAGGCAATTTACCTGATGATACAGCCGCGGTGCTATCTTATTACTTTTGTGAGCTTTTTATATTTAATAGTAAATTCGAACTGGTGAACGTCTTTAGGCTACTATGTTAGGAGGAAAGAGTTAAATTAATAATTTTATTAACAGGCTTAAGGTGATAACGCAAATGCTGTTACTCATGTTAAACACCTTTCAGTATGCTCAACAAAAATAAAGTACCTTTACCCTGTTTTTCGTTTCCATTCTCATGTACTAAGATATTTTTGTACTTTTTTAAAACACCTGTTGGAAAATACATTAAAATTTAGTACTGCGTCTCTCCAATACTATAGAATCATACACATATTTTTTTCAATGCTTACGTGAACATGTTTTTAATTTGTTTCCCAAAGCAAATAAGGTATAATGTGTGTCGCCAAATATAGAAAATATGATATCCATACATTTAGCAATGCTATAATGTACATTTAGCTGAAACGCTTCATGGTTTGCGCAAAATAACATTAAAGCAGTTAACACTTCTCTTGGTTTATGAAAATCTAAGGTTTAGGCAGCAACTTTGGCTCTAAATATTAGTTCGCGATTATTAAGTGCTTTTGAGATTACTAAAAATTTGGATTATGCAGCGAGTTAACATAGCTGTATTTAACCACTAAATTATGAACATTTTACGTGGGACAATGTTCAATGAGCGTAGCTAACGACATACGATATTAAATATTATTCTTGGAATAATAAAACATTTTAGATTGAAACAGCAAGAGAATGTATTTTTAGTCAAATTATAAGTTACGCACTTTGCCTGCGGCAATATATCCAGCGAGTGTTGCTAACGAATTTATCTCAGGTTAAGTGATACCCACTAATATTTCGCCTTTATTTCACTGCAGTAAACTTGAATAATTAATTTTGGTAGAGTGAACGTTTACAGTACACATCAGAATATTTACCTTAATAGTCGGGGCGTACTATACATACATGCACTTGTTTGTACGCAATAAATACTGTCTGTGCGAAGTACAGCCCGCTAAAATGTTGCTGTTATTTCGTTTATGTCCATTCTGCGATTTCTCTCAACATAGGAGGAAACTATGATGATGCAATTCCTTAGAAGGGACGCTGTATATTCCCTACGGTTCATATTTTCATGATTTTTCTCCTTCCGATTTCATGAATTTCCGCAAAGGAGTGAAAATAAAATATAATTAACTTAAATTGTCATTCTAAACATACTTGGCTCTCAATGAAACATTTGTATTTTCTAGTAATTTGATTCCAGGCAATGGCATTCTCCGATTTTGAATGGGACAGACAAACAACTGTTTCTGAAAGTTACGCGTATTGGAATATATTATCGTTCATTTAGTGCGACCATTTTTTATTTTACAAGAAAAGAATTGTTTATTTCCTGTATCTTAATTTGAGCTGTCGCTTATGAAAATGGTTTGCCTTTCAGTAATAGGTTACTAAAGAGAGAGCTCAGACATCCATCAATCTACTAGCTTTCAAATAAAGAGCATTAATTTTAAAATATTTCATTATAAATAACTGTACGCTTTTTATTACCACTTTCTGTATATCTAAACCGAAAACTTTTAGAAGTCAACTGAACGTAAACATCAATTACAAACTCAGGACAATGTATTTGATAGCAACCACTTCCCTTATGAATAAACGTAACTGAAAATAATGGACGTGAAAGACATTAATACAGTCGTTGAGTAAAAATATTGAACATAAAGGAGAAATTAATACATGGTGTCCCTGAAGTCCGGGAACACTTTTCTTAATTTATTATACAAAACCTACAAATGATACAGCTTTCGTATATGTCATAAAGAGGAACTTAAACGGTATTATTTTCATTTTTTATCTCGCAATGACTTGATATGGGGGACCACGTGTAACTCGGCATATATCTGCACTGTGATAAAAGTCTTGCCATATTCCATGGAGCATATTCTTAAATACAGAAGTGGCAACTTCTTCAATTCTATGCTTGAGTTCTTCCAGATTTTGTGGTAAAGGTGGCACGAACACACAATCTTTGATGTCTCACCATAGGAAGAAGACACAGAGAGTTAGGTCCGGGGATCTGGGTGACCAGAAACAGTTCGAAACAGTTACATTATTTCCTGCTCGTCCGATCCAGCATTGAAGTAGCTCGTTGTTCAGAAAATTAAAAACATCGTTAAGATAATGGAGTGAGGCTCCGTTCTGCTGTGACAGCAAATGTCGGGACAACCATTGCTGTATCATATCCACGTAAGTATGTCCAGCTACAGCGTTTTCGGTGAAGTTTCCGCGATGACATTGCGCAGAAAAATTTCACTGTAGGGTGATTCACGCTCATATTCGACGAATTCATAAGAATTCTGGGTACCTCACACGTGACAGTTACGTCTGTTAACTTTACCATTTGTATGCAATGTCGTTCCCTCACTAAAGGTTACGCGATTCAAGAAGACGTCATCTTCTTCCATCCATTGTTGCAATAAGATACAAAACTCAAAATGTTGCTGTGTGTCACTGTTTCAACTGCTGCAAGAATTACAATTTATATGCCTTCATACACAGTCTCTTACATAGTGTCCTCCAAACTTCTTACGTGAATGTTAGTTTGTGGAATTTCAACACACTTCGCCAGAAGTTGCCATCTTTACAAATCGCCAACTGCAGTGAATGCGGGAACTGCGAGCATTGATAATAAAATCCAAACAAAACCATTTGAGTTCCTCTTTAATATGACATATAAACCAAAGCTGTATCATTTGTAGTTTTGTGTAATAAATTAAGAAAAGTGTTGGCAGAATTTAGGAACACCCTGTATAATATAGGAATATACTTTAAGCAATGTCAAATAAAACTTAAACAATATTAAATAGGGTCTGACAGAAAGTTGCGTAGCGTTAAAAAGAAAAAAAGTAAAAATTAGACAAGAATTGGATCATATTACAAGGAAAATGTATTAGCGTTTTTTAATCGCTTTCAAAAATAAAAAGAGATTAATGTAGTAAATTGGAATTCGATGGTTTGGAATTTGAAGTAAAATTTTCTCTTTCACCTAACAGCTAGGATGTGTTACATTTTCAACATCATTTCAAATTTTGTTGTTTATTTGTTCTTTATTTAAAGAAAAGATTATACGCAATATTGCTACAATCCATTCATCTACAAAAAAGCATTCAACTCTAAAATACTCAAAAAATATATTCTAACGATAAATTGCATTTACGTTGCAATCCAAATTTAAAATGCAGTGCCTGCATTTCCTTTAGAATACAAATAGTTTTTAGATATGCACAAATCTATCAACAATGTTTTGTGGTTCAAATTCTTAAGAACTGTTCTCATACCATCATTTTTCTTATGTATGAACAGCAGAGGCAAATTAATTCTCGTTGTACAAAAGCACAGTCTGTAAACTTAGTTTCTATGAGTCCTTTAAGACACTTATGAGAATTATAATGTATGCATAGTTCATTTATATAATTATAATTACTAGTTGTTTGTAAAAATGACGATAGATTGTATTCTCATTTTTTTGCTATATATTATTTTTATTCCTTACTATAAAAGAACTCGTCCCTGAAGTCGGGATGATATGGTCTCAGATTTATTTCAATTAATTTCAAATCTTTCACAAGGTCATTCAGCTCATAATATCAAAAAAGTCTAAATACAACAAAATCAGAATTAGAGAAAATTAAATCCATACCAGTAGAAAACCTAGAGCAAGGAAACGCAGTTTCTTCAAAGTCAAATTTCAGGAGATTTTGGAATTGATAAAGAACGACAAGATTCAACAGATCGCATAGCTGATTACGTCATTGGTTTACTCAATTAAATACTTATTTTTTGAGATGAATCCAGATACATTTACCACAGAGAAATTATATCATTAGCATGAGACATACGGCCTTTTCATAATATTAGAATAGAAAATCAAATGCATGAATGCGTACTTTTTAACCAAACCATTTTTTTTAAATTTGTAGAGCAGACGGTGGACACCATAAATTTATCCACTGCTCCCAAATTACTATAGTTTCCAAAATATACATTGTAAGCCTTCATAAATGGGGATATGATAGCCCTGAGTTGAGATTTTATACTTTTGGCATATATACCGGATGTAACAATAAGGTACAGCCAACTTAAGTTCACTTAGGTTCACCGCCAATGTTTTGTGTATTCAATTTGAACGAAAGTAATGTTGACATCCGACCGGACCTAAACCCACTGACATTTATTTATTTATTTTATTTTTATGCGGGAATTTTAAAGCCCGTATTGTGGAAGGCTGCGAAACAATGCGTAATTCTCCACGGATACATCAGCGCATCCGGGATTCAATGCAAGGGTGGGCAAATGCATGTATCAATACTAACGGAGGGCATTTTGAACATTCCATGTTAGAAGGAGTATCATGTGATATGCTGGTACGTTCTGTTCCTGGTGTAGTAGTAAATGAGTTCTAACATGGAAATAAAGCGTTTCCGAACCCATTCCATATTAGATATTTTATTCTTCTGCGTGTAAGGAATGTGTCTTGAAAGTTTGGCCATTGTTATACCCGGTATGCTCGTATAAAAGAATAATAGAAGAATATTCACAGTGACGAGAGAGTGAACAAATTATAAACGTCATGTAATAAGCTATCAAAGGCCAGGTTGTTTTAAATTAACTACATAATTCTTAAAGTGCCACTTCACAATCACAACGATTCACTCACAGTATAATACAAACTGCATAGAATAAGTTACAATGAAGCGCTCATGTACACAATAACAACCAGTAAATCCCGTATACCCATACATTCCTGAGGATTTTAATATTCCTGAAATTTATTAAAGCGCAAAAAAAAAAAAAAAAAAAGAACGAAATAACTGTGCAAATTGAGAGAGATTAATGCAGGGTGCAGCCCACGACAACTAGTAATAGAGCGCCAAAAAAATTGAATTCTGTTTGGTGATGCGAAAAAAATAATCATTTTCATAATACGCGGGATCAAAAACTTAAGTGATACAATTTGCAACTGGGAGGGGTTCGGAGTAATCTAGAGCATAAGTCGATTAACATGTTAGGGATATGATGGACATTTAGGTGTAAAATTAAATATATAATATTGAGCATGTACTAAACATTAATAATATGCCATTTATTAATGATAATAACGGTATAATATTTAGGAAAAGGAAAATTAAAATATGAAAATAAATTCCATTGTTCTTGAATAAAAAGAACTAGTATACCAGCAGCATCAGCAGGTACTGAGATTTTGAACATTTTGCCAACATTTTCAAAATATTCTTTGTTGCATCAACAAATACTAAGTTAGACAACATTTGGTAGATGAATATTCGTCCTAGGTCACATGGCATCGCATAGACAACACTACTATATAACCAAAAGAAATGCTTTTCTACACTTTTAAGAATTATGGTTTCATTGGTTAGGTAAAGACTCAGTGAGTCTGAATATTGTCACACTTAAGCTAAAGTGCTGATGGCACACAGTCTTCTGCAGTTTACATCTAGAGCAATTATGAGCCAGGGAAGTAGCTATCAACAATTACCTCTGAATTGTGTTTAACGTCTATTTTACCACTAAGGCACCATAGGCAGTGGGCACTGAAGATAAATGAAATGAAATGATAAATTGGGAAAAGAGTTTTGTATTAAAGGAAGGAAGCGTTCCGGGCCTAAGTTTAGGATACCTTCGGCATTAGCCATTAATGAGGACTTAGGAAAAACTAGAAAAAACGTTAGTTATGGGTGTCGGTCTTGATGGGAATCGAATCCGTGGTGGTACAAGGAATTACTCAAGTACTTCAGAATCACCTGAAACCTGCAACCAAGCGAATGCTCCGCGTATTGTTATACAATGGTATTTCACGCCGATACAACATGCTATACGACAGCGAACAGGATAATGCATCTACATGTTGAGCGAATTCCATGTCTTGCTTATTAAACACTTCCTTCCCTGAGTGACTATCATAATTACATTTGTATTCCTCGAGGAGGCACTCTGTGGCAAGTAGTTCAGCACGGATGATGAGTTAACAATAATTTGCATAGGTAACTTCTAAGTCAATCTCACGAGTCCAGGTAATTAGAGCATTGATACATTTTCATTGAGACGGGGAATACCAAATTGAGGAGTGGTTATTTGCAATTCTATCTATTCGTTCTTTGAAAATTTAAATCATATAAACGGAACAATATCAAAAATTCATTTATTATTAAAATTGCTTACAAAAATCTAATTGAGTACTACGAATATATTTGCTCTAGTAATTTTGTCGCAACACACGATGGTTGGACTTGGGAGGGGGGAGAGGTAGCTTCTGAATCTAATCTAGCTCAATAACCGAGAGAAAAGGTATATAATAAAAATAAAGAAATGCTAGAACTTACAACTACCAATGGCACCATGTATTGGCGTCCCATTATATAAAGATACAATTTACCAAATGGTGAATTTACCATCTGAATCTGGACGCCACCGTAATAGCTGGAGAGATGTTGTGTCGTGTTTTGTTACTCTCTTCATTGTTCCAAGACAACTGCTACTATCGCGTTAGGTCTACTTACTTAACCTTTCAAGCACAAGTTACCCAGTCCCGAGCGGCTGCGGAGAAATCGCGAGTTCCTCAGTTCTGAATGGCAGCGGCAGCCAGCAGATGCCTTAGCTTCGTATGGAAGAACTTTATGAAGTAATATAAATGTTTTATGCTATATTATTTTTTTGTTAAACTTGAACGGAACAAACGAAAAAATAATATTCATTCAATTAATTCGATTAAGAATAACGCACAATAAAAATTATGAAGATTAAAAAAAAAGATAAATTGAAAATTGTTATTATGGAGCATAATAAATTTTTGAATGTTCTATCATTTTCTTGTTAAACTTAAACTAACCTAACGTAACCTAACACATGTAAAAAATAAATGTAAGGAATTAGAAATTGTTATTATGGAGTAATATTAATCTTTTATGTTCTTTTTTTTTTTTTTGTTAACCTTAAACTAACATAACCTAACAGAAAAAAAATAATGAGTTAGAAATTATTATTATGAACTAATATTAATTTTTATGCTCTATAATTTTTTTTGTTAAACTTAAGCTAACCTAACTGATTAAAAAAAAGTAGCTAGTTAGAAATTGTTATTTTGGAGTAATATTCATTTTTTATATTCTATTAATTTTTTAAAATTTAAACTAAACTAACGAAATCTGTGAATTGTTATTTTTATGTTCTACTATTTTTTGTTAAACTTAAACTAAATTAATCTATCCTAAGCTAACGCGTGAAAAAGAGCATTTATTCGATTAAGAGTAGTGTAGAAAAAGTATTATTAAGGAGTAATATTATTTAAAAAAAAAGTAGTAACATTTATTGGGAGAGAAAAAAGATTACAAGTAAGGGGAAAAAACCTTTATCTATGGGATTCAAACCCAGGATCTAGCAATCAGTTCGAAGCTTTAACCCACTAGGCTACCAGAAATTCATGTCGGAATGTAAATAAGACGGAAATCGGAACCATCCGGCAGTCTCCGTTACCGCTCGGTACTGCAGGTAACTTTATTCTTCCCTTCTCACATACATAACGCTTGGCGTTACAAGCAGGGCTGAAAGCACTAGGAATCGAACGGAACCTCATGCTGCAGTGGAATCAGGGAATCTCCGAACGGCTGGCCAGACCCAAGGACAACGGAGTTCACACCACGTACTTGTGCCTCGTGTTGAATGTATTTTTTTTAAATAATGTAACCTGTGTGTTGTAGAATGACGCTCTAACCGCCTGAGCTATCGTCTCTTTGTTTGAGAAACATTATTTTGCTATAACTGTGCTTGTCACTAGCTTCGAATCTCTCTGCTCTCTTCTCTGTCGCAAGGGACTGGCCAGCCGCTCGGAGATTCCATGATTCCACTGCAGCAGGAGATTCCATACGATTCCTAGTGCTTTCAGCCCTGCTTGTAACGACAATATATATATAGCTGCGCAACATTTTCAAAACCCGTTCCCCATTATTAAGCAGTGACAATAATATACTTGATCTGTGACTGTTACAGCTATGTGTCTTCGTAATAAAGACCTTATGTAGACACTGTGAAAAAGAGTATAATTTATACTTTCGAATAGAGCTTAAGCAAATAAATATACAATTTATATAAAACTAGAGCAGAGTATAATAATATAAATTTTGTATTTCAACATAATGAAGCCATGAAAAGTGAAAACATAGGAAGTTTAAGAATGAAAAGTTTAATAGCGTATAATTAATAGATCAAGTGGATACATTTAAAGCCGCCACGCAAACAGAGAAAAACGTGCATCAACACTGTTCAGTTCTCGCGTTCCCGTTTGGGACTGAGGAGTTCGGGTCTCTCAGCTGTCGCTCTGAACTGGAGCTCCAGTAATTATTTCCATGTAAGCGTTATTTGAAGTTACCGTGTACCGAGCGGCAGCGGAAAAATCCGAATTCCTCAGTCCCGAACCAACAGACCTTAGTTTCGTGGAAGTGTTGTTAAAATATATATTTCTTGTATGCTATTATATTTTTGTGAAACTTAATCTGAACTAACGGAAAAAATAACATTTATTCGATTTATTCGATTACAATCCGAATTCCTCAGTCCCACGAAGAGTGCGAAAAATTATGAAGATAAAAAGAAAGTAATTGGGTACAAATTGTTATTATGGAGTAATATTAATTTTATTATGTTTTATTTTATTTTATTTTATTTTTTGTTAAACTTAAACTAACCTCACCTAACAGATTAAAAAATAACGAGTTAGTAATTGCTATAAAGCAGAAATATTAATATTTTTATGTTTTATTATTTTTGTAAAGTTTAAACGAACATAGCCAACAGATTAAAAAATAACAAGTAGAAAGGGTTATTTTGGTGTAATATTCATTTTTTATGTTCTATTATTTTTTAAACTAATCGAACCTAATATAACCTAACACATTAAAAATAACAAGTAGAAATGGTTATAATGGTGTAAAATTTGTTATATTCTATTATTTTTTGTTAAGCTTAAACTAACCTATTTACAGATTTAAAAAAATCTGGCAAGCTCAGATCATCAAGTGATATTTATTAGGACCATTTCACGAATAAAATAAAATTTAAATATAATTTCCGTAAACTTGGATTACAATGTTGTAATAATTGTACATTTGTATTATGAATATTTAACCTTTTCAAGCCATCTAGCAACAGATGAATATTGATTGTCAGTAATGCAATAGAGAATAGCCAAATGTGAGTTTGGGACTATTTCATTGGCATAAGAAGTAATATATGAAATTCGCGCATTGATAATTAACAATTGTATAAAATGTTATACTTACTTATCTACCTATTCAGAAACCGTGAGAACGAAATAGATGAAAGTCGACTATTACAATCGCTGCCGTACTACCTTATATTTACTAATACCAACTGAGAAAAACAAAATAGAATTTTTTTTTGTTCTGAACAGTGTATTTATTAAGATTTATGGTTGCTTAGGCACATATTCTTACATAATTTATAAAACGATTTCACACTGTTTGACTGTTAATATGCAAAAGCAATTACTTGAGTGAATGTACATTAAGTTAGTTGAACTTAGAGTTACTGAAAACACAGAAAAGTGGCAGTGATGCGTGCTTAGGAATTATATAGAGGAGGTACAGTGTTGGCTACACTGACCACAAGACACATGCACTTCGCGTGATAAAACGCATTTGATAATTTTTTCCATCAATAATTTATCTGAGATATCTGGTCATAATTCAATTGGTGATTGGTCATAATTCAAAATGTTGTTTTGTTTGATAGGTCGATTTTAAGATGACGTCACTTAAGTAAAATAGTCACAGAAATTTCAGACTAAAATGGCCTTGTATTACTCATTAGAACATTAAATGTACTGTAAAAATAATACAAAATGATTCATAATTATGTACTATATTACTGTACATATAAGCAGATTTAACACTCAACAATTTAACAGTAAAGAGATAAAACAATTCAGTGCCCTACATCACTCATTGTTACCCAAAAATTCAATCACTTTCGGCTGATGCAAAGAGAAAATCTTGAGGATGACGCAATCCTCAAGCACCGCTTTGCGACAGTTTTAATGGTGGGGGGAGAAGGAAGAAAAGGGACGGTTATCTGCTAGATGGGTTTTAATTAATCAGAATACTCGTAGTATTAGTAGAATCAATGAAGCTCTCCATCTTTTCTCCCACCGCTGTCTTGATGTGTCGCTATGCCACAGATAAATTCGCTAAAGCGCTGGAAATTTGTTACCTTTTCTGGTCAATGGGAGAAAGAGTCCGAAACTAGGTAATGTTTTTCAGACTGGAGATGACCCTTTTTATTTACTTGTGTAGCTTGTTCAATGTACAGGGTCGCCTTTTCGGTGGAGTTCGGTGGAGCAGTTCTTAGATCACATTTGCACTAAAACAAAACCAATTGTGTTTCACTCTCTCCGGATAGCTAAACTGCACCCCCACTCGATAGCTCAACTCACTTTCTATAGCTCAACTCTCACTCCTCCTTGATAGCTAAACTCCTTTTGTCCTCCTCACTGAACTCGCTCTCCCGGACCTCGAAATACTCATACATTATCAAATATTCCTTCGTCCGGTCGTTAGACCATCTCCTACATTTCGAACTATTATTATTAAATAAATTTCTATCCATTCGTCGATAGGCGTGCATATACTTTTCCTAAGCTTTCTGATTGGACGTTTCATAGGCCTTAAATTTAAGCTATTTTTTTCCCCTTCGGCTCCATTATGTCGGGCTTTCTGGTTTATTTCACCCTTATGACTTGTTGTTTAGCATGTTTTGCCTTTAGATGTTAACGAAGTTCTAAGCTTTTCCAGAAACCTCTTTTTTACACAAAGGCTCTTGCAACAAAATACAAAGAGGTTATATGGCCATCTGTTCTTTGTCCAATACAAAACACATACAATCAACATTTTCTGGCTTTTTTCTAAAGTTTCTGTCCACTAGTTTTTCTTCTCCTATCCATGAAATACACAATACACAAATAACTTAATTACGAATATAAATACACATAAATCGTACATATTAATTGTAATATGTTTATAATATATGCAATTAATTATACTAACATTTTGTAATATTTTAATTGGGGCGGCATCTCATAAATACTGCTTCAGCTTCATAAACATTATGTCCGCCACTGTAGCGTTGGAGTATTGCTCTGTACTGTAGAATGTCTTCAATGCTTTTGTGCGCCGAATGAGTAATTCCAGGTAGTGGGACTGCATCTGCTTCCTTTGACTGACTTACTAGGTAACTTATTTCCTGATCAGTCTAAACTTGAGCTTCTTCACGTCTGTTTCCTCTGCTTTTTCACAGACTGGGATTCGCTTCATGAGATGTGAACCTTCAGTTCTGGGTTCCTCTACTTGGTCATAGTGACCGCCATGGAAAAGGTTATCCACAACTCATCATTTTTTTTAGTACGGTGTTCCTCGATTAACTCCTCGGTTCAAAAAATTGTTCTATCCTGGACTGGATTTTTCTTCCAATCACTTATCGTTGGCTTTTCAGCTGCTAATTTTGTCCCACTTTCGCCTATATCTAAGCGTTTTAAAACTTCAAGTTTATCTCTTAATGAACAAGAACATGTTTTTGCTTGTCTACCATTTTGAATCAAACAGCAAAAATTAAAACCACTCCTCTAGATTAAAAATCACAACTAGGCACAATAGAATATACTAAATGCATTAAAAATATTCAACAGTTTTGCGATTGATATTGTATATGCAGCTCAAATGAACTCAGAACAAACAACACTGAGCGCTCAAATCCTACTCCCAGGAAGATGTGTATATATATATTTTATATCTATCTGTGAGTCATGCTGCCAAGTGCAAATACATTCACGAGCTCGCTTTCAACAATGGCGTTCGCATCACAAAAATAGCACTGCACGTTACAACAACCAAGTACGGGCCTCATAAACATACTTTATAGCCCTAATTTCATTGATTATAAATAACCCCGTTAATCCAAACTTTTGCTAATTCGAACAGGGTTCGGTCCCAATTAGTACGGACTGGCGGGGTTATGATGTAAAGGAGAAAATATTTGATTTTAAGATATAACAATATTTAAGTAATTGTTGGTTTTAAAATATATTCAGAAGGAAAATTCCTAATTAGTTACAAAAATGTGAATTATATTTATCTTTTATTGTAATAATACAGTTTTTGAATAGATCCTAAAAAGCATATTACTTTTTGAATATTTTGGACAATAACATATGATAAACTCTCACATGTTTCATTTATCATTGCGGTGAAAATACTATGTGCATATAGTATAATGTGCATATAACTAAAGCCGCTGCTTGCTCTTAGTCAAATTAACGGAGAATTAATTTATGCTGTAACTTAATCCGTGACCATTTTGCTGACACCTCTGTGAGACACCGCCATCCTCTCACGTTGCATTCAACATGCGCTAGCCTCCATTTTGTGTGTTGCACAAAAAAGTGATTATGGTTTGGAACTCGTGCCGTTTTTGCATTATGTATACACAGTGAACCGAAGCAAGCGTCGATCATGAGGTTTCACAGGAGTTTTGTCGAATAATTTAAATACTGAATGATCGCATTATCTCATTAATGCCACCGAACGCTATCGTTTTATAAACGCTACTCAACAATATAACATTTGATCACCAATCAATTGCACTAGCGTCATTTCAGAAGTTTAATAAATTTTCCTGAAAGCGTCGCTTCCTTATCGCATCTCTTCTTTATTATTGCACCTCTTCTCCTAGTTCTCGATTACTTCTACTGATTGTTTCTAGTTCTCTGTATTCTCCCTGAAACATTCTTCCGTATTATATTTACTTCGTATATGTCCCTAAAGAAATGATCCTGCTTTTCATTCAATCAAAACTGTGTAAGTTCTTGTTCAGTGGTTGTTTAACCCAAGTGTGCATTTCCGAGGTTCGCAATCAGAATTTCATAAGTTTATAATATTATAGCTGCATAATGTATGGTTTTATTGGCTATCAAATTGAAAATTTCGATGCTACGGATCTTCTTAAAACTTTTAATATTTGTGAATATTTTATTTTAAATTTCATTGGGTACTGCTATTTTAACGTTGCGGTAAGGGACATTGCAAATGCTCTAAATATGTTATTACAGCTGAGTTTTAATCTTGTTTTACAAAAGTTGCAATATTTAAAAAGGGTTTTGTTATTTTTTTCTTCTTTGCATTGTATTCATTAAGCATTCCTTCTGTTAAGAATTTTCTAATGCAGGTTGTTTCTTTTACCATACACGTGTCTTCTCCTTTTTTATTTTTAAAATTTTCCTAATCAGAATACATGCAGGTACTAAAGAATTTGTTGCTAACTATTCTCGCATCTCCTTATCACAATACCTGCCTTTAATTTATTTTTACCTGCTGCCATTAGGAAGCAACGAACAATTTAACATATAAAGTAATATATTTATCATAATTACATGTACTATAATAATTATTATAGTATAGTGACCGGTTGACTATGTGAGACTTGTTTTAAAATTTGAAATTGTATATGAAACAAGCCTTAATCCATTGTTAGCCAATTGAACATTTAGGACAATCAAAATATGTGTAGGAAGAATGTCGAATTTATTTACCGCGGTTGCATGAACAATGGTCCACCTCTTTGGTCTGGTGGTTACCGTTGCTGACTGCGGGCCGGAAGGCCCGGGTTCGATTCCCAGTACCTATTTAGGAATTTATCTAAGTTAGGGAGGTCTGGAACTGGGTCCACCCAGCCTCATGAGGACAATTGGGAATCTGCCCGATGGAGAGGTGGCCATCTTCGATCTAGTAAGCCGCGATAAAGCGTTCAGCGGGATGCGGTGTACTGATCACATGCCCTCCTCCTGCACTGCTGTCCTATATCATGTGATGGAAGTAGAGGCCGCAACCTGTGTGGTAAGCTAAGGCCCAGTATGGGGCTGTAAAAGGCTAGAAGTAACTAATCATAAACAATGAAATCGATTAAGTACTGTGCAACTTCTGCGTGTGTCTTACACCATCAACTATCTCTTTAATCTGATATAGATGAGCTGTGGAACTGCGTGTGTTGTTTGCGTCTGTTAAGTAAAATGGAATTCAGCACAGAGATTAATCAATTATTAAAAAAAAAAAAAAAAAAGATTCGGGGAAATGTATATTGAACATAAACTATGTAAACAATTTCAGATGAATAGGATCTATGATATTACATAAAATAAGAAAAAAATATCCAACTAGTTGAGCTAAATTTAACAAATTATTTAGTCTGTTATTTGAATGCTATGGTTTGTGACAGTTATAAGGGAAAATTAACATACATTTTCTTACCTTTGGAGAGAGTTACCTTTACTTGGTGCCTGAGATGCTTCTGGCAAACTACCCTGAAAATTTACGTTCTAAATTCGGTGGCCTACCTGTACCCACAACACGCCTACTTTGTACCGCCACGGGTGGCCGAGGTCGTTAAGGTGCGGACTCGTGAACGGGAGATGTGGGGTTCGAATCCCGCTAGGACCGTCCTCCCTGATTGAGATTTTTTCCAGGTTTTCCTCAGTCCTCATATATGGCAAATGCCGGGAAGGTATCCTAAACTTAAGCTTGGAACGTTTCGTTCCTTAAAAAAATCCTTTCCCAATATAAAATTTCATTTCATGTTATCATCAGTGTACATCCCCTGTGGTGCCTCAGTAGTTAAAAACGGGCATTAAACCCTATTAAAAAAAACTTCTGGTGTCTAACACTTAAATAGTCATAAACTAGTTGCAGAGAGAAAGTACACACCGACCGGACAGGTCTTGTCATTAAATAAAACATGCAATTCTTAGAAGGATCTGAGGATCAAAATGTTATCTTTACATATATGGTGGATTACATCCTGATTATTAATTTATATTAGCCAATGATATTAATTAAGACAGAGGTACGAAAGTCAGGAAATATCATAACTAACCGGAAGCATGAACTCATAGTAAAGTTGCCAGAACGTGGTAAACCACACCTTTAAATGATGCAATGCTAAACTGATGCTAGCCGAAGTTTTAGAATTAAATAAAATGTCAAACGAATAGTTTACTTCTACTTCATGGTTTGGGCGTAATATTTAATTTAGTATTGTAAAGCGAGAACGGCTCTCTCAATTAAATGTTTTAGTCAAACAATACTTAGAATTTACAGCAAGGAAAATAATTCCTATATAACCTAATTATATTGATCCATTTATGAATTGTCCATATATAATGCAGTTTAACAGATATCGAATAAATGCTTTGACAAGAGTATAGATTAAGTTATAGACATTATACAGACTGTGCCAAAAATGCATACACACTTCAAACAAAGAAAAAACTTAACGCAACAAAACTGAATGCACACAAACAGAAAATGATGAGCACTAATCTTCTTAGACTTATACAGTTAACAACAGTTTGCTCAAAATGCCCACCATTGGCGTCGATACACTTCTGAGTACGTTGAACTATTGATTGAGTAACGTTTGTGAAAGTGTCCTTACCAATTGCAGCACATGCCGTTTCAATTTCTTCCTAAAGTGCTGTCAGTGTTTTCTACGGTGTACAACATCCTTAAAAGTTCCCCATAGGTAGAAGTCCAACGGAGTTAGATCCGGAGAACGCGGTGGAAACTCAATCGGACCTCTTCGTCCTATCCAGTGTCTTGGAAGATTTTCATCAAAGTACGCACGTATATCTACGTGGTAATGTAGTGGTGCACTATTCTGTTAGAAGCAAATTCCTCATTTCCATAGAGTGTATGAATGGCGGATAAGAAGGTATTGTTACTCGCGTTGGCGGTTCTGTTCTGCACACATGTCTCCATTTCCTTTAGGGTTAGGGGAAATATGACTTTCGAAAAGACTATAAGCCTATTTCAAGAAATTATAGACCGCCTCTGTGATTTAGTAGTAGTATGTTCTAACCGGAGATCCTGAATTAGATTTCCGGTCAGGTCTATCAACCTGGGTAAGATTTTATCGGAGTTTTTTTTTTTTTTTTTTGTCCTGAGAGGGTGAATGCCACATTGTATAAACACTATGGACTCCGAGCTTATTTGCATCATTAATAATTCACTTCATTCATCCTAAAGATTATTGACCTACATCATCCACTTTATTCAAGTTCACAAACTACATATGTGACGGTAATATCATTGCAGTAACTAAAACACTGTGAAAACAAAAAATGGTTGTAATGAGCATTTGCAGGATAAGTAAATTAAAAACTTTCTCTGGCTCATATTGCCCATAAATTCTCAGATTCACACCCTACATAGATATAAAACAAATTTCACCTACCAGACGCTGTTTTAGCAATAACATAAAACTGTATGGAAGTTTGGACATTATAACTTGCCTGGAAACGAAAACTATATAAATAATCTTTAATTCTCTCCGCAAGCATACAAAATGGAAAACATGGAGAAATACGAAGTTAGAGAAGTTTTAGTCTTCTGCCTTACTGCGGCACCAATACAGAATGAATCGCGGGAACTTGGCGGATTTTAGAGTACACTAGTTCGGAACACTGAAAATGGACCCACAGTGCACTTGCATAACGGATGTCATTTTATTAACAATAAAGCAGCAGAATAGTGCACATCGTTCGTCAGTTGTGACTTTTTTATTTATTTATAAAAATGGCTCCATTGTGATTATACAACGAGTTTTCCCACCTTTTCACATCAATATCATCCATGCTCCTAACCAACACAGGATGATGTTAGGAAAGAAACAGTTGAGCGACTACTATGCTTCAAAAAAGAAACTGCCATGTTCCATGAACAGCTTCAGAAAATATCGCAATAATGAGACACGCTGTTAAAGGCCCTCGACGGCCAGCCAGAAAACTTTGTCACTGCCGAAGGAATATTGCGGTTGAACCCAATGAACTATATATATATATATATATATATATATATATATATCTGTGTGTGTGTCCGTTAACGCTCTAGCGGTAACACTTTTTGTTATTTCTCAACGAAACTCGGCATATAATCATGAATTAAAAACGATTCGCTGAGTTCGTATGGATCATTGGGGGTGGGGCTTAACCAAAAACAAAAATTAAAAAAAAAAAAAAAAGTAAAATAGCTCTGGCGGCCGAAATTGTTGCTTTTTCCCAATGAAATTTGGCGGATTTCTTTAAACTGATAAAAGTAGTTGTCTAAAGTCATGGCAATCGGATCATTAGGAGTGGTAGTATACCTGAAAAGCAGTAAGAATTAAAGCGAAATTTAAAAATCGCTCTAGCAACCGCAATTTTATTATTTTTTTTATAAACTGTTTATATGTCAATAAAATAAGAAAAATACTTTCTGAAAATCTGTGAACTTTGACTATTAGGAGGGGGGTTTACCTGAAACCCACATTCATAAATAGCGGCATTAATAGTTGTTATTTTCGCAATGCAACTCTGTGTATAGCATTTAAATAAAATAAAAGAATATAGTTTCTGAAAATCCGGGAAATCTCCCTTTTAGGAGTGGAGGTTAACCTGAAATCCAAAAATTAAATGTCGCTCTAGCAGCATCAGTATTTGTTTTTTCACAAGTAAACTCAATACGTATTATTGAAATCAAATAAGAAAAATAGTTTCTGACTGAAATCAGATTATTGGGGGTGAGGATTAAAGTAAAGTTTAAAAACAGTTATAGCAGCATTAATATTTGTTTTTTTGCAATGAAACTTCGTATATAATATTTAAATAAGACAAGAAAAATAGTTCCTGAAATTCAGAGGATTTAGGAGGGGGGAATTGTTTCATTGCATTAATTAATAAGGCAATAACTTGAATTTTATATTGATTTTTATTTAAAATTATTCAACTTGTTAAGGAATTCGCTTAGTTTACGCCAGCTCCTGCGTGACGGACTTTTTAATTCCACACAAATGTAAGGAAAAACTTGCAGAAGTACTATTTGAGCTTTCGTTCATGAAACATTTTGTAATGCAAGAGCTCAGCGATTGTTATAAAACCAATTGCACGAGTTTCCTAAAATCGTTAACGGATGAAATGGTTCTCTTGATGGGTGACAAAGCACGTTCACATTCATTTCAACCTTCGTAACTTGTCATAAAGCCCAAGACTGCGTTAATAAATTTAGTATTTTACCGGAATGAACAGCGCTTGTTAGAATAGAATTCAAAGCATCAATGGAAAACTTTCATGGCAAACTAGATCAGAGTAAAGTACATAGTCAAACAAATTTAAAACATATTGTTTTAAAAATGAGTGCAATAAGTGCATATTGAAAATGTTGTTTTATCTACTAACGTATAGAAATATAATAAAACTGAAGTTAAGTTCCTTTCAGTATTTAATTTTTAAAATTGTCAAGTTTCCATGGCTCACCCCATTAATGTTATCATTATAATTTGTAACCTCTCTGAACAAGAGTCCAAGAGATATTTTATTTTAGTAATTAATTACGGAATGAAATAGTGATGACTGTTATATATTTTATTGACCTAGCATTGATATGTAGCAAAAAATAAACAAATTACCCCATGAAATGTGAATGATGCTTAACTTTGAGAATCAAGTGAAACTGGTGTTGAAAGTCATCTTTCTTACTAGTCATTTCATCAAAAAAAGTTATGCTGTTATCCCTAAGGTAATTTAATCTTATAATCATTATTAATGGATCAGTCAACTAGCACTAGTGCTCAATTTGTAACGCTCAGTGTTTTCCATGAAGTAATCCTAAACAACGTATAACTGGCGATAAGGTTGTTAATCGAGCGTTCCGTCAGTTTTATGAAGAAAAAATAATTTAAAATCATCCATAAGCATCCAAACCTTACGACGAGCGCAGTTAATTATCTCGTGCTAGAAGCGGCAAAAAGTAATAATTATGCATCTCAAGCTGCAAACAAAACATTCTTAATGTGGAAAGCTTATGGGGCAGCGTCGTTGCTGCTATTATAACAGTAATCCCAGACTTGATAAATAACTGAATGTCGTTTAAACACTTGCCTAACCACACGAGGATTTTTTTTCTCCACTGAAGCGGTTCTTGGCTCCCTGGCAATTACAGAGTAATAAAAATAATTAATTTTGAAATTTGAAATCAGCAACTCTGTAATTAGGTGCAAGTATGTTGTGCATTTTCTTTCAGTGGAGGAACTTTAATGACATATATAAAATTAATATTGCTAGTGTTTAATGGCATTCATAAAGGGTAATTTTTGTAATATTTAAGAAAGAACATGTAAAAACGTAACCAGGCAAAAAGGAAACCTCTCGTCTCTCCCCGAACGCAGAAAGTTTAGACAATGGAAGGTAGTCCCTTCTGGTATGCGGCTGGGGTTTGAAAATGCCCCTGCCTCAGGGCATAAACCGACCTGTTGCTGGCAAAGTTGCAGGTGTCCGAGCAAAAAAAAAGTTTTTGACAGTAACGTACGAAATCTGTTTAAATTCATATTACTGACGAATAGAGAAGCATTTGGCTTGAACAAAATTTTCCAGCGAATAGAAGAGAAATTCGGTGAGGTAAGCAGTCAGCTATCATACACAATACAAATGACGGGAATATTTCGCGCCGTTGCGCACGGATGGCGTCTTTTGATATTGTGTATAAAAGGGCTAGATTTTTCCCAAAACGGGGCGTCTCAAAATTCTCCAGGCCCTGATACGTGCGGGTGCCGCAGCGTGGAGATCAGCGGAAAAGGGGCCTAAGTACCAAGTGCGACAACGAAGCTTGAGCTCCAGTCATCACGATAACTGCCGATATAACATTAAGTTGTATCAGGAACTCAGTTAAATTAACAATTTCTTTGCTCTGGCACCTTTTGTCGGCGCAAATAAATGTACATGTCTGCCAAGATTACCCTGCTGTGACTCGACGAGAGACTTGAGTTCGCCCGGATGTTTACGCTAAGAGAATAAACTTTATTAACGAAGTAAATAACGAAGCGTCATTTGTCGTACCTTCGGAATCCCGTTCCACTCAGGGCTGGCACATAACCGCCAAAATACAGCGAGAGGCCTTGAGAGAACCTCATCAAAGAAGAGTAGGGCCATTAATAAACATCCGCCACCCACAATCAGATTTAACACAAACGTAAACGTAAATCATTCTGAACATTCTGCGTTTAAATAATGAGTCAAATTTTATTTGCATTTTAATATTTTTTATATTAAAGCTATATTTTTGCCTCCTAGCATATGATGTTCCCACCCCAGGAAATCATCAGTATTATATTTGTTACATGCACTTAATCACAACATTTATTTGCATCTTGAAGTTCCAGTTATTTGTATTGTAATAATATAATGTTCCCTGATCGTGAGGTATCATGTCGGTCCTGGTGGTTTAGTGGTTACCATACTTGCCTCCTAAACCCAAATCGCGGGTTCGAACCCGGCCAGGACCGATGGATTTTTTCGGGCGTAAAAATCCTAAGTATGGCTTCCTTCGGAAGGGAAGTAAAGCCGTGGGTACCGTGTCGTACATTTGCGGCACGAAAAAGAACCTCAAGCCTGAAAGAGAGGCCTCTGAGCAAAATTTGTCGGCCGTTTCACGCCCTGAGTTGAATGGGACGTTGATGACCTGAGCTGTTAAAGAGCGTCCATAAATAAATCAATCAAAAAAAAAAAAAAGTGAGGTATCATAGTTTGGTAAAAACAAATATCTCACATTCACTAGAAATATTTTACCGCAAGCACTACAATTATTTTTTATTTTGTTTATTTTTTCATCTTTAACCTCAAGAAATCAGAATGTAATAGATGTAAAGCTAACTGTATTCCGTTTCTGAGCAAACCTGCCACGTTAATTTTGCAATGAGACTATGCCGTGTCATGTATGAATTGAATTTCTTGGGTATATAAGAAACGTTCTTTTAACTCTTAAGTACATTTCGCTCAAAATGAAACATTTCATACAAAGTACACATCATTTCCTGAATTACTAAAATATTTGAAATCCAACATAAATCAAGAAGGGTCATATAAAGTATGAGATTTGTTCTGATTTGTTTTATTTATACAATTCTCTACAAAATACCTCCCATTTATTAGACATTCTCTATATAAGTAAACTGTTGTATCTTTTGGGAGTTATGCAATTCTTACCTTTTAGCCGTTCATGCGTAACATTCTAATACACTTCAGGAACAGCCTACTACGCTTTATTACCACAGTGTTCCCCTAAGATGCTGAAAATAACAAAAATGTGGATGTGTCATAGATGTAAAGGGAAGCTGAATGGATAGCAGTAATATATGCGGTAGTTTTTGTTGTGAACGAGTATTTCCGAGTCGAAAACAGAGTGAAGAGGAAAGAAATACAATAGAAGTGACAGTTTACTATTTTAACAACCATTTATAAAAAGAGTTTCCGTTGAGCTAGCGGGAATCAATGGAGGACGTGCCTATTTTGTCCCACAACGCTGCTATTATTTCCAAGCACGTCCGTTCTCTTCATAAACCCAGACCGCCTCCATTGGATTATAACGTTAGAATCAGACGTGCATGTGGGAAGCCTTTAAAATATACAACCGTGAAATTGAATGAATGCTTTCAGCTGCGAGGTGAAGTGCCAGAGGACGCTTTTGCTGTAGTAAGCCAAATATTTAGCATGAAGCTTGTTTTACCACGAACACTAAGTGTAGAAATGGCTCTTAAAGCCTTAATTCCCATCAACACTCTTCTAGGATATCGTGGCCAAAAATTAATGTAGCAGTTATAATCAAATAAATAAGATATTATTGTTTTGAAACCAGAAAACATAGGACCTAAGTGAAACATTTTGCTTTGTGACAATAAGCAATTCATTCTTGAGGACTGCAGCATCAGAATACATTTTAGCATGAGTATGTGTCCACTTTATATACCCACACATTTCTGTTGTTTTCATATATCTTTATTTGCCTCATATGCCTAAAATTTCGTTGCTATAGCTGTTAAAGGCGTTTATTTACTTCCAACAACATGGACTTTAACACCTTTCAATTTAACATTCCATTCAAAGTGCCAATGTATTACAGATTATATATAGTAATAAACAATGATGGGATTTATATAATGACACAAATGAGCTCGAAATCCTTCTGCTATATTTAGCATTTCCTGGCTGGTTCTCTGATAGACTGAAAATGTTTGCCACTGCGCATGCCTGACAATTTATACTCGCTCACTCAAGCTACGCCGTACAAAACTATTGTCCTACTGCAGTGTTTACGTCAGTGCGCGTCTGGTCCATTTATCCTCATACTTTCTTAAAATATTAGCGCAGCGAAGCAGTAAGGAGAGACACCTTTTAAGTATTAACTTTCAATAATACTATCTGCCCTAGACTTCGAGCAACTGACAAACAATAATGCTCCGGATATGAGTTGAGAGATGGGCACATTAGACGTTCCTTAAGAAGCCACGGGCATTGTTAAAAGTTAGACATTTTAAGAAAGAAACAAAATTCTGTTTAGATCTGTCCGTACTGAAAAACAAAATAGTTTCCCCTCTTTCGCATACCCGTAAACTCTCCAACATTCACATATCACCAGCAAAGGATACAGTGAGAAAATTCCATAGGATACTTGTATGTACAACTTGATAAAGGGTAACTTTCAGAGACATATCGCCAACATTGTCCACAGGGCTCAAGGAGAAATCATTTAATTGTTCCCTGTGTTCAACGGCGACGCCTGTCCGCGTTACACAGTTTCAAGGCTCTGATCATCTCCATCATATGAAATCTGGGTCATGGCTGCAGATAGTTGTCTGCTCCAAAGGATGTAGAATAGAGTTCTTCGGGCCATCTATTCTGTTTACCGCAGCTTTCCAGCTAGGCTAATACAACATGATACCTCCACCCTCCCTTATTTGGAAAAAGAAATTACACGCCGGGTCAAACTTTTTTACGCTAAATTACCCTTTCACGAGAGTGCTTTGTCCGTGTTCTAGGCAACTACGACAATCGAAACTGACAAGCCACGCCTATCTTGCGGACACCTTGGACAACAATAGTTATTGACCAAGCACTAGGAATTTATTCCTAATTATCACAAAATTCAGAAAAGCAAGTTAAAATAATAATAATAATAATAATAATAATAATAATAATAACAAACTTAAGATTATCCGAACATGCCCAAAACTGCTTCATCCAGGATGTTAAATCCACCTCAGAGAAGTTTAGTCTATCTTCAATTATTCCACATCCACTACCAAAGAATTCAAGCTACTTTTTTATGCCTTTCCTGCGGTTATGCCCAAGCTAGAGTGCTAGAGTAGTCATGCAGCAACTGTACACAGGCTGGTTTCTAACCCAGCTTGCCCTTCATATTTATGTTATGCTTCTGTCCTGTTCTTCTTTCAAGAATGCGGATGACCACTCCATCAGCAACTAACTAATGGATATTCCAGAAACCTCCAAATTTGAGACAGAATTATTAAATTCTACAAATGATTCACTTTCAAATATTAGTATTAAATTACGTTACAATGTTATGTTGGATGTACGGACATTATAACAAAGGCATGTTCTGTATTAAAGCTTTAGTATTTGGTAAGCAAATTTACTTTGTTTGGATATCTGATTATCTGGGTACAACGATAGAAACCTATCTACTGTATTTACCTTAGATGTAATTAAATATTTAAAGATATTTTTCTTGCTTAATATTGTTTCTTTTAACATTATAATGTATGTAAACTTCTGTTTTATTAAATGAGACAATAGAATATCTTGAATTAAGTATTATTTAAGTAATGATTCTGGTGTAAATATATTTTATTAGTTAATAATATGGAATAAACCACAGTAAATTCGTTTTTGTCCTATTATCTAATTTCATACCAATGACAGTTTTAGACTGTAACATGACCCCTGCTCGATTAGGGAAGTGATGGTAAACTCCTGCACACAGCATCAGCGTAGTTTGAAAGTTACAGAGTTGAAATTCGTTCTGTAACTGGATACAATTAATAATTCAAGCAGCTTTTCGTCTCTCCAAACCACAATGCCGGACGATTAAGCCCGAACACAGATAAATTAAACAATGACTGCATAGCACCGCAGATGTTAGGACGATTACTCCTCGTTGACAGCGTCGTATGCCATGCCAACAAATTGTAACTCCGAAAGCATTTATTTCCGGCATTAGTAGGTAAAATTTACCATCTTTGGGATATAGGCTGTCTGTCATCTGCTGCTTTCAGAACTCTCCTGTTGTACACAGTAAAATGTACACCGTTGCAGATTCTATTTCGGGAATCGAAGTTCGTAAGGGAAACCATAGAAACAATTAACTTCTTTCTTAGCCAAAAACTTAACATTTTAGGACAGTAAACAATCATATTAAATATGTATATATGCATAAAATGAGCAAAGGGAAAATAAAAATGAAATGAAAAAAGAGACAGGAAGACAGATAAAAGAGGTACGTATAGTAAGTTTAAGCAACTAGCAATAATATGTTGAAGATGATCAAAAAGGAAATGGAAATATCAAGAAAATTTTATAATTAAAATTAACGATTTCATAAATACAGGTAGTTCACCTAGCAAGAAACATATATCAGCGAGCAACTCTTGAAGTACTAATGGAAGAAAGCACAGTAAGAATACTGTCAAAAAGAGCAAAAATACTACCACAGCACAGATTACATTTCACTGTACTGCAAGCACTGTACTGTACTGTACTTTTAGGGTATTTGTCCGGTATTTTACATTTATGAGGACAGAGGAAACCCTGGAAAAAGCATCAGAAGGGAGGACATCCTGGCGGAAATCGAACGCCAGACCTTATGCTCACGAATCCATGCCTTAATTATCTGCTACAGTGTAAGAGCACACCTTTTTGGGTATTAACCATTGCTAAGGAAAAAGGCATGGACCTGTTATATTTAAAAACATGACGCTTCACTAGAACGCTTAAAACGATCAAAAACATTCAATTGTTGTTAAAAAAAATGGGAGAGACCATACTTTAATTTTGTTTTAGCTTATTCAGAAATCGCGACAGTGAAATGGTACTGTGCAGTTATTTATAAGTTCTTATTTATGTAGGATATGTAATGCTATAAGTGTTTAAGATATCAAACTTTTAATATTTAAAGCGCAAGAATGTGGACAAACGGATTTATGCTGCAGTTGAGTTTAATATTCATAAAGAATGATAATGAATTTTACCAATAAAATTCTCGCGTTAAAATTTAATTACCTTAAAGATGCACACGTGGTAATGTTTCATTGTTATCACTTCCGATTCTCGCTTGTGATGGGTGTGAAAGTTGAGATGTGTTAAGTTTGGCCTACAGCACAGTGGAAGTGACCCACTATAAACAACATGCTGCTCTGAAAATCTGCTTTCACCCCAACATATCTTTAGCTGAGCCCTATGCAATGTTACCGTTCCTTCCTACAGAACAGCTTGAGGTAGTTTAAAATGTTTAAAGAGGTAAGGCAATCAATTTGAAATAAAGGTGGCTCCAGTTTGTGCTCTAAAGGAAGGTAATATAAACACCGCTGATATCATTGTGAGAGAGGATTGTCATTTAACATTAAGCACATTTTCAGAAATTCGCCTACATTTTATAACAAAAAAATTGCAAATGACGAGTTTGTGCCGGTGGGTTGCAAGACTCGTTCTCGAACAAAAGGACGTTCGCATGTAGTTGTAGATAATGTTAACAGGAATATGCGAAGTTTGTTTTGAAGGTAATATCCCTGGATGCATAATTTCGATTCAGAGAGTAAACAAAATAGCTAAATGTGAAAATTTCCATCATCGGCAATACAAAAAAATAAATAAATACAAATATAAATGAAAAAGAAACAAAGAAAAAAGGAAAGAGAAACAAAGAAGGAAATAAACAAACAAAAAGAAAGCAATATGGTTGCTGACACCAAAAATAAATAATAAATACAAAAAAAGTAAAAAAGGAAAGAGAAACGAAGAAAGAAAGAGAGAGAGAGAAAGAAAGAAAGAACGAAAGAAAGAAAGAAAGAAAGAAAGAAAGAACGAAAGAAAGAAAGAAAGAAAGAAAGAACGAAAGAAAGAAAGAAAGAAAGAAAGAAAGGAAGGAAGGAAGAAAGAAAGAAAGAAAGGAAGGAAGAAAGAAAGAAAGAAAGAACGAACGAAAGAAAGAAAGAAAGAAAGAAAGAAAGGAAGGAAGGAAGAAAGAAAGAACGAAAGAAAGAAAGGAAGAAAGAAAGAAAGAAAGAACGAAAGAAAGAAAGTAAGAAAGAACGAAAGAAAGAAAGAAAGAAAGAAAGGAAGGAAGAAAGAAAGAAAGAAAGAACGAAAGAAAGAAAGGAAGGAAGAAAGAACGAAAGAAAGAAAGAAAGAAAGAAAGAAAGAAAGAACGAAAGAAAGAAAGAAAGAAAGAACGAAAGAAAGAAAGAAAGAAAGAAAGGAAGGAAGGAAGAAAGAAAGAAAGAAAGGAAGGAAGAAAGAAAGAAAGAAAGAAAGAACGAAAGAAAGAAAGAAAGAAAGAAAGAAAGGAAGGAAGGAAGAAAGAAAGAACGAAAGAAAGAAAGGAAGAAAGAAAGAAAGAAAGAACGAAAGAAAGAAAGTAAGAAAGAACGAAAGAAAGAAAGAAAGAAAGAAAGGAAGGAAGAAAGAAAGAAAGAAAGAACGAAAGAAAGAAAGGAAGGAAGAAAGAACGAAAGAAAGAAAGAAAGAAAGAAAGAAAGAAAGAACGAAAGAAAGAAAGAAAGAAAGAAAGAAAGAACGAAAGAAAGAAAGAAAGAAAGGAAGGAAGAAAGAACGAAAGAAAGAAAGAACGAAAGAAAGAAAGAACGAAAGAAAGAACGAAAGAAAGAAAGAAAGAAAGAAAGAAAGAAAGAAATAAAGAAATGTGGTGTTTCTGCTGGGAAAGTTGTGGTCATCTCATTTTCAATATTCAAGGAATGGTTTGCCAGCATGTCATACCTGCGCAATACTACAGAGATGTCCTGGAAACTTAAATCCATATCTCGAGGAAAATGCCACATTTCCGTGTAACAAGCTTGATGCTGCATGGCAGCAATCGCAAATGTTGCTGAATATCTCACGTAGCGTGTTCCTCGCACTCTCTACAGTCCAGAATTAACACCGTCGACGTTTTGGTTTTTCCCAGAATGGAGGGGTATTTTCCACCATCAGAAGCAAGCGATTGGTTTCCATCATGTCTGTACATTCTGGGGCAGGTGCATTGCCCCCAACGTGGATCGCTTTGAGAAATATCATCAAAATTATGAGAATGAGTAAAAGGTATTCTGTTAAGAATATTATGACTGTTTCACTCATGTCTTAAAATCGAATAATGAAACGAAACAAAATTTTGACTAATCACAGCCGGATTACGGAATAAAATTATCGAAAAATATATATCAAAACCGTTTTATCAAGCAACGTGCATTTGTCTTGAGGTCTATACCTCCACTATATAATTTCTGAACACGCATCATTGACCACTTTTGCTGGAGGCGGTGGGGAGTTATTGACAGCAACCAAAGCATGGACAATCGCCAATTATAACGCAAAATAGAGGCTTCTTCAAAGCGCTTTGGTGATGCTTCAAGTGTGCAAATTGATCTTATTATTAAGAATTCCAAATCACAGAACAGAGAGAAAAATAGAGACACGGTATGTTATTTTTTTTCCCTCAGTTGGTATTAGAAAATCGAACTGTAGCGATTGTAATAGTCGACCTTTGTTCATTTCAGTCTCACGGTTTTTAATAGATATTCATATGTATAACATTTTATACAAGTGTTAATATTCTATACGCGAATTTCAAATATATATATTTATGAACTGTGAGTGTATATATCTGGAAAGCTCAGACCCTCGAGTGACATTTATTAGGACTATTTCACGAATGAAATAAGAATTTAAATACAAATCCTCCAAACTTGGCTTAAAATTTTTAATAATTGTATATTTGTATTTAACCTTTTCAAGTCATCTTGCAACAGAAGAATGCTGATTGTAAGTAATCTCAATAAAGAAGAGAAAAATGTGGGTATATCACTTTTATTCGTATTCTATTCATGAAATAGTCCTAAACCCGTATTTTGGCATTACTGACAATCGGTATTCTTCTGTTGCAAGATTGCTTGAAAAGGTTAAGTACAAATATACTATTATTACAATTTTGTTAGCCAAGTTTAGAGGAATTACATTTAAATTATTATGTTACTATTTGTTAGCCAAGTTTAGAGGAATTATATTTAAATTATTATGTTACTATTTGTTAGCCAAGTTTAGAGGAATTATATTTAAATTATTATGTTACTCTGTATGGTCTGAGCTTTCCAGATAAATTCACTCACTACACCTGTGAATTTATCGGTAATCTCAGACCCTCTCGTGATATTACTTGTAATAAATAAGCAATATCTTTAGAAACTTTGCTATTGCATTTGCTAGCTTTATAGTTCTTAAAGAAGTGTGAATCAGGCAACTGCTGGTATGCTTTGAAAGTTATCTTGGTTCTGTATTAGTTGTAGGTTATGTAAATTGTTATAGGTTCAGATATTTATGTGAATTTTGTAGCCCAATTTTCCATGTCTCTTTTGTGTCATTGTTAAATAAGTCATATATTTTTGGAGAAATGCTTGCAAGGTTTATTCTGAACGATTGTAAGTAAATCTCTCTTTAAATATTGTTTTTTTTTTTATGAAATTCTTTATATGTAAACTTTCAAGTATTTATTCTAGAGAACAGTTATTTTCGCTTAACATATTTCAGTATGAATGGTTATATTATTATATTAATTATCTGCCTTTCTTTAACAAGCAATTATTTTATAATAAAATGGCAGAGAAGGCTATTCTCAATATTTCTTAGATATTATTAAATGAACTAATTTTCCAGTTTAACGAATCACGCAGACTTCACAGTTGCAATGGGGCTTTATATATTTCTTTAGCTCACATTCCACATACAGCACAAATCATAATTTGATAGCTATTATGAATCAGGTAATTTACTTCACAAGCTTCAGCAGTGTTAAATACTAAAATAAAGTATCACAATTCAAAGTGGTAACGAAGCGCGGTTATTAACTATTAACAAAAAGTCAAGTGTTAATTTTTATTTTTGAAAATAAATGGAATTACTTCTGATTGTATCGATCCTATTCAATGTTATTTATAATGTGTATACATTTTTTCAACAGCCTTTCAATGGCATCGTACCCATAATTTTTTAGTTTTTTTCCATAGATCTATAATAGATATTTATTAATCAAACTGAATATTGGTTGTGGGCTAAATGAAGAAGAGAGTATTCTTGAGCAAACTTTACAATACTTTATGTTAAGAACTTCATTACACACACTGTGGCAGGTTTTGAAGAATACGAACTTGAGCTGCTCTGAGCTAATACTGAACAGAGGCTGATATTTGTGCAAGAACAACATCGGCATGTAGGATGAAGGTATGGCAATGGGTGCTATTGCGAAAAAATTATATTTCTTGAGTAAAAACAAATACTAGAATTTTGAGAGTATGTATGAAAATCTAAGCATATGATTACTGAACAGATAACGTATTGTTATTACATTCAGGAAGTCCCAGATACAATATCCTTGAAGCTGGTCACCCGTATAGTTTCCCCTGGTCAATAAAGCGAAGGCTGGACAGTATTTATTTTTCACGTATTTCTTTATACTTCGTTTCCTCTTATTTAATTTCCTTGTTATTATTTTAAGGTTTGTAAGGACAGGTGACATGAGTTGGCGGTGAACGGTTGTGGCAGACTTTGCTCATTGAAAACTGCTCTGACTTCTTGTGTGACACCAACATTTCCGAGAGGCTCGAAACCGAAGGGACCACCCCCTCCCCCTTTACACCATTGTCGTAACAGATTAATTCAAGAAAAGGAATCTGGGACCTCATCTGCATCTGTACCCGCCACCCCATAAATCTGGCCGTCCTTTGTGTCTCTCACTTCGCAAGTTCCTCCTGGAAGATAAAAGGCCCTCGTGGGGCTTGTGTGTTTGAAAATTTCCTCCACTTTATCTAATCCAATCCAATCAATTAAAATTATCACTTATTTTTGAAGAATATGGTACAGTAAAAGTTAAATGTTCATGTAAGTGTTGCCATTCTTACGCTAAATATTAATTTTTAGACATGCAAGTGTGCGAAATAGCAAAGCTCTCTCAAAGACCTTTAAATAAATCAAAAATACACATATAAATTAGTAATGCAACAGTATATCTGCCTCAAGATTTGGCACAGTGCTATAATATAGGCTGTATTCAAGAATAAATTAAATCTAATTTTATGAATATTTAATATTTATGAATTTTAATGAATGGATTGAAAAGATAAAATACAACTTGAAAAAATGCTCAAGTTAAATAGTGACCTTTGAAATAATTTTAGTTTTTCATTTGACAATAAAAAATCTACTGTTGCTTTAGGATCTGAAATGTATAATTACTTTTATATGTTTTATTTTAGTGCTCTTTTTTCCCAGAATATGCATTGCATATGTACAAAAAATTAAATGTTACAGTTTCCATAAACAACTAATGAACAATTGGACTCCCATGGATGGTATGGTATAACTGTCATACTTTTGTTATAGGATGCGGGGGTTTATGAAAGGAGACTTCTATTTAATTGTCAGCTCCACGTTGGGAAGCCAAGTCTGCGGCGGATTGTGACGGGTGTTTCGATTAATTATGAGCTCCACGTTGAAGTGCCAAATATGCGGCGGGTTGTGAAAGGTTTTGGATCGATTAATTTTGGTTTGAATTGGAGTGGCTTTGATGTTTACTGTTGATGTAGCATGTCCCTGCCACGAAAGAAGTCTGTTTTGAACCCTCCTGCTGTTGCGATCGTCTCAGGGATGCTGAAATTTCTTCAAGGTTTTTCTGGAAAGTTGCGAAGGAAGAAAATGGTTGCGGATTAACGCTTTACAATTGACAAAACTGTTCACACTTCACTCTTATTTTATTATTCTTTTTTCTTTGGCGACAGTTCCATACAATTAGCAAGGGGATGGGAGAGTTTTAAATATTTCCTGACGCTGTACCCACAAATTCTCTAGTCGTTCCCATTGCGTATACAAAATAACATTATTGATGTCTTCTAAGCAAATTGAGTTTTACTATTCCCCTTCACAAGTTATATTTCTCACTATCTAAATTGAACTGTCCTGTCTCATCATCCCGAGCGAATTGTATTATCCCGTCTTTCAAAGCAAACTGAATGTAAAAAGCATCAAAAATTCTTTTAGTAGACTTTCTATGCGTCTTCTACGAGAATCTCACATTTTTGAACATTGCAGAAACGTCACCACATTGCCTTATGATAGGCTTCATCTCTTGCCGCTAGAAGTTTCTCGAAGAGACATTTTGAAATACGAAAACTAATTGGCTAGACTTAATTCATTGTACATTAGCTAGAGACGCTTTAAGGGAGCGAGACTTTCTCTTTTTAAGGGTCAGTTGCCCAAGGTGAAAGCTATCCACTACAGTCTTTTTCAAGAACTAATTTTACGCAGATGAAAATAACGGTTCCCTAGCTATTGAGTGCATAACCTGGCTCATGGCACCAGGAAGTCGCTTGTGTTACATGAATGTTTTCATCTTTACAGCAGAGATTTCTGATTCTTGAACAATCTACGTCATTCTATATAAATGTATCCTAAGACATTAATCTGTGAAATTTAATTAATTAAAAGAATTAAATGTTAATCTCAATTAATCATACGGGATCAAATCTGGAATGAACAGTCGCAAGTCTAACCCTTGAGGCCTATCGGGTCTTTCATGGTTTTCTCTTACATTTCAGCAGGCGGTAGACAGTTTAAACTGTAATTCCAGGCTAATATACACTCAAAGAATGCAATTTCGCACAATTACAATGAAAATGAACAAGTACGTATTGACAGGAAATGTTAGAAATGTTGTTTAGTACACCACAAGACAAAAACAATGAGCAAACACTCTTAGCGTTAATTTGTGTAGGTTCTGTTCCATTCATATTGAGCTGTCTCTGTGCGCGAATCTTACAGCGTTTATCCTCGTTTTGTAATCATCAGTCATCTGGAGCTCTCTGTGGCCCCCACGTAAGCAGATTGTCCAGCAGTTAAGAGTAGAATCTAGCAATGGCCTTACCATAGCTTGAACCATACTCATTCATTCATGAATTTTTATTTATTATTTTCTGCAAGTAAAAGTAATGTAATACCAGTCCTTGGTTTAGTGGTTATCGTTGCTGATTGCCGGCCGGGAGGCCCGGGTTCGATTCCCGGCACCTACTTAGGAATTATTCAAAGTTAGAGAGTTTTGGAATGGGCCACCCAGCCTTGTGAGGATAATTGGGAAACTGCCTGATGGAGAAGTGGCGTTCTTCGATTACGAAAGCCGCGTGATAGGCGACCTGTGGGGTGCCGGCATACTGTTCAATATCATTGAAGTCGTAAGACGAAGGTAGAGGAAGCAGAGGTCCCGGGACAGGCCAAGGCTTATCCCGGGCTGTAAAGCCCCAAATGAGAAGAAGAAAAGTAATGTGATGTACACATTATAATATAATGCCCAATGGCAAAGGCCTATTTGAATGTTAAAATATTTATGATATCGGATGGGTAACCATTCACGTCTATACATGTCCTCATTCTTCGGAGCATGGGTGAAATCAAACACCTAGACAAATGCTTCCCGAGAGTACTGTGTTTGGTCCCACAAAGTTTCTTTATTTCTACACTTTCCCTCACTTTTTACACCTCTTCCCATGCGTTTTCAATCTATTGGGCAGGGAGACCAATCAGTCCTTATGATAACTTGCCTCTGCTGGAATCATTTTGAAATTTGTTGACATGCGTGAACAGGACGATTAATTTGTAGGAATTCAATGATTCCATCAGAAAATTTCATCTTAACAAATGCAAACATAACGCGTTCGAGTATGTTTTTATATTTTTGATGTTTCGTGTGTCATCAAGTCATCACAATGTACTCAGTCCGTTCCATGATATCCAACCCCCAACAGGATAAAGAAGCCCGACCTTTACAATACAGCTGAGCCACGTTATCTTGCGGCATTTCGTAAGTTGCCCCCGTTAGTAGGTGGAAATGAATGTCAACTTTTTGTGAATATAACCGTATTCCAGTTTTTTTCTTCTGGAGCGGGGCAACGTAATCTGTCATTGTCTTAGCAGCTAATCGAGCAAAGGGTCCTCGACTTTTAAAAGGCGTAGGGCTGTACATTTGGAACCAAGGAAATGGGAATCACTTTTCATTACAGAGACATACTGCAGAGGATCGCTGCCTGCTGCTTCAAGACCTTCATAGATATAGTGACTTTAAACGATCTTGCAGATTGACACACAGAATAGCCTGCAATGTTTGCCAATGCAAAGGGTAACCTTGTGACTTCGCCTTTTATGTGCACTTTGGCATAGCGGAATCCAGGACGATTGCCAGCAATCAAACAGACTGCCATGGGCGGCCGAGGTCATTAAGGCGCGGACTCATGAGGGGGAGATCTGGGGTTGGAATCCCACCAGGACCGTCCTCCTTGACTGAGGTTTTTCCAGATTTTCCTCAGTCTTCATAAATGGCAAATGCCGGGGAGGACGTAGGCCTGGAACTTTTCTTTCCCAACTCCTTTCCCAATATATCATTTCATCTCATGTATCATCAGTGCCCACCGCCTGTGGTGTCTCAGTAGTAAAAACGGACGTTAAACAATATTTAAACAACCAAACAGAGTTGAAGGCTGTTTTAATCTACAACCTTTGTAAGATTCACAGGCATAAACATTTCAGTTTCAGTGATAACTGAGAAGTAAGTAGTTAAACGGAGGGTTTACATTTTCGATATATATATATATATATATATATATATATATACATTTCTTTTTAATGTTTCATTTAAAATATTTATTAATGTATTCAGGTAACTAATAATATTTTTGTCACTTATTTTATTAATGTGGCTTTATTATGAAAAGAAAGATAATTTATTTTTTGTATTAGTACATAAATGCCTTAAAATTCAAACATATTCTGTTCATTTAAAATATATATTATGGTCGTATATTCATTATTAATTTTGTTCGCAAAATCTAACATCAAAATTCAAGCATAGCGATTTCCCCCCCCCCCCCCCCCCGCTCAGCCCTCATACAGTGCTGGAAAGGAGTAAGAAGTCATTAAAAGGTGTATTGTGAATTCAGCGTCAGCGAATGATTTCGATGTTTTCTGGTCATTGCCCATTTGTTTATGTTAGGATGTATATCTGCACATTTCTGGTATTTTTTTTAGAAAATTATTGTTCGCATTGATTCGAAATTGAGTTGCTATAAACTTGAAAGCTAATAGGATAATTATTAACCAAGAATAGCAGAGAGATGATCCTGATAAATTTCTGTAGTTTAATGTTACAAAAAGTTAATGATAAGTAATTGAACCATACATAACATTCTTTACCGATAAAGCATGGTTCCATATATTCCTACGTAGTATATTCGATGCAACATAACAGGCACTGAAATGCAGATCAACCCGATTTTATATACGAAATACCTTCGCATGACGAGATAATCGGTGTGTGGTACGCAGTGTATGCATTCGAATTAATAAGGGGTATCTTCTTTTGAGAATACCATAAATACAGAAAGAGTCAATAGTGATATATTAACACCATTTTTGAAAAACTGGCGGATAATATATGCTGGTCTGGTTATTTCCAGCAAGACATTGCTACAGTGCATGCAGCTAATGAACAATTAAATGTCGTTCTGAAAAAAGTTGAAGATAGGATAATTAATACCCACACGGTCCGTGATCTGATAAGTATGTACTTTTTATGAGTAAAGTTGAAAAATAAAGTGCATTGAACCCCCATACATTAGAAGATCTGAAAGAAAATGTCAAGCGAGAAATTTGATGCATTTGAATGGCAAATTTAAAAAAAAAAAATGCCAGAAATGTTTGACCATAGCAGAACAACATGTCCAATATATTCTTTCATAAGGTACGTGGTTATTCTCAATGTAATGTAGTTTTGATTTCGAAAATATGAATAAGTCACGCGGTTATTACATCCGCTTGGCCGGGAGTACCGCTCTGACTGCGGACCTGCGCGCTCCCATGAATCGGACAATGAAACCATGAAATATGCAGTAGAAGCAATAAAATGGGGTGACAAGATATTTATAACTTTAGCACATGAGGGCTGTGCTACGTGAAATTGTCAGATATTGCATATTACTGACAGTAAATGAATAAAGTACGATTTTATCAAAATATGTTGATAATAATATGTTAGGCGAAACAACTGGCTAAAATACATGTCCAATATATAAAGCGTAATAAACGAACTTCCTAGGCATTACAAAACATTCAGAATATAAATGTGAGAACTGAAAAAGATATTTTATTAAAATATTCTAAAGTTATGAAACAGCGATATACTATAATTCCACAATTTTGGTTAGGTTTGTATAAGGAAGTTGTTCTTTAAAACGCATTTCTGATAGTTTAAAAGAGATTTTTGTTGACCAGTTAAAGATAAAGACATTCATTTTATTACGATTGTCTAATTACTAGAAAATCCAATAAATGTGGAAAAAGTGTTCTATATTTAAACAGGGATAGACAATTAATCATTAAACAAATAACAATTAAAAAGAAAAGTTCAATATTATTTATATTATAATGTCTTAACCATTCTGCTAGTTCATACAAGTGAGTACTAAAATGAGAATTTTGAAAAATCGACAGACTGCGGCACATGTTTATTTCATTACATTATGAAAGTGTAAAACAGTAAAATATACATTAGAGCTCGATGTACATATTCTTCAAAGTTAGCTAATTGTAAAATGCATAACTCTATGTTCTCATAGATAAGAACGGTGCGCGTGCATAAATATTAGAATCTAGGGGAGTGTTGCCGATAATGCACCGCCTCCTAAATTACACCATTTTTCATTTACTGGAAACGGCTAATTATAGAGTACTCTGGCGGCATTATTGTAAACGAGTAGTAGTTGCTTATTATTGCAAGAATGAAAGTGTCTATCTGAATGTAAATTTTCAACGATTTTTCTTAAAACTTCTGTTTGTTGGTAAGTGAATATTAAAACTTTATATTCATTTGTCTAAAAGAAATTATCTGTTGACTTTCATTTCATATGAGTAGCGTTATCAGGATTTATACTTTAAGAAGGTTAGAGATAATATTATTGCAAAATGCTTTCCTAAATGCCGAAATTGCACTCGTGCCATTTGAGCAAAGTACAGAACTTGTGTGAGTGTGTGTGTGTGTGTGTGTGTGTGTGTGTGTGTGTGTGTTAATAGAGAAAAGATATCATCATGGCATAAAGGACATATGGTGTTTGGAAACCTCAAGACACGGTCAACTGAGGATTTCAAAGGCAATAAAATTGTTCGAAATGAATGTTACAGAGAGTGCCAAAAATGTGTACACACTTCAAGCTAAGAAAAAAATGTATTCACATAACAAAACTGAATTCACATAAAAAGAAACTGATGAGCACTACTCATCTTAGACTTTTACTGTTACAACAGTTGCTCAAAATACCCACCATAGGCATCGATACACTTCTGAGTAAATTGAACTACTGACTGAGTAAAGTTTGCGAAAGTGTCCTCAGCGATTGCAGCACATGCCGTTTCAATTTCTTCCCGAAGTGCTGCCAGTGTAGCTGGTTTTCTAAGGTATACAACATTCTTAAGAGTTCCCTTAAGAGAAGTCCAACGGAGTTAGATCCGAAGAACGCGGTGGAAACTCAATCGGATCTCTTCGTGCTATCCAGTGCCTTGGAAGATTGTCATCAATGTACGCACTTACAAATCGGTGATAATGTGGTGATCTGCCAGATCTGCCCTTGTGAACATCGCATACGACAACACGAGTCTCAAAATTGTCTCGTCTTGAATTGTTACTCGTTTTGGCGGCTCTGTTCTGTATACAGCAACTTCTCGGTTTTCCAATACCACTCCACAATTGTTTTCCGCTGTTTAAACAATAATATTGGCTCCATTTTGTTGTAGCAACGCTAGCATAACGTAATGTGAGTTACATCTGTTCACAGAACATCATACGAAAATCTTGGCTTCATTTGTTCATTGTTGATTTGCCTGTCAAGTAGCAATGCTATCCTAATGTGAGTCGCATCTGTTTACAGAACACCATACTATACATTACTGTTATTTTTCGGTCCAACTTTGAAATATATAAACAAATAAAGTGTGTATACATATTTTTGGCACCTTCGGTATAATATTGCAAAGAAAACATTCCTGAGACATCTGACAGGCCAGATAAAACCAGCAATACAATTTCAACGTGCAAACTATATATATGGAAGAGATACAGCTCTCCCTGCCGAAGTTGAACAAGAGTTTTTCATACATATTTTAATGCTGGAGGGATTCCTCTTTGGGGTAGCTACATATGACGTAAGAAACTGATTTCGCGCACAGGTATATGGCCAATATATCGCAATGTTCGTTTTGCTGCAAGGGGCAACTTGAATGTTGAACAAAAACTAGCAGAAAGAGGAAACACTGGCCCTCTGATGAAAAAACTTGACCCAGCCTGAAGAAGTACAACAGAAAAGCACTGCTACGACTGCCGAACAGGAGATTGTTAACATCAGAAGCTCAACACTTATTAACAGCATAGGTCCAGTCCCCAAACCATCAGCATCTTATCACAGAAGGAAGCGCAGAGTAGCACAAAGGAATACTATGATTATTTGTAGCCCTTACAGAAGCAGAAGAAAATAGACAACCATACCACAAAGGAGAAATATATTAAATAGAGAAAAGACAAGGACACAAAGAAAGGGTCAAGTGCTAAAAAACCAACTTCATAGTTTTACTGAAAACTTTATTATTGAAATAAGGAAAGAAGGCCGGTTTTGTTTTATGTGTGGTGCAGCGTGCTTAGAAGATATGCACTCTAAATGTCAAAAATGAGTTCATGAAGAGTGTGCAGTTATTTATGAGGGCGATAAAGATGCTTTCATCTGTAACTTCAGTGAGAAATAAGTAATAAAAATTATAGTACGTTCAATTTATATGCCATTTGATCTTTTGTGACTATTTTGAAATTGTTTATAGCTTTTCATTTAATATAAACTAATGTAATATTTTTATTGATTTATCTTTGCTGTATGTAAAGAAATATAACGGGTATTTTTATTTCTCATTCGGTTAATATATAAATTTCATAAAGATTTACATTAATTTTGACACTATAAATTGTGCGTTTCAATGTAAGCTTATGATTGAATTTTCTTTAAACAAACAAATTTACAAACTAAAAAGCTTTAAAAGACATTAACACAGAATTTGGTAAAATTAATAAGATGCAATTGTGGCAAACTCCAGTGTGATTTAAGGAATTTGTTACCTACAGTGGGTCCTGGAAGTCTGTGTACCCCTATACGTAATACTAACAACCAACAATACACCAACTATATTTGTAATAATTACATTATTATTATAATACTATAATATGATATGCTGATAAGAAACTAGTAAAGCGCAAGGGTATACGGACATTCCACAGACACTGTATGTTTTAACATAAGCAAGAATTCTAATTATTGATTGTTATACTCTTAAATTGATATAAGAAATAAATTAAAAATTGGAATTATGTTAAACACTGCAAAAAATTGGCTACAAAATTCAAATAAGTATTATTATAATTATTATTTTACTTTCTGTAAAATAAAATAGAACGTGTACTTGGGATAATATAGGCAACCTTTCCATAATTCTAACTCAAATAATTAGCTTCCAAACTATGATCAAAGAAAGGGGTGTATTTGTCCAGCGATTATTAAATTAAAGCTATCCGTGATTTTCACAGCTTACAGGAAGGAAATGCATCCCCTCATTTTCTATAGAAAGCTAATTAAATAATTTGTCTCAAACTAGCTCGATATCTAAATTTTCATCATTATTCTGATGTGTATGAATGGATAAAAATTACTCACTTAACAAGGTATTCGTCTCGGATTCCATTTCAATTCAGTATAATCGTAGGAAACAGCACGGAGGATAAACAGTACACCAGGACTCTTATTTGAAACCACAAAACATCTATGATAAATATAGTTGAATAATTTACCCATACAAATTATGAAACCTTAACACAAAAAGGAACGTCAGAAATACTCTTCAGAATCCCCACCACGCTGAGAAGCAAGACCATTTTGTTGCAGAATATAATATATAATGTTGAAAGGGAGACCCCGGTGCTTTCTTCCTTCTCACTTAATGCAGTATGTCAGTAGTGAACTCAAAGGACCGTTATTGCGGCGATGCAGTCTAGCGGAAGAAAAGAGAAAAAAACTGAGTGACATCAGCGTGACTCGTTTTGTTTTAAACTTAAAGTTTTTTTGTCTTTTTGTTTTGTTTTTCCGTCTGTTACAACATGAGTTTCAGTCTACAACTCTCTTCTTTCTCTTCTCCTTTTAAATTTTTTTTTTGTAAAACTTATTAGCCGCATTGTTTCAGTTTGCAAAGGCCCAGGGAAGTTTTGCAGGTGATAAAATAAAAAACGAAGTGCAACTCCAGCTTGGTAAGCTCCCAGAACAAGCCTGGTGCCTGCAGCAATACATGCATGTCTGCTAACTACACATTTTATGGATTTCAAAGTGTCCTATCCAAATATAATCATCCCACTGATATGGTTAGTGGCTATGTACAAATCGGTCGTTCATGTGCACGATTACCCTCGACCCAGGTAGCTAGCTCGGAATAATGCAATTTAATAGCGCTGTTTCCATCCAGTTTTAAAGCTAAAACTCTTTCTTTTTGTGTGTTAGCTAATTTTTGACATTTATCACAAATAAAAGAAAATAAAGCAACATTTAAAAAATAATTAGCTACTAACTTTATATAAATTATACAAATTTGAAAAAGATTATCTAGCCGGTAGCATTGACTTCAAGAAATTGGTAATGAAACTGTAGTAACTAGATTTGAAAACATTTCAAGTCATGGCAATAATTCGGCTATGTTGAGCAGGTGAAGCGACGTTCCATGTTCGATGTTTTCTAACTAGATATATTCAAATATAATTTTGTTTGTATTTTAACTTTTATTTTCAAATATACAGTGTCAATACAAGAAACGTTTTTTCACAATTATTATTTGGAGAGAGAAAGTCTTTAGTTCTGAAGAAGTATCGTGGCAGAATAAGATAGATATCTTTGATAAGGGAGAGGATTGTTAACGAGCGAATATTTCCTTTTCTTTCAGGACGTACAGCATCTTGTCCAAATGCAGATAGTGTGACGAATATAGGCAATGACAAAACTAGGATATTACATGGTGTGAGGGCATAGTCAATGCATTATTGTTCTATGTGTTTGTTTAACGGTTGGGCAGGAATAGCAGAGAGTGGGAAAAGGTCAGGAAGGCCTTGAGGGTTACGAGATAGTGAAGCCTCGCGAGGCATTGCATAAGCGTCAGTGAAGAAAGATTGTTGTGAGAGAAGAAAGTAGTGGAACATCAACTCTGGTGATCCAGTAACAAAAGAATCATATGTCATACTTTTTGATGTGAGAAACCTTTATAATAAATGTGAAATTAGCATATTTTAACTCTGAACATGTATTTGTGTTGTTTTTAATCTCGGAAGTTCCTTACTTGTTATTACGTTTTAGGTTTCTAGATCAAGTTGGGAAGGGACATAGCGTCGCACACCCTGTTCGTTCGGGAGATTTGCAAGATGTAGAGATTCAGATTTACCTGGAATGCGACAGTGTAAAACTGTTTTCTAACTCTCTGATGTTCAGTTGCATTTTTTGCCTTGTTGTAATGACAACCAATTAATTCGTGTTGTTATACTACCTACTTCAAGGCTAATGTAAATCAATCACTCTGAAGTTTTGGGAGGAGAAAGGCTCACAGGGTTTTCAGTGTTAATTAGTACTCTTAAAACCTTTCTGCAAACCTTACCAACCACCCTTGGGTATTGGAATGTTTTTCATTGTCAATACTTCACTTTTGACCACTTCGTTCAGTGTGTGAAATCGGTTTGTATAGAGTGATTACTTGTGTGTTTATTTAAGACGCTACTCTGAATTATTTGTAATTAAATCATCGTCATTAACTAAATTTTTAAAATCATATTACTGCTTTGCAATGAATCCGTTAAATGACACGGTGTGTAGTATGCTAAAAACATTATTTTCACGATGCACTGAGGGCGAATAAAGGTATGTGTTACTAACGGGGAGACGAAAGTTAATTTTTAATGTGCAGGAGAAAGGAAAGATGTAATTTTAAAAGTTTGCGATATAGTGAATTTTGTTAATTTAGTATAATTACGCACGCTCTTTACATCTCAGGTAACCAGAGTCCCATTCAATTCAGGGCGTGAAACGGTCGACAAATTTTGCTCAGAGGCCTCTTCTTTCAGTCTTGAGGTTCTTTTTCGTGCCGTACATATACGTCACGGGACCATTGGCTTTATATTTAGAATTTATAAGCCCGAAAAAAGCCATCAAACCTCGCCGGGATTGTACTCGCGATCTTGGGTTTGAGAGTGTGATAAAGTGAATATGAGTGGTTGAAAGGTAGTCATGTCTTGAAGAAACTGTTTTGTTGGCCTTGCCTATTAATTGAAATGAAAATGACTGCGTGGAATTATAGTGATTTTTTTTATATATTGAATATCACTCGATTATTGCATAAACATGTATATTCTACTGAACATCTTGAGTGCGTGTTGCAAGTAAAACAGCCCCAAAAAAGTAAAATACAATTGAAATATAAGTTACATGAAATATTTTATGTGGAAAGAACTCCACCTTCACGAGTTGCAACTGACGTTTAAACAATCGACTACGCTGACTGACTGATATTAATTTTTGTGGTTGAATAATAATAATAATAATAATAATAATAATAATAATAGTAATAATAATATCAATAATTGGTTTCTCTATTTTGATACTTAGAGACTGCAAAATTTATAATTTTGTTATCCTATTATCACACAGTAATACTATAACTTAATTCATTTCATTAATTAATAAGCCGGTAATGCAATTCTGTTCCAAAGTTACTGTACTAGGCGAGGAATTCACTTAGTTTCCGCAGCTCTTGCGTGACGAACTTTTATGTTAGACACGCTTATCGGGTTCTTAGCACTTACTAAGCAAGTGCTATAACACTAGAAGTGTGAAAAATAAAGAAACTGTAGAGATTTGATTGCTTTTGTTGCAGTGCTAATAATCTTCTCCCTGTACTCATTTTCCCACAAGAAAATTATATATGTCTAGCAATAGGAAATCGAGGAAAAGTAACACAAAACGAAATCTCAAGATATTTTTACTAAATAGAAAATATTTTCGACAGGATGGTGGTAATAATATTTTGGTTATCGATACACATGTATTATTCGAAAGAAAAATACTTTGGAGGTTAAAAGAAGGTATTTGAGGATAATGAACTTAAAAATAAAGAGCAATCATTAATGCATGGGCATCTATTTCGGTTATAATAATCCTCCGGCAACTCCAGGAAAACAGCAAGCAATCGATTTCGCAATAAAAAAAATAATCACAATCGCGTGGGATATTAAGGAGAAACTATTTATTGGCAGACGTGCGCACGCATGTACTTCAAGTTGTAGCAGCTAATACGAGAGGAATAAAATGTCAGCTAGAAATATACAGAAGTTTAACATAAGCAATATAAAAATGTTTACGCCTTAAAGTAATCTGAGATCAAAATACTGATATAGCGATCACTCGAGGGTTAAGTGCAAAACCGGTTCTTAACTGTTAATTTGTTCCAATAGCAAAGTGCTCACTCAATGAGAATATTCAATACACATTGCATATATGAGCATTTCAATGCATTGTATATTTGGTATTTAAAATCGTTTCATAAGTAAGTATATTTACAGTTTAATAAAAAAGCGCTGAAGTACTATAATAAATATTTAGAGTTATATTAAAAGAAAGCAAACATGCAACAAGCCTAATTTTGATCTTCATTAAAATCTTTTCAAAATAAATACAGAAATACAGTTGAATAATGGGAGTATGGAGTATGTAATTTGAATGAGCGGTGGTCATGGTGCTCGTATATTCCTTACTTGCAAAAACCAAAGAAATACAGCACCTTTCGTAATGAACCAACAGGCCTAATATTTATAATATTGCACGTTATATTAATTTCTCAAGTAACAGTTGTTATGATTTGTTCACCAGTTAGTTTTAAATAGCGGCAGTGCTATTAAGAAAAGAGACCTGGATTATAGAGTTTTCACTCAAAAATTTTTGTGTTATGGCAACGTATTAATGCACATGAGGGCATTTTTATTTCGGGTGCTGCTATTGCTTTGATTTGCGTGGCTGTAACACCGTGACCTTAATATAAGGAGCAATCATAGTAGTAAAACAGTGTTTCTATACAGAACTTTCATTTGGCACTTTTAACACAGTGTAATTAAGGCGAGGATAGTAGTAAACATAAACTATTGTTGCTGTTCTTTTGTATATTAAAATTATATTCAATGGCGTGAAAACTGTAAAGAAACTAATAAGATATAAGATGAAAATTGTCATTTTAATGGTTTTGAATTTTTTTTCCATTTAACTTTTTTAAAATTGTATTGAAGTAAGCTTAAATTCGAATATAAGATTAATTCAACATAGTGACGAATATTGTTGAATTATTTCACTTTAATATATTTCCATTGTTTGTGTGTATTATTTGATTTATAGTATATTCAGGGACAAAAAAAACCCGATACTTTTACATTTGCTTGCATATTGCAACACCATAAAATATTATGGTAGGTATTTGTTGTAATGGAGACTTGTTAAACTTTTTTTTTTAGTTTTATAAACAAACCATTGTAACCGAACATTCCAATTAACTGTAAAAAGTCTCAGATACAGCAAATTTGTCTTAATCATTTTGTGCTTCAATATAATTACTTCTTTATTTTTATATGTTGTAAATGTCAGTAGGGTTGTCACATTTTACCTAAAATATGCGACCTGAAGATGTGACTAGAGCTGTAGCTCTAAACGATGATGGACGCAGTGTACGTTGCATTGCAAATGTAATGAATATGGCTAGAAGCACACACAGTCCACGATGCCTTTAAATGGTTTAGAGAGACTCTAGAATATACCAGAAGACCAGGTTTGGGTCGTTCGAGAGCTACAAATCAAAATGAAGACAGATACATGCTGTTGACAGTTCTTAGGGAGTGCAACCTGCTAGCTATGACTGTAGCCCAGCAATTTGTTACCATGCATGGACGCCCGATTTCGGCCAAAAGGGATAGAAGGTTGAAAGCAAGTGAACTGATATCAAGTAGACCTGAAACTGGTTTCAGGTTGCTCAGAATGCGCCGATTCGAACGATTGCGTTTTGCAAATGATCAAAGGGGTTGGAGAAATGTGCAGTAGAGCCGTGTTCTCTCACGAGTTCTGTTTCAACCTGCGCTCACCAGATGGACGTGAAAGAGTTTGGAGAAGGAGGGGAGAACGATTTGCACAATGCTGCATTTCCGAAAAGTTACTATTTGGAGGTGGAGTGATGGTTTGGGCAGGAATATCTATGGATGCTCGTACTGAGTTAATTTTACTAGAAGATGGATGTCTAACAGCTGATAGGTACATAAATGAATGTTTGGCATATTTATAGGCCATACTTTCTTTTAATTTACGACAATGCACGCCCGCATATTGCTCACATGGTCAGAGATTATTTCCAAGAATTGTAAATCCATATTTTCCATGGCCAGCAAGGAGTCTCAACATGAATCCATTTGAACACGTGTGGAGCAGCTGGAACGATGTGTTAAGATAAGATTGTGCTGCCAGAAACTTTACAGGAATTTGGGCGAGCACTTCTTAAAGAATGGGAGCATATTCCTCAAGAAGCCATGCTAACCTGACCAAAAGCATGCCAAGACGTATGAATACAGTTTTTCAAGTCATTCATTTTTAATGTTTCCAGCACCGAAAAATGTACTAACAGTTAAAACAAAACTTGTCATTTTTTTACATCCTTTGCAACTTTTCTCACCAAAGTTAAATTTTTGTTTCTATTGCTGTAATTTAATATTTAATAAAACAATATTTTGTTTATATGCGTATTAACTATTTTAAAATAATTAATAACAAAATACAATCAAATATAAAAGTGTCCGGTTTCTTTTTTCCCTGAGTGTACATGACATTTTCCCCCGTTTCACTATGCAAGCTCATTAAGCGAGCCTTGTTTGTAGTTACTGTTGGTTTCCAAAGAAGAGCCTGAAACATTATAGTAATGCTCTTTCCTGAGGTTATCCAGTGTACAAGGAGCACGGAAGGCTGTTGCTGAAATAACAAAATTCTGAAAACTCCAAAAGTGTTTTGTACTGTAAGTAGGCGAAATAGAATTTGGAACCGAAACTCAGAGCTCCTTAATATTAAGTTTATATTGTAATTATTATTATTATTATTATTATTATTACTATTATTATTATTATTATTATTAAGATTAATATTTTATGTATATAAAATAAAACAGAACTATTTTGTGCATATCGGAGCAAGGTGGAGCTATTGCATTCAAATTTCAGGTTATATTATTACTTTTTGCAAGAGCTACTGTATGTATAAGGTTTTTATTGTATGTAACGGAAGGTCTGTCTGCCCGAGACATAGCTTAGGCAGGTAGAAAGAAGGCAGAGTTGAGGGGCTATTCAAGAAAGAACATTGCCGACAAAGGATAATTTTTCACTTTCAGAGCAAAGATTAGCTATGTTATTTATCTAACGGAGCAAAGGAGTGCTCACGTAAGAAACACAGATTTCTAAGAATGTATCGAAGATGAAAGATATTAAATAGTACAGGGTACATTAAAGGGCCTCATCGAACACATTTTCCCGGGAAATAGAAATGGCAAACAGTTAGGTAAAAACGTGCGTTATCTATGAGAACATTTGACGATATAAAAGTGACAAAAGGAGGAAAGAACACTTAGAAGTCCAACTTGAAAGGCTTATGCCGAAATTTTAAACACAGGCTTTTTCTGGGGGAAAAAAAGGTAGTAGAAATCATGGGAACTTAGCTGAGAAAGGTAGCGACAGCCAATGGACGTTGTCTTAAAATAGCACGAATCGGAGCCGGTCTGTACAATAATAAATATGCAATAAGGAAGCCCGTAATTCACTCTGATTTTAAAATAATTTGGAATTTAATTTCGTGTAAGGAGGGGCCAAGAGATAAAAGAGAAGAAGTAAGAATTCGAAGTCAGGTAGTAAGAGGTTGGAAAGGTACAAGTCCGTCAGTAAGAGAGCTCAAGCTTTGTCTAATAGTCAGGAGTTATAAAAGAGACAGCTAGAACTCAGGTCTCCGTGAACAGTCCGACCTATAATAAGAAAATATTACGTAATGAATAAATAGTGAGATACAGAAAATGTCGTGTGTTCTTTTCTGTGGCTATTGTCCGAAACTTTCTCGTCCCACTATCCTTAACAGGCCACAAACCATCCAGTGAATACGATCCGGAGAATGTATTACCCACAATAACACAAAAGCCGAGGGTTCAAGGAATTCAAGAACATCCAGAGATCCAAGAACAGCGACCGTACGCACCAACACAGCACCCACCTTACACATTACTGCTACAAATTGGCGCCCAACGTGAGGCATTGAAACAATGAACTTCAATAATCATATGGATTTTTATACCACCAACACCTACGCCGCGCAACACCGAAAAATACTGCTCCAGATTTCATCATTCATATTACAGAGAGACTTTAATTTTTGACGTAAATATCTAATTAGATAAGTGTACTTTTATTCATTTCTAGCAAATGCTACTTCGTTTAGTATAACAAAATAAATTATTATATTTTATTATCTCTCTCTGTCTCTCTCTCTCTCTCTGAGTTAATTAACCTACACAGTCGTTAATCGCCTTGATACTTTTAAGGAAAAAGTTGAGAAATCAGTAAAAAGATAATTGTTCAAATGCAAATATTTGTGATAAAATTTATGACAGTTCAGATTTTAACAAGTATCAAACACAAACATTCCTCATTATGTTATACTTTTTTTAAAATGTTACATATTTTGTTAAATTAGTTTAGAAAATGTTAATAGTAAAATGCGTGATATTAAAAATTAATTTAAATTGAACGAACATTTATCATTATGCTTTGGTGAATTTATAATGCAACAGGAAATATTTAAAAAGGTTCATTCCATTCCATTCACAAATAAAAATGGAACGACAGACTAGTCTTAGCTTACAAATCATGATGCAGTATGTCTATACATTGTTAACACTGAAATATAAGCAGACTAAGTACAATAGACCAATAAAGCAACATTTTTGCTTCACTTTTAATTAGCAATCTCTAATTATAACAAAATGGCAATGCTAGATTTATCATTGTCTAGTTATAATAAAAGCATAAATTAAAACAATATTAAAATATATGAATTAAGTAAAAATAAATTTATCGTATTAAAATTTATGAAATTCCATAAGCCGCTTTGTATTTTCATGCGAGGAAACATATGACATGGGAATAGTTAATATGTTATTAAGATATTCGCCTTCTGCGGCCTAAAACTGGTAACTTTTTTATGAAACATGCAAAACTCCCTGCTGCTCCACAGGACACTTCTGCGTTTCTACAGTCCTCCGAATACAGACATAAATAACGACCAAGATACTTTCGGTCCTAGCTCTTTTTTCTCTTTTTTATTTATAATGCTGTATGTAAGTGTTGATCCAGCTGAGAGCTTTTGGCACCGTTTTGCTATCCAGAAACTGTAGGTACAATCATGTTTTTTGTGCGTTGTAAGGGACGTCGCGCACCCTGAATTGCATTCCTAAATCCTTTAGAATAGAAGATTTCATTTCTTATTTTTCCAGAATATAAACTGCTGAGAAATTTCTGTTTTAGTTGTTTGCTGATTTGCAAATCTTGTTTCATTAACGCAAGATAAATAATTTCTTCTATGCTGAAGTTTGAACAAACTCAAAAATTTTCCTTTTTAAATATTTTTAAATTCTTTCTCTTCTTATAGTTTTCCTCGACCTATTTTAAAGGTAAATATAAACTAAAGACTAAATATAAATATTGTTTTTTGCATGGCGCTTGCTTTATATATATTTCAATACAGAGGAAGCTGGCCAATGTTTTGCATAATTTTTCTCTCTTTTTGCTTCTTTCCTCTTTGTCGACGCTTATTTGCTCTACTCTGAAGAGATAATTTATTATTTGTACACCGTTGTGAAAATTAATGTGAATAAAGATAAATATTCCATATTTGTAATTATTTTGCAAAAAATGAATATTAATTTTTACTTAACAGTATTTTTATTATTTAATGTGCCTCCCCTCGGCCTTAATTACCATTTTCACTCGTTTGGGCTTTGAGTCAATGAGTTTCTTACATATTTCACTTATTTCTGGATCATGAAACCACGCTTTTTATCACAGCACGAATCATCTTTTCTTCACTGATGCAGTCCACTTTGCTCGTCCGTTTCTTGACAGTCGCCAAAAATTTCCTACAGGGTTGAGACCCAGTGAATTTCCAGGCCAGTCCAAACACTGAAAACCATTTTTCGCCATGAAGCCTTCAACATTTTTCGACGCATGACATGGGGCAAAGTCTTGCTGGGAAATCGCCATTTCAATCTTCCATTCCTCTGTCAATCTTCAGTTCTGGGGCAGCTCTTTTCTCTAAAATTGGGAAGTACTTATCGCTGTTCATCATTCCGTTAATAGGAATCAAAAATTTAGTGCCTGTAAATGCAAAACTGCCCCAAAATATAATCTTTCATGTAAACTTCCATCATCTGTTTGATGTGCTTCGGCGAGATTTATTTTCCACCTCTTCTCCTTACATGCAACACGATCAACTGCTGCACTTCAAAATTACTTTCATCAGAAAATAGGTCCCTTCTCCACTCTTCTTGTGTCCAGTTCTGAAATTTTCTAGCCCATGCCAATTTATTTTTCTTCATAGAACATGGAAATAGTTGTTTTCTGGATGATATTGCAGCTTTCCTTCCTAATTCTGAAGCCTCTAAATCTTTTATAAATCAAAACTGTTCTATTCAGAATTAATGTTGCTGGATCCGATTGGAAACGCATCATCTTTCCTGGACTTTTTTTTTTGTTTTCGGTCACATTGTCATTTTCTTTTAAGTGAATTATTTTGATCCAATCTCATGTTTCCTTCTAATTATACTATTAACAGCACCTAAACTTACATTACATTACATTACTTACACTGTTATCTGTCTCGAGTCTATTACTAAATTTACGGAGACCTTACTTTTCTTCTTAGGTATGATATCCATTATGAAATATGCGTGTTAAATAGAATGTTAAAACGGATAGAAACACGAGCAAAATTTCTTAACTTCTAGTACAACAATAAAGCAATGACCACAATAAGCTATTTCAACAATGGGCATCAATAATGCAGTGTAGAATTGGAGGGAAACAGCTATTAGCACTGAATAAAACTAATTTTATCTGTTTACACATTAATTCGCACAAGACTGTATTTTATGAAGGTAATTTACAATTAACAATCACCTCTTCCACCTCATCCAAAGAAAATTGGTCTTAAAATAGTATCTTCTCTTAAACAAGTAGCTATAAATATTGTGCGAGCAACCATTTTTGAAAATGTATATCACAATATGTTAATTTTGTAAAGTACTTACTGAATGCTGTAGTAATAAGTTCAAAGATTATTTATTTTTTCTAAATGAGTTTCAAGGGTAACAAAACATTTCCTGCTGGGATATCCAAATCTTGAAAATAAATTATTAAACACAAAACACTTTATCCATAGGTTCACTAAGAGAATATTCCTTGTACATAAGCATAAAGCTTAATGCTTTCATATGGAGTTTCTATAATAATATTAAACAGGAAATAACGTTGCTCCAACGTTCTTAATACCATTTAATCAACTGCACTAATTTAGGCCAACTCGACCTTACAAAAATAACTGAAAAACATTATAGCTAAAAATTCTCATTGAAGGAAGTCAGCATACGGCGATGCTTTTGGCAAAAGAGTTGTAGCAACATAACGCCATGAAAATATTAGAATGAATCGGTAAGGAAAAGGAATTATGGAAATTTCTTGATCACAAGAAAAAATATGGTAAAATGCACTCACTCTTAGTGATAAGGTTAATTTAAGAGTTACCAGTAAGATAGAGTCGACAAAAGACAAATGTGAATTCTTTATTAACAATATGTTTGCTTTGTCTAGTTGAGTACTGTGCCTTGTAACTAGGCTACGATTTTCATAGCCTAATTTGGCAAGGACTGCACTTTTACGTATTGTTGACTTAAAACCCATAAAATTGTCCTGTAATCTAAGGGTCACAATAATTAACACAAAGGTAAGTTATTTAACCATAGAATACATTTATAGAAACAGATATACATTACAATAAATAGACATTTATTAAGTTTTTTTTACATATTATCCGACAGTACAACTGCTTTTGTTATATTTATTGGCTTTTGTAGTAGGTACTTAAGTAAATGAAAAATGAATCTCTCTAAAATTTACAAAAATGCATTACATTTAAGGCAATGCATAAAATGAAATTTATAAGAATATGTTTACTATATTCCTAAAAATAATAAAGGTTATGCAGTACACAATTTAACAATTTAATTTTACACTTAATAATTGTTTTAATACTAGATTGTAATTTGCATATATAAATGATTTATAGAAACTAAATTATTGATAAATATCTGCCAGTACAGCTTTTTACATTTGGAAGTACTTTTACAGAAGAAAGTGGGGCACTAATTTAAAATAAAAGAAAATATTTTGAAGATTTTGCTACAGAAACAACACCTGCAATTAACTACATTATTTAAACTCTATGTTTCTTTAGTTAACTCTTTCATTTTTGTTTTATTGCATCTCCAGTTTTTTCTGAAACAATATACAAATTATTTAATACTTTTTTCCCCGATTCAGTTATTTCTACTAACTTAATTTAAGATTTTTCAGACAAACTGATTGAAGCCGAAAGATAACCAACATTTGCCTTACTTTATTGTAATTTACATTCTATTTCCTAGTCTGAAATAAGAAATTGGCACCTTTAGTCGATGTTTTTTTTAATGGTATTCAACGCCTTTTTTTAAAACTGAGGCATCACAGGTGGTGGACACTAATGATGCATGAGATGAAATGATATATTGGGAAAGGATTTTTTAAGGAAGGAAACGTTTCAGGCCTGCCTAAGTTTAGGGTACCTCCCCGGCATTTGCCATTTATGAGGAGTGAGGATAACCCGGCAAAAACCTCAGTTAGGGAGGACGGTCCTCGAACCCCAGACCTCCCGCTCACGAGTCCGCGCCTTAACGACCTCAGCCACCCGTGGCGGTTTAGTTGATTGCGCTTTGCTGCCATCAAGACTGTCAATAACATTTTTCATTGTTTTGAAGTACTGTAAGTGTAGTGGCTGTATGTAGGTGGTTGCAACTTTTCAGCATATAACATGCAACATCCTTACCAAAGAGATGTACATTATTATGTTGCACATCATTCATCCAGCTTAAAATCATAGACTTGACACACCTTTCAAAGATTTTTAAGTTTAATCTTCTCAAATTCCTTATCATTTAAAAGATAATTTTCCTGGTCTCTTTTTTTTCTTTTACATTGTTCCTATTATTAATTTTAGTACGTAGGTCCTGGTGGTGTAGTGGTAGCCATACTTCCCTCCTAAACCCAAGATCACGGGATCAAACCCGGCCAGGATCGATGGCTTTTTCGTGCGTAAAATCCTTAAGTATCGCTTCCTTCGGAAGGAAATTAAAGCCGTGGGTCCCGTGTCGTACATTTACGGCACGATAAAGAATTCAAGCCTGAAAAATGAGGCCTCTGAACAAAATTTGTCCGCTGTTTCACGCCCTAATTTGAATGGGACGCTGATGACGTGAGATGTTAAAGAGCGTTCGTAATAAACCAAATCAAAATTAAATAAATAAATTCAGTACATCCTAGATTTTTTCTGCAATTTACTTCCTTATTTGTTCAGTTTTCACTCTTGTAAAGAATTTCAAATTATTGTGAATGCTTTGTAGAATACTTTTACGAGATGCAACACTTTTTAATTGGTATGCAGTACTTTACTTCACGAACTGAACATACAAGCTTACTTTAATCTAAGCGAATCCGATTATTTCCCGTTTACAAGCATCGGTTACAACAATGTTCCTGTTGTAATTGTATCCCTGAGAGACAACAGGGAAGCTTTGATATTAGATCAAAGAAAGGTAACTACCAGGTAGGCTAATCGATCACAAACAGATAACAATAGTAACGTTTGTATGTCGAGTCTACGGTTGTGTTAATCGTAGCAAGTAAAATAAATAATGAAAATTCAAGGGACAATTCAGGTACGAAAATGAACTGAAAACTTTGTCAAAGCCGTATAACGCTGAACTGGAAATAAAACTTCTAAATAACTCTTCATAAAATACATTTGTTAGGACACATACTAGAAACAACAAAAGTCCGTCACTCAGGAGCTGCGTAAACTAAGCGAATTCTTCACCTATTAGAATAAGTATAAGTACATAAAATCCACATTATTACCTTATTAATAAATTAAATGAAATAAGTTATGGCATTACTGTGTGCTATTACAAGAACAAAAAGCGCTTTTTAAATTTCGGTTTGCCAGTATACTCCTAGTCCTAATTATCTAATTTCCTTAATTTTCAGAAACTATTTTCTTATTCTATTTCAATTGCATATACAGAGTTTATTTAAAAAAAATAAAATTACGGCCGCTGGACCGATTTTTATATTTCGCTTTATTCCCCACTCGTTTTTACCCCCACTCCTAATGGCCAATTGCCCTGATTTTCAGAAAATACTTGTATAAACTCATTTTAAAGAAATATACAGAGTTTCGTTGAGAAAAACAAAAATTGCAACGACTAGAGCGATTTTTCAATTTTTTAAAAAAATTCCCCTTTAGTTTAACTCACTCCCCCCTTCCCCATGCTCCAATTTTGCTGGTTAACGAACTGGACAAATCGTTTGTTAATTGATGGTCACTTGCCCGATTTCATTGAGAAAAAACAAAAAATTGCGACCGCTAGAACGTTAAAGGCTGTATATCCTTAATATGAAGAACTTTTTAAATATCGTTTCATGGGCTTTAGAATTCTCTAAAAACTAAAAGGGGGAAAAATATTCACTTAACAAATGCATGTGAAATAACTAACTTGTTAATGAACATCTTCATATCTAACCAAACACCTTGATCGCCACTAAAGAAAGAATATTTTGAGGTAGTGATATCTTGGCGACATCGTTCTCATTTGGTGTATTTGCTAAAGCAATCACGGAACAGTAGCTTATCCAGTCCCCTAGCTCATTCAGTTTACCCTAAGATATACCATGATCAACTTCCTGGTGTTAACGAAGTCAGCGGGAAAACTACTGGGATCGGAAAGATGACGCCGCCTATTTCGACAAATGAACAATAAACACCACTACAAGCTTAAAAAAAGGGTAGACATTGTTTGCGAGGAAGAAGCAGAAAGGTGGACGTCATAATCAAGATAAGAAAGTGGGGACATGAGAAGTCAAGAACGATTACGCGAAGTGACATAATTATGGCACAGAAGGTGGGGTTGGGTTAGGTTAGGTTAGATTAAGTTAGGTTAGGACAAGAAAGTTGATTTGGAATAATGATGCCAGTAATACATTTTCGAGCAATTTTATAGAAATGTATCGAGTTTTAGATTATATATCATGTTGCTTATTTTTAAAATAATGCGTTTTACTCTATACCTAAAATGACATTAATTACACCTGCAGCAAATGAGTACCTATAATTTATGTGAACATGTATATGAAGACTTCACGGGTATGCAACCAAGTAATATTTAAGTCGCAGACCAACTTTTCAGCAATCCTACCTACGTGGTCCTCCTCAGGGAACTGTAGCAAACTAGTAAAAAATACGATGATTAATAGTGAGAGTTTTAACTTGTGATGGGCTCTGAAACTTCTGCAAAGACTTCATCTCAATTCCGTGTTGCGATTAGTCTATGGTTTGGTGAAAAGGCATCAACTGAATATATTTGGTCGCTGAGCTCCAAGTATGTTTCTTGTTTCACTGCATCGTTTAGTAAACTTCCTGGTGAATAGAACTGCGGTTCTTTTGCTGTCCCCAAACAACAATCACTCAGGAAACTCTGAGCTTGGTCAGCCCGTTGATGGTTGTGGAATGGTTACACTTAACCGATGATACTGAAGTGAGGACTGTTAATATTAATAAAATGAATCAACTATGGAAATAAAATTATTCAACCAAACCAAAAGGCCAGATTTGTTTATTGGGATCGATTGATGCAAAAGGTCATAAAATTAAGGGACAATATAGACAATGTTTACAATTAAGTGAAATGTAGAAATCCGCTATTACTATTTTAAAAGATAACAAATCTAGAAAATTTTAATCTGTGACTCAGGATTTCTTTATAATTCACAATTTTATTTCCATAATTGATCCTTGTTATTAGTATTTACCAAATATCAACTCAGTATTATCGGTCAAAGGTAGCCATTGCACAACCATCCACGGACTGACCCACAATTAGAGGGCCTGAACAGCACTTTTCCATGGCTGTTCAACTCTCCGTTTAGTAAAACTCCATTCACCAGGAGATCTGCTAAACGATGCAGTGAAACAAGAAACAGAAACTTGGAACTCAGCGATAAAAATTTATCCAGTTGGAGCCTTTTCACCAAACCATCATAGGTCAATCATAACTTGGTAATGAGATTAATTCTTTGAGACAGGTAATTGGCCGGGATTTCTGAGCCAATCACAAGTGAAATTTTATAAATTGTCATCCTTTTTGCTCGTTTAATACTTTACAAGCATACTAGGGGAAAGGAACATAAATCCACTGTGAATAGGTACTCCCTACCACCCGGTCCCCAAAACGACAGTCGGCTCGTAAAAGGTTGCAGGTCGTTTTCTAACTTTACCTTAGGCAGAGAAGTTGCCTGCTGGGCTGCAGTCCCGAACGGCTGGTTACAATTTTTGTCATGCCTAATACTTTATGGGAGTAATTTCCAATCCGATCATGGGCTCTGTTAACTTGGTAGGTTACTGATGCGAGGGACTTGCGTTAGATGATTACTTATGTTTTTTTTTTAACTTGTAATCCTTTTTTTCTCTCTCACAATAGATGTTTTCCTTTTTTCATAGGTTGGCTAGTTTAGTTTAAGTTTAATAAAAAAATAATAGAACATACAAATGATAATACTCCATAACAACAAAAAATAATTCATGCATTAGGTTAGGTTACGTTTAATAAAAATAAATAAAAAATAAAAAAGAACATAAAACCAAAATAATTCATGCGTTATGTTAGGTTAAGTTAGTTTAAATTTAACAAAAAAAATAGGTGTAACTACGTTCTCTCAAAAATAATAGGATATAAAATAGCCCTAGGTTAGGTTATTGTAAGTTAAAAAAAAAAAAAAAAAGAATAGAACGAAAAAAAAAAGAAAAAAAAAGAACAACTATATTCAATTAAATCTTTTAAATTCGAGATAAAAAAATCAATTAACCTTCATACGTTAGGTTAGTTAAATTAAAAAAATAGAACATAAAAATAATTCATACGCTATGTTTAGTTAGTAGTTTTAAGTTAACTAAACAAAAAAGGGCATAAAAATCATCCGTTAGGTTAACTTAAAATAAGTTTAACAAAATAGTTGTAAGTTTAATAGCACATAAAATCCATACGTTAGGTTAGTTAAAGTTTAGTAAAAAAAAAAAAAAACACACACACACACACACACAATAAAACATAATATTACTCCATAATAACACTTTCTAGCTCTTCAGTTTTTTTTTTTTTTTTTTTTTTTAAATCTTCAGAATTTTGGTTCACGATTCTTCATGTTACTTTTTACGTTAGTTCAGTTTAAGTTTGAAAAAATTAATGTAACATAAAAAGGTTATAATACTCTATAATAATAGCGCTTCTCTACTAAATGAATAAGCTGCCTGCTTCTACCGCTGTCGTTCGGGAACTGACGAATTCGGATTTCTCCTGTGTGTACCTTCTACTTGTAACGTCAAGCGTTTACTACAGTTCCCTAAGGAAGACAACGGAGTTAGGATGACCAAAAGATTAGTCTACGACAAAATATTACTCGGATGCAGATCCATGAAGTCATCATAAACAACCAACAACAAGAAAGCTTTAAATTTTTTGTATCTGAATAGGCTTCATATTTCTTGCAATAACTGAATAGCACTGCAGTAATTCATTCTAACCTTCTCAGAGAAAACAAATAACAGATATAAAAACTTCTAAATCTGTATGCACATATTGAAGTTAATCACCCGTTCCATGCTTATTCTGTGTGCTAATTTATTAGTAATTGTATTTACTCTCGCAATTACAGCTTAGTACCACTAAGAAAAAATTTTTGCTCTGTACCGAATGCAGGTGTGTTCGGTGTCACCCGGAATTTTCTTGTAAGTAAAAAATATTTTATGGATAATGGACACGCTTGATTAAGGATCCAATTCCGACAGAAGTGTTTACCTGCTGGGAGCTGGAGAGATGGCTATCGACACATGTGGGGGAGTGAGCTTTATCTACCAAGTAAAATATTAAGTGCTGCCTGTCGGTCCATCTCTTTGTGTTAACAAAAGTAGAATATTAATACTGAACAGTTGGACGTTATGAACACATTTTTTTGACAAGCCATCTCTCCAGCCCCCAGCAGTAGCACTTATGGTGTTCCAAATACATTATGAATGGTTCCCTCGTGATTAGCTGGCGTGTAATTACAGTCTATGCTTTCTGAGATGACAATCACAAGACCGCGTGTATGTATGTGAGGTAGAGAGGGGGGGAATGAATGAATGAATAGTGTTTTACGCCCGTTTTAGCTACAGAGGCACCACAGGCGATGGACACTGATGACACATGAGATGAAATGATATATTGGGAAAGGATTTATTTTTATGGAAGGAATCATTCCAGGCCTAAGTTTACGGTACCTCCCCGGCATTTGCCATTTATGAGGACTGAGGAAAACCTGAAAAAAAACCTCAGTCAGGAAGGACGGTCCTGGCGATATTCGAACCCAGACCTCCCGCTCACGAGTCCGAGACTTAACGACCTCGGCTACCCGTAGCGGTGGAGAGAGAGAGGGGGGGGGATTCATTCGACAAACCGTACAAAGAGCACGTTACATTTATTTACAAGCGTGATATCACTTGGCCCCATTTAGGCGTGAGTCATTTCACTGACGGAGAGACTGCAATGTAAAATGGTGATAACTAAAATGACGGACGTGACGAGGACGCAGGGAATGGTAGCCGGTGTGAAATGACGCGGTTCAGATACTTCTGTTTTGGTTTGTTTAGCAAAGTTATGTTTGATATTCTCAACTTGTGGAAACTTCCCACTAACTGTGACAGTGACAAATGAGTGCAGTAGTCTCGTGATTATTATTGTTGCGGTGTTGAGCAGTTACAGTTCAGCTAGAGATGCCGCTGGAATACTCAGCTCTTCATTTGCTTAATGCAGTGGACCTTTACACCGGTAGCACATACATCAGAAGGAGCGTACTCTTGGGTGTTTTTTACACTATAACTACAGGGTAATTGTAGAAGTTGTTGCCTCTCTTCCTTTGCCCTCTTATTTCTTAATTTCCATTTAAGAAAAAGTCGATTGAAGCGATATTGCTTTTTAGTTCTAAATAAAAACTGAGAATAGAGCTACCTTAAGGAATTAAGGAATTTGGGGGAATAAAGTACAATATTTTGTGTCTTTAAAATTAGAGATTCTCAATAGCCTCATTTCATTTTGAGTTTAGGGTTCATATATATAAAACACTTCTTAATAACAAAATAGTAGCTAGGAGAAGTGTCACACTTTTCAACAAATGTGGAGTGCTAAGTGCGTGTGTGTTCAAAAATAGCAAAGTATAGGCCACATTTAGAGATACTAAATTTTAGAAAGTTGTGGGAGGGGTATTGATGATTTTTATGTTATTTCAGAAGCTCCAAATGAATAGAACGTATTTATTATTTTGGATGATGACAGGTATCGAAATACTGTACTAATTACAATAACAGATTTGATTCTTAACTTATGTAAGAAACTCGAAATCAGGCATGCTTTCGATAATATATGGACTTTAAGCTTGAAGCTCTCCCGATAAGTCCTGCAGCATGGTAGTTTTAAACAAAAAGCGGAAACTTTTTATGAAAAATTGTAGAATAATTTCTTTTAAAAATCCTTTAAGTTAAAATGAATAAAAATGCAACAAATTATTAAAACAGCATGCTCTCAATACAAAATACATAGGTTGGATTCCCATGGGAGACATTCATGATTTTAGGCTCCTCATGACGATAAAAACTATATGTATATGTGTGTGTATCATTAAAACAAAGTAAGAAAAATATTTTCTGAAAGTCAGAGAAGTCACAGTATTATGAGTTGAAGTTTACCTGAAACCCAACACTTAAAATAATGTTAATTATTCCAATGTAACCCGGCATATACCACTTAAATAAAATAAGAATACTAATTTCTAAAATTCAGACCATTAGGAGTGAAGTATATGTGAAACCGAATTTCACAATAGTCGATTAAGAGGCCGTTTGAGAGATGTGCCATATGGGGGGGGGGGTTGTTATTGTTAGTATTCTGCGTTGAAGTTGTATTCTTCATTTGTAGGGGAGTGGAGAGGATAACTTTATTTATAAAAGGAGTTTTATTGTCGACAGAAGGGAATATTAAGAGCGTAGTTTTATTTTCAGTTCTTAGAATCCACATGTGACTTTGGATAGTGGAGATAGAGAAAGAAGAATCCGATCGGTCCTTGGCTCCGAAATTAGGAGTATAGAGGAAGCGGAAGTACGATTTCGTACTTAGATGGCAGCTTCCTGCTGCTTCTTCTTCTCTGTTCTTTCTCCCCGCTTCTATGTTGTAGTGTTGTGTAGGTTCTGGTCACAGCGCCGACATATGAGAATACACCAATGTCTTATTTTAGGAACGTGAACAATGTTTCCAGGGAGACGGAAATGGAAATGAATCACCTTCTTGAATTAATAGAGTTCTGTAAGTTGAAGCTGTTCCTGGCTCCCCGGCAATTACAGAGTAATTGAAGTAATTGATCTTTGTAAAATTTTGGAATCAGCAACTCTGTAATTAGGTGCAAGTACGTTGTGCATTTTCTCTCAGTGGAGGAACTTTAATGACATATGTAAAATTAATATTGTGTAGTGTTTAATGGCATTCATAAAGGGCAAATTTTGTAATACTTAAGAAATAACGTGTTAAAACGTAACCAGGCAAAGGAAAGCTCTCGTCTTTCTTCGAACGCAGAAAGTTAGACAACTGGAAGGCAATCTCTTCTGGTATGCGACTCGGTATGAAAATGCCCCTGCCTCAGGGTAAAAACCGGCCTGTTGCTGGCAAAGTTGCACATGTTCGAGGAAAAAGAGTTGTTGACAGTAACGTAAGAAATCTGTTTAAGTTCATATTGCTAACGAATAGCAAAGCACTTGGCTTGAACATAATTTTCCAGCGAACAGAAGTGAAATTCGGTGAGGTAAGCATTCACCTATCAGACACGTTCATACAAAGTTTCGCGCCGTTGCGTACGGATGACGTCGTTTGATATTGTGTATAAAAGGGCTAGATTTTTTCCCAAAAGGGGCAGTCTTTTAGAATTTTCCAGGCCCCAGATAGTGTGGCTGCCGGCGCGCGGAGAGCGGCCTAAGTACCAAGTGCGATAACGATGCTTGAGCGCCAGTCATCACGTTAACAGCCGATATAACATTAAGTTACATCACGAACTCAGTTAAATTAACAATTTCTTTGTTCTGGCATCTTTGGTGGACGCAAATAAATATACATGTCTGCCCAGATTACCCTGCTGTGACTCGCCGAGAGACTTGAGTTCGCCCGGATGCTTACGCTAGAAGAATGAACTTTATTAACAAAGTAAATAACGAATTTGTCACACCTTCGAAATCCCATTCCCTTCAGGCCCGGTGGCACAAAGCCGCCAAAATACAGCGAGAAGCCCTTGAGAGAGTCACATCGATAAAGAGTGGGGCCATTAATAAATATCCGCAACCCACAATCTGGTTTCAAAGTTCTCCCGATGGTCTTTATTTCTGTCTGTTCTCTCAGGGGCCAAGAAATTTAAATGTCTATACATTTATCACTCGCCAGTTGGAACTTTGAAAATTTGATGGTATTCGCTCACGAGATTACTATGCATCTGCCATAGAAACCTAACATTCTACTAGTATGGCTTCAGTCAGACGCGAGTACACGCAATCAACTGTCATATTCTTTCCCAGGACGGATGTTGTCACATCATTACTGGCACGGATTTACAATATATATAAGGCGCGGATATCTGCCGAGGTCATAAACTGCCTACCGATCATAACTGAAATGTTAACTCACTTATTGTATTTCAACAGTTCGCCAAAGTGTTCACTAGTAAGTGCAGCACGGACTAGGATTATATCGCTACTAGCATGATGCTGATGAGCAAAATGACTCTCGGATAAATTAATACCTAACATTGACTTGAAACTCGAAGTGAGCTGAACTGAATGCCCGAACTGAATTGATTTCCTTGACTGCCTTTGATTCTTTCGTGGTTTTTATAAATGTTCCGGTTGGTCGGTGGCCCCACACGTTAGGTCTCTCAGATTTTAACTGTAGTGATCATATTATTTGTTTTCAGCATGCTCCATAGGTTAAATAACTATCACGTGGTTCGCGATATCCCCTTATAGGCGGATGATTTCGCGGTCTTTTCTCGCTTAGTGAGGGTAGTGTATTTTTACGTCTTTGACCTTTCTTTTTCTTTTTCTTTTTCTTTTTTTTTTGTTTACTTGGATGTTCCCTATTGTCCATTTTACTCAACAAATATACCGTAATCTTCTTTGTTAGAGTCTCTTCCCCAAAAAGACATTTTCAATGTTCCTTTGGCCGATTTTTCTCACCCTCGCTAACTGCACCTAATATTTACAGAAAGGTGTTCTTTAGGGTTCTTCTATCTCTTTTGAATAAAGTTTTGGGCAAACAGCTCCGGCTGGTTTATGGAAAGGATACCATAAAACCTCCCAGGTCGGTTCTTTGTCTCCTTAGCTAAGGAAAGACGCCAAATGTCGTAAAGTTCAGACTTTTGGGATTTTTGGCAAGACATTCGTTGCTTATGCAGAACAAATCTTTCTCCAATGAATCTGAAATATATCTGGTCGATTTTGGTTATAACAGTAATAATTGATTAAACTATTTGGGATTAATTATGGTCCTAGAAGTCAGGAAAACCTGCTTCAATGTATATGCAAAGCGATAAACTCTGTTTCATGTGAAAGGAGTATTTTTCTTTCCGTTGATATTAAACAATAATTCCCACCGCGCATTCAGCTCTTTCCGTTCTTGTCTCGCACAGACAAACAACTTGCTTACTCAATGATGTCAATTTCTTGAACGTGTATAACAGTGTCTTAATATATATATATATATATATATATATATATATATATATGTGTGTGTGTGTGTGTGTGTGTGTGTGTGTGTGTGTGTGTGTGTACTTAAGAAACTGCATATTAAAATGGAGAGCTTAAATTAATCTTTGAATTATACGTAACGTGAACATTATAATTATACATAGTTCATGATAATTTATTGGTGTTCCTTAATATGTATATGCAAGAATGGCTGTTTTTAATGGTGTTTAACGCCCGTTTTCACTACTGAGGCACCACAGGCGATGAACACTGGTGATACATGAAATGAAATGAATATTGGGAAAGGATTTTTTTAAGGAAGGAAACGTTCCAGACCTAAGTTTAGGATACCTCCCGGCATTAGCCATATATGAGGACTGAGAAAAACCTGCAAAAACCTCACTCAGGGAGGACGGTCCTTGAACCCCAGACCTTCCGCTCACGATTTCGCGCCTTAATGACCTCGGCCATCAGTGGCGGTCAAGAATGACTATGAGAGTGCACAACTGATATGCGAAGATTTTATAAGCCACAGAAAATCAATTTCCACTGGAGTGGCATGAAAAGAAATATTGAGTTACATTAATACCAAAATGGGACTAATAGCAATAGGAAGAAGCGGATTGGTGGAGGGGAGCAGCTCAGCTTGGGTGGCCCACGTAAGGGTACCAGATTTGTAAGAAACTGTTTTTGTGTTGAACATGTGAAGCCGCCTCTGATGCTGGTAACTCTGCATTGATGTGTTCGGTTGATTACGTAGCTTTTCACTGTGTCAGTAACTGCTCATCGTGTTGCCAATGCTTCCATGGCGACACCCTCAGGGTCTGCCGATTAGTTTTGTTGAGCGGGACTCAACAGGACTGAGGAGAAAATTCTAAGGCGTAAATGAACTCACAACACAACGTAAGGTGATTGTGTAGTTTATTGAATCAAAGTTCTTTAATGTCTTTTGGTGATCTTTCGCCATGTGAGTTGGGCGCTGCGAAAGAAATGGTCGCGTGTAACGCTCTCGACGCGCACTAAGATTTTATTAAATAAGAGTAGATCGTGCTGACTTAGACGAGGAGTTTGCAGTTTTGGTTGAATATTACTATTTACTTTTGCTGAAGTTGTTGCGAAAATATATGCAAACGCTACTTGGCTGTATTACTTAAAACCGTTGTTTAAACTTAACTTGTATATAGCGTCTATACAGAGAAATGCGTAGGTTTGAGTCTAGAAGCGGCGTGAATTGCCCGAAACTTAACTGAGAAATGCCTCTTACCGCCTGGAACTTGAATAGAAACTGCATCTTTAGTGGGGCGACCACCCCCTTATATATTAAATAAAAATCAGAAACCGTTGGTCGAAACTAACGCGGTGCTTCGCGCGCTCTTCTTAAAAATACTTCTCATTAGGTAGTTCAACATTATTTTGCTAATATTTCATTCGTTGAATTCGTACATCTGTGAGACGAACCCATCTATAGGCTTCTCTTTAAAATTTTGAAGGGACAAGAGCCTGTAGACTCTCACTTATTTTTCGGAAAAGTGAAAGCATTTCCTTTAAACTACTGCCCGGGCGGATGGCATGGCAATTAGTTCTTTTGTAATGGTTTATGACCGTGTTTTGAAGCCAGCTGCCTTAAACGACAGATTCACAGAAGAGCCCATCTACATATAATTTTCATGTCTTACTCACTTTAAAAATAAACTAACATAATATTTGCATTATTAGTAACATTGATAAAACCTAATTGTATTTCTGTAAAGAAAATATACATGACAATATCATATTAATAAAAGTGCGATTGCATATCTGTAAAGATGCACACACAAAATAATTACATACCATGCATATTAATTAGATTTAAGCCAGGTAGAACCAGGGAACGGTTTCAAACATAACATGTAACTTCTCTATTCTAGAGCTCTGTAATGTTCTTTACAAATTGAACTTGCTGAGGAATTCGTTTAGTTTATGCAGCTTCTGCGTGATGGACTCTTTTTTTTTTTTTTTTTTAAATTATGTATTCCTTGGTACCCGCTTTAGAGTTCATTACAGGTGGGTGCGGCGTCTTTGGCAAACTGAGTTAGTTTGTCGAACAAATTTCTTAAGAAAAAACAAAGAGGGAACCATCTATATTGAGGTTAAACGTTAATGCCATGTTTTACATTAGCGTTTTTCTCTCATCTTCTTAGTTGAAACATTATTAAAATGACACAATTTTAAAAGAATACTTATAATATTTTGTTTTAACCTTCTAAAAATTAAGGCCCGCAAGTTTAGTTTTACACACCCACTCTCAATATTGCGGCATTTGGGAGTGTTGAAAATTTCGAGAAATGTGTTGTAGCACTGGGTTCGTTAAGAAGTAGAAGTGACAGTTGTAAAAATTATATAAACAAAATTATCGAATGCGCAACATAGGGATTAGATAGCGTTCTTAATGGACTTCAAGAGCGTGATGTGAATACTCGAGGAGAGTGAATGTGCCGTCGATTGGTCCGGGGAGCAATCTTGATCGATGACAACCGTAATGTAAGTAACTATATATTATATCAATAAAAGTAAATAGTTAAACTTTTGCATAGATTACTCAGTTCAATATTTCTTTCATTTAATCCCGCTTTGAATAATAATCACTAAGATTTATCTCTATTAGTGTTATAGTTACGTTCCTAGTCCGACTAGAGTGTATGGAATAAATTGCAGAATGATATTTTAGACAAATGCCAACAGAGAATCACGACATATGGTGGAGGTGCCGGGCATATGAATATTTTTGAAGCAGATTATGTGGTATTCACCCGATAGTTTTTTTTTCTTTCAGATTATATGAGCTTAATTCATTGTAGTTGAAATGAAGCAAGTATGGCGAAAGAAACCCTAACTTCATTATTAGGTTTTTATTTTTAAAATTTTTTTTAGTAATAAAATTTTAGGGTGGTCTTATTTTTGATAAGTAAATTTGAATCTATTATGTAATTTATTTTGGCGCTCGGTGTGCTTCTTCTCTCCTCAAGTTCTCGTCCCTCTGTTCTCCCCTCTTTACATCGTATTCGTTGTTTTCTTTTTATTTTTTTCACCTTCTTAGTTTTTATAATTGCTTCGTTTTCTTTTCCATATTTCTCTTTTCCCTCTTAATTTTTACTTTTCATAATGTTCTTCAAAACTTAATTATTCTTACTTTCATTTCCTATATGACAGTTTCAAAAGAAAAAAAAAGAATTAAAAGAAAAAGAAATATAGTTTTAGTTATATTATACATTGTAAGAGATTGGGCTACAACCACAGTGCACCGCTACAGGCAGCCACGGTCGTTAAGGCGCGGACTAGTGAGCGGGAGGTCTGGGGTTTGAATCCCACCAGGACCGTCCTCCCTGACTGAGATTTTTTCCAGGTTTTCCTCAGTCCTCATAAATGGAAAATGTCAGGTAGGCACCTTAAACTTCGGCCTGGAATGTTTCCTTCCTTAAAAAGAAATCCTTTCCCAATATATCATTTCAATTCATGTATCATCAGTGTCCACCAGCTGTGATGCCTCAGTAGTAAAAAAACGGGCATTAAACATCATTAAAAAATAGCGCATTTGTTTAGCTTACATTAATTTCAGTGTTACTATCAGGAAATATTTTTCTTTCAACATTTTTGTTTGCTTCCAGATAGCTTACCAGGCTTCATTGTTTTTATGTTTTATTTTATTTGCTAATTTTGTGTATATATTTGCCAACAGGCATAAATGAGAAATGTGATACCAGTGGAATGGAAAACAATTGAGTTAAATGCAATTTAACTGCTCATTTAACAACGCATTTACGTTCTAATTGTCAGTAAGAAGTGTAATGACGTTAATATATTGGTATACTTAACATTTATTTCGTTATTTAACAACACGTAAGTGTTATAATCTTAATTCCAAATTTACTTTGTGATTTAATAGTGCATTGACGTCACGATTATCATACACAATTTCGTTAGTGATTTAAGAGCGCATGATATTTACCATTTCGTTTGTGATGTGACAACACACCTGTGTTATAATTTTTACTCACAATTAAGTTTGTGATATAACAGCGCATTTACATAAGTTATTATTTACAGATCTAGTATATATTACGACGTCTAAGAATAACGAATAAACAAATTTTTATACGCCTTTAGGCTTACTTGTATAACATACCAAGGAAAATTTTCCTCACACCCTAATGTTGATAATATTTTTTTCCTTACATTGTTCGTAAGACTTGTTTCATATTTGAAATCTTAACCTATTAGAGCGCTGTATCGTAGTCTTCACATAGGCTACCGATAATAACATAAAATAATTGTTTTATCCTGATTAAGACTTTTGTTTATTTTTTGTGTATGAATGAATGCTATTTTTGTTTTGTGTAGTGACCAAGATAGATTTTAAAGCTCGTTACACAAGTAGAACACGGCTAGACGGTTTGACTGGCATTATGGCTACTTGCATGTCAAAACAGAGATAAAGGGTGGAGTTGCTGCAAGGCCATGTTGCTACTTTGTACTCTTCCGTGTCGTAGAGTTACGGCACGTAAAAACACACCTCAAGCCTGAAAGAACAATCCTCTGATCAACATTTATCAACCGTTTCACGTCTTAATTTGAATAGGACGCTGATGAACTGAGATGTTAAATAGCGTCCGTAAATAAACCGAATAAATAAAAAAAAAAATACTTTGTACTAGCGGAGCAACGGCTTCAGCTTAGATAAGTTTGAAATATATTGGTTGCTTTCAGGTTGACATTGACAGTTTGGCTATGACGTGTGTGCAATTACAGAAGATAAATGATCAGTATTGGGGGTGTGGAGATTTACTTTAAATGTGTGAGTTACTTTCAGGGTAGCTCGGCATGGTGACTAAACTGTGCCTGCCAGGGTGGTGCTGGAAACACTTAAAGGTATGGGCTTTTTGTATTATATTTTAACACATGGAGGTGGTTTATGATAATTTCATTGCCCTATGATTTTATCCATTTTACAGTTAGGGGCATCGCGACGTCGCAAAGTAACAACTGCACTTGATTAGGGAAAAATAGACAGGAAACAAACGACAAACATATTTCTTTTTTGTTATCTACTGGTAGAATTTGTAGTTTACTGTTTTACATGCTGGGCAGAAACTTGCATATGTGTAGTTACTGATACTCTGAACCATAAGTACTCCTAGCTATTGTCCGGACACTGAAGATGTAATTTGATATTCAGTTATCTTGTTTTGGAGTTTTTGATGCCATAATATTTATGTTTATTGTGTATGTGCTTGTAAATACATATACTTTGTAATGTGCACAATAGAGCTCCCTTCCATTTTTATAAAGATTAGATATTTGTGAAATTGTACATAACAAAGGTTTAGAATTATTCTCTTGATAATCATTGTGTGCAATCATTGCACAGTTATCAATTTTTGTTAGTTTCCTCAGTGTCTTTTGTAAGTTTCTTAATTATCATTTATAATTTGTTTTAGTAAACCATTTCATTGCCGCAGACAATGGCGCAAATGCAGGAGATCACTCTGTAACAGGAGAAATTTCAATTTCACTGCACAAATTGGGTTGCACATGTGTGACTATTTAAAGCTCAACTTGAGGCTTTGTTGATTTTTTTATTTATTTATGAACGCTCTTTAACATCTAAGATCATCAGCGTCCCAGCCATTTCAGGGCGTGAATCCGTGATCTTGGGTTTAGGAGGCAAGTATGATTACCAGTACAAAACTTGAGGCAATATGTGACCTGAAAATCATCAGCATTGGTTCCTGTATCGACTATAGGGCTGGGCCCGCCTCAAAGCAACGAACTCTGCCATGTAATAATGTGGATTTGAGTTCTTACCTACGGTGATGCGATAAAGTCTTCCCATTAAGTATACGGCTTCAGTGCAGAGTTACATTACTCTGCAGTGCTTTACAACTGGAGGAAGAAGAAGAAGAAGAAGAAGAAGAAGAAGAAGAAGAAGAAGAAGAAGAAGAGTATCTTACTAAAGCAAAATGAAGTGGCAAAAAACCGTTCCAACTTTATTTTACCTCTGTTCATTGTTATTTTATATTTTAGTTTCATTTTTAATATTAAGGTACCCAATTTGTTTGTTTATTTTATCACTATAACGTGTTCAGTAACCGAGGATGTCGATTAAGATGACCAGGAGCAGATGTGGCGTATGGAAGGTTGACAATGTAGAGAAATGTATTGTACGAGAGGCACTCAATAAGTATTTCGAAAATGGAAGAGATACTGCTTGTAGCATGGAAAAAGGTTTGCTTTTAGATAGCGCCATCTCTTACCAGACTGCGGTTAAAGTTTCACCTACATCCATTGCGTGGTTTCGCAACGAAGCAATAAACTTGTGTTTATTTAGAAAGGTGGGGGAAAGAATTTCTTGCGGTGATTAAACACCTCTATATGACCATAACACACACACACACACACACACACATATGCCATATGTTTTATGTAATTATTTCTTTATGTGAAAGGAAATTTTAATGTAAAATTTCCCATTGTGCGGAAGCGTATAGTGTTGCCAATGACATGGTCCTTTACTCTTAGGTGGTCTCTAAGTTCTGATATTGCTCCCTGCTCTATTGTCGTGCTACTGTTACGTATGGTAGCGTAAAATTGAGAGGTGACATTTTCTTTGAAATTGTGTTACTTTACATGCACTACTCATAATTCTTTCAGAGCATAAGACTGAAGACATCAGCAGTAAGTGCTCTATAGTTCAAATGCAATGTGATAAAACCTTACCGCGCACTGTTCTTTTTCCACGGAATGAAGCGATTTATTTCTTCCTCTGCTTCTTCTTCCACAAGGTGTAGGCCTGTCGACATGTTCCGTCCTCAATTAAACATATCACTCCATCTTGTTATTGGTCTTCTTACTTGCGATATCCTCTAGGATTATAATTTAGTAAACATTTAGGTATCCGTTTCTCTTTCATTCTTAATATATGCTGATACTAATTGCTTTTATTTTAATTAATTTTTATTTTAGATTATATATTTTTCACTGTTTTCAAATTCCTTCAAATTTTTTTTTTTTTTTTTTTTTTTTTTTTTTTTTTTTTTTTTTTTTTTTTTTGGTCTACAAAGTAAATCCAGCTAATGTTCTTAAAAATCTCATCTGTTCAATTTCTATTCTTTTTCCGTCTGTACTGTTTATAATTCAGTTTTCACTTTCATACATGGCCATTAGCACTGTCATTGCTTTATAGAATTTCATTTGTGTTGCTTTTGGCGTTGTTCTTTAATGTTCCTTAATGTTCCATTCTTTTGTCTTAATTAATTTATTTATATGTGTTTGCGATTTTTTAAAAAGTCGAATGAATTATAATTATCCCTGTATTTTTCAATTAATATCCATCATTATTAGGATATATTATGTTTTATTAAAATATGCGTTAATATACCTGAAACTCTCCATTCTAGATGCTTACACATGCATTCATGTTAATGAATTTATGTTTAATTCCATAAATTCCAAAAGTCAGAAACACTAATGCATTGAGACATTTGCGTTCTTTAGATAGAAGAAAAAGTCAATTTATATAGAAGCTTCAACCTTGTAGTTTTTATATAGTGATTTATTAGGCATTCATAATTTTATGGGATTTTTAATTTTAAATTTATTTCATGAATCTGACAGCCATGGGTCCTCGGTAGCATAAATGAACTGAATGTGTCCTCATGGATAGCTGATTGATCCATTTGCCTTCCAGTTTCAAATCTAAAACTTCAATAGAAATTATGACCCACAATATGTGTGCTTTTCTCACAAATCGTTGTGCTTACATCATTCTCATTACTTTATCCTAATGGAATCTTCCAAGAAGTGCGTGTCTTAACAGAGAACTACGCCGCAGCAGAGGATTAGAAAGAATTATAAATGAAATGGTTTAAAGTTTGCACAAACTTATCCGTTGTTCCTTGTCTCACGTTATAGAAGCTGGTGGATGAAACTTATCAAGAAAAGCATATTGAACAAAAGGAGAGGATTGCAACCACAAGGTTCATGCTATCATTTATCAAGCTGGTGGCGGCACTGTGTTACACTCCTTAGCTGGTAACTACATAAAGCAGCGTTCAAGTGGAACTCTTAAACAGACCATCACAGCACTCTTCAGGTGAGGTAGTATGAACCTTTCTTACGGCTCAAATCGGTCAGTTTACGCTTTATGAAACATACAATGATCTTTCATAGGTAATATTCAGTAATCTCCTATTTAATTGTATGACTATATCACTTCAATAAATAGATGACCTATTACTTTTGATATTTTACGATATCATATATCAGGACGTGTTATGGAACAAATTATCTTCAAATAAAAGTAGAGTAATTTTTTGCCCTGAAATATCGTTTTATGGGTGTCAGCGCGCTGCCATGTTATATTTTCTATCATACTTAACAATTAGTTCCCTCTCTCCTTTGAAATGCACAGAATAATGAAGTAAGTTAGGTAGACTGCTTTTTCCATTGTCAGTCTCGTGTACCATTGAATATACGTCCTGCTACTAATGCATGAGGAAAAATGTGGACTTCTCTTGTTGAACTCAGGTTAGAGAGTGCTAAACTTTGATAACAGATCATGAACGCATATGTAGCTGATGAGAAAGGAGTAGTGTTTCATAACAAAGGCAAAGGCGATAAATATAAGTTCTTCGACAGTCGTAACATTACGTAACACAAATATGCATAGTGTCAGCAAGGAACGGCAGCATGAAATCAGGTTACTACAACTCTCAGACTCTGGGGAAATGCAACATCAGACATTCAACACATCTCCATGCAAGACCCCATTCGGTGACACCAGTAGCAACCATAATGAAGATTAGAATCAGATTAAAAAACAAGGGGGGGGGGGGTGGCTGGGCGGTCGGTCTCTTTCTCCTTCGTTGAGAGACGTCATCTAGTCTGCACGCCTTTGGGAGGGCCAGTCCACGACATCTAGGGGTTTCAATTTCAGGAATACCAAGCTACGTAGGATCAAGACACCCTAGACTGTAACATGACTTGATGCAATTATACTTAAGCATTGTACAGGCCTAAGCCTAGCTATCATGGCCAAAATAGCATTAAACATTTTTATAGTAAAATCTTAGAATTCAAATTGATTCTTACCATCTGAATTATACCCAGTGGTCACCATCCAAAACTGGTATGTAATAATATGGCTTTAAACACTTTTATGTTAATTGAGACATAGGAATTAATCATGGTAATCCAATAACAGAAAATATTACTCATAACAGAATTTGAATTTATAGAAGCTGTGTAAAGATCTTCAATACAATCAATTTTTCCAAAGAAATAAAACTATTAATTTTAATAGCCCTATTATCTTAGGAAGATGAGAATTAAAATATATGAGAAACAAAATCTTGTTGATAAGGATCCTGTAATAAAGCAAATTAAAATTGTTTGTAGAAAAAGAATTAAAATTGGGCATCGGCCCAGGCATATGAGATGGTATTGTTAGGAGACGTAATATAAATTCCGTCTTTAAAACGTTCACCAGGGAAACTTTCAATTTTTCATGCTATTCATAATCATTACGGAGATTTCATCGTATAATTTTCATTTTCTCTCTCGCTGATGTTAAGGATGAAATATCCGCAAATCCCCTGTAACTGAGTTTGCTCGTGTAATTGTTTCGTCTGCTTACATCAAAGGAAACAAAGCAAAACATTAACAGTGAAGGTACAAAAGTGTTGACGGGCGCGATTTAATACTTTCCGCGGCTTCTTTTTTGTTCCCCACCTGTTTATTTTTTGCGCTTTAGAAATATTTCTTATTCACTTTAAATTAGTCAGTAATATCTGTTGTACTTAAACAAGGTTATTCACACTTGGGCTCGAGACGTAAATTATATATTATTAATTATGTAATTGACATAAGTGCGAGAGAGTTTCATGAACAGTTAACAATAACAGAGATTACATCAAATCTAACATTACTAATTTTATTGCTGGAAAGACATTGTCCATAGGTTAGAAAACAAAAGCTCTTCGAATTGACACTTGAGATAAAGTCCGTCACGCAGGAACTGTGTTAACTACGCGAATTTTCCACCGAGATGAATAACTTTTAATTCAAATAAACATGAAATCCAAGTTAGGCCTTATTAATTAATTGTTGATTTGTTTTATTTACGGACGCTCTTTAACATCTCAGGTCATCAGTGTCCCATTCAATTCAGGGCGTGAAACGGCCGACAAATCTTGTTTGCTCAGAGGTCGCTTTTTTCAGGCTTGAGGTTCTTTTTCGTGCCGTAAATGTACGATACGAGACCCACGGCTTTACTTCCCTTCCGAAGGAAGCCATACTTAGGATTTTTACGTCCCGAAAAATCCATCGATCCTGGCCGGGTTCGAACCCGCGATCTTGGGTTTAGAAGGCAAGTATGGTTACCACTACACCACCAGGACCGACTTATTAATTAATGAAATGAAATGAATTTGGCATTACTGTGTGATATTAATGAGGAACAAAATTAGAATTCTTGCAACCTTTAAGTATTTCAAAAGAGAAATATTTTAGAATAATAATTATTATTGTTATTATTGTTGTTATTGAGATAAAACTAAAAACCTAATGGCATACTAATAATTAAATTAAATATATTACCACTGACAAAGGTATCTCTGTGGGTATTTTTAAACATTTTTAAGTATGACCATATTTATGAACAAACTCCTTGATTAATTTACATTCATTAAAATAGAGAAAAATAACAGAAAATTTCTAGTTACATTGTGTATTTAAGATGAAAATGTTTATATGTTTTAATAAAACAAAAATGTGTCCCTATTTAAAAACAATTACAATGTATTAAGAAAATATACAGAATTAACAAAGAACAATTGAAAGTTTCATAGATTTTCATATGGTTTTGAAATTTAATTTAAATGTTATTGTATTAAAAAATGTAACGCAAACATTTACTGAAGATTATTACAAATCGCTGTTTCATACAAATATAGTTCTCAAATACATATTAGATTAAAATTTCACAGCTGCTGTTTCATGACGATCTTTTTGTTAAATATGAAGCTCATGTAACGTTATAAATACAGTTTATATGCTGAAGTAATTTCTCATTTTATTTTAAAACAATATACATAAAATTAAACACAAGAACGCTTTTTAAATTTCGATTTTCAATTATATCTTTACTCCTAATAGGCAAATTCCTCAAATTTTCGGAAACTATTTTTTTTATTTATTTAAATGCTATATATCGAAATTGTTTGTGAAGAAATGTTGTTGCCCCTAGAGTAATTTTAAAATTTTGTGTGTCAGCTATCCTCCACTCCTAATGGACCGATTTCCCCGATTTTCAGGAACTATCTTATTTTAATTAAATAATATATGCAGAGTTTTGTTGCGAAAAAGCAAATGGTGCCGCTAGAGTAATTTTAAATTTTGGGTTTCAGAACCCAATCCTAATAATCTGATTTCACTGATTTTGAGATTTTTTTTTCTTATTTGTTTTAAATTATATATGCCGTGTTTGTTGTGAAAAAAATATATTGGTGCTACGAGAACGATTTTTAAATGTTGGGTTTTACATAAACTCCACTCCTAATGACCCGATTTCTCCCATTTTCAGAAATTATTTTAATTATTGGATTTAATTGCTATTTACGGATTTTTATTGGACAAAACAAGTATTAATGCCACTAGAGCGATTTTTAATTTTCTGGATTCAAGTATCCCCCTTCCCCCAATTGGTCGATTTAACAGATTTCATGAAAAGTATTTTTTTTATTTTCTTTCAATGACATACACTGAGGTTCCTTAAAAAGAATATCTTCAAAATGCGTACGCTATAGTGATTTGTAAATTTCGCTTAAAGCCTTATTTATTTTTCACGTTAACCCCCAATTCTAATAACCTGATTTCACTGATTTTCAGAAATTGTTTTTCTTATTTGTTAAAAGGTTATATGCCGAGCTTGGTTGTTAAAAAATAAATATTGAGGGTGCAAGAGCGATTTTCAAATTTGGATTTCAGATTAGCCTCCAATCCTAATAGCCTGATCTCCCTAATTTTCCGAAAATATAATTTTTATTTTATTTAAGTGGTATATATGGTGTTTCGTTGCAAGAAAACAAATATTAATGCCACTAGAGCGATTTTTAAATTTTGAGATTCAGGTAACCCCTCTCTTAATAGTTCGATTTCACTGATTTTTGAAGAGTACTCTGTTATTTTATTTCAATGGCATACACAGAGTTTCGATTTAAAAAATTTAAAAGGTGGTAGCTAGGGAGATTTTTAAATTTCGCTTAAACCCTTTCTTGTTATTTAAGTAAACCCCCAATCCTAATAATCTGATTTCACTGATTTTCAAAAACATTTTTCTTATTTGGTTTAAATAGCTTATGCCGAGTTTGGTTGTAACATTTTTTTTTTTCGAATTTAGAGCGCTTTTTAAATTTTCGGTTCAACTACACCTACATTCCTAAAGGCCCGATTGCTCCGATTTTCAAAATCTATATTTTTATTTTATTCAAATGAGGTATACGTTGTTTTGTTGCGAAAAAACAAATATTAATACTGCTAGAGCGATTTTTAAAGTTAAATAGCTAAAGAAAAACGCATTATGCAAGAACACCGCTTATACCTACAACTAATCTTGAAATCACCGTTTAAAATATCTTGTTGGAATTAATATCTGAAGTTAAGAAATTAGTAATGAGCTGCTAATTTTTTTTAATAGTGTTTAATGCCCGTATTTATACTGAGGCACCACAGACGGTGGACACTGGTGAAACATGAGATGAAATATGTTGGGAATTTTTTTTTTTAAGGAAACGTTCCAGACTAATTTTAGGGTACCTCCCCGGCATCTGCCATTTATGAGGACTGGGGAAAACCTGAGTAAGGGAGGACGATCCTGGCCGAATTCGAACCCCAGACCTCCCGCTCACGAGTTCACGCCTTAATGATCGCCAACGTGCGACCGATAGCTCTCATTCTTGGGGTTCTGAGCTTTCGCATCTCTTTTAAGGTAACAATGACTTTAGTCTGAGTGATGTGATAGCATGTCATGAGCTCTGTTGCGGCCTTCACACACCAAGAGGAAATCGACCTAAATCTAGAACGCTAGAGGTTACTTCGTCACACTATTTAGAGTATGTAACAAAGTGCTAGATGTTAGGTTATTGTCGTCATAAATAATAAAAAGAATAACACACAGGCATATGTGAGATGCATGTAGGCTTCCGCGGCCGGTGTCCGTGGTAATATAATTACTGGCTTCCGGGTTTTGGCGTGTCCTGGTGGTAGAACACAAGTTTTGCTCCTAATGTTTCGCACAGACTAAGCGATGCATTATCAAAGCGCTGAAGGCCCTTGAGGAAGATTACTTATTCTGAAGTTCCCGGAATACAACAGATGATGTGCAGCATGATAATTTGTGACTGATGCTGCAAGCTGCATTCTTAAAATTACTCATACAATCACGTGCGAGGTATACAGTAAGATTGCAGATATAACATGGTTTGCAAATGTTTGTCTTTGTATCGCGAGGAGATATGAAGTCAAGTTTTCTGAAGTGCGTCATATGATTAGAAATGTAAAGATGTTACTGAAAACACTGTTTCGTGTAACATCATTCAAGTTCACGACCCATAATGCCATCTGATCCTTTTCTCACAAGAGGAGGAACTTGAATAATGAGACCTGCAGCTGTTATAGTGAGTAATTTCCAACGGTGAATTTTATTAACGATAATCTTGATGGGAGTAAAATATATCCATTAAAGATGCCATGAAACTACTTTAGATCTAGACACAGAAGACGAATTATAATAGGAGTTTTCTTCCAGCTGCAGTCAGTTAGTTGGCAATACTGAACTGATGAAGGAATGTAGCTAATAATTTGCGTAGTATTTCCGGTGGAACTGAAAATTGAAGAAAATACTAGTAAAAGTAGAGTTCAAAAACTTATATTTAATAACAAATATGCTCTCTAAAAGTAAACTTATTTAAGGAAATGGAGGCCGAAGCAGAATTGAATGATTCTATAATTGAAATATTTTATTTACTTAAGTACACACATAAAACAGGAGATTATAAAAAGTGTGTTGCAACCCCGAAAGAGGAAAAGCTCGTGATCGGATGGAAGTTCATTTCTTTTATACACTGAACGTTTGTACATGTAGTTCGTAATGTAAAAGATACAGATACTGAGGAAGCATAAAAGATAAACAAGTTATATATAAAGTAGAGTTCTGATTCTAGAGATAAACGTAAGATAAAATAACCTCTTTTACTAGTGTGATGTAAAGATGAGTTTAAAACCAGCGTAACATAATATTTGAGACTGAAATCGCTAAACAGTTTAAATTATATACAAGAGTGAAAAACAATAAGTTATTTATAATGTGATAAAAATATTAACTCAAAAATTGGAGTAAAATCAGTAAAATCTAGTTTACAGATATTTAATATAAAATTTAATGAGGCATCAAGGAAAAAAAAAAAAAAGAAAGAAAAAAGAAGAAAACACGAAGAAAAGAAATACGTGCTTTCTCAATACACTAGGAAATACATTGAAAATGCACAAACCAATATTTAACTCTTAAAAGACAATATACTCGTATATAATGAAATGCATAAACGGAGAAAGAGGGAAAAAAATATATATAATAGAAAAAAATTAAAAACCTAAATAAAAGAAAGCAGTAACAAAGTGAACAATTGTCACTTCCTCAAGTAAATATGTTCAAATATTCTCCCCCCCTTAAATATATTGTGACTCATGTTCCCCCACTCCCCTTCCCGGCTGTCTGCCTCTTTCGACCTGAACTGCCTAACTTTGTTTAAAAGTATACCTACTCCCTTTTCCTCCTTTCTATTTGCCAGCAAAGTCCAGCTATGCCATTGCCCTCTCCCCCCGTAAACAAATGGGGCAAGTAGATATCTCTTTCTCCATCCTTCCGTCTCCTTGCAATGTGCCAGAATATGTTCCCAAGATTCTTTCTCCAAACATATATGGCAGATTCTCGTAGCCTTTCTGTCTGTTATTTTAGTTTACCACCACGCGCCTCTTAAAAAGCGAGTCCCTGTTAGGATGTAACGTTCCACCCCCATTTGATTTTCAGCTCCGATTGTATCTCCAGCGAAACATTTTCTGTACACTCCGTAGGAGTCAGCTGCCTGATATGGGAGTTCAGTAATTAGAAAACGGCTGTTTTATCTGAGGGGGTAATCATGGTGTTCAGCTTTGAAATGTCGCAGTATTTATGAAAATAGGTGAGCACAAAAAGTTTATACATTTGCACAATAGTTAAAACGTAAAACTCTACGAAAATTTAATTCGTTGCATAACCCATAGGTTAATGCAACCAAACCTTAATAATGCGCCTTTTAACAATTTTAAATTAGGGAGAGTTAATTTAACGGCTCTTCCCCAACCTACAGAGTGAAACAAAGCTTAATAAACTATATGAAATATATAAGTAGGTAAGAAAGACCCAAGAGTGTACAATATGTATATTGTTTTCGCATTCTGTTACATATGTAATATGCCCAGGTTTCTTCTCTATCAGTAGAGAGAATCTTCTTAATCGATTTAAAAATTAACCATCTCTCAAAAATAAGGATAATTGAAATCCAATATTTTTTTAATGCAAATAACGTTTCATAGTTAAAGTACATGTGCAAATTTGTGTATAATCAGTATTAAAAACTGCAGTAAGTGTAAAATGAGAGAAATAAATATTGCATTCAAACTCTTTATCTTTACGTCAATACAGTTCATTGTTATAGATTTTACAGCTTTTAAGCTTTAAGTATCTACTAAAATCAGTAAATTTAAGAAAAAGTATAAAATTATAGCTGCCATGTCCTCGAGTGGCCGAGGTCGTTAAGGCATGGATTCGTGAGTGGGGGGTTTGGTATTCGATTACCTCCGGGACCGTCCTCCCTAACTGAGATTTTTCTCCAGGTTTTCTTCATTTGTCATAAATGACAAATGCTGGGAAGGTATCCTAAACTGGATACCTTCCCTGGCCTGGAATGTTTCCTTTCTTAAAAAAAAAAAATAATCTCAGGAACCACGAGTGCCACGAATGCCTGTAATGCCTCAGCGTGAAAAGGGCCTAAAACACTTAAGAAGATATTATTATTGTTCTCCAAATATGTTCCTATAAATTGCACTTTATGTTTAAATAGTTAGTGATCCTTAAGTCTATGTAATTATTATTTATTCATTATAATGCATTTTAGATAATGTTTAGGTCATAAATGCATAATTTTAAGTGCACTCTTTGCAAATTTTAGACCATTAAATGTCTAACCCTATTGATAACTGACTAAGTATTGGTAGGCATTATGAATTTTACTTCTCTTTCTTTCGAAGAAAACATTACTACGAAAAATAGGCCCGAGGTATCTTATAGGTGAGGATTAGGAAATACTGGCAAATTTATTGAAAGCGGTGTGTTACTAACTTAAAAACAACATTTTTCTGTTATATTTTTCCGCCTAAGTATTTTTTTTTCCAACATAGGCAGTTAAATATTTCTCGCAAATATAACATTGACAATCTAATAGTTATAGTAAGGTAATTCACGGTATTTATTATTTTACTTCAGTTGATTTCTGCACATACAGTGCGGTATTTTGTTGCGGGCCGACAGAGCACGGATGCGTACTGGGGCATAAAGGCGAAAATGCATGTGCAGGTAGTTAGCACATTTGTCAGCGATTGTTTGTGTGTTCATCTGCTATTCGATGATTTAATTGTGAGTAAAATGCATGCTAATTTTTCTTCTGAATTCTTCTGAATTGTCTTAGGGAATGGATTTATACGTACAATACATATTAAAAAATGAGTTCATGCAGAGAAGGCGTAAGGTAATTTGCAAGAAAATATCCTCGCAATTATGTTTCCATGTAGAGAAACTGTTCGTAAAAGGTTTAAAGCACTCTCAATGCTTATTATTGTTGTTATTAATTATATTACAGTATCATTCTATGCATCATAATTACTACAACAAATACTAACTTTATGAGCAGCGACTCTGCATATATTACTTCTTCTAGTTGCAGCGGCTGCTCTTTTCCAATAAGCAGCCGACTCAAGTGGCCCGTAACTGAAATAACCGCACTATTCAATAATGTTGCAAAATTATTACACCCGGCAATAAAACTTTAAATGAAAATTTCTTGTTGAAAGTATTTAATGTGCATGTTACAGCGATGGGTTTGAAATGCAATGATTGGAACCACATATTTTATGGGTTTTTCTTATCGCATTTACCAAAATGTTCGGAAATGGAACTTTAATTTAGAAAACATCTTTTCTGTGGTATTGACGCTACGCTTATCATGGACGTGCAGTGTGCTGGGCCTTTGTGTGGCTGGTGACGCGTTGCTTATCGTTTCAGATAGCGATCATAGATGTGCCGCACAACACTTTGAAGACACAGCTCCGAACCCGACACAGCGTGGTCCAAAACAAAGCGCTCTCATTAGAGTGGTGACAAGCCCCTTGTTATTCCTCTGCGCTGCTGACACAAACTGGAGAGTCACACGGGGTAGGGAAGATTTATAACTGTGCTGAAAACTACTTCTATCTGCGTCGTACAGACTCAATTTGTTTACATATTCAAGACTTTTCTGCAAGTTTTGTTACGGCAACTATATAAATATACTGTACCGAGCCAGTTTTTGCACCAACTATAACATGCAGTTTATTGTTCTTATAACTATAAAACATTTGAATGTAGAAAATATTTCCTTAAGATATGGAATACAGGGTGTTCTCTAGGGAAGTTGGACGTTAAAAAAATTCAGCCCCCCGCCATGTCTTACTATGCGTTATATACTGACAGTACGTAATACGTACCCCATATCTCTATCTCTATCTCTCTATCTCTATCTCTTAAATCTCTCTTCAAATTCTTACAATTATTACAACAATTAAGGGCCAATATTTGTTACACGAGGGATTAGAGCTGTTTTTCTTATACGCTTAGAAAATGAATAGTTACACATTTCATTTCTCAAATCGTCTGAATTTCTGCTGTTACTCTCTCATTTTTATATATGGAAGTTATTTATAAATATTTATTTGTTCCATTATCGCTATAATAAAACGATGTCAAAACATTTTGGGGGAATTCTTCTAAACATAACTGTATGTTAAACATTTTCTTGAATAAAATTTAAATATTCTTGCGGGTTTTAAGATAGCGGGGGATTATGGGAAATTAATTGTAATCCACGTTGAGGATTCATTTGCGATAGTAATGAATAAAGTGGAATGTTGAGAAGGTTTTTTACTATTGATAAACTTGGATATATTATTAATATTGATTCATGGAGTATCATAATAGTAGTAGTGATGGTGTTGATCGCTTCTTCTCTCCCTGATAATCCTCGAAGTATCGCTCTGTGCCTCGGCCTAGCTCGGTAGAGCGCTGTAATTTTGTGATCCTTCGATCAGATGGAAAGGAATCGGAAAGTTAACAGAAGATAAACATAATTTGTGATTTTTAGTAAAACACGATTTATTAATATTCATATCTTCTTCACAGCTGTGGGTCGCCTTTAAGTCTGGAGAACATAAAGGGTCTCTTATACCACTTTTGCGCTGTTTAAACTGAATTATTCACGATAAGGTTCCTTGGGTTACTGGCTATTTTCGTTCACTTACAATAATTGTTGAAGAGTATTGTTTCTATTCTCTTACGGTTAATAAGTACCGATTCAGTTGAGAGTCACTGTAGTTAAACTGTCCACATATCAAATTCATGCCGAACGAAAAGTATACGCCGATTTATTTTGAACTAAGACGGTAAACTATGAATAGTCGATTCTGAACTAACTATTGGAACTAAGATTATATACTGTAAACTAATTATTAATTTGGGGAAGCCCAAGAACGCGGGTTCAAAACCGGCCAGTATCGATGGATTTTTTCGGGGCGTAAAAATCCTAAGTATGGCTTCCTTCGGAAGGGAAGTAAAGCCGTGGGTCCCGTGTCGTACATTTACGGTACGAAAAAGAACCTCAAGCCTGAAAGAAGAAGCTTCTGAGCAAAATTTGTCGGCCGTTTCACGCCATGAATAGAATGGGACGCTGATGATCTGAGATGTTAAAGAGCGTCCGTAAATAAAATAAATCATCATCAAAACTTGGAGATGAGAATTGGAACTAAGTATCTTATGGAACTATAAACTAACAACTAACTCGGGGCCTCAAAATTAACATATTATATAAACATTACCGTCGGCCGGTCAGGACGCTATATTTAACGTTACAAAGTATGACTTTGGAATAATCTAGAAGTTCTTCCCTTCTTTACGGCTTTTTTCTATTTGCTGTTACGCCTACATATTTTTCATTTCTCTGATTGGTTACCGGCATACGTATTTGTCTATTCGTTTTTTTTTTTTTTTTTTTTTTTTGCCGTTTGCCGTTACTCTGTCCTCTTTGCAGATTATTCGTCTATATTCACCCACGGTTTAGTTGCATAAGAAAAGTTTATAATGCGGCCTTTTACCTAACATAACAAAAGCTAAAGGTTCCTGTTCCCATACAAAAAGTAAATTCCGACTCCGTCCCTTCTTAACGATTCTTCAAAGATAATGAATGCACTGTTACCCATCCAACTCAAGGTTTTCTGTACGTATTATTCACAAAGAAATACAGGTTTTTGTAACCATTTTGTTAAGCCAAGCGTAACAATCAGTGTTTACTTCCCTCTTGCTAGAAAGGAATATAGTCCTTGCAATAAGTTTTCAAATATACATGAAATACGTAAAGTAATGTAAGCATGTTAAGTATGAAATATACAAATTTTATTATAATAATACTTATAATTTATTGGGGAGGTTGAAACTATTAAACGCTGGTTCATTCTTCAGTTATGTGCTGAGGTAAATTGTCGCTGAAAAATGCTTAATGCTTTATATCATTTTAACTATAAAAACTATAAAAACATTTTATTTTCTAAACTGAAATTTATTGTGTGAACCAAGCAAAAGTTTCTGTTGATTATTATGTAACGTTCTCTCATTTTAAACATTCTTTCCTGAGGAAATACACAACATCGAGAACATATTCCGTTTTCAAAAAATTATTGATGAGAAATTTTTTTGGGTTTAGCAATAACTCCTTTTTTTATTTTAAATGTGCTATTTCACTAATTTGAAATAATGTATCATGCTGCACAAACCAAACGTCAAAATTCCTTGTTTTAATATGTCAATAGTCAGTGATATCTCAGCAATTAGTAATAGCACATATTATGTGAATGTCGTTTCACAGTAACGAACTTCTTTTACATTAATATGAACAGAATGCGCTTCGGATTGCTCAAAAACCACGGCTTCAAAAACAACATTATCTGTATGAACTCACATACTAAACTAGAAGATAATATTCTCATCTTTATTTACTTTATGACAGCATATTGGAAGACTTCGGATTGAGCTCTCAAAGTATCTTTGCCTCTAGAAGATGGACTTTAGGATTCTTTTATTAGTATTTATTATTCAATTTGATTTTCGCTGATAAGATTTGTATTTGAACACTTGGGAAAACTGCTTAGCGTAAAAAATAAGCACCTGTTATCTATTTGCACCACTTAACAAACTCAATACTCTAGTATGTGTCTATTATTTATTTCCTTTCCTTTTGCGTTTGCATTGAACCGCACTATATTTGTATGAGGCTGAATTCATTTCCTTCTAATATTAAACGTGGATCTTTCAATTCGTTTTAATTGTATATTGATGAATTTGACAGCTTTTGTGTTTGTTGGTCATATTTTGACTGACAAATTAGATCTGATTTTAATGGTAGCCATTAATTTATGATTCCTTAATTTTGTTGGCATTTCGGGAATACCAAAACTTAACTAGCACCTAGTTTATAGATATCTGATTATTTTTCTGTAAAAGCCTATATGAAGTTAAAAGCGCACTCTGCAAACAAAATGTGAAATGTAGCACCTATTTGTAATTAACTTGATTCAAATAAGCCTGAAATGACAAAAATTTTAATATGCATAATTCCAAACTATAGATTTCCAGTTACATATTTAAGAGATGCCTAAATTCAGGATATTTTTCTCCCAGATCAGAATTTTTGCAAGCTTTATCTTAGCTACAACGTTTGTTAATTTGCAACATTGGCTGATTTTAATATCTGTTTCGGTGGTATAGATAGTTACGACTATACGGAACATAAAGAACTTTGCATAAACACTATTTTTTTAAAATGGCCATTTGAAATGTAATAACTTTGCAAAGTAGTATATAAAAGCTTACGTATTGTGCACATGCACTGTTTCTGCGATAAAAAATAGAAATTAATTAGAATATAATTGTTGAGTTATTTTTATTGGCAAATTTTTATCAGTGATATACACTATATGCGTACTAATTAATTTTCTTGTGTTTTCCTACCAATTATATACCAGGAGTTATACATAAAATGAGTTAACCCGTAAATGTTACACAATGTGTCTTATGTCCGTTATATTTTAATAGAAAGACGAGCAATAGAAGATGATAATTTCTCTTTTGAAACATATAAATTTATGTACTTAACTTATTTTTACCATCAACTATTTATCGGGTCAGCCAAAATGTGATATCATCTGTAATCTGTTACACCCCAATTCAACAGCAAAGGACAACATTAAAGTAAGTAAATATTGGATAAGACATTTACGTACACATGCCACATAATGCAAGCGTAAAGCATAAAGAACATAGTCGGTCCTGATGGTGTAGTGGTAACCACACTTGCCTCCTAAACCCAAGATACCGGGTTCAATCCCGGCCAGGATCAATGAATGTTAAATATGGCTTCCTTCGGAAAGGAAGTAAAGTTGTGGGCTCCGCGTCGTAGATTTACGGCACTAAAAGAACCTCAAATCTGAAAGAAGTCCCTGAGAAAAATTTGTCAGCCGTTTCAGGCCCTGAATTAAATGGAACGCTGGTGATCTGAGATCGTAGAATAATAACTTTTATGTTTTAATAAAGTATTGCAGCTCTAGGTGTTTCTACCTAATCCAACTACATGAACATTAAATATTGTGAAATATTTCTTCTCGGGGATCTTATTCTATTTACATTATATAAGTATAGGTATAATATTTATAATTTTGCTAGTTTTTATAGTTATCCCTCTAAATTGTTTAGCCATATCTTTCATGCTCCGTAGCTTAAAACATTAAATTGCGTTGTTTCGTTTTATATTTTGTAAGTTCCCTGCTTTTTTATTGGATAATTTGTATCCTGCCTTGACTCTAAATGTTTTTATATATGCTAATTATATTTTTCATCAGTTTCCTTCTGCTAGAATTCAAATTCTAATCTCACATAAAAATGCCGCCATCAGGACATAATTTTTGTTATTAATGATGAACTTTTAATTTCTATATCATTGTTAAAATCATTTCAGTTTTTCAGCATAGCAAACTTAAAGAATATACTAAATGAAGATTCTATTAATGAAATGTATTACTCTTTGAAACTGTTTAGAAAGATTCAATTTCTCGCATACTTAAAAGAGGATAATATTTGTATGTATTTTGAAACTAATTTAAATATAAACATGAAACTATGTTACTGTGGATAAACTTTCAGGTTTGTCATGCAAATGGCTCCAATTGAATTCCATCATATACGTATTATGAACTATATTAACTAACATATACGATTTATAAAACTAAACTTAAATTTAATAGTTGGTAATATCTATATACAGGAGTTTCATTTCAACACGTTACACCCTGAATAACTATGTATTTAAAATAAATTTAATTTCGCAATACGCATCATTTAAATATTGAAGGTGAAAATTATAATGGCACAGCCTTTTTATGGTTAAATTTAACAGGATGCAATCGCTATATGCTATTTATGTCATTAATTGGCAACGCGCACTATTGCTTTATTATTATTATTATTATTATTATTATTATTATTATTATTATTATTATTATTTAAGAGAATAATACTATAAAACTTCTGAAGACTTACTACACTAATTTTGTTTTGGTAAAACATATTTCAATCTTTTCTATGTAAAATAACCAAAGAAAAAATAACAACACTAAACTCATAAATATAACTGATATTCAATCCAACAATAAAGTTATCACAACTCTTAAAGAATTTAATCTTAATAATTCTCACACAATAAAAACAATCACATCATTCATAATATAGTAAAATTTTGTATGTCGTAACACCAGGAATATAATGTAAGCTCACCAGTTGGGATTTGTGAAATAGGCTAACGATAATATTAATAATTGTAATTTAACTCAAATTGTTTTTTCATCTACATCTACCTTCCAGTTTATTTTGTCCAAATTCAAATAACAATCAAATGACGGTGTGAAGATTAAAACCAAAGTTGATTAACCTATCTCAGCCACTACCATTTTGAAATTTTAAATTACTTCCCTATGATTAAATTTTAAAGAGGACTTAATATTATTACATCTTTTTATTTTCAATCTTCATCTGGCAACACGTAATGTTGTCGGTCCTGGTGGTGTAATGGTTACCATACTTGCCTCTAAACCCAAGATCGCGGGTTCGAACCCGGCTAGGACCGATGGATTTTTTCGGGGCGTAAAAATCCTAAGTATGGCTTCCTTCGGAAGGGAAGTAAAACCGTGGGTCCCGTGTCGTACATTTACGGCACGAAAAAGAACCTCAAGCCTGAAAGAGAGGCCTCTGAGCAAAATTTGTCGGCCGTTTCACGCCCTCAGTTGAATGGGACGCTGATGACCTGAGCTGTTGAAGAGCGTCCATAAATAAATCATTCAAAAAAAAAAAAACACGTAATGTTACTATCGTTGTTTCATTATTTATACACAAAATAAAAAATAGGGGATAAGTATATTATTATTATTATTATTATTATTATTATTATTATTACAGCTAATTTCGATACTCATTACTAATCTGCTTACATGTGTTCTTTCTTGTAAGGTATACCTCATTTTGAAAGATTTTTATCCCTCAAGTATGACTATTACATTATGTACAGAGTAAATTTTGTAGCCAAGTTTTATCTACATTGAAGCGGTTTAGTCGGAATCAACAATTACAGCCTTATTATAAAACTGTTTGTTTGTGGTCTCACGTTGGCACCAATTTTGAAGTGGTTTTGTAGATTGATTATTATTGGTTACTTCGGTATTGTTGCACACGCTTAAATGACAACATTTTCTCAAAGTGAATTACGCTATTTTGTTGACTCGTACTAAACAGGACTGGGAGAGGATTTTAATAGTGTAAATTAGCATGCGATGGGACACAATATATGCCTACTGTCATAATAACATCTTTCGCGTCCTCTCGTGTTGTGTACCATGGATATAGCTATGTCAATGCTAGGATCGATGCATTTTTTCTGGTGTAAAATTCTAAGTATGGCTTCCTTCGGAAGGGAAGTAAAGCTGGGTCCAGTGCAATAGATTTATGGTACGTTAAATAACCTGAAGCATGAAAGAAGCGGCCTCTGAACAAAATTGATCGGCGATTTCACGCCTGAATGGGACGCTGATGATCTAAAATGTTAAAGAGCGTCCGTATATAAACTAAATAAAGTAATTAAACTTAGATAATTGAATAGCACAATGCCACAAAAGGAGGAACAGATGCATTTGACCAAAAATGCACTATTTAATCTACCAATAGGAGCCTCAGAAGGTAACCTGTTACAGTTTTGTGCAGAATTATGAATATTTCGATGGTAAATGCATTTGGATATATTCGTCAATAGCAGAAAATCATCAGAATCATGTTTTGAGTTCACCATATCCCTACCATAACAGGTAATTGAACCATATCTCCGGAGAAGGATGAGCTTTCCACACTTCTCACAAGAGAGGTAAGACAAAACATTGCCAGGGTGTTCAAATATGAAATTTCAAAAGCACTAGGTGCTATAGCTAAATGGGCTAGTTGTGCAAAGTGCCCTAGAACAAAAGACAGGAAAACAAAAAACTATGTTGTGTAGCTTGTAGAACACCAGTAAGTAGTATTGCACATAAGAATTATTTGCAAACACCTAATGCAGTTTTGTCCAATTGTTATACATATTTAATTTTAAACACTTTTCTTAGTTAGTGTTATTCTTGAATTTGCTATTTCACACTTTGTTCCCAGAGTAAACCATGTAATTCAGTTCCAAATGAGTGATTCTCAAAATGACTGCATGTCGATTTTTGAAAATCAGATATATGGTAAAAAGGCTCCATGCAGAAACTTACATTGCAATAAGAGCCTGATTAAGTTCTAAATATAACTAAATATTAAATTTTTGTTTAGATAATTGCGATTTTTCATCCACGTCCTTTATAATTTGGAAAAAAGTAATGGGGTCTACTTGATCCCACCATACTAGTTGTTTTACAAAGAATGCACCATACTGGTTATGGCATATCTACAAATGTGTCTTCGAGAGACATTATATTGAATCTCTTCTTAAACCAATCAAGTTTATAATTTGATAAAATTGAAGGTTTTGTATTTTGTTTTTATTATCCCAATCGATAAATAGTATTCAAACAGATGCGCTGTTTTATTGTTTCAAACAAACCATTTGCACTATAATAGGAATCCATTATATCTTCGAAACCAAGATCAATTTCCATAGTTGAACTTGGTGTCCAGAATAGACGACATTTCCAGCATATGTTGTAACTGCACAATGACTTTCCAAACATCCTGTATATCAGATGACCTAAGTATTTGGCGACTGGGAGTCTAAGTGAACTAACCAGAGAGTCGCTAAATCTGACTTTGCATAACTAACCCATAATATATTTATATGTTCTTTCTGTTTCTTGAGCCTCTTGATACGTTATAAAATACTGGCCCCTTGTGAATTCCATGAAGAACAGAAGAACCTAAATGAAGTTGCAAGGATTGTAGCAGAATAAATAAGATCAGCAGTTCCGCAGTGACAGAATCAAGGGAGGGTTGTTTTTCAATCACTTGTGATAGCGAAATTATATACTTTGCAGTTAAATCATGCAGTGTTGTGAAATAATTTTAGCAATAAAAGAATGTACTCACTCAATGAAGTAAATGCTTCTCAAGCAAAATTGTTGCCCGTAAAGTGATATAAAACAAAATTTCAGTATCCTTATTTTCCATGTAAAATTTATATTAAGTAGCAAAGCAGTTTTTAAACTTAGGTGTTCATTTTTATGCTGCAAGGTAATATACGTAAAATTATTAACTGGGCGGCTCTTGAACTAATTATAATTTTTTAGAATTATTCATTTAAATATGAGAAAATGCTTTATTATGCATATTTATTGGGCGTTGATTGTATAAGTTGTAATTGCCAATTTATTCTCCCTCAAGCTATAGGCTTTACACCATGTGGGTTCTTTATTTGTTGTGTCCATCCTTTAGCTGCTAAATGGATGTTTCTTTTACCAATACGTGTATATTTTGCAAGAATAAGCTGGGTAGCTTATTCAGTATAGCCAGTAAACATAATTTTTACTCTGTGTTACACTTGTACCGAGCTTGATATTCCGTGTATATTGGTAGACTTTGGTATGAAAAGATTAAATGCACTCATTTAGTTATTCTAGATTAGTGTAGGCTATAGTGCAGATTTTTTCATCCTTTGTCTTTGTGTGTGGAATGTTTAAGGAGAACGAGTTGCGCAACACTGGGCAGTGTATCATCACTCACACTGAGCTCATCCATGTAAAGACTAACAGCATTTGTAAGAATATTTGACGGTAAGGCATTAACAGCAAACAAGTGTAGAGAATGTTTTCGAGGATTGAAATGTTCAAGATATAAATGCAGGACGTTTTGCAGTCAGTATAATTTCGATGGCTAGTTACCAAGATCTCAATTAGAGATTTCTCTGTGAGGTACCCTAAAAGAAGTAATCTTTTCCAACAATCCTTATAATAAAGAGAAATTAGAAATAGTGGAAGTACCGATATCATGAAGGACTAAAATACAACATCGCATTCGATTATATCCACATAGTGATGGCGAATATTTCCAAAAAAAAAAAAATTAATAACAACATACTTCTAATGAATCAGGATACGCACGTTTTTATAGTGTTTAACGCCGTTTTTACTGCTGAGATGTCAGAGGCGGTTTACCACTGATGATGAACGAGATGAAAGGTAAAGAAATTAAGAAAGAAAGCGTACCAGGCCTCGGTTTAGGGTACCTCCCCGGCATTTGGCATTTAAAAGAACTAAGAAATATCTGGAAAAAACCTCAGTCTGAGAGAACGATTCTTGTGGAATCGAGCTCCATAATTTCCTGCCTTAACAACTTCAACTACCCGTATCGTATTACACATGGTTTTAATTCAATACATGTTATCTTAAATATTCTGATTTTCGGGAGTTTTAACAGAGAAAATCACCTTGTATCTCTTTGTTGAGTTTCTAATGTGTTCACTTTTTAATATTTACATTTTTTCCTATATCATTTTACAAATCCATTGCTTCGATATGGTGTTAGAGCCATGTTTTAGTTTCCCATATATTTTAATTAAATTTATGATAGAATATATCTTATATTAAATATTCGCTGTTTTATACCTGTAATAATTGATTTTTTTTTTAAAATTTGGAAGAGATTTATTTTATACATCATAAGGTTTTAGTTTTTCCATTCAGTATTAGCATTAGCACAGACCATCCCTCTACTATCAGAGATATACCCTCTCTGAATTTCATTTCGGTGCCACTGCTGCATTCACAAATCCTGACCTACCTCTGTGTGAGAAAGTGATACGGCATGGATAAAACCATCTTATTTTCCCACGCCGCCTGGGTGCCTGTCGATGAGCTTTGCGCAGTTTTTTGCAGCTCTCTGTGAACTTTATGGTACCATGCGGTTAGTTTAATTCCCTTTTCTTATATGCTATTCTATTCATAGTGAACCATAATAACAAAACTGCCTATTCCCATTTTGTTAGTAATTTTGCCTTTTGTTATGCATTGCCTTTCTTTGCAAAGTTCTGTTCCTTATATATTTACTTCCTATTCCCTTGCAACCAGAATTTTTATTTGTATTGGGTTTTAGTGCATCATGTGAGTTAATATTTGTTCACATTTATGGAGTTTTCTCGTTTATTACACCCCGAAATGTTTTCACCTTTCTATTTTATTTCTAAGGAAATTGCTGCAATTTTTTTTTTCTTTTTGCTTCCCCAATGCTTTGCTACTCCATTCCATTATTCCACCTGATCTAATTATCATAATAAACGAAGCTCTTTGTATTCTTTCATCACCCTTGCCGCCCATTCATTTTCTATATTTATATAAAAAGCTCACACATTGTAAGGGTGTAATCAATGCATGATATGCAGATGTAAGTTGGCTCTGCTATAGTGATAGGATCTAACAACAAACTTCAAGTTCAGTAAATTATTAAGTTTCTAACATTTGTGTGAAACTTTTTTCAAGTTATGAGCATGGTTTCACCAATCTCAAAGCTTTTTGTTATGATGGAAACCATAACGTTTGCCTCATACGCGTACCTTATATCCTCACCCACTAGTGAGTACTGAAGAAAACTTAAAATTAGCCAAAACTACTGCTTATATCAACATTGGCCTCTTTCTGTTGACCTTAAGGTGAAAGTTTTTGGTGAACATTTGAAAAAAGTTCAGCATGTACTTTCTGAATAAAAGGTAACTTTGGTTCATGACTGAACGGTTAATAATTTTTCCTGCTGACGCATTTTAAATATCCAGTAGACATTTAAATAACCCTATGCAACACTTTAAACTCTAATTTAATATTTTTTCTCAACAAAACCACATTATTGCATCTGCTAAATGCTTCTTGAGGAATTTATTTCACCCATTTGACTTCATATATTTGGTCAATTAGGCACATATATGCATAAGTAGTCTTGAAAAGTTAAGTTGAATTATATGATATAGAAAATAACATTACTACTATCAGTTAAATTTTCTAAAATAATAAACATTTCAAATAAAATGGAAGAACAAAAATACTATGTCAATTCAATTACTTGAAATTTAAAATCGCAAAATAAATTTCTTCACAAAGATAAATCAGAAACGAAAAAATATAGAGAGAGAGCTCACTTAAATTTCACTTAGGGAGACAATTTTTAATGTTAAAATTACTAAAATTATCACGAATTTTTTAATCAATTTGGTTGAAATTTTGAGTAGTAAATTTTCACACCATGACGTATAAACCTTTTCATTGAATAAAAATTTACAGAAGTTGGAAACATTAGTAACATTTTACATTAAACTTTTGGAGATTTTCAGTTTAAAGCACAAGGCGTCTTTGTATACGAGAAGTTCATCTTTAATTAAAGTTGAATTTTATTTTCTGAAATTACTATTAAGTTTAGTTTAACTTTTTTGATTATGCTTTCCCGCATAATTTCTGATTTTCTGATTTCTCAGAGGGAATTTTCTTGCACTAGCTTTTACAGACTACCGATAACGCTTTTCAGTTCTTTCATTAATGTTGAGTATCCTTTCTAAATCTCTCATGCCTTTTGAAATCAGCATACTCTTAATTCTAAGAAATAAAATTAGAGTTATGCAAAGTCAGCTCCCAAATATTGATCATGATTAATATAAATAAAACTGTTTTATTTAAAGTTGTTAGTGCTTTTAATCTTTTGGAAGTTTCAAGATATATAATCATTTTTATTATCATCATTGTGTTGGAGGCAAACATTTATAATCTTATGCATATCATGATATTAAGTCTCACTTGCACCCTGCTCATGGACGTTCATTGTAGTAAATTGTTGTCACAATAACCATACAATGCAATTAAATTGTCTTACTACTGTATAGAATACATACCTATAGCCTCAGCAAGAAAGCAACAATACAAATCTTCGCAAGAGAAGTGGCATGCATCATTAACCTTAAAAGCGTATCTGCATTTATTACCTGTAACAAAAAGAAAAATGTTTAATTTAACAACTCCATCAAGCTTAAAGTTATAATCCGTCATGAAAGCACAAGGGAAATAAACGGTAGTTGCCGGTAATTTCCCAGTAATCATTACTAAGTACGGCAATTCAGAAAGGAGCTCAATTTAATTTGATAATTGGGGGAAAAGTGAATTAATTTAAAAGGATGACATCACAGTACTAGCAAATTGAATATATTAACCTTTCTAAGATAAGTAATGTACAAAGGTAAGACGGAGTTGGGAAGTCAGAAGACATTTAGTAAGTTTATAGCTTAATTAGAAAAAAGGAATATGAAGTTTTGGGGTAAGGCACTGAGAATTCCCGAGTCCCGTTTCATAAGAACTCAGGGGATATCGCTAGATGTTACAACTTTATTGCTGTTTGTGAAAGTTGTATGGGCTGTCATTGAAGCAAAGTGGTTTTGCACTTGATAGCAGTTACATTTTCTTCATGGAACTGCATGTTCTTGATTTATATGAACGTAAAGTAATATAAACTTAAGAATGCTTCAACAATTGCTTAATGTCACTTTAACATAAGGCAATTAGCTATATCAACACCTTAGTCTCCTATAAATTTATTCAAAATATTTGCAACTGCCAGTTTTTCATGCTTTTATTCGCATGCTTTCAGATTAATATTATTATAACTTTCAAACATCATAACCCACAAAGTTTAGTTTCTCGACATAGTTACTGCATCGAAATACTGCAAATTTTAGGTGAGTATCCCAGCATGATTCCCTGAGTCCTATGGTGGAACAAGTCTTTTTTCCAATGATGACGACCCCGTCAAAAGACGCAACATGTACAGGATGTCCAGGCGAAACATCCATGATTTCAAATTCTAATTTTAAGGAAACTATTAGTCCTAGAGATTTATAATTTATGGTGTCATGTAAAGCAACTCAAAATGCTTTCTGTTCAAAATGTATGCACTTCTATCTGGACTCGATTAGTAGCTCTCAAAGTCGATAAGTCGATAATAGATCTTAAAGCATGGGCGCACTAGCATGTTCGGAGTGACTGAGTTGATGACTGCCGTAATTTTCTGGTGAGAATTAGCAAGATCACGTATAGGTGCAACGTGGATTATCTTTCACATAACCCCACAGAAAGAAGTCCAGAGACGTTATGTCTGGAGATCGCCGTAGTCAAAAAGTAGGTTTATCGCATTCTATCCATCGAGTTCTGTACAAAAAACAGCTGTGATACAGCAAATTGATCGAGAATGTCAAGAAAATGACAATTTATTGTTTTCTCCATTAAGAAAAACAGTCCAACAATTCTGCCATGCCCCATAGCATACCGTACATTCAATTTTCCTCGCCCCTGAGTACTGTGAAAACAGACAACTTTTAGAGTTGCTGTACAAGACACAGCAACCCCCAAATCTCTAGCAGTAGTAGTTTTCTTAAAATTAGAATTTGAAATCAGGGAGGTTTTATATGGACGCCCTGTTCACTGGTCCCATGAGAAACCTCTATGTATCCGATCGATGAAAGTGAAAAATTGCTTTAGTGTCAACAACTTTTGTGGGATAGACCACATCTAGAAATTTTTTCTCCCAGTGTCTTCTGACGGGCTAGAGATTTCTGCGCTTCCCCTTGAGAAATTTAACACTGATAGGTATGTTGGAGAAACTTTCTCTGGCAGTGGTGACGAAGCATTAACTTCAGTTGTCCCCTAATTGGAACGTACTTGTACATATATGTGTGGGTAAAGAATCTTGAGAACATATTCTGGCGTACTGCAAGAGGACGGAAGAATGGAGAAAGAGATATCTACTTGCCCCTTTTGTTAATGGGGGGAGAGTGCAGTGGCAGTGCTGGACTTTGTTGGCAGATGGGAAAGAGGAGGAAAGAGTAGGTAAATTTTTAAATTAAGTGAGACAGCTCAGGTCGGAATATGCAGACAATCGGTGAAGGGCATAGGAGAACATAAGTCACATTATTTTTCGAATTATTTGAACATATATTTTAGGGAGTGTAAGGTATTTACTTTTGAACAGTTTTATTATTGTTTATTTTATTTATATATTTAAAATGTTGTTTCCATTATATACTTTTATTTATTTATTTCATTATATACTTGTTTGTCTCTTAAGAGTTAAATATTGGTTTGTATATTTTCATGTATTTCCTGGTGTTTTGACAAAGCACACAAGGTTCAGGACCCCTGCTATATTTGTATTAATATACTTTGTAAATAAATACACTACTGCTACTGCCACCACCAGCATCACTACTACTACTTTTGCATACAACATTTCGTTCTTGCCTATCCGGACAGATGAATCGGACTCAACAGACGCACCCTATGGCCTGCTCCCTGCAGCATTTTACCTCATCGGAGTTCTTTCTAAGGTACATTCTGAAGGGTCCAGGCCTTAAATCGTAAAGGATACGAGCCAATTGTATCCACATAAACACGAAAGTACTATTCCACCAGCATTTGCGAGACAATGATGTCATTTAGAGCATCTCAATGACACAGTTGTGGTCCATCTCTATGTTTTAGATCATGTGGTTTTTACAGTCTGGATGCAAAGTTTTTCTTGGTTTACCCAATGTATGACGTTCTCATGAAGTTTAACTATAACTGGTAACTGGTGTTTCCAGTTACACTATCTTGGATTTCCTCTCTTTGTTCAAAGAGAGAAGAAATACCAGGGTCGAGTATGCCACGTTCAAAAGGACTGCGGCTGCAGGGTTAATAAACCCAAGGTCTTTTATATCAGGGGGGCTATGAACCCGAAAGAAGTTGTACTGTTAACCTTTAGACTAGTCAATGTCCACAAACTTTTTTAAACCTTCAAAAATAGCGAATGGAACGTGTAGCAGGTGAACTTAAAACAGCCAATGGAAAATGTATGTTTGAATTTTTAAAAATAGGCACGTAACCTACTCGCGTGATCCCCTTTGGCGTCGTTAAGGCAAAGATTACTTGATTTGAATTTAATATATATGGGAGCGTTTGCTCAGCTAGGGCACTCATAAGTTTAACGTTGCTGAGGAACCAGTTCACAGAATCAGCTCATAAAATGATAACAAGTTCTACATCGCACGCGGTCACGTAGTTTCGACATATCAGTTAGGCAGTTTTTAAATTGAGAAGTAGTTATCAATTACTCAGTTTAGTTGCGCAGTTAGGTATTTTTCAATTTCACACACAGCGGCACTCATCTGTCAATTCCACTCTCGGCAGCTACGTTTGTGTTCGACAGAGCTAAGTCTATCGTACGCAAAACACCAGAGGACGTAAAATAAGAAATAATAGAAATAAGCATCGCATGCTTATTTATACTATTGAACTCCTTACCCAGTCCTGTTGGGCACGAAACAACAAAATAGCAGGATTCCCCCCTGAGAAATTATTGTCATTCAAGCATAGGCAACAAATACGAAGCGACCATTCATCAATTTACCAAAGCCCTTCCAAATTGGTACCCAACCTGGGACATTTAGCCGGAAACTACTAAACTGCTTCAGTCTAATTCTTAATTCTTAATGAAACAAACATAAATTAATTTCAGGTGCTTGAGATAACTTTCGTTTTGAGATACAACAATATCGAGGCTATGAGAAGAGCAACCGACTCGACAAAACACTATGCTTTAATGCACGAGACTAGTAATACATTATAGATCAATTGTACACGCTTAACATATAATCCATAACATTCGCGGTTCCGACGTCAGTGGATATTCCTAGTTTCCTGATTAAGGTATAACTTATGCTCCAAAATTATGACATTTACTTGAATTAAAGTAAATTGCTTACAATATACAATTTTATCTGTGTCCTTTCTGTTGGACACTATTGACAGGGTAAATTTGGATGTCCGATTGCCTAACGTCATATTTCGTTAGTTGTTTAACTCGGAGTTTGTTGATTTTTGCAGGGTTGTACACATGTCAATATTCTTATTTATTTCCCTGTGTGGCCAAGTTTTTCTGTCTAGACAAAACTATAATGTCCCTTCTTAATGTGAATTTGGTCGTATTTTATTTATCACAACAGAGTGGTAACTGCTATTGACGTTAAACGCAATAAGAACTTCCAATGCTCAAGAGTTCTTCATATTTTACATACACAAAATTTGGTTAACCCAAACCTGAGTGAACAGGTTTACTCACTGGATCAGTTCCATATTTTCATAGTAAATTGACATTGATAGAAAAGAGGAGGGAGAAATGCTGTGAGGGAGAAATGGCTGGAAAATACATACAAAAGTTATATTTATTGTCAGATTAGTTAATTTCTTGGGAGAGAATTACATTATTGATGGATAATAGAAAATACAATTATTTGAAAAAAAATTGTTTATTTTTATTACAAATTTTCGTTTGTTTATTTACTACTGTATTTTAAACCTAATATAAAGATAGAATATAATAGACATATATGTAGGGTCCTCATTCCCCTATGCAATTTACTATGCCCACGGTAAGTTACTTCGTAACGTCCTCGCCCTTGAGGGAAATCATGTTATCATAGCGTGCACTTTTTGTAGATGAAATCACAGCTGCAGGCGGAGGGGGTTTTCCTTTCACTGTTATTGATATTAGATTGATTGTACAAAAGTTATCGAGACTGAAAATAAATGTAAAGTAATCCTAAACAATTCTCAGGGGTTGAATAGTCTATAACTTTGCTCAATCCTATCTTATCAGTAAACAATTGACTTAGATAGTATGATGAATTATTTTTAGCTCTTAAAATACGGTCTAAAATTAAGAAATTTGCATTATAAAACTGAAAATGTGCATTGCAATTTTAACACCCAATTATGAATCTAAGTCATTAAATTTTACACACACAATTTCTATTTTATTAACTCAGTTTTTTCAAGTAAAAATACTTGTAGTGCCATTTACAAGTATACTATTTAATGGAATACAGCTAATATACAATCCCCCCCCCAAAAAAAAATTGAATATGGTGCCTGAAAAAAGCAAATATAAAAATACGATTTTCATTATAAGAAAAATAACAATTTTACTATATAACTGATAAGTGTTTCATTTTTCAATTAACTACTAAAATAATTTCTTTCTATAAACTTTAAATGACAACATGATCTGGTTTAGATAACTAGGGAAAAATAATGATCACATTCTTTAACATTATAATAATTTATTTCCCGTAGTTTTCCTCACAAATTACAAATGTCTTATTCAAAATGTCCACCAAAAAGTTATGTTTTGTAATCATAAGTTTAAAGGAAAATAAAAGATCGTTCCATACCCACAGGTGTAGACAATTCAATTCAGTTTTGTTTCCTGTCAAAGTATTTGTCATTCTTACAATAATGTAGCTCCAAAAGAGTAAGAACAGCTGGGGTGGTAATGAGGAAGAGCTCTCACTGCCTTTAAAATGCCCCAAAAGCTCGCGACTCACTAGAGCCTCTCTCCACTAAATGCTGTTGCCTGTCTGCACGTGGTGGAGCATCTTTAACTAAAGGCAGCGGTGCGAATGACGATGAATCAGCGCCATAAAACTAGAGCTCAAGAGTTTAGTCTTGTTGGCAATCTATTGTCACATGCCAGGATTTCCTGGGGTTTGGGGGAGTGACGTGGGGAAATAACTCAGCTGGTAGAGATTAATTGATACTAAAAATTATTCAATATAAAAAGGTATGAATATAGTTTTGTCATGATGCCTAACGCTCCAATTAAGTACAAAGCAAGTCAAGAGGCGCTAGGCCTGAGCTGTGATTAAATACAAAAGAATACAGACATCTTACCCTTGGAGGCCTGTCACAGACATGGCTTGGTGTAACGGAGATCGGGTCTCCTTGGCCCTCGCGTACACCGGAGGATATCGGAAGAACGAATGCAGAGCGACTCCCTAGGATTTCACCTTTTACCATTCAAAACTCTGGCCCAATTTGTATTACGAATGCTCTTAGTGTTATCGATGCGTGTTGAAAGCCCTGGCTTAGTATTTTCTCAACGCCTGAGAGATGTAGTAACTTCAATTACACGTGCCCATTCTTGCTGACGCTATGAATATTTGCGTTAAGTAACGTTACGTACATCGATGTATTGCTGTTTGTCGTCTTTGTCTTTGTTATTAAACGTTACTCTTTTTTCACACCAAGCTGTGAATGTGACACTATCTAGGAGAAAGTATTTCTAAATAAAACCCGGTTCCCCAGAGTGGGTTTTTGTGCTGGGATGGTAACACTTTTCTCACTCATAATCTCCACATGAAGAATAACCTGATTACTTTTTCTAGGACTAGAAATTTAAAAAATTATTGAAAATAACTGGAGCGCTAGGAGAATCTTAAACAAAGAAATAAAACTAGAAAATGAATTGAAAGGAACCAAAGTAGACAAGGCCACACATAAAATCTGAAACGGAGAATAGTTAAGAGGTTCTTTGGAATTATAAGATTATATTAGGATATGCAATGGAGTAGATAAAGAAAAGAGAGCTGCTGCTCTACTGGCCCAAAAAGATTAAGAAATAAAATATAAAAATATAAATGAACGGTTAATACAACTTGAATATAAAACACGAAGGAAAACTGTGATAATATTAAGAGTATATGGTCCAGAAAAGGGCGGCATGAAATAACTGAATGTTATAGTGAACTTCAAACACTTTTAAATACAAGTGGCAGAACAGAAACAACTACGTTACCATTGCCGGTGAATTGAACACTAGGGTGGGAATAGCCCCTTAGGCGAAACTGCGGGAACAGTGGAGAACAAACACTAAATGATAATAGAGAGCATTTAATTGCCTTTGCATTATTTTTCAGGCATAATGACCCACATAAGTGCACTTGTGCAGCCAGAGGCAAGAGGTCCATAATCGATTATGTAATTTCCAATAAGAAAACATCTTATATACACGATACCCGAGTTTATGGAGGATATGATATAATCTCCGATCAATATCTGCTGATTTCCAAAGTAGTCTTGCTTAATAGATGGCTAAAGCCGTAAATTGTGTCAATTGTTCCAGAAGAACCTTTTAAAGTTAATCTGTTTATGGGTGAAAGTATAAGAGTACTTTATGAAAAAATGTATAGTAATTTGCTATCTTATATTGGCCATATCTAGAAAGGGAAGAAATAAAGAACAAACTAATTCAATGAGCAACTGAAGCACTGGGCGGGGGACCCAAAAATAACAGATATTTACACTTTTGGAATGACAAATATTAATGTTCTACCTTTAAAGACAATAGCAAGTAGACGTTGGAAATATTCTGTGGATCATGGACATTAGGACTTTTTGGCGTCTTATTTCTGTTTGTATGTCGTCACGATAATTGTTCAGGTATGCAAACACTGATTTTATCTTGATATTTGCGATCTTTTCATGATTTCCGACATTATTTTAGCTCCTTGATTGCATTTGACTATAAATTATTTTGGCTGGAAGACGTGCTTGTTTCAAACCGAAATTATAGTTATTTATTTAAAGAAAACATATGGACACAATTGCAACATAATATTCCGCCAGGGTCGAAGGATCATTTAGGGATTAAAAATCTTGTGTATGATTTCCTGTGGAAAGGTAGTAAAGCCTTTAGTCCCTCGTCGTACATTTACGGTACGCAAAAGAACCTAAAGCCTGAACGAAGAGACCTCTGATCAAAATTTGTCGGCCGTTTCACACCCTGCAAGAATGGGATGCAAATGGCCATTGGTGTCTTTAAATAAAATAAAACTATAATATTGGAAGAAAACTATAACAAATATAGAGCTATGCACGTATGATGTAAAAATTGTAAAACTAGAACCGTATTCAAAGTTGGTTTACAGGACGTATTTCCACATACACAACTTTCAATTTATAACAATGTGCAGTGTGCTATATGATTTTTATTTCACATTATTTTCAACGTTTCTAACTAGGGAAATATAGAAAATTCCTAAAAATTCGAATGTAAACGAATCTTCATACGGAACATTTTATCATTTTATATTATTTATTTATTTTAACATTTTATTTTACAATAGTGTGTATAAGGGGCTCGCTAGTGAGTTACCTCCCGTCCATTGCTAGTTTCAGGTGACTGCGGGTGAATTGCTCTGGGACAACTTTTAAATCTTGCGTGTTATTTATAATTACACTGATATCGTGGGGCGCAAGCGCTACATTATTTACTGCAGGAATAAATAACAGCACATGTGACTCCACTGGGTAGAATCATTAAAACGCACACATTTTTATACCACGTACATAAAATAGCGCTCTTATGTAGCATTCATTCTCTTCACGCAGTTTATTTGTGTACAAACAAAACTGTTTAGGTGTTGTAAATTCTGGTGGCGGCTCTGTTGTATAGCTTGGTGACAAACCATGAATATAATGATGTTCCTAAATTTTGGTAAATACAATTGGAAATGAATGAAAAACTGCAATAACTAATGTTATTATGAGTAAGTTTGGATTTAGGCTTTCATTGGTTACCAGACTTTTAGACAAACGGTGATATAATTATTTCCATTACGGGAGAAAAATACGCATTTTCCCCATTGTGCAAGTATGATTTCCAAAACCATTATTATTTCCTTTCTAGATGATGTAATTTCAAAACAAGGAGGATTATTGTACAATGCTCTGAATTACTGCGCTCTTATTTCATATACCGGGTGTATCACCTAACTCTGAGACCTATTTTCGAAATGAAACAAAATGTGAAAAATTTAGTTATGCAGGAATTTACGTGTGCCAGAGGCTCGCACAATGGGAGGGAATGCACAATCCAAGAGATTAACAAAAGTATAGCTTTCAACCCAAAGTTACAATTTTTAAATGGAGCATATATGTTTTTTCTAGCAAACTGAAAACCAGAGGTTCAATTATGAACTGAATTGATTTCACTGCTCTAAATCTCATACCTTCTGAAATATGTAAATTTTAAAGAGTGTCAATGGATGTACTGCTTATGACCTTATGCATGAGTGCAGTCTGTACATAGAGTATGGGTTGCTTGTCTCTGTACTAAAAACATGCAGTAAACAAACCATTATCGTCTAGTGTTTCCTGATCTGGTTGGCTGTATTGCTAATCAGAGTAAGACAGGGAAATAGTTCGCATTGTAATGCATTTTAAGGTTCCTATTCTCAGCTAATAAGAACTTTCCACAATGATATTTGGAAGCAATTGCAAGATAATAATGCATTTCTAAATAGTAATTTCTCTACGGATGAAGTTTCGTTCACAAATCACGGTAATGTGAATTTGAGGAACATGCTCTACTGATACGTGTATAACTCCCATTGGTTTCACTTGGCGTTACAAGCTGGATCGAATCGAACTGCTGAAAAGAATCTCTTGCTGCCGGAGGAAGGAATATCTTGCTATTAGTCTCCATTATTAGGCGCGTGAAATATTGTAAAGTTGGGAAATGTGCTCTTATTCCAATTCCGAACTAATTTATATATACACGCATTAATCTAATCTGTCCGCTAACCTGGGGCAAATCCTAGAAATCCGTGAGCCCGTGATTTGGTGAGTAAATCATTGTAATTTAATGCAAATCTCCGGCAGAAAAAACACGCAGAAGGTGAAGTATTTGAACACTCTATTCTAACTTCACAAGTATAGCGTAATGCTCTTAACTGCTACACTATTACGCTGTTGATTCTTAAGCGTTATTATCTAGCTAATGGCTCACTACCTTCGGCTCTCTCCGCCGGCGCTCGTTCACGAGACTAGCAGCAAGAGATTCCTCCAGCAGCTCGCCAGATTGCATTGTGCTGCATTTGATCCAGCTTCTAACGTCGAGCATTGGATTCGCGAGGTTGTAGACCGTCAATGTTTGTTGCGGCATTATTGGCAACCAGGTTGTATTTTCCTACTTTTATTAGGGAACATTAAACGGACAACGATACGCATTATTTCTGCAGACACTTTAGCCCTTCTAATGGAGAACGTGGGATTGGAAACGCGTGTATCAATATGGTTCCAGCATGATGGGTGCGCCGCACACCCCGCATATGTTCCTAGAGAAGTTGTGGATGCAAAGTTTCCAAATCAGTGGATAGGACGGTCGATCCTGTGAGATGGTCGCTCTGTCCCTCTATTTGACGCCATTAAACTACTTTCTCTGGGGCGCAGTGAAAGACAGAGTATTAGGAACTCCCAACGGCACTAGAGAATATGAAACAGCATATAACCGCGAAGTGTGCTGCAATATCTGTAGAACACTACACTCTGTGCAACGCTCGCTCGTTCAGTCTCCACAAGTGTATTGAACCAAACGGTGTTCACTTTGAACATCTGCTGAAGTGACACCTTTTCATCAGATAAGACGCTACTAATTATTTGTGAGTGCGTTTTCTGTGCCGATACAATTTACAAACATGAAATTTCTTTGAGCTATAGGCCACTATTTTGTTTCGGAAATTGAAACCAAATCTAATATCACTAATTGTACCTTAGTTCTCAGTTCGATAGAAAAAACATACATATTATATTTCAAAAAAGTAACTTTGAATTGAAAGCAACATTTTTTAAATTTTATTGAATGTGCATACCTTCCCAATTATGTGAGCCCCTGACATTGATATATTCCTGCGCAACTAGATTTTCCACATGTTGTTTCATTTCGAAAATAGTTGAGGTCGAAAAGCTAGATGAGACACCCGGTATATGACTTAAGAAACATAGCTCTATTAATGCAATAATGCTAAAGAAAAAGTATTTAAAAGTATATAAAACGATCCAGAATACCGCTTTTTCAATGTTTTTTCTCCATTTTATTGGAATTGGAGGTTTTTACATAATTATCTGCCTTTTTTGAAAACTAATGGGCTGAAGGTACTTGCAAAACAATTAACAATTTAGGCATTAGAATTTTGTTCACACTAATGAGAGGCATTGTAATGTGTTGCAATATCTTTTATTTAAGGTAACTCTTCATCATTTCTATGACTCAAAAAATTAGCAATGCAAGTTTCGTTAAATTTTTTTTCTGGGGTATTGTGGCCTGTTTTATAAATATCAAATGAGTATTTAGTAAGTGTAATAATTGTTTTAATGGAACTTTTTCTGCTCTTTTCTCAACTTCTATTTCATCTATTAGAACGTCACATACATTTCGTAATTTATCTGCTCCTAGTTATAACATTATTTTTTTAAATTTAAGTTCCAGGAAAGGTAACTTCTAAATTTGCTTGTAATTGATCGATTTTTGGAAATTTCACCAGATGCAGATTTATTCTTTGAACGAAAGTAATTCGTATTTAATGGAACATTTAATGTACTCAATATTCTCAACCAGACAGCTTTGTAAATTGCATATTTCAAATTCACCACTCTATTACTGGCATTTGGTGCCCTAATTCAGCCAGTGATTTACTGTTTTCAGAGCTGGAAAAAGAAAAGAAAATCAATTGATCAAGCCTATATGCTGTGCGATTAGGCCTTTTCGATATTCTGAGCACCATTCTCTATAAACTTCTATGAATTTCTGCAGCCGACATGTTCTTGGCATTCTGAAATCTAATAATATTATGGGTCTTCTCTTTGGACCAGTTCTGCAGTAGACACACCCCATCTTGTAGGAGCGATTACTGTTAAACAATTGTGCAAAGTGTTGAAAACTTACACCAAGCGAGGCCAAAAATGTCTAATAGCCGTTTTGAACTAGCCACAACTGAACTAATATTATATTTGTGCAAACTTACCTATAGTAAGACTCTTATATTCATTATTAATGAAGAATGTGCTGTACGAAATTAGGCCCAAAGGCAATATTTGGAGTGCATTCATACCCATAGTAGACTCTGGTGATCTTGTGGTGACCATACTTGCCTCGTAAATCCAAGGTCAAAACCTGGCCAGAGTCGATGGATTTAAAAGACGTAAAAATTTCAAGCATGATTTCCTTCGGAAGGAAATCAAAGCCGTTGGTCTTCTGTCAGAGATTTACGGCACGTAAAAGAACCCGTAGTGTGCAAAAATAAGCTCTGAGCAAAATTTATCATCCGTTTTTCGTTCTGAAAGAAATGGGACATTAATGACCGAAGACGTTAAAGAGCGTCCTTAAATAAATCTCACTAACTGCTTCTAACTTTATACCCATCTTCTTAGCCTACCTTCAAAAGGCCTTGAAGCCATTGCCGGACATAATTAATCTGAAACTAATGCATATACTTTATTACAGAAGCGACACATACGTCATTTTATTTTTCGTGCAGAAATTTGATCTGATGTGACTTGGGAAATTCGGCAATATGAAGTTCCATAACAGTTTGACCTAAACCGGTTTGTTGCCTTGGAAATTGTTCTAGCTTTTGAAATTATTTCTGGTATATTAATTTTCTTCCGATTTTAATAAAACAACCTATTTCCTCCTGCCTGGATTTTATGTTGTCAAATTTGGTAATAGGAACATCCGATCAATAGCAAATATAATGTACCAAATTGCTTGAAATGGTCACAGTTTTAGCATAATATGTTTAAAGCCTTCAATGCTACTCGAAAACTGATCACACACATAAAGAAATAGGCAAAACAGCGAAAGTGTAAGATGTGATGACATATTTAATCACTGGACAGGCTTATGATAAGCAAACATGAATAGAAATTGGAGAACTTTGTCCTAGCAGAGCAAGACGTAAGTTAACTTAGTTGTATAGTAAATAGTTCACTTTCTGATAAAATGTTAATTGGAATTTAGCTTGCAGTAGAACGCAATGGGCTCTGGTTAGCTTGTATTGCTATTGATTAGATATTCTTCATATATTTTCACGGATCATTTTATATGCAGTTAGTACCTAAACACAAAGATGAAAGCTTTTATATCTTCCTATTTTATGTTGAAAAGATATGATTTTGAAATTATATTTTATTCAAATGGTATAAAGTGTATATAATTTATTTGTGTGACTCACTATACTTGTGCGTTCCATAATTACTCCAGCTCTTATGTTGTTCATTTAAAAACCTATATTAAGTTTTCTTCTTTTTCGAGCTTGCTTAATGAGATATTTTAAGATTTGAATATAATTAGCAACACAGCTGATACGATTAGTTAAAAACATTAAAATATATATTGATATAATATATTTATATATTATATATTATTTATATTTATATTATTTTACCTGCCTTATTATTGATAATGCGAATCTTTATTTACCTAAAATCAAGGCATGACAATGTACAACGGTATAGGAGACACACTAGGGCACGAAATTTACTGCCTCTTGGGTATAACTGCCAAAGAGAAATGTTTGGGTAAAGGCGAGCTAATCCCACGTAAAGAAAATAAAATATAAGCAGAAAGTATCATGTTATTTGTTGGTCAGGGCAACGCTAATGATGGTTGTTTTACCGGGGACATTTCATAACCTCTAGTAACAGTGACAGTGTGATTACATATAAGCAGGCATCATATTTCCGTTGTGGCGTTGTATATGAGGGTTGTTATTTTCTGTTCTGTGCTTCTCATGCTAGAACAGGAACTATGGGAATCAAGTAACGCATCCAGCCATGGCGTTACGTGGCAACTCAACCGTACTGAACAGATTAAATTGAGTTTTAGGGTTATTGGGTGTTGTATCAGGGTACTTCATTCAGTTTCCCTGTTCCATCTCGTTTTCTCGGTTGTTTTGGAACTTTCAGCTCTAATTTCTCCGTAAATAAAACGTAAGGTCTAGAAAACATGTATATCGAAAACTAACACGCAAACACATACACCACGTGAGTTAATCCTGCTAACATAAAGTTAAGTATTTACAAGTCAACGAGCAAGTTTAAATAGCTCCGAATCCTTATTAAACAGAAAAATCAAAGAAAATACTGAAGGATGTCCAAAGAATATTTTTATGGGAGAGCGAAAGTACTTTTAAGCTACCTTGTTATTAAATTATATTTGTAACGCTGTTAACCAAGCCTTATAATCATTATTGTATTACATACAATTATTATTGTATTACATAAAACATCAGAAAATCTTTAATTTAGCTTTTGAAAAAATGATTTTTTTTGATTGATTTATTTATGGACGCTCTTTAACATCTGAGGTCATCAGCGTCCCATTCAACTCAGGGCGTGAAACGGTCGACAAATTTTGCTCAGAGGCCTCTTCTTTCAGGCTTGAGGTTCTTTTTCGTGCCGTAAATGTACGACACGGGACCTACGGCTTTACTTCCCTTCCGAAGGAAGCCATACTTAGGATTTTTACGCCCGAAAAAATCCATTGATCCTGGCCGGGTTCGAACCCGCGTTTTGGGTGTAGGAGGCAAATATGGTAACCACTGCACCACCAGGACCGACTTGAAAAAATGAACAACAACGAAGCTGCATTAGAGATATTGTTCCCCCCCTTGCACAATCTCTTGGATATCTTGAGCTATAGGTATCAGGGAAATATCTGTCTTGACCTGCCTCTATGTCGCTTGCGTAAGCGTGTGTCTCACATAGTGGTCTTATACGTCCATCTGTCGTCCTGCATCCTCGCTATGTGATCTCCCCGTTTCCATTCATTCTGGCTACTTTTTGCGATGTCTGCTGTTGTCATTATTTGGGCTTATGCTTCGTTGGAGATTTTGTCCTTATTATTTGTTATTATAAATATCCTGTGTTCCATTTTCTTTCAGCTTATTTGCAGTGCATTCATCTGTTTGTTTGTAACCGACCACGTCTGGCATTACGGGGTATATGCAGGTTTCTAGTGTTTCGAATTTAAGCTTTTTGCTTATTTTTTTGTCGAACAGTATAAACTGAAGGGACCAGAAAGCCTTCCATGCTAAGGTTATTCTCCTGTTTATCTCTTTTCTCATCTTGTTCTTGAAGGAAATTAACTGTCCCGTGTGTGCATATTCCTTTACATATGATAAGAGTTGCTCCATCTACTGTGACTGCAGTCTTCATTATATTTGTCATTAACTGTGTTTTTGCCTTATTCGTTGATAGGACTGCCACTTTGTTTTGTGTGTTATGTAGTTTTAGCAACGTTTGTAATTCCCTTGGTGTTTTAGCACATAGTATCATATCGTCGGCAAATCTTAGAATCTTTAATTTACTGCCATTAATGTTGTTTATTCCGTAATGGCTGTTCCATTGCTCAGCCTGTCAAGGACTCTAATTGTTTGAAATCAAAGTGAGAATGAAAACCAACAAATCTTTGTCTTTGCCTATTTTATAACCAAGTATTTGTATTTTACATAAACTTTTCCGCGCATATTTATGAAAGACAATGTAATAATATAAACTGTTAAAGGCACCGTTGGTTAAAACATTAGTTCGAAGGCAATTGGAACATCGTAAGGTGCAGTTGGAATCTTGTTTGTGTCAAATTATCTAGATGCTGTTTAGTTCCGGAGTTTGGCTTTACTACCAAAAGAGAAGTTGAATACTGGCTAAACTTTGCAAGAAAATTGTGAATTAACTGCATTATAGAAATAAAATGAAACATTTCAAACATATACGAAGACTCTAAAACGGTCGATAACTTACAAAATTATTTCACCAAATTTCTTGGTCAGTATTAAATTAAATGCAGAGAACGCAAAATCATCCAAGGGATTTTTAACGCTAAATCTACATTTATTTCAGTAGCGCATATTTTAGAAACTCAACTATATAATTTTTTGAATATATCCATAAAATTATACTTGTTTTATTATATGTTTCACACTCTCTATATTCAGCCTTCGGCTGATCGATGATGCAGTTACAGAATATATAACTTTATTTGAAGTCTTCGGGTTTTCAGGTACAACAGTTATTTTATATGCATGAAGATGCAACAGTTGTGGAACTTTATATGCCAACTTACTGGGCTAATCGTGTTAAATAGTTCTCACGATAAGTTTCTAATCAACAACCTATATTTTATCAAGCTTTCTCTCCGTTATAACCCGGTTTTTGATCTCGATTTCTTGCCAATGAATACGTGAGTTTGAACTTTGAACCAATCTTAATATCGCGCTTTCGAGGTATTTCTACTGGGGATTTAGCACGAAATGTTTCTCCTACAGTGCTTGTACGGCTTATTTTGCACATGAAATCATAAATAAATTTCTTTGGTCTATATTTCCATCTCTGCATAAAGTATTAGAATGCTTTTCTCACCATTTAGTCCTAGATGTACATACACAAACAACGAGAAAAAGAAAAATGATATAACTTTACGATGTGTATTTATTGAGGTAAAATAAATTGAAGGTGACACTTGTTCCGGAGAGAGCTTTCAAATACGAGTATGTAAACCGGAAATGTGGACCAGGCCAAAAACTCATAAGTGTCATCACAGCTTTCCTGGCAGCGAAAGATTCTTTCTAAGGCCACGAAAGTTCCGATTCCTTTTTTAATTGTTTATGCGAAAAAACGTTATCTGTATTCATCTAAAAACCAGGTATAAAAGCTATTTGGAAATGTATAATCATTAAACGCGATACATCATGGTTTGTTAGTGAATTTCAGCACCATCCCTTTCATTTAGGAATTTAAATTAACTAGTTATGCTCTGATAGTGAAAGGCGACCTGCCGGGTGCCGGCATGTTGATCATATACTCCCCAGCAACACTACCCACTATCAATGAAGTCGTAAGACAGAGATAGAGGAGGCAGAGGTCACCACGGCAGGCCAAGGTTCACCCCGGCCTGTAGTGAGAAATAGAAGACATTTTGTGATATTATGTATGGTTAGTCTTGACATTAATATTTCTTTTGTTTTATACACGGTTTATATAGTTCACATAATGGTGTTGTTATGTTATCACTATTACAATTAAAAAAAGCAAAATATTGAATAAGTACAGACGTATTTGTTAAATCTTAAAAGAGCGATCCTTTAAAAATTGTTCCGCGGTCAATGAATACTGCTGCTATAGAGACTATTTCCAAGTTAAAACAAAAAATAGATGTGGAATCAACTTGAATAGTAAAGCTAATATTTCGCCATGAAAGTTACTCGTTTATAAAGAAGGATCATCATAGCTTATTAGTAGGTAGTAAAACCGCTGAAATTCTCCAGCATATGAACATTTAATTATGTATAATAATCCGGATGAGCTGTAAATTTATTTTCCTTACGATATCATGTTGCAAAATGCCAATTGATTTCACTGTTTCATACATTAGAGGACAGCGCAAAGCATTCCTTATACTTATTCACAATCTATGGCCAGAAGAATTAATATTTCACTAATACTGTTAGCGAATTCCGAAGGAATGTAGTTATTGTGTTCCTGTCCATGAAACATTTTTTGAAAAATTTTTGAAAATCTCTATCGGTCCTACTTACTATATATATGTGCGTGTGTGGCGCGTGTCTTTTGACGATCTAGCGGCCGCAGTTTTGGTTTTTTATCAATAGAACTCAGCATATAACCATCACTTAACAAACAATTCATCGAGAATATTAACCAGCTAAATTAAACCATTGAGGGTGGGGGTTAACATAAAGAAAAAATTTAAAAAATCACTCTAGCGGTCAGAATTTTTTCTCTTAACTAAACTCTGTGTATGTCATGAAAATAAAACAATCAAAATAATATCCAAAAATCAGTGAAATCAGACTATTAAGATTTTGACTTACTTGAAACGCAAAATGTGAAACTCGCTCTAGCGATATTTGTTTTATGGCAGCGAAACTCTGTATACACCATTTAAGCATAATAAGAAGAAAACTTTCTGCAAATCAGGGAAATTGAATTTTATGAGTGCGGGTATATCTGAAAACCAAAATTATAGAGTGGGGATTGAAGCGAAATTTAAAAATGCTCTAGAGGTTGCAATGTTTGATTTTTCACAACAAAACTTGGAATACGCGATTGAATTAAAATAAAACATTTTCTTAAAATATTAAAAATGGGGGTTTACCCGAAACTGAAATTTTAAAAATCCCTCTAGTGGGATCATTAGTTTGTTTGTTTGTTTTGCAACGAAACTAGGTATAGATCATTTAAATAAAATAAGAAAAATAGGTTTTGAAAATTAGGGATATCGGACATTTAGAAAATCGAATTTTATAAAGTGTTCTAATGTTTTAATTTTCTCTAATTTGTTTCAAAATAAACGGAGAAATTAACTCAGCATATAAACTGTATTTATAACGACGCATATCTTTTATATTTAAAACTTATTGTCATGTAGTTAGGAACTGTAAAATATTAATCTAATATATGTGTGAGAATTATGTTATATTTAAGAGCGCTCTCAGAAATTCAATGGAACATTCGATTTTCTGAGGTTTGTGTGTATTTGTTTAGTACATTGTAATTGTTGTTCAGTAGTACCATGGACTGCTTCTTCTTAAATATATAAAGTAGTCGAAATTTTGTGTAATTTCTCTCTTTTTACTGCATGTAATGATGTTGTTAAGAGCTCAGTCCATAAACATGGCTACGTTTAAAATGCTTAAAAATAGTCACACAGATTAGTTTTATTTCTCAGTGGTCATATATGCCATTTAATTAATAATACATAATTAAATTTAGTGGTTTAATCTGAATAATAATAATAATAATAATGATGATAAGAAGAAGAGTTATAAAATGTAATTTCTCTTATGTAATATTTATTATTGCATGAATTCTAATTTTGAAGAGACAAACCTAGTTAAGTAATGTATTACAGTTCAGATTTTCTTTTATTAGTCTAGCTTTAGAGCTTGTCACGTAGTAGTGCCATAGCTTATTTCAATAATTAATATAGCCATAAACCCTGAATTTGGATATTTTATTTTTTTAAAGTTATTGTACTTGCTGAGGAATTCGCTTAATTTACGCAGATGCTGTTTGAGGCATTTTTAAATTTTCAAGTAAAACTTTTGGCGCATGTATTTAACTATTTTAATTTATTGTGTGTTTGAAAATAATTATGTTGCGCTACATTTAGAGATTTGTTGCTTATGAAAAATCGATTCATCTGAGTATACCACGGCTTAGTGCTGTGATTTTATTTCTACCAGGCACAATCCAATTAAAAATCTAGTTTAAACGTAAAGGCACAGAATAACGTAAATATTCTTACGATAATTTTTGGACTACAAGAGACGAAAGGCAATCTTTGTGTGAAATGAAAGAAATTAACGTGAGGAAAGAGTTCAAATATTTTCAAAAACAAAAAATTGACATTTTCACCTTGTGAAAGTTAGGTTTTATACAGGACCAAAAAAATCTCTGTAATATTTTGACATAAATCAAAATATGACACAGCATGCTGAAGACATTGAGGTATGCATTTTAAAGTGCAATTCACGTTGTTCGTCTATTGTGTATACCTATTCTTTTTTAATAAAGTTTAACACCGGTTTTTACTACTATAGGCACCACAAGCGGTGTATTGGTTAACGCTAAGTGAACTAAACTGAACTAAATGAACTGAAATTTTGCACAGGTTTGGGAAAGATAAAAGCTAATCGGGTATCAATAGGATATATGCTTGAAGTATCAAAATTAACTGATCCAATAGGATATTATTCCGTGAAATAACACCGAACGTTTCGAGACGCTATCAGAATAATAAAGTTGTAATAGGGAAACTAACTTTCAAAACCCCAGATCGCGACACAATTGGGCGACATGTATATAATGCGCATACTGTTTCCACTTGTAACATGGAAGTATGGCAAATTAACTCTGATGAGATGATAAAGTTTTGAGATACTTTGATGGTTATAGGTATTAAAGAAATTCTAGCGCACCTACTCAGTGATAATATCAGGCGCATTTTGAAAGCAATCTTTCACTAAACGGTCACTTTACACAGCAACAGTTATTGATCTACTCTTGGAAATTAAATTATGGAAATAAGGCGGTTATCTGAAACCCTGCAAACGTTGCATGTCTAATATGCACAGATTTGGGGTAATTATGGTAACTAAAAATAGAGGGCGACTACTTCTCTCAACTAATAGTATTTGGTACTGACTCACTTGGATCTTGCAATGCACTAAAACAATTTATGTTGTGCCTGCCTGTTTTGTGTCAGCTTTAGTGAAACCCATAGGCTAACACATAACTTTCCATTAAGATACATTTAAAGGAATGTTTATTTTTTAAAAATCACGTTAACACAATTTTCATTTGTGTTTAGACACCTCAATCCTATAAATAAGAGAATAGAAATTAGAGATTACTGTTCTTCCACAGTCGGTCCTGGTAGTGTAGTGGTAATCATATTTGGCTCCTAAACTCTAGATCATGGGTTCGATTCCGAGCAGAACCGATGGATTTTTTCGGGTGTAAAAATCTAAGTATGGCTTCCTTCGGAAGGGAAGTAAAGCCGTGGGTCCCGTGTCGTATATTTACGGTACGTAAAAGAACCTCAAACCTGAAAAAAGAGGCCTCTGAGCAAAACTTATTTACCGTTTCACGTCCTGAATTGAAAAAAGCGTCCCATTAATAAACAAAAAAACAAAAAAAAAAAAAAAAAAAAGAACTGTTCTTTTATACACACACACACAGGTATTAATTTATTCAGGATATTTTAAAAATGAAAAAAGGAGTAATTTAACCAAACTAAGTTGCACAGCATTTTAACGCTTTTTTTTAAATGGTAAAGTTTTTACTTCACACATTTTTATGAGCAAAGAAACTTATTGAAAGCTGAATGCGTTACCATATGTGGAAACATTTGTACGCTGACGTTCGAATGTTAATTATTGTAAATACAAAATAAGTAGTATAATTTTTCTTACCTCTTTTACACAATGACAATTAATTATAATATTTTTCCTATCATTATTTTACTTGTCTATTTAGTATGTGGGTGAATACTTATAATTTCTAGTGATATCCTGAGACTGTTTTCACCCTATAACTCATAGATGCTAACCACTACACTTTTCCGACTCCCATTTTGTAGTGTCATACAAGTTAACACATATTTTCATTTTACTAAGCTTATATGATATATATGAGAAAGTAAATATATATAATTGCTGTCTTTCATTTCAACACAAAATGATGCGCATAATGCATCACCGCAAATATATAAAAGATACAAGCAAGGCAAAGACATTCCTACTAGCCGAGGTAAGGCTCAAAATGGTAACGCTATAGTTTGAGCCAATAAGCCAACCAAACTTGATAGTCACATACCACCAAATAGTAACGCCTTCAAAATATGAAGTCATATAAATAACACATTATTTGTTTTTGCAGGATTTCCATTTCAAAACTTCAATGTCAGAATAAATGTTCATTTAACACATATCATATCAATTTAGAAATTTAAAACCAATGTTAATTAAATTTTAGGTTTCACCTCCCCATATCCAGTCACTTCAACTTTGAAATTGAAAAAAATAACACTCCTCCCTTTTGAGCTTAATTTTTAAGAGGATTTTAAAGAGGAAGGGTACCTGGCTACCTATTATCTATTCACTCTTACAGTGATCCTAACGTCAACAAACATAATGTATTCTTCCGCAATTCGCGCCAAGAATCTACCCAGTTGTCAGAAACACGTGGCAAATATAAGCGACTTAATGACAAGAAACCGGTAAATTGTGAGGTTAGATTTACTACCTCCTTTATTGCGAGTGCCAGATACTTTTCGTAGAAATTTTAAAACACGTTTAAAATAATTGTTTTCTAGTTACTAGTTAAAGACTGCCGGGTTTATGCTTTACACATGTCTCCGTGGAAACAGCAGCAGTCAGTCATGATAACAAGGGCAAAGTGCGCCTTGCCTTGTTTAAACAACCGTTGAGTTTCGGGAGTTGTACGCATCAATTTGCAACTTCGAAATTGAATTTCATTCATTCAGCAGTAATTAAATTCAGGCCATAAATATTGTTTTTGTATAGTTAAGTGTTATTAATTATTGAACCCACCCGCAAATTTAGATTGCTATCGCGGAACTACTTTTTTCGCGTGCATTGTTACTGTACTGTACTTTACTGCACACATTCATGCTAGTGACGTCACGCCACTGATATTCTTTTGATCGGGAGCACTCGATGGGCGAATAGAGAGCAGATTGTTCAAATTGTGTTTGGATTTGAACAGAATAAAAATTTAATTGTATGCTGAATAAACTGATTTGGGTAAAATTAAATTAGTTATATTACAGAAAAAAAAAAACACCTGCTTTTGAGCTCCTGACTAATCCACTTACATACGTTCCTTCTTGTAGGTTATAAACTATTTAAAAAAAGATATTACCTAAATTAAACTTTTGCATTAAATGCATAGTTGTTTTAACACTATTATTCTGTCCAAATGCAAAAGAAAAATTTAAAGAACAGTACAGGCTGACAGGGAAGGATAAATAATAAAAATATGTCGTATAAATTGCACCCTCCTTAAATTTTAAGCATCGAAAAATGAAGTACCATTTGAAATTTCAAAGTATCCATGATTGGTGTGAGGGGGTGAAACCTGAAATTAACTCACCAAGGTCCAATATCTAAAATGACAAGGTTTCGTTTCATTCATTCATTCATTCATTCATTCATTCATTCATTCATTCATTCATTCATTCATTCATTCATTCATTCACAGTGTTTTGCCCAAAGGTAAGTTCTTCACTAAACAACATTATGTTAAATTTATAGTTTTTCTGGGGATAGATACTGTGGTAGCTTCCCGTTACTTTCCATAATGACGAGGATGAGATAATGGTGAAGCAATGACAGGAAAAGCGGAGAACCCGGAGAAAAACGCTTTGTCCAGCACAAATTCTACTTACGGCCGCTGAGATCAAATCTGGGCTGCCCTGTGTATAATCACTTGGTAAGTGGCAAGTATGGTAACCACTACACCACCAGGACCGACAAACGGAATATAAAGAACCTGAACTGATATATAGTTCGTTTGAGTGGTGTGCTGTGCAAAAATACTACCACTACCATTACCACCACTACTACTACTACTATTACTACCATCAGCACAACTAATACTACCACCATCACTATCATTACCACCACCATTACTACTACTATTACTCCTAAACCCAAGATCGCGGGTTCGAACCCGGCCAGAACCGATGGATTTTTTCGGGGCGTAAAAATCCTAAGTATGGCTTTCTTCGGAAGGGAAGTAAAGCCGTGGGTCCCGTGTCGTACATTTACGGCACGATAAAGAACCTCAAACCTGAAAGAGAGGCCTCTGAGCAAAATTTGTCGGCCGTTTCACGCCCTGAGTTGAATGGGACGCTGATGACCTGAGATGTCAAAGAGCGTCCATAAATAAATCAATAAAAAAAAGCTACTATTACTACCACCAGCACCACTAATACTACCACCATCACTACCACTACCACCAGCACTACTACCACTACCACCACAACCGGTACTACTACTACTACTACTACTACTACTACTACTACTACTACTACTACTACTACTACTACTACTACTACAACATTACTACTTCTACTACTAGTACTACTGCTACTACTACTACTACTACTACTAGTAGTAGTAGTAATAATATTTATTGCTAATTACTATTTTAGATAGATATGATTTTTATTTGTAAGATTTTGATATTATGATTAAACAGGGGGGGGGGGAACTTGGAATGACTGTTTCGGTTTTATGAGAGTACTAAAGGAGACGAGACTGTGCGATAAAAACTTGGACAAAGTTTAGAAAAATTTCCTATAAATGCGTAGTATTTAAACATAAATACATTTGCTTATTTACAAGTACAGTCCATGACTTTACTGTTTTTTCGAATTATATGTATTTTAGCTATTTAAAGTATTCAGTCTCTTTAATCATTAAAACCCTCAGTTATAAGCACTGCATTATCAGCCATTCGATGGCCTTTATATCTACCTCTGCAATGGAGAAATATAACTTTTTCTTTTGGGAAAAAGAGAAATCTAACCATGCCAAGCAAGGTCTATATGGCGAGCGGGTCATTAATTTTACGCTTGAAGTGACAAAAAATTTCTTTGCGAATTCCGCTGTATGGGATAATGCATTGTCTTATGGAATACAATTGAATTGCAGTTGCGTCGTACATGTAAAAATCCATACCACTGGTGGTTAACTCACAAAAGCTTTTTGAAATCATGCGAGGCATTGTTTGTATCTAACGCTTCTTTCTTCTTTTCTCCTTTTTCTCCTTTTTATTTGTCATTCGTCTGCCTACATTTTGCCTTTCAATTGGCTTATATTTGAAAACGTGTAGGAATTACTGAACATGTTTCATTAATTTTCAATTTTGCATCCAGTTCTGGCATTTGTGACTTATTTGTAGACCTGGGATTTTGTTGCAGGAACCGATGGTTTTTCTATTAGGAGTTAACATGTAAAACCATTTTAATTTGTACCCCTGTTTCATGAAAAGTGTTGAAGCATAATTGTATTTTTACTGTGCTCTAAATTAACTGAAATATTATCACCGAAGTTCCTAATTCAGGTATTATGCCTAAACACCCCATTATCCCATTAGGTGTGTTTTAAAAACATCCAGTTTGTACAATTTATTGCAATGAGCATGAAATGTCTTCTAAGCTCTATTATGCACGTTTTATCGCATCAGTACTATTTCTATAATTATTTATTATGAACTATTATTACAATTTATTATAATTTAAAACATTTTGATTGTGACGCATTGATATTACTGGTTGTATTAGCTTTTATGGTTTATTTAAATATAATTGAATTACTTTTTTAAAAATCTAGAGGTTCCTAAAAATAACGAGATAATTTTTTTAACGAAATCCTACATTAAAATGTTTCCAAATTGTAATTAATGCCCATTTTAACTACTGTGCATTACAGGGGTAGACTATGATGACTTGGGCTCAGATTTATATTTAATAAAAAGGTGTGATATGTGTATACATAGGTAATAAATATAGAACATGTATTAAGATATGGTATATCAGAATGATATGTAATATTGATAATGAAAATTAAGGTTAAATTAGCACCGAAACATTAAAATATAAATGTAAATAAATAATAACAGTTTGTTAGGTGGTAATACTTTTTTACATTATTCACATTACTTACTAAAACTTCAGAGGTCATTATTGTTTGTTGCTCATAACGGTAATACCGTAAGAATGACGAAAACGACCTATCAACATAAAGGATGTTGCTGGATGTTCCAGTGTGCCATAGAACTTTAAGAATAGCATTTAAAAATAATTTTCGTAACAAACAAACTCAGTACATATTGTACTTTCGAAACTGGAGAAGAGACTGACGTTTTCAATATAAATGAGTTAATTGGAGGAAAATAAAAAATGAAACTTCTTAAATATCATCTTTCTTTGTTCAGAGAAACACTATTAAGGAAACAGTATTGTCAGGTGTCATGTGTATTCATTACATCTAATGCCTTTTAGAAATAAATGGAGATAGGGACAAGTGACACAATTTTTTTAGGTTACAATACAATAGAGTACTCTCGTTACATGCTTCTTGGCTTTACAAGAAAACCTCCCATTTGTTGCAAACTTGGTATCTGTGCTAAAATTGCTTACTCCAGAGAAATAAATGACAACGCCAATTTTGTAAATATGGCGATAATTATATGTAATAATGGTCAAAATACAGGGTGCCAAAAAGTACACACTTCAAGCAAAGAAAAAACTGTGTTAACATAACAAAATTGGATTCACACAAACACAAATGAGCACTAATCATTTTATACTTTTACAGTTACAACAGTTGCTCCAAATCCCACCAGCGGCGTCGATACACTTCTGAGTAAGTTGAATTACCAATTGAGCAACGTATGCGAAAGTGTCCTCAGCGATTGCAGCACATGCCGTTTCAATTTATTTCCAAAGTGCTGCCAATGTAGCTGGTTTTCTGCGTTAATCCGTAAGTGTTCCTCATAGGTAGCAGTTCAACGGCGGTTCTGTTCTGCACACACGTCTCCATTGCCTTTGAACTTCAACATTCTCGGTTTTCCAATACCATTTCAAAATTGCTTTCAGCTGTTCAAAGGATAATCTTAGTTTCATTTTGTTGTAGCAACGCTAGCATAACGTAATGTGAATTATATCTGTTTACAGAACAACATAAGATAACCTTGGCTTCATTTGTTCATTATTGCTTTACGATAATCTCTAGTCCATTTATTTATTGTTGATTTACTTGTCACGTAGCAACGCTATCATAATGTATGTGAGTCACACTGTAGAAGTAGATATCTACTTTTTGGCACCATCGATATATAAGAAGTAATATTTTTTATGTTTCTATAAGTAATAAGAGGTTAATTTGCACCTCCTGTGATGCCTCAGTAGTAAAAACGGGAGTTAAACACTATTAAAAATTTTTAATTTGCAAATTTTTGTAACTTTTGATGGGTTGGCTATCTCAGAAAGTATGGTCCCAATGGTATTCGAACTTCCCGTTCAAGGGCCTATCTTCGACACCTGAAATGATCCATTCTCTATCGTTTCAGTACATATCTTATATACCACACAGAAATGTCTAGTAAGTAAGTGGAAACCAGATTCTTTCAGTTTATTAAGATCCTTTATTCTAACAGTATGTTGTTTATTCCTTGCTTTTCTGTTTTTATTTGTGGAACGTTAAATTTACACTCATTATTAATGAACATATTAAATTGTTGGAAATCATTTTTCATTACATTTGAAAAAGGAATTGTCCTATTTACATATCTTCAAATTTCAAATAATCCCTCCACATGGAGGGATTATTTGAAATTTGAAGAATTGTTGAATTTGCAATTTTGTAGTATTACAAAGATTGTGTGAAAATAATCGCAGTCTATAATTTTTACAAAGAGTAAAACATGTCCGTCAAATATTACGTTACAAAGTTAAAGTTGATATTAAAAACAGGTTTAGATTTATTTTGCTTACAACACACATAGTCTAAAAGCCATAACATTTTACATAGATTCACGTAGATTACAAGTTGCAACAAAAATCCCTGAATTACATGGACACCCCAAGTAGTATATTTTGTCATAATTACAGCGAAAATAAAAGTGCATGTACTTTTGCTATCACAAGACGGTCTTGTCTGTTGAGAACCAAGGCGGGTCAATCTTGTATATAAATATGTGTGTGAATTAAGCAACTCTTTCTCATTACTAATTTTGTAATATGAGAATTAGCCTACAATCAGCTACCTACCCGCTTCTTTGGTGTAACGAAGCTGTGAAACTCAGTAGTCAAAGCTTAACCAACAATTATTATATCCAGGTGATGCAGTTACAAGATGCTTCTTGTATCTGACTCTGATGTATATAATAGAATATTTATTTCACTCAGTCATTACCGAAAGTTTATATTTTTACATTGTTCCCAGAGTGCATGTTTCTGCGGTCATACTCACTTAACACCCTTGTTATACATAATATAAAAGAAAAATAGAAATAAAATAACACTATTAACAATGTAACAAATTAACAGTAATAATAAAAGTAGAAAAGGATAAAACACTAAGATAAAGCCACACTTGAAATTGCTATATTTCGAACTCGTTGAGTTCTTCAATAGCAAGAAACTAGACAAGTGAAGGTGATAAAAGTAAATATTGAGCATCGAAGGTAACGTTATGCATGGAAACAGATGAAACTAGAAATGAGAGTGTGGGAGGAAAAAAACTAATACATTAAATTTAAACCAGGTTATATACGCGCTTTATGTAAAAATATAGCTGCCATTTCTCCACCTCTGAGTAAACTTTCAGAGCAATGTGTAGGTAACGCATCAATATGTGTTAGATTAAAAGCATCATCAATCCTTACAGTGAGATAAGGCATGTTGGGCAACCGGCAAGGAAGACTTGGTTTTAACAGAACGTCTATGATTGTTCACACGTAGCGAAGAAGTTAAACCAATATAGAATGCTTTGCATAGCTTACAAGATAACATGTATATGACGTTCTTGGAAGAACAGGTAGAACATGAAGAAATGTTAAATTCTCTGGATAAATTAGGGCTATAGGAATGAATTGTACGGCATAATTAGCGCGCAGGTTTTACATTTAGGACGTGTGCAAGGATATGAGGCAGCAAAAGGGACGTGGTAAATTCGGGGGGATAGGTTTCGGCGAAATATACTTTTAAGGTTAGGGGGTGTTCTGAAAGTAAGGCGGGGTACAAATTTAGAAAAAATATTTAAAGGTGGATGCATTAACAAAGTATCGTGATATTCTTTCAAAATAGGCCTGATGCTTTCAATTCCAGGCACATAAGTAGTAACAAGGTTAATGAAGCTCTTATTAGAAGCTTTAGGTTTGCATTGGGTTTTGTGCGCTAGAATTAAACGGGATTTTAAAAGAGAGGAAGGATAATTTTGGTTTTGGAACTTTTGAGCTAGGTTTTTAATATACTTGTCAAGAGATGAAAAGTTGTTACAAAGAGTATGACCACGGATTGAAAGAGAAAAAGGAATAGATTTTTTGATATGCAAGGGATGACTGCTATCAAAATGAAGATACTGTTGTAAATTGGTAGGCTTAATGTGCACAGACGTAAGAAAAGAGCCATTGCATAAAGAAATATCAATATCTAGGAACGTAGCAGCATTGGGAGGGACAGCAGAAGTGAACTTAACTGAAAACTTGGAGTTAAGGTTAGTAAGGAGCTGCTCGAGAGATTCTGCAATTCATTCCACAATCCTAATTTATCCAGAGAATTTAACATTTCTTGATTTGCTACCTGTTCTTCCAAGAACGTCGTATGTATGTTATCTTGTAAGCTTTGCAAAGCATTTTATATTGGTTTAGTTTCTGCTGTTGTTTCGCTACGTATGAACAATCATAGAGGTTCTGTTAAAACCAAGTCTCCCTTGCCGGTTGCCGAACAGGCCTTATCTCACTGTAAGGATTTTGATGATGCTTTTAGTAACACTTATGTATGCGTTACCTACACAATGCTCTGAAAGTTTACTCAGAGATAGAGAAATGGCAGCTATATTTTTACATAAAGCGCGTATACAACCTGGTTTAAATTTTATGTAATAATTTTGTTCCTCCCACACTCTCATTTCTAGCTTCATGTGTTTCCATGCATAACGTTATCTTCGATACTCAATATTTACTTTCACTTGTCTAGACTTCTTGCCATTGAAGAAATCAACGAGTTCGAAATATAGCAATTTCAATGTGACTTTATCTAAGTGTTTTATCCTTATCTACTTTAATTATTACTGTTAATTTATATATATATATATATATATATATAGGTGTGTGTGTGTGTGTGTGTGTGTGTTAGATCCTACCCTCCCCAGTTCCTTCCCTCCCTGCGTGTATACATCTTCCTTATCTTTAATCACTCTTTTCTATCTCTTACCTTCCGTATATAATCATCAACTTTTCTCAAAAACTTATTACCAGTTCCAAAACTTTTGGTATTACAATTGCTACCTGTGAATTGTCCCATTTCTTAATCCATACACTTTCTCTCCATCCTTTAGTTTGTGAACATTTAACTATGCAATGAAAATCCTTCCCTATTTCTCCACATAGCTGACACTCTTCCTTTTTACTTTTAATTCACTTAAACCTAATACACCTGCCCAACCCCTTCCGCTTTTATTACAAATATCCATATATTTTCCCCGCCCGCATTCTTTTTTAAATTTCTACAATGTTTCAAGATAATCTTATCTTGTTATTTACTCCATATTTCTTGCTTTTGAACATCATCTATCCTTTGCTTCACTTTATTCCATAGCCCTTAACTAATCATTAACTAATCATTAACTAATCATTAACTGTTGTTGCTCCACCTCACGTATTCCAACCTCTTGGACTATTCTCTTTATTTGAACTAACCAACTTCTTTCCCCTTTAACTTTTTCTTATATATATATATATATATATATATATATATAAACAGTCTTTGACTATGTCTCTCCTTCCCTTGATATTATCTTATGCAAATATTTCAAAATATGTTTAATTATCATGCCTTTCCTACCAACTCTTCCTAACTTCACCGTCTCCCCATTTGGAGTTACCTTCGGTAATCCCGACACCATTTTACCAAAGCTCTGTAAATATGGTCGATCTCTGTACCCCATACGTCAACACCGTGCATAATTTTTTATTCAATCTAATTGTTTGTTCTTTATTCCTTTCCAAAACTTACCTTTCCATTTTGATTCACATTATACTTTTTACAGACCCACAGAGAGAGATAAGATTGTGTTTATCAAATTCAACACTCCAATTTATTATAAGAGGAAAATATTCACTAAGAGCATATTCCGACTGCGATCTCCCTTTATTACTCTAGCACACTTTATAATAATGCTTTTCAAACAATTACTACCCATTGCGGCTTGTAAATAGTTGCTGTTGCTTACGTTATGCAGAACACCATCTACCTGAATAGAAGTAAAGTCAACATTTATGGAATGCATCATATTTCAATACCTTTTTTTTAGTATGCTAGTTTATGTTTAGGAACGTATATAGGTTGTGGATAAAACAATATTCCGATTTAAAGTATAATATATATATATATATATATATATATATATATATAAAATCAACGGTAATAATAAAAGTAGATACGAATAAAACACTTGGATAAAGTCACACTTGAAATTTCGTTCGAGCTACTGGAGTTCTTCAATGGCAAGAAGCTAGACATTACCTGTTTTATCCTTATGTACTTTTATTATTACTGTTAATTTGTTACATTATTAATAGTGTTATTTTATTTTTCATATATATATATATATATATATATATATATATAATTACTAGGATATAAGGTGCATTAGAATCAACATTTGCCAAAACTTCCCGCTTACACTAGCGCCTCGTTAGGGGAGAATAAACGCCTCAGAAGCTGATGACCTCACTCTTCTGCATCAGTAGTCACTATGGTCACTCGATATCACAATATAGAACTTCTTGAAATGCACTTTTACATCCCACCTCTACCAAAGATCTCATGAGCCTCCACAATTGCTTTATCCAGCTGTGAGGATGAACTGCAGCGTGTGTGGAATGATTTGGACTATCGGATTAGATGCTCAGTGACCAAAGATGCTCCATATCAAAGGGATTTAAAGGAATCATCGCAAACAACATCAGGTATATTAATGCATTTAGCTGTCGGTTTATCGAAAAACATAACTTAAAATTATAAGTTATTTCATGCTCATAGTAGTGCCTAAAATAGGGCTATAAGTTTATCTTTTTTTTTTCTGAATTTCAATTGTATATTATGTTATTGCTGCTGGTGATTCCAAAAATAGTACTTCAAGTCATAAAATATCATTGTTTCAACATTTTTGGCTATTTAATTATACCTATAATACGATATTCGGTGAATACATTTAACAATTAAACTAGAATATATAATTTCGTCTGTTATCCCCCTGAAACTAAGATTGTTACTTCAAGTATCCTTAACTTCAGAAAATGTTTAGTGATAAGTAAATTTTGTTAGTATTTAAAATATAATACAATAAATATCAGTATTAATATTAACATAAATTTCTCATTTTTTCATAATAAGATTTCTATTATTCATTTACAGAATAAAAATATAGGAAAGATATTTCTTAATTTTGGTAAGATAGACTTCCTTATTAATGAAGCAAGTCTGTAATTTTATGACAGTTAATATGTTAATAAGTACATGCACACACATAATAAAACGAATGCCAAGATGTAAGAAATAGAATTTTAAACTCAAGGTCTCCAAATCATAAACATATGTATAATCACAGGGTATATACTATTTAGAAATGTTATGAAGTCGCAAACTTTAAATTAACTTAACTTTTTTAATTTTTCATTGTCTTTTTATCTCTGTCTTGAATATATGCATATTTTGTTTTTCCTTCATAGATGCCTTGAATGATTTCCAGAAACTCATATATAAGTTTAGGGATTATTGAGACGTGTGATGGACAGAAAAATGTATAACACATATTCTAATATTTATATGAAGAATTAAATTGTAGTAATTGAACATTATGTGAAACATGAAAAATAGACAACTATTTAATTATACATTCTACATACATTATAAAACCCCGTTAGCGAAAATAGAGAATCCGCTCGATTATGTACAAGATAAGTTCAATAAATACATAATATATTATCGAAGACAGGAAGATAAAAACTACTTACGCAACACATAAGAATTTTCACGTAATAAATTAATCTAAAGTAAATAAATAAACATCAGAACTGTAATTAATTAAGGCAAAATATTCCTTTTCTTAAATACATCCTAAACAGTTTCTCGAAATTTTCACTGCATTTTCTAGCAAGAATATTATGTTGTTTTTAATCACATGGACATCCATCAAATGTTGTCTGAAGTTCTTTTCATAGAAATGCTACTGTATAATTGTATTAAATTAACGTTTTAAAAAATCGACTAGATTTTTCGGTTGATAGAAATTTGATTAATTTTTTTATACATTTGCAATTTTAACTAAAATATAAATAAGCAGTTTCTCTAATATCGATGCTGTTTATTAAAGACGATATATAAATACCATTAGTTCCTTTAACAGTGGTGCATTATTAGAGACGGTATTGGGAAATAAAATACCATTAGTTCTTGTTACGCCTATAGCAAACTGTTGAACTGGCATATGTAAATATTAGTAATGATTGATTTATATTAATTTGTTTTAAGATTAATTATCGAAAAATAATTATATATTTTATTTGAATTTCATACATTTTTGTGTACGTAAATATTGTACAGAAAAGTATTAATAAATTATGAATTTGATAATGATGCGGAGAATATAACGTTGACTCGTTTTCTGTGTATACGCACATCAAATGGAATATTGCTTTTCACTACTTTTATAATATCGAAAGTAAAATGCCTGGTGTACGGTCGATTTGCCAGTCCTAAAGCTTTCTTGTTTTTCAGACTTTCTGAACCTTGGACAAGATGTGATTGTTGACCCAAGCTCGCTTTTTGCTCTTTTTGTGGCATGCAAGAGGCAATGTGAATGGCTGAAATGCATTAGGGATAGTGATCTGCAGAAAAATGGCATTTGCATTTAGAGGAACTTGGGAGGAAATGGAGGATTGGTTTGGGAACCACACAAGGACATTGTTCTATTTTCTTATCTTGATATTCTCATACCCGAGGGATTTGCCTGTCTCTTTTTCCACATTTTGTATGCATCGAACATGCCTTTTCTGATTAAATAAAAAGCACACTTTTGAAACGGTATTATTGCATTTACTTTTTCTAAAAATAAAGCTTATGTTGTACATGGGTACATTTGAGACGTAAACATGTTGTTTTCACTCCATTCTTTCAGAAAGTAAGTGAAAATATGATGAAAGATAATGAATGGATTTCATACATTTTGCACATTATTTTCTTATCTAGGAGAAATACAAATAAAACTTGTTCATTCACAACCACAGGAAGTACAATAATCCAATAAATGTTACATGCACTGGAAAAGCATTAATTAGCTTTACACACGCGTTAGTGCAGCACAGTTTTAGCCCTTTACTTAAAGAAGCCTATTTGTACCATATATCACGGTAGAAGAAAACAATATGTCTAAAGCAATGCAGTATAATTTATTAAAGCATGCATTAACACTTTAAAACTTTAACAAATGAACAACTCAAATAAGTTATACGTTACTAAATTACAATACTGAGGAAGGGTGCATTTATGTTATAATTAAAATAACTTCAGTAATAAGTACTAATGAGATATTTCCTATTATAAATTTTAATTTTTAGATATAAGAATAAGGCAAATATCAAATTAAATTACACATTTCTCTCAGAACATTTGATAGAGATTAATTAGATCAAATTATGGATTTAAGAAAATTTAGCATACTAATTATAAAAATTAAACAATTTAACAAAAGAATACTTTAATTACATAGTTAACCTAAGTACCTGGGTCACTGGCACTATTACCGAGGTGCTAAACAAAATAAATAAATAAAAAATAAAAATGTACGTAAGGACACCAGTGAGGCACCGTCCCAATGCCATGAATAAAGATTTTCACTAAACATGAAATAGCGGCTGGCCCAGTCCCCAAGCCAGAAACCGAAGCGATGTTGACTCGAGGTAAGCTAACAATCAGCTACCCGACCTCAGCAAAGTCAGGAGACAAGGCAATTAGAAAGAAATGATGTCACGTGTTCTAACAGGAGAGAGCAACTCAACTTTGAAGAAGACTCCAGAAAGTCAGCGGAATAATGGGGGGGGGGGGGGGAGAATGAAGAAGGAAAGACAAAGCTAAATTATATTAATAACAACCATTCAGCACAAAATCACTTTTTATCAAAGAATCCAAAATATCACTTCTTTATATTTATTGTGTTACATATTAAGATCAAATTGCTTAAAACTAACGCAAATGTCATGATAAGCAATTGATAATGGTTTATTCTAATTTTTTTCTGTGGAAGATACCGGTCATTAAACAAGTGGGTAAAAATGAAAGCATGAAAAAGGACGTGTGTTTTTATATTTGCAAGGCAGTTATTACTTTTTGAATATTGTTTAACGCCCGTTTTCACTGCTGAGGCATTACAAGCGGCGGACACTGATGATATACGAGATGAAATGATAATTTGGGAAAGGATTATTTTTTTTAAGGAAGGAAAAATTTTCCAGGCCTAAGTTCTAAGTTTAGAGTACCTTCCCGGGATCCGCCATTTATGAGGACTGAGGAAAACCTGGAAAGAACCTCATTCACTGAGAACGGTCGAACCACTGACCGTATTTGACTTAACGACCTCGGCCACATGTGGCGTGTCAATGCATTTATGGTCCGCACCTAATGCTGAGATAATTCTCTCTGATGACATTTTACATTCTTTTTCTCTCATTATTGTTGAAATAATTTTATTCTACATACAATTTACGACTCATATTTGAAAGAAACGATGGTAACCATTAATTACATTTAAATCTTCTAGTGCACTGTACTAGTTTGTTAATCGGTCCTAGTGGACCATTGGTAACCATACTTACCTCGTAGATCCAAGATCGCCGGTTCAATCTCGGTCAGGATCAATAGATTTTCTCGGGCGTAAAAATCCTAAGCATGGTGGAAGGAAAGTAAAGTCGTGGGTCCCTTGTCGTAGATTTACGGCACGTAAAAGAAATTCAAACCTGAAAGAAGTGCCACTAAGGAAAATTTACCGGCCGTTTCACGCCCTGAATTGAATGGAACGCTGATGACCTGAGATGTTAAACAGCCTCCATAAATGAAGCAAATAATTGTATTGGTTTGTTTATTGGAAAATGGATATTTGAAAGATTAAAAAAATGTCAATTGAAGAGCGTATGAACCCATGAACATTATTTCATTGGAACGATACATTTGGAATGTATTTAATATAATTCTCCAAAATGCCTGAGCATCGAAAATAAATAACATGTCATTATAATCACCACAAAACTTTTTTTACCTCCTCGATATCTAATTATGTTATCTGTAAGAATTTATAAATTATATTCATTTGTTCCTAAATATCTGTACAATGCCATAGGTTTGCACTATGGGGACTGGGATAGTAGTAATATTAAGCATATAAGGCCTATGAAATGCTATATATAATTACACACACACACACACACACACACATATATATATATATATATATATATATATATATAATAAAAGTAGATAAAGATAAAACACTGAGAAAGAGTCAGAAAGAAGCTTGTCTAACTTCTTGCCATTGAAGAACTCGCAGTAGTTCGAAATATAGCAATTTCAAGTGTGACTCTTTCTCAGTGTTTTATCTTTATCTACTTTTATTATTAGTGTTAATTTGTTACATTGTTAATAGTGTTTCTTTATTTTTATTTTTCATTAATATATATTATTAAAATACATTTCAAGAAAGGGTCACCGTACATATATAGGTACCATATATAATTAGAAAGAGAAACAACAATACATTTTTAAACTATAATAATAATAACAATAATAACAAATAATTTAAAAATAGGAAGAATATTGACAGATATACGAGTGGAAACAACTAATACGAGTATGTTGCTTATATTACACTAGTTATGCGTTTTAACCAATAAATAAATTGCTTCTAGCTTCGCGCACTTTGGCAAGGAAAATGCCAATATTTAAGCAATTAGTTTCGTTCGCAAACAGGTCCGAGAATCTCAATCGATCTCTAATTGCCTTATAAAAGTTTTCAAGAAACAGCGCCTTTTCTCAGGTGTTCCCAGTGGGTACATTTTGCCAGAATATGTGTCTATTCCTCATCCCCTCCACAAAATGGGCAGATTCCCCTACCAGAACCATCCGTTATTTTATGAGCCTTCCAACTTACCAGTTTATACCACACCATTCCTGATCTCGTTTCTCTTCCTTGAACGAGCATATATGCCTCTTTACCCCAGGTTAATTTCATTTCATTCGATAGGCTCAAGGAAACTTTCATATTTCATCCTATATCGATTTCCTGCCTGCTGATAAACTCTAGCGTTGTTTTACCCTTTTTATCATTTTCATTAACTCGTTATATTGAACCTAGGCCAATTCCTCTGAGTCCTCTTTTCACCTCTGCAACCCAAAAAGTTGGTGTTATATTTTGCAACTGGTGTCTAGAGCATTTAGCGCGAAGTGTGGACTGGTACCCCTGAATTAGTCTAAGCCAGTGTTTCACCATCCTTGTTTTACTATTAACCGTAACTTCATAGTAACCCACCTCACCAGTATGACGTTCCTTTAGAGAGCCCGAGAATCCTTTTTCAAATAGCAGCATGTATTTTATTTACATATTCAACTCTAATATTTCACTTCCATATCAGAATTAACTTAATCATAGCATGTAATGTACTTACTGGTATATCTGAAATGCAAGTGAGAACATATAATAAGTCATTTAGTTGACCTGATGCTTTATACAATACATTTTTGTTAAAGTTGAGGGTAAGAAACTGAAAATAAGCAGAAACAAATTATTGCGAAATTACAAAATTATGAGAATAACACATGGAAAAACATTTCTAAATACTTTTATCATGAAATGCATTGGTTACACCATACTTTCGTTGTATTTCTACATTTGCCATAAACGATCTTGTACATTCTTTGCATACACATTGAATTTTATTATACTTACAATAGTCAAATTTGGACATGCAACTTAGGTTGCTGTCTTTAGTTACCATTGTAAGTTCTGATGCGACTATTTTACTTATGTGGCGTCATATTAAAATCGAAAATGAAACGAAACAAATTTTTGAATTGTGGCTAATCACAGCCATATTAAAGATCAAATGTCGAAAAAAATTATCAAATACATTTTATCACGCGACGTGCTTGTGGTCAGTGCAGCCAATTCTATACCCCCACTATATAATTCCTGAACATGCATCTTGACCACTTTTGCTAAAGGCGGTGGGCAGCTATTGATAGCAACAAAAGTATGGACAATCGGCAATCATAACGCAAAATGGACGGTTCTTCAAAGCGTTTTAGTGATGCGTCAAATGAGCAAATTGATCTTATAAATAGGAATTCCAAACCGCAAAATACAAAGAAAAATAGAAATGCTGTATTTTTTCCCCTAAGTTGGAATTAGAAAATTGAACAGTAGCGATTTTAATAGTCGACTTTTGTCCATTCAGTCTCACGATTTCTGAATAGAATAGCTATTCATAAATATAACGTTTTAAACAAATATTAATATTCTGTGCGCAAATTTCAAATATATATATATATATATATATATATATATATATATCACTTTTATTCTTATTCTAACCATAAAATAGTTCTAAACCCGTATTTTGCTCCTCTCTATTGGCATTACTGGCAATCGGCATTCTTCTGTCGCAAGATTGCTTGAAAACATTATGTACAAATTGTACGCAAATGTACAATTATGGCAATTTTGTAAGTCAAGTTTAGAGAAATCATATTTAATTTCTTATTTTATTCGTGAAACAGTCCAAACAAATATCCCTTCAAGTTCTGAGCTTTCCAGATCCTCTCGTGACATTACTTGCATAACTTAATCTCTGAGCCATTTACGAAGTATGAAGCTCCCGGCCAGTTGTACACTTTATAATTTTCACGACTTATTCTTCTTATGGTTATTAGTGTGTATGGAATCCAGGGGTTTATCATAGCCAAGTACAGAATATTATACAAAATATGAACATGTCATCTACACAAATCAGATTACTGTGCATAGACGTGTCACGTTTACCCCACAGTTGGTCACGTTACAGAAACTCCCAGTCGAAGGCTATCCATACCTTTATCAATTCACCAACGATATAGTCATTTTAGTTAATTGTACTGAATAATATAAACAATTTTAGTTCATTATACTCGGTATTAGTGCATTTTTCTGTGTTTTGCATTGTTACATCGTCGACGGGCTATCTATGATAATTTTTTTTCAACCAAACAGTTGGATTTCGACCTTTATTGGTAAACGTAGGCGCTTCCCGACTTGCACAGTTGCTGTGAAGCTGGTTGATTTAGGCTTTAGGTTTTCAATAAGTCTTGATTATGTTAAAGATGTTCCTGTAGTTCCATTTAGGATGGAGAATGGAGAAAACAACCGTAGAACTACATTCTCATATAAAGTTCCAATGATAAGGTGTGCATCATCTTTTCCGGTACGTGGAATCCATTGCAGACATATGGTTTTCATCTACTGCAAGACACAATTTATTCCAAATTAGTCAATCTGTCCAGAAATATAAAGGAAAATTGAACATTTGCAATTGAGTGGAAATAATTGCTCATCAATAGTAAGAAAGAGATAAGGGATCTCAGATTTGGAATGCAAGAGAAAACATCAGCGTTCAAGCATATCTGTGTGTAACTTTCCTGTAAAGTTCAAAAATTTAATGACATCCATAAACCGGTCCCTTGTCATAGTTTCTGCACAGAAGAGAGACCCCAGGTTTTATTTCTTACAACTATATAAAATTTATATACAACTATATAAGATGATCTAGTTCTTCCAGTGAGGTTGATCAAATGATATAGACTAACTTCTTATGAGTCTGGTCCTCTATGCATTTGTTCAAGTATCGTAATATTTTCGCACTAATCATAAGGCCACATTTAGAGGTATTTTCAGCTGAAAAAGTTAGGCCTGCTTGCTGTCGGAGAATGTTTGGAGTTCCATGAATATGTACCCCTGGTGACAAAATTGTCATCTCTTTGAACACAAATTTCTTCAAGTTCTACTGGATAAAGCGCGCAGTTCACAAGGTATCCAGAAAAACCGTGTAGTCACTGTACCATTGTCCATTGTGTGTGTATTCCGTTAGCTCTGTGGCAGAGTGTGCAATGATGCCGTGATTAAGAGCGCAAATTCGTCTCCCGGAATGAGGAGCTTATGCAGAAGATCAATGCTTTCTAAACCACTCGACTACCGCTATTCTGCCCCAATGTTCTCTTTCCAGATACTTATGATTGTGACCCTTACATTTACCGGTAAAGCGCCCACTGCAGTGTGCAGTCGCTGCAGGCGCGTTGTAAATACGACGTTTACGGGCATTCCGGAAGTTCTCCGATTGATATCCAGAATCTGGGGATGAATTTTATTTTTAGTCAAAGGGTGTACCTGATCCTTTGGAGATCACTGTACAAAGGGTCTCACAAGCAGTGCATTCTTGGGGCTCACAGGAAATGTAATAATTTCAGGTTGAACTTTTCTGCTTTTTTGAGTTGTTAATATGCCTTGTCTATGTCCTTGAGTAGAAACCATAGTAAGAATAGTAGACAGTCATTTCTTCTGTTTTACTTTCTCTCTTCCCACTTGGATTTTAAGTACTCTCTATTACAAAATTTTCAAAGTTTTCTAAATTATTATTACTGCTGACATTTTCATTTCTTGATATCCTATGAATGTTTTTAATAATTCCAGAAGCAAAGGCGTTTAGCCTTAATTATAAAATTATTACAATGTAAACTTTATAGTAAAGTGTATAGGTAATAATGTATACTGAACAGCACTTTCTTCTATTTGTTCACAGTTTCAAGTACAAAACTTATTGTCAGAGTACAAAAATGATGGTTCCTGCTGAATACTCACTCTTTTTAATATTGTTGTAATGATGTTTGAACGTCTGATTGAACAAAACTGTTTACAAGTGCAGTAAACCGCAATTCGTTACAGCTAAAATGTTATAAAATTTTAGACTGTTGTAAAACTTCACGCAATAAGACACACAAACTTTAATAAAAGTCCCAATACATCAGATGTGCGAAACTTTTTACGACTTTTAAACGGAATTAAAAAAGGAATGAGTCAAAATAGCTCTTTTGCTTCTGGTATAAAGGAAATAAGTAATAAAAGTACAAATATACCATAAATTCCAGGAAGGTAGTACTCACATTAGCGGAAGCTAAAAAGGAAAATATACTCACGAAGCCCAGAAATTCCCACCAGAATAAAGAAGGGTCGGAAGCTTTCCTCAAAGTATTACCAAATAAGATAAAAGTCTTGCCCAGAATCGCGCTTGCAGGCCCACCCAGAAGCTTGCAATGGCAAGTGACCCAGATATTATTATCTTATTACCTACAGATATGATGAAACTCCCTGGAAAGTTATTCCTATACAAAAATGCTGAATATTCATCTGTAAAAATATCTCTTTTTCCAACAGAATACAGTTTAGACTTGGATGAACGAATGAGGACTAAAATCGCTATATTAAATTGTAAGTTAATACATCAGAATTTAAAGTCATTAATACAATTAAGAAAATGGTAGCGGTTACGCATTAAGCGTTTAATTATCATTAGTAGTTACTGTATCTTCAGCCTTATGAATAGGTAATTGTTCCGAAGTAATTGAATTTACGTTGTAGAGTTTGAGAGTGCAAAAGTCCTCAAACATTCCTTACAACATAAACCTCATTTATGATACTTTATTCTGTATTGCTGAGATGAACGAAAAGTAAGATATTTTATTTGTTTCTCAGGGCACAACACAGAGCTAAGCTTACTGATTGCCAATTCAGAATTGTACAGACACTGATGAGATAGAAGTAATATTTATTCTATTTTCAAATGTTGTTCATCGAATTCAATACCTGCAACATATCTATTTGCATTTATATGCTGTGGCTGTTTCAGAAATAAAATTACTTACATTTAGCTAATCTTACCATGGAATGCCCCACAAATACCTGCTGCCTGATTCGAATAATTCTACCTTAGTGAGCGTCAGTAATGTGTGTTAGCTGATTTTTTTGCCCCTTTCTGGCTCCTCATTAATGCTAGGGTTCCCTTGGGTTGAGTATTCGGATCACTACTTTTAATGCTGTACATCAACGACGTTGTTAAAGAATTAAAACTCCCTAATTACCACCTGTACACTGACGACCTTCAACCCCATTTTCACACCGCCCCTCGTTCTGCCGTGATGCCATGACTAGTAAATGAAGATCTAACCTTTGGCTACAAAAAGGGATTAAAACTGAACCCGCTTATATCACAGGCTATAGACAAGAGGCATAAACGTGTACTACATAAAATATACTCAAACGTACCGCACATCAAGATATATAATGCTGCCATTATTTATTCTAATTTAACATCTTCTTTGAGAGATTGGAGTTAAAATTCATACAACCTACCAAAGGCATGGTACAACAGAACGTGTTGGAAAAAAATTAGCAGAACAGAGGACGATATATGTAGACATTGAAAAACACAGGATAATCCTGAGCTTGTATTATTTGAATGTCGCTATCTAGAACAGGTGAGAGAATAAAGAGAAATTTTAAGTGGCCACCAAGTGACAGATATACTTAGAAATGAGGGCCTACATAAACCCTTGAGTATATTGCACTCAAAAAAGTTATCTAGCATGGGAAGAGGTGATACCACAAGAATGTATAATAAGAAGTAACGAAGATGCAGAAGAAGTAAGAAAATCAGAACGAATACGTATACAAAACAACTTATTTAGCAAGAACAGAAAATATACAAGACAACTTTATTAATCAACAGGAAGAGACTGGTAGGGGAGAAGATGGTGAAGAAGAAGGGAGTGATGAAGGAGAGGAAGATATTTAAAGGTATAATAGACGAAAATATTTTTGGACTACAACCGGAAGAAGAGAATGGGATAGTTTTTTTTTTATTTTTTTTTTTTTTATACCTGTAAGTGGTGAAAATGAAAAATTATGCAAATTTAAAGAAGAGCTTTGGGTGAATATAGAAGAAGGAGAAGAGAAAAAGAAGAAACAAATAACAGACAGAGGGTAGAAGAAAATAGAGAAGAGCACAGCGATGAAGAAGAAGTAGAAGAAGCAGAAGAAGAAGAAGAAGAAAAAGAAGAAGAAGAAAAAGAAGAAAAAGAGGAAGAAGTAATGGGGTAGTAGAAGTATATAGAAGAAGATTAAGTGAACTGGTAGATAAAAATTATATAGCTAGGGTGAGGAAAGTGCTGGTTACCAGCACCTTACCGTTTGGTTTCCGATGGAATATTTTAGTGTAGGTACTACCAGTATTGTCATGTATACTGGCTTCTAGTAGAATTGTAATTTTGTTTAATTTAGTAATTTTTGTAATTCTGTTTAATTTAGTTTTTAGCAGTGAAATGGTTAATTTTATTTTATATTAAGTTATATCTTTGATTTTTTTATAATTATAGATTTAGTCTGTAGAAATATTCTGTATTGTGGGAAAAGAAATTTAATAAATGATAAATTTTGAAAATGCACATTCCGGTATAGGCAACAAGGTGCCGTGATGGACTATTGCTGATTTTATTTTATTTTATTTTTATTATTTATTTTATTGTTAATTATTATAAAAGCAGCTAAAATCCTAGATATTATTATTGTTAACTTTGATCTAGAATGGAACAGCAAGGTAACCTATATATGCAAATAAATGTGTTTTATTGTGATGCCCTGTATTTCATTGTGATGTCCTGTATTCCAATTTCAATAGTGAGCAAATCAACAGACCACAACGCGTCCATAATGCCTGAATTCTTTTTTTTTAACTCTCGTAAATTTAATAATGCAATCAATTGCCTGAAGCAAGTTTTGGAGTGATGTGGGCACAAGGTTGATGCTTGGGCTTTTTGCATTTCTTCGCGTCAACAAACTCTCAGGATTTTTTGCTGTATTTTGCGAGTCCCTCTCAAAGGATTGGGAGGGGATGTGGTTTTGCTTACTAAAGAAGCAATCACAGTTTTACGCGGCACTTCATTGTTTATTATGCACAAAACTATTTTGCATACTGTTCGGGGTTAAATAGCTTCCGCTGGCTGGTTATGAATATGCAAGACGATACCATAGAAATGCTTGTCTGTATCTCTCCATGGGTTTACGGTTTCCTCAAAAAGTAGTCACGGTCAGCAATTTACCACACTTGCAAACTTTGCGATGTATACATTTCCTTAGATACGTATTAACGACACTTATTACGAACTTAGCTAAAAACGAGGCACTAATCGTAGCTGAAAATCATGTTGTATCTGCATAAGTACTAAACTTATGATAAATAATTCATGGCCATGCAAGAACTTAATCACCTCGTACACTTCAACTGAGCAGGAACTGAGAAGCCCAGAATACCGGGCTCAGCATTTATGTACCGAACATATCTTAATTTCTCTTTTGGGAGCCTCATACATATGCCCACGGGTGTTGATATCTTCATAATTACAAAATATTTCATATCCATTGGTACCCACTCGTCTGCACTATGTCATTTTGGTAGAAGGTGACTCTGGTGAAACGTCCGGATTTCTACAATGCGATAAATCACGGGCTATAAACCCGAAAAACGCACTAATTCATTCTGCATACGCTGGCATTGCTAGTATTTTAGAACCGGTAAAATCTAATGGTAACTTTCATAACACTTTATATTTATTATAAAGCTATCATATTTACAAACAGTATATATGTGTATAATATAAAAGAAAAAGAAAAATAAAGTAACACTATTAACAATGTAACAAATTAACAGTAATTATAATAGTAGAAAAGGATAAAACACTAAGAAAAAGTCAAACTTATATATATATGAATACAGATAAAAAATATGTCTACATTCTCAGCGCTACGGCATTTCTCAAACTATTTGCCGTACATTAACCTCAGATAAAACAATCAAGCTGCGCTTAGGATTTAAGTACGTCCCAGAAATTTGCGGCAGCAGGATAAAATCATAACCCCCAACATGATATTTGAGCTCAGATGCTCCTGAATGACATATACATTGCTCAAAGCAACAGGGATATTTCTATCCAAAGCTACCCTAGTGCAATTAATTATTTCTACTAACCATACCTGTGACAGATCGCACCTCAACATGGCTCGGCTATGACCGGCTTGCACGTCAGATAACGCTGAATTGTGGCTGTTCTCATACATCTGGACTCCAGAACCACATCTGCTTGGAACTTACTGAGCAGTAGTGGGGAGCACTTTGTTGTCTTTCTAAGGTGAAGTTTAATCTGCCTCAATATATAATGGGATACCAAAATTTACGTTTTCCGTGTCGACAAGAATGAAAACAGTATAATTGCAAAGTGTATTCATTTTATTCTTGCATAGATAGATGCATTATGAAATTAATTAATTTACCTAAACATTTTGTTTTATATTAATATAAGTGCAGAAATATAAAAATATATACATAGGCTTAAATTGCAATAAAATTGCATTTGATTTAAGGCATTGATGTACTTTTCGATTCTTATGTTTTTCTTTCTTTCTTTCTTTCTTTCTTTCTTTCTTTCTTTCTTTCTTTTAATTCTTTCTTTGCATCTTTTCATCTATACCGTTCTTCTGTTTTCTATTTAGTTTGTTTTATTTTTCTATTTGCAAATTACTCACGTTTTCTATAGATATTATGAATGCAATAGTATTCACACTGTTTATTTATTTTTCGTATTTCCTGGCATTCGTTTAGCTCGTATACCTATTTAGTCTTGTGCCCCATCTTTGTTCTTTTTTTGGGGGGAGGAGAACAGAGATCGATTTCCATGTTGTTCCCAAGACCAGGCAACAACAATCCTTGCCAAGCGCGTTTACCTACCTTAACCTTTCTATTAATTTAAAGATAGAAATAGGGATCGAGAATTGCGTGTTTGGAGATTGGGCAGTTGAAATGTTTTAGTAATAACTCGCCGATTGCCTGACAAAAGATTATAATTAAACTTTCAAAGAACAACTTTATGAAACCTCAGCTGTAAAATGGAAAATAATGGTTACAATAAGGAATAAAATGGTGGAAGCAAACACTTAAGAGAGACAGCAAATTAGTCAAACGCTTTTGTCCTCGAGCAATCTAATCTACTTTCTTGTCTCTTTACACTTGGAAATTAACCAAAATATGAACTTTCGTAAATACTTAAACTGCGGATAAAATTTACAACTGAGCTATATTATAAATTTACGCTAACTTTACCGCAAAATTTGGACCCCAAAATAAAGAATAGAGAAGATAAAGGGAAAAAGAAAAGGGGGGGGGTGTCTGCCCATTCTGAGCATAAACATTATTTTTTATCTCCGAATAAATAAATCGATTCTGGCCGGGATTGAACTCCATATATATTATAATATATCGTAATATATTAATCTACAAGGGAATTCGCTTTATTTGTTTATTCCTTTGTATTAGACGTGATAGTTTTATCATTTTATTTTTGTAATTTATTCTCGTTATTCATCAACCACTATAATTCTAAAACACATTGCAATCTATATTACATATAAAGAATTACTTTTCATCAGACCTCCTTTTCCACCCTTTTATATAAATAAAATAAAAAGGTGTACATTATTTTTCTGGTCCTTTATTAAGCACTATTGTTACTCTGTCTATTAATTTGTCTTTACCAATTCATATTAGTATATAATACTTTAATTGATTGATTTAAATTCCTTGGCATTTTATATTATTATTATAATTTCCATAATTTACTGCCATTAACTCTATCATTGCCTTTCTCATAATCTAAGTAAAAAGTCAAGTATACAAGTACTCCCAACTCCATATTTAGACATCATGTGTACATTTCAAATTCTGTCGAGCTTTGGGCTTATATCCTCTATTAGATAATCCGATTTATTCTTTCTGAAATATACATAGGTTTGTATGAAATAATAATAATAATAATAGCAGCAGTAGTAGTAGTAGTAGTAGTAGTAGTAGTAGAGATAGTAGTATTAGTGTAGTAGTGGTGATAGTAGTACTAATGGTGGTATTAGTGTAGTAGTAGAGATAGTAGTACTAATGGTAGTATTAGTGTAGTAGTAGTAGAGATAGTAGTACTAATGGTGGTATTAGTGTAGTAGTAGTAGAGATAGTAGTACTAATGGTGGTATTAGTGTAGTAGTAGTAGAGATAGTAGTACTAATGGTGGTCTTAGTGTAGTAGTAGAGATAGTAGTACTAATGGTGGTATTAGTGTAGTAGTAGTAGAGATAGTAGTACTAATGGTGGTATTAGTGTAGTAGTAGAGATAGTAGTACTAGTGGTGGTATTAGTGTAGTAGTGGTGATAGTAATATAAGAGAATTTGGGGACTCCCGCACTTCAGCCATAAGTTTTTTGTGCATACCCGTTATAGCAGTTCGACCTCTGTATTCTCAGTAAAATCCAGAACCTTTATTCCTATAGGGGGATCATTCATATGTGGACCGAAGAGTTGGCATCTCCTTTCTCCCGAATCTCACATTCAAGGAGTATATGCTTAGCAATTAAGTAAAATTGATTGTAAAGTCTACAGAGGGGTTCTTCCTGGAAGAGTCCCCTTTTCTGGAGATGTTACCTGAAATGACCATGCCCCGTAACTAATCCCACCACTTGTCTTAACTTCTACCTTTCCAACTTCAGGAGTATTTTCCTAAGTTTGGGATTTGGTTCGTTGACAAAAAAATTTGCAAGAGTTTGTCCGGGATAGTTGTACCATCTTATCTTGTGTTGCTCTCTGACCCATAACCTTATTGCTGTTCTTGCTAAGCATTTGCTGACCCGGCAGACTGGTTCAGGTTCTGTATAAGTGCTGGGTGCTCCCTTCTTGGCCAGTTTGCATGAAATGTTAAAAAAATTATAAGTTATTTGTCTCTTATTATTCTATTTTATATAAAATAAATATAAATTCAATATTTTACTAAACGTACTGCTGTTAATTACAAAATATTCCGCGAATTTTCTCAAAGAAATTTATTGTCATGTTATGTTTTTCTTATGGATCTTAAGGCAGAAGCTTTATTCAGTAAATTTTCTTCACCCTTCTATCTAAATAATTTAAATTTTTTCTTTTAATGCAGCCACATTTCCATAAGTGCTGGTGCATAGCAGACCAACCATTGAGAGTTTAAATAATGATGCCTGATGGGTCGCAGACTAACAAATTATAAACCTTAATATTAGATGTATGCAGTTTTAGTGTTTATATATATATATATTTGAAAAAATAAACATTAATTAGTATAGTGAAAGTTATAGAAAATAAATAAAATTATAAAGTTAACGCAAAATCTAACATTGCTGGCAGTAACAATTGCACCAAATTTTCGCAACGGCTCAACCAGTTTTAAAGGTGGGCATTTTGGATCATAATTCTAAGTTATTCTGCTAAAGGACTGTTCATACATGTGTTATCAAGTACAAAAAAATAATAATAATTCTTCTTTGTACCAAATTCCAGCACATTTCCTCAACCTATTATTGTTTTAACATGCTATCATGCCATTCAGTTGAAAAAGTTAATTTAATTATAAATCGGAGTTAAACTCATAATTTTATATATTAAAATGCCTGCTAGTTATTAAATGTCTACATTAATTAATGGCGTTGAAAATGTAAAAGAGAGTGAGTGGAACCTTCTGAACTGTTCAAATTTCATGGCGAATTTCCTTGTTAAATTCGAAATGAAAAATATGGCTAATGATTGAATAAGGTAGGAAATTTGTTAGATAGTAAATGTTATTCCCAATATTATTATTATAATTAAATGGTACTCTCCTTGCAGACGGTAATACTTCCTTAATGAATCCATTAACAATGAATAAAATGCAAAATAACAAATTCAGTTTTTATTCACAAACTATGGTATGCAATTTCAAATATTTCATTCTTAGAATTGAATACTTTTTTCAATATTTTAAAACGACTCAGCCATTTTATTTCCGAATATTAAGAGCTGTCATTATAGACGTCCTCAGTTTGTTGTTAGAGTTTACACAGAATAGTTTTGAGAATTTCCTGGGCGGGAGATTATTATTATTATTATTATTATTATTATTATTCGGGGTAATGAAGTTAATCATAAAACTTATTATAGAATATTTTCCAATATATATAATGTAGTAGAAGTAATGTATTTATTTACAAAATAATTTTTTATAATCTATCTCATCCTTTTCGTACGGATCCTGGGATCGTACTTGCTTTCCCAATACATTAGGAAATACATGAAATTGCATAAACTAATATTTACTAAAGAGACAAACAATATATAATGAAATATATAAGTGGAAACAGAAACAATATATAATAAAGAAAAAAAACTAAATACTGAAACAAATAAACAGAAAAGAAAACAATGCAAAAATAAAGAGCGTACACTTCCTCACAAATATGTAAAAAAAACTGTGACTCATGTTCCCCAACCTTCCGCTTTCCGGTTGTCTGCCTCTTCCGATCTGAGCTGTCTCACTTTATTAAACATTTACCTACTCCCTCTTCCTCCTTTCTATTTGCCAGCAAAGTCCAGCACTACCACTGACTTTTCCCCCCGTTAAAAAACGGAGCTTCATTCTTCCGTCTTCTTGCAGTGCGCCAGAATGTGTTCCCACCATTGTTTCTCCTCACATATAGGGCTGATTCTCGTACCCATTTGTCTGTAACTGTAGTCATTCGCCATACACAAAACCTAAACCAAGGTAGGCCGTAACTGCAGATTTTGGACCCTATTTGGATATAACGCTCCATTGCGGGGGCCCCGCAACCGATTTTTAGTTCCTGTTGTATCTCCAACGAAACTTTTTGTGCGCACTCCGAAAGAGTCAGCTGCTTATTGTCCCTCAACCGTTTCTTAATTTTTCTTCAATTCCTCTTCTCTTTCCCACTCAGAGATCCAAATGTTCCCCATTCCTATATTTTCCAGACCCCTTCTTAATGAAATTATGAATAGGTCCTTCATCATATTTTCCACGAAGCAGAAGTCATGTTGTGCACAAGAGGGCATAGAAGAAAATAATATAAGAAATATTTATATTTCTTTCTGCAGGTCAGTTTTTTCTTAAAAACTTACTTATTTTCTAGATATTATTTGGTTAAAATAACCATGAGATCCATTGCACATTAATGTCAATGACTGTCAATATGATCTTTAGTATAATCATGATATATTTCCTGCAAGGATGTTTTAAAAATTACCGCAAAAACAAGACAGTGGGTCAATAAGGGTCAAAAGGGTGTGCCCCAACCCGAAAAAAAAAACATAATTATTTGCCATTTTCTTTTCTCCTGATCAACTTTTAAAACAAACATTATTGAAAACAGCAGTGTATAATGGAAAGGACTCATATATGTCTTCCTCCAAGATGGGTTAACCCTTCTACCTATTTCTGCCACTTCTGAGCCAGCGCTCGATGACGAGTTACTGACACCACGTATAACTGATTAGGATATTTTTTTCTCACATTATTTAAAATTTAGTGATTTCCTCATTGTTTGTCCTTGTAAATTTTACTTTTATAGTGTTCACTGTTAAATTAAAAAAAAAATCGTATCTGTTTTGTGGCAATGAATAGAATGGACGTATTGAAGAGCCCTTTTTCACGCCTAAGTTGGAAGTGAAATGATTTGAATTTCATCACCCGAAAGATACAAAAGTTTACTCAGCAAGACACTCAAAATTAAGAAGGTTATTTTATGTTTTGAAAAAAAAAAAAAAAAAAGGCTAACAGCGTGTGAAGTGAAAAGCGCTTCTTGTCATAGGAATGAATTTGGAAAAGAAATAGAAGGAAGCAAACTTAGTTTCAATAAAGGCCGACGAAACGACAGATATTACCTGCATGTCACACTTTGTTGTGATATTACAATACATCAGTGGGGGTAAAGTATAAAGTAAAGAATCTTTTCTCTTAAGAAAACAGCAGAAATTGCTGTTTGGAGAACTTTAGGAGTTTTTAAATGCTATATTGAATTGCATCATTCTGGGGATGTGAAGTATACTATCTTGTGTAATTTTGCAAGCGTCCATAGATATGATTATATTCCGAATATAAAGACTTGAGAAATTTCTGAAACTGATAGTGATTTAAACCTTTTGGCTTGATAAAATTCACTATTATTAGAACCAATTCCGTGAATGTTCCATTTTCAGAGACTGAAACTCAAGTTGAAATGAAATTTTAGCCTTCCAACTTGGTGGGATGTTTTAATCAGTTTTAACGTCATTGTGTAATACAACGATTATTTCTGAAGCTCCGTTTGTTGTTACGACAGAGTTAATGCTAAATTGTACTGCAGTTCTGTTAGCATTTAATCAACGCAATGCTAACAGAACTACATCCGTTAAATCATTTGACTTTGTAGTTCCCTAGAGTGAATACAGTACCAGTAATTCTTCAATTATATCAACGCCAAGAACGAAAAGGGCTACTGCGGAGTGTCTGTCACATAGATGATTCATCCAGTGCAAAAGAGTAAAATGTGGCAGAATTTTCATTGTGTTTTCTTCATAAATCGTCAATTTTATTATGTCAAGACATATTCATATGTTTGGTACCATAATGTCGCCTAATGTTGTAATGTAATGTTCCTCCAAAACTTGCTCATAGCCTTAAATTAAGAGTATTGCATTTGTCAAAATTTTCCGGGGAACCTCTACTTTTCCTTGTACGGCGAAGACGTCTGCAGATTTAATGACAAGGTAGTTGTAAAGAGAAATATTGTCATCATATAATATGATTATATAATTGAAATTTACATCATTATCAAGACAGCAGCCTAAGTTCGATTTTCACTTGCTATTTTTTCGTATATAACTTCCGTTTATGCACGCGTAGTAAGAACTCGGCGACAAACTTTGAGGAATAATAGAATGCAAGGAAGCAAGCATGTTTTTTGTTGACATGTCGTTAGGGAGTAATATATCACAAATTTTAAACCTCCAGTAAAACATTTTGTAATAAAATTTAATTTCCCATGTATTTTCTAACAATTTAGTGCAAATTAATTTTTTTCCAAAATGTAAAATATACAATTGTACTTTCATTCCAAACAATTAATTCCGTTCTATTATCAACTGAGGTGACGTACACGATGCTCTTAACATGCATCCAAAGAAAGCAATCAAGTGGCGTTAAACCGTTGATGCACTAGTCATGCAACATGCTCATTGTTTCTATCCAATACTCCCTGAATTCCCTGTTATGCGTGAGCACACATTTACGGTAAAGTGTGATGGAGCTCCATCATGCTGGAATTACACGAACCAGCAAACAGCAAGGTACATCGTCCAACAGATTCAGAAGGGGATTCTGCAATAATACAAAACCACAAAGCTGCGACGTACGACCTATTGCAGTCAGGGAAGACGGACCTAATACGCACTTGGCAGAATGTCATCAAACCTAATTAGGTGCAGGGTGATAGAAATAATAAGACGGACCGAACAACAAACACTACCGCCGTGTAATAAGGACAACCCGCATCCTCTGTGCACGATGCGGAATGTACTTCTAAAATCAATGTACCCATATTTTTCATGAGGGTGGAATCCTTAACATTTGTTTCTTAACAAAATACGACGCTCTCTGTGCGACCTACGAGCACCATTCCTCTAATTGGGGTCCTGGTATGCACTAGGCCGCCTAAATCTCCAATATTCCTGCTGCTTCTGGCCGTTGTTGGATCGGCGACACAATGCACAGATAAAAGTTGGTCCCCGCGTAGTATGAAAATATGCGGTAGCTATATCTTTTGTACATGTCATAGGTGGAAATTCAGCACATGTTTAAATCATTTGTAATTTTACAGATTTGCCACATTTTTTTGTTAATGCAGGCGACAGAAAGAAATCAATGGATATTTTTCCACGTTTGCCATTAATTGTTCACATTTACTTGTGTGGTAAATGTTGGTAGACCTAACTGAATCAACTTTTTCTGCGAATTTTGATTGTTGATTGTAGAATGTTGAATTGTTCCTGTGCTGGGTAAATATGCATGAGCATTACTCAAAAGCCAATACATATTTTTGTAGGCTGTGGTAGCATATTTAATTAACACCTAATACTTATGTTTAATTAATCTACACTAAAATAATAGGGTATCTAATCCTAGTTTAAATTGTTAATTTCATTATACTTTAAATTACTCACACCACTTACAAACTTATCATTAATATTAAAATAAAGTTTCACCGTGTAATGTTAAAATAAACCCATGATGATGATGATCCCAGTATGATCCCATTATCCCATTAATTAATGTAATAATCCAAGTTAATTTGGTTCAATTCAAGTGAGCTGTCTAATAATCGCCAAGCAAAATTGCTAAAATACAATTAAAAATCACTGTAAGATAGCCAGAGCAGTTTCATAATATTAATTGAGACACACGTTTATTTTTTCAGGAAACAAACATAACCTTAAGTTATATAAGTAAAGCAGCAAATTCTTTGAAATCATCGTTGAAAATGAATTAATAGTGATGAATAATATAGCCCATATCACAAATTCATATCTAACTAAAACACAGAAATAATATTATAATCAGTTATCCTATACAGACAGTAGGCCAATAATCACTAAATACCGGGTAGGTAAAAGCTAGTAATTAGTATTGAGATTTTCGGAACGTGGCTTGGATTGTTTTTTTCTTTCTAATATTTGATTATTGAGAGCATCCCTTACTTGTAGATTAGAATATTCTATAATATGACTTTAGTACAATTTTGTGTTCGAATGTGTTTCTGAAGAAAATTAGTGATAGGTAGGTGGTCGAAACACTTACGTGCACTATAGTTGGCCGCTCCAGTGTTAGTGGTTTTGACATTTAGGCAGAATGGTGTATGCTTTAGTATTAAAATTAGAGTTTTGATCATTATATCTGTTAATAAAAGCTCATTGACATTTATTTTTTGTTTATTTCTAAGTTTATATAAGAAAATGTAATATACTAAACCCAATGATTATTATTGAACCATTGTGCGTGCTTCTGTTGGTTAGGACATTGATTCAAGCCAACTGTCAACACTGACGTCTATCTGAAGTTTTTTTTTCCAGTCCTTAGGAGGAATATTAATTACTCTCAGCGCTTGAGCTCCCCGGGAACATGTAGCAGAAATATTAATTTATTATAATATTTAAAATCATCTTCCTAAATATTTAGATTGTCGACATGATTTTAATAGAAAAATAAATAAACAAGACTGAATGTAGCTGATTAAGAAATTTTAAGTAGATTGTAAAATTGCACGTATTTTTTAGTTATGCTGCAATTTGCATCTTGCTTGCACTGCATTCTAAGAGCATCGCTTATAACCTGTGACTAATAACGATTCTTTTTAATTGTTAAATACTTTTAAATTTATAGCAATTAATAAAATTAGTCATAATCAGCAATGAGCAGAAAAGAGGTTATTGTATATTTAAATTATAGCTCAATATCATTATCGAACCAAGAAGAAAAAAACCCAACTGTTCTTCTTGTAATTTGTGAAACTTATAATGATCGAAGGCTGAAGATTTCGAACGCCAGTACAGAGTATTGCGATGCTAGTACTGTATCAGTTCGCTCAACCGGGTTCAATTAGATTCGTCTGGCTCTGCTTACGTCAATCAATGCTACCTATAAATTTGGCCGGGGCATTTTCCACTGGGTAGTGGAACTCGACGATCACCTCCAGGGATACAAATTGGTTGCGAGTGAGCTTTTAGTTTCCTAAAATGGATGCTTACCTCTAGATAAAAATTCCTAAAAATCTTCATTTCACTTAGTTATTAGCCATTCATTTATTTACTGGGAACGTTACCGTTTCTTTTTGTTTAATTTAAAAAAAAAAAATATATTCTAGTATTTAATTGTTGTTAACAATCCTAAGATAATCAATAACAGTTAGTTTTACTATAATATATTCATTAAGAACAGTACGCATGACACCATATTTAACCAAAATTAGCATAATGTAACAGATACACGAACGAGAAAATCAATTGACAAGAATTTAAAATGTAGAACAGAATACTCTATGGTATATGACATACCTATACCATTAAAGAGCATAATAGTCATTCATACTTATTACGGAGCTTAGTGAGTTGCCACATCCGTCAGGCATTTCCGGTTATAGCTTTTACTTATAAACTACCAGAGAGTGCAACAGTAATATAGTCCCAAAGTAGGTCGACAATTTTGGAACGGGAATTTATTATTATGTGGGTTATTTTAGGATGTTTGTGGTTTATTATTTATTTAATTGGACGATTTGATGCCCTTTTTGTCTTGCCTCGGCTCTTGGAGTCAGGAGTTCGATGCTTTCTAACTCTCTGGTTCCAATGCAGAGGATAGGAATCTCAGGGGAATTTGGACGTAAAATAATTAGGGGGGAAGGAGATTGTTCACTGTAATAATGAAGTTCGGCACTTGTTGAACATTTAATTTATTTGACAACTGGGAAGGTTCTGGAACATGCTGTGCTTCGGCGGATTATAATTCGTTGTATTCACTCGCGTATTTAGTCCTTTGAACACGATGGTGATTGTTATTGCTTATTTCGTTGCACTGCCTGATTGACTCTCACTGAACGAACGATTTACTTTAACTCTTCGCAACGATTTCACTATTCTACTATGACACTCAGGACTGCTACCTGTCGCGACTGCTTTAGCATTTTTAGACTGATTTCGACTGCTTTAGAACGACTTACCTCTGGTCCTGTATTCCAGTTTTCTTTAACATCGCCACGCCTCTGGCTAAATTGAATTCCCTTGTTTGTTACTCTATTTCCAAGTTATATCTAAAAGATGCCAGTGGGTATCTTAAAATATTTATTATATCGCTAAGTTCTCCTCATTCGTTGATTTTTATTCGATGCCCATTGGCTAAAATTATTTTCCCCCTTTTGATCTACAATATCTTCCCACACGCTTGAGTTTCCCAAGAACGGCCTGTCATAAATTTCGGTATTTTCCTTACATGCTTAATTTCTAAAGTAATATCTTTTTCCTCTCTTAGTTATAGATAAGGGCTTAGTTTCTACGAAAATGCGTAGAAACCAAGCGGCATCTCCTTTGGAAAAAGGGCAAGTATTGTTTCCAATTGAACCTTAGCTAATTGCAGTGTTATTACCCCTGGCGCCGAACAGGTGTGTCCGTGAAGGTTTGACAATGTTTAAAGCTTAACCGAAAGACTTTTTTTTTTTCTCAGGTACGTTAATGGCTTCCGACAAACAGCAGTTCCATTCCCTTTACAAACATAACAAAGTTACATAGACACTGTCAATCATTGGTATTATAGGAAGATAAGTTGAATATTGCTAACTAGCAACAGACATGTCTATGAACATACATTAATACACATACTATTGGGGCCCCCCTTTAAATTACAATATTAATACCCTTGATTACTTGAAATCAGGTACAATTATTATATTAGTAGTCAGAAGTAATTATACTTAAATGGGAAATTTTGAGACAACATTTCCTGCTTCAAGATAGAGGGTGCAGGCCTGTATTACAGTCTAATAAACTTTGACCTCATTTCGAATTTAGTTTATTATTTGCACATGGCATTTACATTCACCTACTGAAAATAGAAGGATATGCAAAAAAACTTATATGCAAGCATAAGATGCGCACTTGATCCGCAACTAGCAGCTAGGAGCCGTGTGAGGAGATTGGAATGTAGAAATGTTTTTTTCACTTAAGGTTCTCTTTGTATCTCTAAAAGCCATACAATCAAAATGGGGAACACATTACCTACTCCAGCAATGGGGATAAATAGGGTTGAAGACACACAACCTTTTAAATGTCAGTGCTTCATATTCCTCTATATTTAACTATTTTCGAAAGTGGAAACTGAACGACCTGAAAAACAAACAATACCCTTAACGATCGTTATAAATAATCACGAGGACACTGAAAGGAAGTGGATACAACCGACATAGTATAAGAATGTTAACTTCGAAATGCATTTATTTAATTTACAATTTTTTTTTCAGAAAATATGGCATTTTATAGAAAAATGGTAAAGTTGCGATATGTTTAAATGCATTATGTCAATTGGTGGTTATATTTTAAGGCAAATTTCATTTGACAGAGAAAATAGAAAAATATACTAAATTCTTCAATGCAAATATATATTAAGTAACTGACTAAAACAGATTGTTTGGATTTCTTAAATACCACAATACGCAACCATTCGCTCTACCAAATGTAAATGTCACTTCTATTCAAAGCTCCGTTCTTGGGCTTGATGGTTCTGCTATCTTGACCATTGTTTTAGCATGCTACTTTTTCGAGTAATTCTGTAGAGAAAGGAAAGGATGGTAATCTGTTGGTGACAGACAGAGGGGTATAATCCAAAGCACCTGAATTTTCAATTCGAATTTCTCCTTATGACTCATAAACCCAGATTGTCATCTACTACCGCCACGGGTGGCCGAGGTCGTTAAGGCGCAGACTCGTGAGCGGGAGGTCTGGGGCTTGAATCACGACAGGACCGTCCTCGCTGACTGAGATTTTTTCCAGATTTTCCTCAGTCCTCATAAATGGCAAATGCCAGGGAGGTACCCTAAAATTACCTGGAACGTTTCCTTCTTTAATTAAAAATTCCTTTCTCAATTTATCATTTTATTTCATGCATCATTAGTTTCCACCGCCTTAGTAGTAAAAACGGGCGATAAACTCCATTCAAAAAAGTCATATACCAAGAAACTCGTTGACTTCAATCAGTTGATATAAATATGGGTAACCGAGTTTTCTATACAGCAGAAATTTAAAAGCATATTCGAAATTTCTTCCTCAGGACCATCAAATAAACAAACTCTTGTATTGTCCATGCGCACGTTTAGGTATACGGTATAACTATGCTCTAGGGAACAGCCAATAATGTGGCAACTTTGGATTTTTGTAAATAATCTTTTGATTACCAACCATCATACGGTTGAGAAAAGCATAACTATGAATTGCTAAGCACAGTTCCGCTAATTGAAACATTTTTGTAAATTAAACATTCAATTTTGTTAGCGACCATTATATGGCTACAATTTTCTATTTGGAGAATTTAATGATTTATCCTCATGTTTAAAATTTTAAATCTCTCTAATAATTTCTATTACCTTAATATAGAAATATAGTGATTCTTTGCCAAAAGCAATACATATCTTTTAAACGGCATCGGCGGGTTTAGCCCTGAATTTACACTCAAGTAAGTGCCTTATATGATCACATAAAGGAGGTGCGCTGCGAAAAAATTGAACGAACTCGGTAGTCATATAATGTCCATTAACAATAGATAAGATATTTGTTATTTTTCAGCATTTAAACCGGGTGCCTCACCTAATTGAAACAAGTTATGGTAAATATAGTTGCGCGGAATGTACCCATGTCGGGGGCTCACACAATGGGAGTGTAACACAATCCAGAACATCAAAAATATTGTTTTCAACTCAAAGTTACATTTTTTTTAAATTGAAAATTAAAGTTTTTTTATCCTACTAAAAACTAGAGGTTTAATATTGATAATAGAATTGCTTTCACTGCTCTAAACCGCATACATTCTGAAATAAATAAACTTTTAAAGATTGGCAATGGATACACTGTTTCTGACGTTAGCCAAAGAGCGCAGTACTATACACAGAGCATGGGCTGCTTACAATGTGTGTGTGTGTGTGTGTGTGTGTGTGTGTGTGTGTATATTAAGAGCATGCAGTAAACAGACCATTATGAGTCTAGCACCCTCCACTGCTCAATGTACAATGTCTCCTGATATGGCACATATTGACATTTGGAAACAGTTGCAAGATAATAACGCATTCCTAAGTAATATTTTGTGTACGGATGAAACTTCGTTCACAAATCATGAAAATGTGAATTTGAGGAGCACGCACTACTGGTCTGTGCAAAATCCTATGTGCTTCGCAAGGATACTCATCATAGACAGGGGACTGTTAATGTCTGATGTGGTATCATTGGCAGCCGCGTTGTAGGTCCTTATTTATATCCGGGAACATTAAACGGACAGCGATACGAATCTTTTCTACAAGACACTCTACGCCTTGTGTGAAGGACGTGGTATTGGAAACGCGTTTATCAAAGTGGTTCCAACATGATGGGTGCCCGGCACACTTCGCTGGTATCCTAGAGACGTTGTAGATGCAAAGTTGATAAATCGGTGGATAGGACGGGAAGGCCCTGTGAGATGGCCATCTCGGTGTTCCGATTAGACTGCTTTCTCAGTGAAAGATAGAGTGCATTAGGAACTCCCAACGACACTAGAGAATATGAAACAACTTATTACCGCTGCGTGTGTGGTAATATCTGTAGAAACACTACAAGCTGTGCAACGCTCTCTTGTTCGTCATCTCCACAAAGGTCTTGATGCAAACTCTGGCCACTTCGAACATTTACTGAAGTGACACATTTTCATCAGATAAGATGTTACGATTATTTGTGAGTGCGCTTTCTGTGCTGGATATAATTTACAAACATGAAGTTTCTTGGAGCTATAGGTCACTAGTAATTTTTTTTAAGAAATTAAAAATAATTCTGTCATCACTTATTAGACCTCTAGTTTTCAACTAGCTAGAAAAAATATACGTAGGTTCTATTTAAATAAAATAGAAAAAAATGAAAAATGAAAATGAAAAATCAGGATTTCATTCAGAATAAAATCAACCTCTCTTCTAACATTATTTGAAGTGAATGAAAATATTCAGTTTGGGGTCGTCTAAATAATAATAAATAAATGTACTAAATATTAAGAACGCTTAATGCCAAAGAAGTGTTACTTGTAAAAGTCAAAAAAACAACGACTAAATCTTTAACCGATTTGTATACACCCATTTTAATTTAGGAAATAAATCAAGGTATACAAAAATGTCCACTTTGGATTAAGAATATATATATATATATATATATGCTTTATGAATTGCAGGAATACTAGAAGCTTTGTTGGAATATAGATATGCAAGAAACGATGCAGGCTGCAAAGACGTTCACGGAAACGCAAACAATATCATGGAAGGAAAATGAGAAAATAAGTGCAAAACATTCATGAAAATGACTGAATCTTTTTTCATCTATTTTGTAGCCATGCTAGAATACACATATTACAAATCCATTCATCACCAAGAGGAAAAGGAGCCTTTGTTTTTATTTAGAATCAAGCATGAAGATCCAGTGAATATTTATATATTTTTGGAAAAGTAAAGTAACAATAGGCAAAACGAGTATATTTCAGTTTATTTAATTAAAACATTTAAATGTGTTTTATTGATAATATTTTTCAACTATATTTGCTCTTAGTATGCATTCATCAGTGCAGTTATTTCAATCGAAGTCAGATAATAAATACAAGTTTTAGGTAGTCATCAGATTCTTTTTAAGTATTATGGGCTTCTTTTGATTTTCTTAAATAAAGAAACAAAGGGCAATGTTTTCACAAAACGCAGTAATAAATATTGCAAATAATACATCCTTGTAAGTAAAACCTTTTAACAATACATCGCACTAGAAATATAATATTTATAGGGGCACGTTTTATTCACATTACTCTTTAAACAGTAATTAGGGAGCGCTGTATTTTAATGCTTCAAATTTCTATAGAGATGACAATGAATACGAGGGTCATTTGTGAACCGTTGACACTATAAAGAGCTTACAGTGGACGAATGCATAAGTTTTATGCAATTTTATATTTAATAATACCGAAAGTCCATTAAGAATTCCAGGTTTTTTGATTTTAAAACAGTCGTTTGCATGATATGGTGTATTCTACTCTGAAGTTAATATATGGTGATGTAGTTGTATCTGAAACGGAGTTTTCAGAAATACACATTTAATCCCAGTTTTCTCAAGAAAATTCCTAAGTACTGCAGGGAAGAAAGGTAATTTTCTCTTTTACTGAATCCTCGCTTATGTGGGGACGAAGCAGCAGATAATTAAACCAAGAATGACTCATTCCCAGGTACTACTACACCCTCTACAGCAAAATTTCCAGAGAACTTTGAATTCCCAAGGTGTTTGACATTACCTTATTTTAAATATTGTATTGCTGGAATGGGGGGGGGGGGGGTACCATGCCCAGGGAGATCCGCCAATCCGTTTCGTATTGCGGAAAAGAGGAAAAGTTCTCTTAGACAAGGAGTGTAGAAACTTCTATTAGACAAGGAGTGTACAAAATTATATTTTATTCCTTAGTTGTGAACCCCAACGAGAACCTCTTAGATCACGGTAAAAGCGTATCTGTTTAAGTCACGTTATTCTGTTTCCTGAAGGTGTTGAGGATCTGTTTTTAAATGAATTCAGTTGGCAGTGAATTATGAAAACATTATCGAGTTAGAGAGCAATTGGCTGAAAAGTGGTTCCGTATAAATATATGTGGATATGAGAGCCAGTTTGAAATACTTCTTTTTTGTTATACAGACGTGTTATTTAATCTATTTTATATCATGCAGTATTCGATTAACTGAATTTATTGAATATCGCATGAAATATGATGGTGAACATAAACGACATTAACAAACAATAGAAAAAATTATAATAATGTCGTAACTGCCTGTTAGCCACTCACCTAAAATATCATTATGTAACTTATTTAACGAACTGGGTCGAACAAGGGACGTAGCTGCAACACTAATTCAAAGAAATCCTACTCACCATTAATTTAAACGGTTCAAATTAGGAAAATATCGGAACTAGATAAGCACCGAACACACAAATATTATATAAATAATAGGCAAACTGTGTTTATAAACAATATCTATTATTTAGATTAATGATGAACGCCAACCAAACTGGCCACCGGAGCAGTGTTGCGCATGTACAGACCCATTTATTTTTACGTAATCTTCCAACTGTCACTTCTACTTCTAAACGAATTTAATGCTACAATACACCCCCTCCCCATATGTCACAATAGTAACAATGTTTCAGCATTTCTAAACTAAACACAGCTCTGCCATTTTCAACAAAAATAAAAACTTTTCAACTTCTCTGTTTAGTATCGTTGATCTCCTCTTCTCTTTGTTAGATGTTGTAGGCAAAAGGATTTATTGAACCAGAATTAGTGAATTTGCTTTCCCTCCATCTTATGCTACTAGTTTCTTTAGTACTTTAGAAGACAGCCTATTTATAGTTTTGATGTGGGTATTCCCATGAGTGGGAAATTTCTTTAATGCAGATGAATATAATTAAACTAGATACAAACTGCTCTTTACACCAAGTATAAAGTTTGCAGCGTCTAATAACGAACTTCTTACAAATATTCCTGCTGAAGTCGATACTCCGCCCAATTAACTATGCCTATTTAAACCAAGACCATCGTTCAGATTAGATTATTCTGTTGAATGATATCGTCTTCCTTCTTTTCTGTCTCGAGTAAGTTTTCTAACAATTTTTACTCATCAATACAGCACATTACCCGCTTAGACTGGTACATCTGACATATTCATGTAGCAAGAAAATTCTCATAGTAGCTGGAGCTCTTGGCTGCTGGAGCTGCTGTCCCGATCGACAGCGGAGACAGCCGAACTCCTCAGTCCAGAATGAGAGGGGAATAGTGGGGATGCACATTTTGCACTTCTCTGTTAGCGTGAAGTGTCAAAAGGAAATGTAAGTGTTGTGTAAAATTTGTGTAATAACGAATGGAGTATAACGTTTAATGTTACTTTTATTTAAGCATTTAGAATCAGTACATAAAATAAAAGTAAAATCGGAAGAGCTACAGTTCTCAACCTTTGATTATTTTAAAAACTGGAAGTAGGAAATTGAGGAGACACAGGGTCGACGTAACAAAATACAAGCCAGAAAGAAAACAATTACAGGAGTTCGGCTCTCCCATGTCGCTCGGGACTGCAGCTCCAGCACCTCTGAGAATTTTCTTCCAATACAGGTAATGCACATATGCATCTCTGATAATTCTTGCAAATGGCTCAGGAATTTAAAGTGAAACAGTACTTTGAAATGGCATCAGAAAGAATTTTGGCGTTTGCACCGCTTCTTTCAGATGCTGCTGAATTTCGTCCGATATCGCTGAAAATTGGAGAGAATGACATAAATTAAAAGAGAACACACGATGCCCTACGATTCTCAGATTTTAATTTTCAACATTGCAATTAAAGCATCCAAAAAGGAAAAGTACTTACTTAATTAATAATTAATATGGCTAGTAAGTAAAGTTAGTCTGCTTTTAATGATATTACATATTCTATCAGTATGCATTCACAATAAGAAATGTAAGAACGCTGATATTTTCCAAGCAGCTTGCATATTATTGACATTGTCTGTTATAGATACAATAAATTTGTGGCTACCATCTTGACTGTTAAGTTCATAATACAACTAACTTAATAGTCCCATGCAGTTATTGATTTTTTTAAAAATACTACACCTATTGTTGAAATAAAAAATACGCAACTTTGCATCATGTTCTTCGGTCCAACCATCACGTTTTAAGGTGAAGGATGTCTTCTTTACAGGAATTGCTTTAAAATGATTATATCCAACATTAAATAGAACCCCCAATATCAAGAGTTTGACACTCGGGTGGAATTTGTGGAAAATGTCTTTCACGGTGTATTTCTGGACTTTTTTTCTTTGTTGTTACAAAAAAACCACGAATTTTAACCATAGCAAATTCTGTGTTATTCAGTAATAAGGTGAAATTATCTTTACAGTTTATCTCTGCGAAATGCATAACGTTTTTCTTTCACAATCAGAGTTCGTATTTCCCTCTTCTGAAGCAAAACCCAGGGAATGTTGCACAGGCGTTGCCTGCGGCCAGCACAAGAAAGTTAGTTCCGAGTAATGAGGGCATTGCTCCGTTTACTTCAGTGTAATTCTACTATCAAGTACTGAATTTGTACATCAGAATCTGCGCTTAGTACTCCGGGGGAAATTATCTCTAGATAATAATATTCTTCATCATTCGGTTTATGCAGATGACCTGAGCTGTTAAAGAGCGTCCATAAATAAATAAATCAAATCATTCGATTTAAAATAATATGAGTAGTTAAATTTTTCTCTGCAAAGATATATAAATATTTAGTTGGTTATTTTGGTGTCGTGAAAGGTGATGTGCAGTTTAGTTCAACATATTATTAATGTTGTTGATTGTTCAGTATATTTATTTAAAATAGTATATGTCAAAGTAAGACGGTGTCCCAGAATCGTAGTATTTTTGTCATGTTACCCTCGTGTACTTTGATGTCACGCTTGCCATAATGATTACATCTTGTAGGGGTTTCAGGGATTGACAAAATTAGACAGAGTAGTAGCAGTAGTAGTAGCAGCAGCAGCAGCAGCAACAGTAGTAGTAGTAGTAGTAGTAGTAGTAGTAGTAGTAGTAGTAGTAGTAGTAGTAGTATAGTAGTAGTAGTAGTAGTAGTAGTAGCAGCAGCAGCAGCAGCAGCAGTAGTAGTAGCAGCAGCAGCAGTAGTAGCAATGGCCTTTTTATTGTACCAGTTTTAAAATACATTCAAGTAATTATAACTGTCGCATGGGCCTTACAACGGTACTATCGTCCTTGTAACAATGAAAATGGTCATACAATACATACATACATACATACACACATACAAACATACACACATACATACATACACACATACAAACATACACACATACATACACAAATACACATACATACACACATACATACATACATACATACATACATACATACATACATACATACATACATACATACATACATACATACATACATACATACATACATACATACATACATACATAGAGGGGGCCAAAACATGTACACACATCAAGCAAAGAAAAAAGCTGTTAACATAACAAAAATGAACTCACACAAACAGAAAATGTTGAGCACCAATCATCTTAGACTTTTACAGTTACAACAGTTGCTCAAAATGACCACCATCGGAGTCGATACTCTTCTGAGTACCTTGAACTACTATTGAGCAACTTTGTGGAACTGTCCTTAGCGATTACAGCACACGCCGTTTCAGTTTCTTCCCAAAGTGATGCCAACATCCTTAAGAGTTCCCCATAGATAGAAGCCAACGGAGTTAGATCCGGAGAACACGGTGGAAACTCAATCGGACCTCTTCTTGAATGCTCTGCGGTGAGTACTCAAAAGGTCCCAAAACCATGGCCGAGGACGCGGGACTTGTTGCTGTGCAAGGTATCCCAGATTAGCCCTTGTGAACATCGCATACGGTACCATGAGTCTCAAATTTGTCTGGAATGCGTGCAATTGTTACTCGCGTGGGCGTTTCTGTTCTGTGCACACATTGCCGCCATTGTCTTTGAAGTTCAACAACTTCCTCAGTTTTCCAATACCACTTCAAAATTGCTTTCCGCTGTTCAAACGTTAATCTTGGCTCCATTTTGTTTTATCAACGCTAGGCATAACTCAATGTGTCACATCTGTTTACTGAACATCATACGTTAGTCTTGACTTCATTTGTTCATTGTTGTTTGCGACAATCTTGGCGTCATTTGTTCATTGTTGATTTACCTGTCACGTAGCAACGCTATCATAATGTATGTGAGTCACACACAGAACTTCATACTATACTTTATTGTGGTTTTTCGGCCCAACTTTGAAATATATTAGTACAGATATTTACTGTGAAGGTTTGAATACATTTTGCACCCTTATCGCCACGAGTGGCCGAGGTCGTTGAGGCGCGGACTCGTGAGCGGGAGGTCGGGGTTTGAATCCCGCCAGGACCTTCCTCCCTGACTGAGGTTTTTTCCAGTTTTTTCTCAGTCCTCATAAACGGCAAATGCCGCGGAGGTACCCTAAACTTAGGCCTGAAACGTTTCCTTCCTTGAAATAAATTCTTTCCCCGTATATCATTTCATCTTATGTATCATTAGTGTCCATCGCCTGTGATGCCTCAGTAGCAAAAACGGGCGTTAATATTTCTGCTTGCTTGGCACCCACGGTATATATACATACAAATATCTACATACATACAGAAGTACATGCATAAATACAAATATACAAACATATATTTACATCTGTGATTAATTTTACATACAAATACATAAACATGTATAGAACCCTTACTCTTAAGTCCCCCTTCCATTTATTCATAACCCCTCTCCATCTTCCCCCTCTTCCCTATAATTATCAGCCTTCTTTGTCGGGTCTTCACTAGAAATATTCCCAAATTGCATATCTCTCATGCAGCAACACTCCCCGACAGATGTTCAAATTTCTTTTGAAATTAAAAAATTGCGGAGGTAAATACTCGCTACTTAAAATCTCCTTTTCCCTGCATTCTGCCAAAATATGCCTCCAAGTTCGCTTTCTCGGCACAATGGGCAATTTCTTTCCCCGAGAATATTAACTACTTTGTTTCCTTTCCAAGTACGCAAACTGAGCCATTGCGAGACCACTTCTTTTTTCTCTACCACAGATGTCTAGATAATCGCCCCTTCCCAATACAGGATATATTTGAGTCTGCAGGTTAAGCGACACTTTTTCTGCGCATTGAGACTCAGTATTTTGCCTTTCTATATCTCGCAAACATCTGTTAACTATTTTCCAACGATTTCGCGTAATGTCCTCTCCCCTTAGCCAAATATTGTTTTTTCCTTTAATTTTCTCTGTAATATTTTCATCTCCCAATAAGCTACATATCTAATATTCAACCGATGCACCTTTATTGATACATATTTATTTGCTTCTTTACATGTCTATTTACATTAAATATATTTTATTTTAGCTGATAGTGCCTCTGATTTGTTGAATTTAGTCAGTTCACATGGGTAAAGTATTTAGGCAATGACAGAGAAACAAAGTCAATTATTTTCATATAAGAATGTATATGAAGTATCTGTTACGGGTTCTCGGTATTCAGGTAGCGACGATTGTTTTTCCCAGTCCCTACGGGTTAAATGCGGTTGCCTGTTCCTAAAACTTATATGGGGATTCTGGAACACCGTTTGTTTCCTTTCTAGTAAAATTTACTATTAATGGTTTATCATCCATGGAAAGCAATGCCATGTAATTGGATCTTTGATTTAATCCATAAATAGCAATTAATAATTTTCTATTCCAATCCAGCCATTCCTTTCTAAGAGAAAAGTTTTGGTTTTTGTAATGATTCCTCCCTCCGCCGTACGTTACATAATTAGATGGCTTTTGCGTCTCTTTTGCACTACATTGCCTGATTTCTTCGGTAATATTCCATATTTTACCTTTAATTTTCTTCATCTTGTAATGCGACAGGGTGCCGAGAAGTAATGCATATTTAAAATATTTTGTAATGTAGAAGGAACTCGGCTACAAAGTACTACTAGATGAAAAAATATTTCTAAATTTGAGAGGTATTTTTACAGCTAAATTTACAGAAGAAAACAAAATGGTAATATGTGTAAATATCTTTGGGGGATTTGCTTTGTAAGTACTGGTGCTCAAGTGCAATGGTCCGCCATTTTATTTATGAACTTATTTTTCCCTTTCACGCCTATAGGTAAGATATATTGTGGCTTATATGCGAATGACAATGTGGGAAAATACATTGTAAGATTGAGTTCGTTAAGAAGTAGAATTGACGTTTGGGAAAGATTACATGTGATGAAAATTAGAGTCTGCGCATGAGCAATTTATTTTCAAATTGTGCAAGTTTGGTTTTAAGTTAAATTGGCATTGGGGTTATAATGTGCATGCCAATGAAGACATAATCTAAATTGAGGATATGGAATTACTTTCATTGTATGAATTAATTTCAGCATAGTTCAACATTTTTTTTATATTATACCCGACATGGTCACTAAAACATGCTGTCAGGATGATGGAAACATGTGAACATTATTTTTGTTTGATATTTCAATATATGACTAAGTTTCAGGATAATTTGTCTTGCCCTGTAATTTTATAACCCTTTTATAGCTGCATCACGATGCCGCAAGCTTGAGAACTCCACTTGACTAGGAACAAGACAATACTTAAGAAAATTACAGAGAAAATAAAGAAACCAAAGCGGGGGAGGATAGAACAGGAAAAAGGAAAGAAAAGGGAATCCTTATTATTGACAAACTTATTTTTTATCTACCGATAAATTATGTAGTATGGCATGCTGATATAGAAACATGCATATGTGAAGTTAGTTTATATTTTCATCTTATAATGTCTGGACATTACTTTATGTACTAGTATGTGTTTTTGGTGTAATATTAATTTTTGTGTGATTTGTTGTTTTTATGTTTTATAAATATAAATTAAAAACACATTTATTTTGCACAGCATAGATGGGAGCCCCCATTTGTACAAATCGGATAATGGTTAAATTGCATAATATTAAATTTCAGGTTTCTTCCAAATTTTAATGTCAGCTACTTTAGAGAGTAATTTTTCAAGACGCTCTGTAAAAGGAGAAGATTTAATCCAGCCGTTCACTGCATCGCTGCACTGCATTTTGACCCCGAAACTCAAAGCTATTTCTTTAAATTGATAGTGTGATTATAATTGATATTAATGTTTCATGAATACGTTACGATGCACTTGTATGAATTGTATTGAACCTGACTTATATTTAGATCACATATTCATTCTTATGTTTTTCTCATGATTTGACAGGAAACACTTGAGCAGAGAACCTTTAGGCAGAGAGTACTATTGTATGTTTTATGAGGGTATATGTTTGAATGTAGTAAGAATTGTCCGCCAGCCTTTAGGGTTGACCGTATAGAAAAACCGACTTTCGGAAAAGCAGAAAGGTATCGCTTTGAAAGCGCAAGCAGGGATTCCTTTTGTTAAAAGTGCAGATGTAACAGAATCATAAACTGACCTCGCAAGCTTGTTGAAATTGCACCACTTCTATAAAATCTTTGTCGCGGTAACGGCGAAAGTAAACAGAATCGCAACAAGTAAGAGATGAAGGAATTGAGGCCCAGCTGTGCATTAACCAATGGAAATTCTTGCATCGGATAGAGAACTCGAATAATATTCAAAAAAGTCATAATACAAAAGATTATATAGCGGAACGACCGAACGATCTAGAGGAAAAAAGTTACTAGGTATGATATCAGAAGAGTAAATCAGTCAATCGTCCTTTGAGTAGACGGTGGGTCAAGTTTAGAGTCCGCTTTTAGATATATGATCTTAAAGATGATATGCACTTAATCAGTCAGAAGACAATCAATGTGTTGGCAATTAGATGCGCAAGCAGTGAGCTGGAAACTAGTTTAGTTTTAAACCGCGCAATAGTGAAATGAAAAAACCCTTAAAATTGTTCTCAAGTGCTGCGGACAGTCACGCGTTTGGGAAGGCATTGAATATTCAATCAATAAATTGTGTATAGTGTACTCTAAGAGTTTTTGTGTAAGCTGTTAGAGACTTTTCCCTTCCCATTGATTCAAACAAGTCACAAAAATCCAGACATCCTGAGATCTTCTATTTTTAAACTGCGGCAAACTGGCGCCCAAATACGGGCATATCAATTAATCAACGAATAAATTCATTCCTCCCCCCCTATAAATAAAAAAAAACGATTACAATTTATTGCACAAAATGGTGGCAGCATATGCCACTATTCAAAGCTCAACTTAAGGCAATAGACACGTTATCCGCCGGGCTGAAGACGCGCAACTGCTGCTGGCGCTGATGGTGGTAAGTGCACTCGTACCCGAGCGGCTTGCCAGACTCGAACGATAGCGGTGAGAGTGAACATATTCACACGCACATTACTTTGTAAATATAAATGGAAAGGGACGGGTAAATCACTGTGATGAGAGCATTATTAGACGTGTGAAATATTGAAAAGGTGGGAAATGTGCCCTTATACCAATTCGCAACTAATTCGTATATACACACACTAACCTAATCTATCGGCTAACCTCGGGAAACTCCTAGAAATCGGTGGACCCAGTGGTTTAGCGAGTAAATCATAGTAATTGTGGTAAAATGCTCTTATTCCAATTCGCAACTAATTCAGGGATTAAATCGTTGTAATTGTGGCAAATCTCCTTTAACCCGGCAAAAAAAAAAAAAAAAAAAAAAAAAAAAGCACGTGGTTGTAATATTGGAATCCACCATCCTATCTGCACAAATGAAGCGTGACACTCTTACTACCTGAGCTATTGTTCCGGTGATTGTAAAACGTTGTTATCTAGTTGATAGCAATGCCTTACTACCTTCGGCTCTCTCCGCTGTCGCTCAGGCGCAAGAAGAGCAGTAAGTGCTTTCAGTCCGTCGGCTAACGTCAAATCTTACTAGCAGCAGCAGTTGAGTGCTTTCAGCCCTCCGGGTAATGTCAAATGCAATAGATGGCCTCAAATCGTCAGCATTGGCTCCTGTCGTCGAATAGGGTTGAGCCAGCCTTAAAGCAACAAACTCTGCAGTGACTGTCCACTTCTTACCTAGTACGGCGATGAAAGATCTTCTCATTACGTGTACGTCTTCAGTGCAGTGTTTTATCTTGTTTTAGAATTGCGGCGATGCCAGAGATACTAGAGAAATAAATACAAAAATCAGGATCGTAACTCCACTTAAAATGAATAAAATATATTTCGAAATAGTGCAAAATGTTTATGAGGTTTGTCTCCGATTATTCTGTATATACATTGTCAGTTTTTTTTTGAGGTTTTAATTTTTATAATATTCAATAAAAATATTTTGTCTTTTTTTTTGTTATATTGTCTTCCATCGACGTGAACGTCGGTTAGGGAGAACCAGGGAAGATGTGACACATAGGGAATGACAATGTGGGTTAATGCATTGTAAGATTAAGTTCGTTAAGAAACAGAAATGACGGTTGGGAAAGGTATGTGAGAACAGTAAGAGCCTGTGCGACCAGTGGAAGGAATGGTATTTTTAACGGATTTTGAGAGAGACAAAAGTTGAAGTTTGAAGAAAGCGGTAGTTGCACCTTCGGTCACGAGATGATCGCCTTCACGACAAACTGTCGAATTCATGGCAACTTTACACACAGTAATAAAGCTATGATTTGAATTAGAGAACTGTTTATAGTCGTATAGATACCTTGACCCATGTTCCTCTTATTTCTATTTAAGTATAATTCACGATTCTTAGAACTGCAATTGATTAGTGTTGGGAGTTACGCTCCCCAGTTAATGAAATAAGTATGGGTAGTTAGTTTATCCATTGTAGTAGCGGAGGACGCGACCATATACGTAAAGTTACCTGAAGACATTACCTCACATTATCAAAAGAAGCATGCTGGTGTTGTTAAGATGTACTTTGCATTTCAGGATAAAATTGAAAAAGATCTAGAATAAATTAAAAACGGTGGAAGTACATTTTACATATTTTGTGCATTTTTTAGAAGCCAGTGAAAAAAAAACTATAATAGTCTCCTCTATAAATCAATAGAACTATAATGATATTTGCATCTCATATTTGTAATTAATTGCAGAAAGAATTATTTAATATCGATGTTGCAAACTAAAGAATAATATATAGTTACATTTTATATAAACGCCCAAAATGTTCATGAATTACAATCAAACATCTTTGATAAACGCTAGGTTGCATGCAGTAGATTGTATTTTAATAGGTAGGTTATTTTTGCTCAAATAAAGTTGTCGAAGATGTTTAATATAGTTAATTAGTAATTTAATATAGTGCTGTCAGCTTTCTGATGCTAAAGCTATGGTTATAGAAATCAATAACAACTGCACGAGTAAAGTAAATGGCAAAGGTCCGAAACACTTTCAGGTAATGTCTTCTTGCTTCAACCACATTGTCTGTGGCCCCTTCACAAAGTGAGATTGTATTAGATTAAACAGGTTCTCTTAGACACTACCTCACCTACTGCAAATGGCATTCATTTTGTACTGTTAGTATATTCTGAAATGCCTTCACTTAATAGGATGTTACAGTTTACGTTAATGAACTGCATGTTTTTTGGATTTTCAAATTAAAAAAATCAAAGCAGACAAGGGGCGCAAACCCATTACCCACAATGGATATATTCATTTTAAATTCGTTGAAGTTGCTATCGACTAGTGACAGATGCACATATTTATAAACTGTGCTGATTAAATGTACCACTATAAAGAAACTCTACCCGTGTTTACCGGGATATCTAAAATAAATATTCAGTGGTTTAGCCATGTACAGATAATGTATACATAGTGCGAAAAAAATATATACAAAGTATTTTCAGAGTGGAAATATACAGTCTCAAACGCTTCAGTTTGGAGTTACCTAGGTGCAGGCATCAATATGAATCGATGTCATAGCTAAGTTACGATGTGATGTGTGTTCATAGCCAGTCAAATATAAATCAATGTCTTGGTGAATGCGTAATCATAAGCAAGTTCTTACTAGTCACGCGCTGTCACTTAATGTACATGTCTTCAAGAACCCGGTATGGTGTTTTGAGAAGTATAATAGGCTAGTTATATGAACAATTACATACCTGAACCTCGCTCATTTCATTCCACTGAATATTTAACAGGGTAAATTATTTATTTGTACTCGTACCTTTGCAGTAGATACCTGCAGCATTACAACGAAGCTTCGGAGACCATTTGTTACTGATATTGAAATTGAGATTTTTTAATTAGCTTTCTACTCGTGAATTCTTTGTAAATTTTCATCTTTTATCTGAATTTATGAAAATTGATCGATAATAATAATAATAATAATAATAATAATAATAATAACAACAACAACAAACTAACATGTATATGCAGCATTTCATGTTTGTCATTATGACACAGAAATATGAGCGCGCACACGTTGACGCATAATAAAACGCATCTGGATGCAGCGACTAATTTGTCTCGCAGATATTTTACAGGTATTTTTTGCATTCTGTGTGAGAACTTGAAGAATATTACAATTAATATATGGGGCCCGTCTCTAAAAAAAGTATAATATCTTTAGAACCGTAAAATTTTCGAATGCATTTGATTGTGCAACCAGGAAGAGATCCTATCAACAATTCTTCTGTTAAACAAGATTATTTTACAATGCTTCATGTACGAGTCGTTTGTATAAACATTTTCGATAAACTTAGTATAAATGTAATGAATGGTATTTTATAGATATTTCCGAAATGTTGTAGTTGTTCCTTTTAATGCCAATTTTACAAGATTCAATATACAAACATTTAAAATATTACACATAATCACGTTAAAAGAATTACATTTTTATAAACTTGAATTATTAACTGCATTTAAAATTGTGTCATTCGGAAATCGAATTTAAGGACATTATTTTTGAATTTGTAATCCACTGTACTCCCCTTACAAGAATTAATAAACACTAGATTTCCATACAACTAATCCAATTTATCTGCCAGTACGAGCACTGCCAAAATCTGGTATATATGAAATCTTATGAACTGCATGCATTTTTACTAATGGAAAATTGTAGGTCCTTAACAATTATGTATGTTCCGGGGATATGTCTGACTGTGATAGAGAATAATCCCCATTTCTGATTTTGTAAATATTTTTTGTGACATTACATGTCCAGTGCACTTGTTTCAGGTTTTATGTCGCTCCCCCCCGCCCCAGTGCACGGTATACCCAACGGTTATGACCCACAGAAGAATGGCTAAAAATTTAATTCGACCCTGTAATGAAAATTGCATTGACTCTAACAATCCCAAGAGACCGTGTTTTACAGCTTTGTGTTGTTTGCTTTCATTGAAATGTTTTTCTCTTCATTCTAGTTAATGACGTTTAGGTGTCATGTGATTGTAGATTTAAGTTTTTCGTAAATGTTATATTTTATAACATATTCTGTGCTCTTATTCCTGCAATGTATTATTCACTTCAAATTACATGAATAAAATATCCTTTTTTATAGATCAACAAATACAAAAGTACATTTTATTTCTGCAATTTTAGAAAACTCTAAGAATGATCAGATGGAAATAAGAAATGTCAGCACATCAGCAGTAGATGTAGTTCATTAAACTCAATCAGTAGAAAATTGGTTGTAGGCTTCGTAATGGCCATAATTTACTTTATTTATAGTTAAATATAAATTTCTATAGACAGACATTTTTAAATCTATTACTCAAACATAACCGCACTAAATGATCCTGCAAATTGTAGCTAGTATTCGCATTTAAATATTTTAATTATTTTTGTGCATAAAATATCTTGAGTAGGAAAGTAACTTCCTATCATCCTAAATAGAGAAGAAATAAATATGTACAAAGTATATACGTATTATCTCATCTGTGCAGCATTTCATACCACCGATATTACAGTAAAAGTTAAACTATGAAAAAAGTGCACAGTTATATTTAAGATTAACCTTTAGTCATAAATGAAGATTGCAATAATATTGAACAGTTCTTGCACAGTTTTCGGCTTACTTTTTAAACACCCTATTTCCTTAAAAGGTAATATGACAAACTGAAAACTTTACATTTGCTTATTTGGTATTTTATAAGGTCAAGTGTGTGTCAAAAAATTCTGAGACCCTTCAAGTTAGCTTTCTTAATCGCATTTTATGTGATGTTAATATCTTAATTGTTTGAAAAATTTATTAGTTCTTCAGTTTATCGAAGTTACTTTCAGTAAAACTTTTATGCAATAATTAAGCAGAAAAAGACTAGCGTGACCAAAACGGAGTCACGCGGTTTTCTCAGTTGAATTATTAACGACAAGTAAACATGAGCTGTCAGAACTTTTCTCGGAAAAAGGAGAAATGGGTATGTAATGAAATGAGATAATTTAATTGCGTTTGAATTATTTACGATATTAAAATCAAGTAACATTCCATTTTCTTTTCTAAAAATTCATAACCATTCCCGCAGTAGATAAAAGGACACGTTGGTTGATATATAGGCAGTATAAGCAATTTATATCAGAGTTAATAGTTGACTTGTTTCCTAGGCAAGTCCTTTGCTAATTTATGTCCTTAGCAAGGCATGTGTTGCTTGCTGTTTGAGTGCTTTTGGATCACATTCTAATGTTTTCATACTTTAGGATACTGATGCATTTATCATTTAATTTAGTTTGAATTTTAAATTCCTAGGTATATATATTTTATTTTTAATACCGAAAATTATTTATGATTTTGTCGGTGCCTAAAGTTACTTGACATTTTCCTTTTCAGAGGAATAACAGTACACGAATCGTTTAGATATATTTTCCTAGCCGCGAATAGAATTGAGCCGGATAGATTACTGCAGACACTTTGAGAAAAACGGCGGTGAGACCATCACAAAATTACTACTATCACTACAACTGCTACTGCTATTACTACTTCTATTACATTACCCTCCTCACATTGTCGTCCTGGTGGTATAGTGGTAACCATACTTGCCTCCTAAACCCAAGATTGCGGGTTCAAACCCGGCCGGAATCGATGGATTTTTTCGGGCGTAAAAATTGTAAGTATGGCTTCCTTGGGAAGGGAAGTAAAGCCGTGGGTCCCATTTCGTACATTTACGGCAGAACCTCAAGCCTGAAAGAGTAAAAATTTGAGCAAAATATGTCGGCCGTTTCACGCCCTGAATAGAATGGGACGCTGATGACCTGAGGTGTTAAAGAGCGTCCGTAAATAAAATAAACCAACCCTCCTCACAAACCCCCTCCTCAGAATTATATCTTTTATTTCCAGATGAACAGACTACAAGTATCTCCAATGATTAAATTTTTAAGAGCTGTGGCAAAATAAGCTACAACCTTACAATTTATGACGGTGGACAAGTTTCTCTGTAATAGTAGCGTCTACTTCTACTTCAAATCTGTCATCCTGCTTAATGATTAGGTCGATGCTCATATTGAAGTTAAATTCAACATAGCTATGTTATACGGTATTTCCTGCTCATATTTCTTGAAAACCTGCACATTTAAATGCATATATTTGATTACATTAAATAAAATTTTACTAACAATAGTTTTATTGATATGAAAAATGTGTAACTAATACCTCCGAAAGAAATACTATCACTCCCCTATTTATTCTAGAAAAAAACACAGTTCTGAAGCTCAGGGTAAATTGTGAATACAAAACCACTAAATATGTTTTTCTGTAATAGTGTTTAACGCCCGTTTTTACTGCTCAAGCACCATAGGCGGTGGACACTGATGATACATAAGATGAAATGATCAATTGGGAAAGGATATTTTTATTTTAGGAAGGAAACGTTTCAGGCCTAAGTTCGGGATGCCTCACCAGCATTTTCCATTTACGAGGACCGAGGAAAACCTGGAAAAAAAAAATTAAGTCAAAGAGGACGGACCGGCAGGATTGGAACCCCAGACCTGCCGCTCACGAGTCCGCGCCTTAACAACCTCGGCCACCTGTGGTGGTACTAAATATGTGAATAGCCTTATTATAGGCTTGCAAATAGATAGAAACATTACTTACAAGCGAATTTATGAAGTATACAGATGAAAAGAGATACCAGGTATTTCAAATGATATTCAGTACATGGACATATTTATTAAAGAAACAATAAAACACAGAATATTTCTGTTCTATTTGTCTAGTGGAATCTATATGTTAATAAATATATTTTAAATTATTACAAAAATATAGCACTTTAAATAACAATATTTTATTACTTTTATATACTTTTCAGGGAACATTAATATTTTTATATTTCTACATCACGCTCTCAAAATAAAAAATCTTTTAGATACTGCAAGCGTAAGTTAAGCCGCTATAACGCTTATGTATAATTTTATAATATAAATATGCTTCTAATTATCTTAAACCTCTGAATATTTACTTATGACAGATGGTTTAAGCGTTGAAGTGAGGAAAAAAAAAATAGTAACGTTACCTAGAAAAATTCAGTCAGTATTTTTATCTTAGATTTTTTCCTTGGAAAGCGATGGATTCAAATAGTTCGAAATTGTGAGCAAGACTATGGTAGGAAGCGAAGAGATAAAACAGAAGCACAATTCTGAAGTATTCTTGTACGAGGATTTTTTCATTTGTTCTTTAATATTCCTTTTTAAATGTTAAATGTTTCAAATTTGAAAGGAAACATGTTTTATATGATTCTTTTATGTTACCTTTTATTGTGATATGCTAATAAATATTATGTTATTCAATTTGAAGGCATGCTCGCAGTGTTACTAAAGCTTAATTCACTTTCTTTTGTGTTTTGTCAATAAATTTGTGATTTTCAATTGAAGCCAAGCACGCAGTGCTTCACTTTACCACTGTGCGTACGTGTCAGTTTGGTAAGTTCTAATTGAAGGCAAGCAAGTGGTAATATTAATATTTTATAATACTTAATACCTTTGCCATTAAATTTTTTCATTCCTTATGTTTACAGTAATGTTTAATGCACTCTTGTTGAGAATTGTTTTAATATTTCTTTGTTACCCTTGTAATAAACGAAACTACTTCAAGATGCCTTTCCAAGCTCGGCTCATATCAGATTCGATAGGCAATCATCAACGGGAGGGTGTGGTATAAATGTTAAAGAATTAAATAGAAAATATTAAGTCATATACCAACTCGCTTGCCTATGCTATCATCACATAAAGGTTGCCACCTGCCTATTTATGATTGAATGATTATATTTATTAAAATTAACATACGTAATTTTAACTTTGCAATCATAATATACCAAAAGGTATGTTTCTTAAATAAATTAGTAGCAATGTCCATTGCTTTACGTAATTAATATGATAATAATGATGATAATTATAATAATTATAACTTAATGTAAATGTTCAGAACATGAAATCCCTCCCCTTGTCAGTACATAAGGAGTGTCATATTATCTATACATACATTAATTCAGTTTAGTTCTCCCCCGGCCTGGCTATTTTTCCGCCATTTGAGACTTGAGCGATCCCACCTTCGACATGAATTTGACTATCTTCTTGTCTGCCAGCAGAGCACAGCATGCCCCTTGCCCTCTATTACAGTACAGTTCGCTAGGATGGTTCTTCCTCTCCACATAAAGGGCAAATTCTCAGTCCATTTTCTCCTGAGATTCTGACGTGCCGTCATGTTCCAAGCCTAAACCACGCGAGTTCCTGTTTATGGAGTCTAGTCCGTGCTTTGAAGTACAGCTCCACCCCCACCCAGATTTTAACCCCGTTTGTACCTGCAATGAGATCTTCTCCCCACATTGCACACTATATGCTGCTTGTTTATATTCTTCAGGCAGTTTCTTATCTTCCTCCATATAGTTCTCCTTTTTCCTTGATCTGCTATTCAAATATTTCCCAACTCCGATGGTTTCCAACCCCTTTATTAACTTCGAAGGTCCATGTCTTATTATCTCCCAGTCTAAGCTGGTCTTTGAAGCAAATTGTTCTAATTAAAGATAGATCTTCCAGAATAATTCGCATTCAATATTTCACTGCTCTAATTTTACATTCTATTGTCTCTATATGAGCCCTAAATTCCCTTTTAATTCCGCAGTTTATCATATCTTCCCTACCCCAAAAATCCTTTTCATAAAACGCGTTTTTACCCGATCTAGATTCTCTAGATTTGCTCTCACTACCAAATTTCCTCGCCAAATGTCTCGTGGATCTGACCAGAGCGCTGTAAACGGTTTCCAGTAAACCTACTTGCAGATCTGGAATTTTGCTCCGTATCCGTCGAGTTTCCGTGGCCTTTCATTTCCGCCTTCTATTTCACCGTGTATATGCTTCGTCCACTGTCCATTCATTGCAAAAGTGTGTCCTAGGTACACGAAGTTTTAATTGTTTATTAAGGTATGTTCTCCGTAAGTACAAGTCTCTTTCCTGCTCTTGACTGCTCCGTTCTTGTTTTCTTTTTAATTGTGTTAACTGCGAGTATTCATTCTTCGCTATAAGTCTGCAGTCTGTTGTGTACCCGCTGCAATCCGTTAATGGTAGTTGAACATAATACCGTGTCATCTCCATATAAAATCGCATACACCTGAAAAGCACCTAGTACCGGTGGTTCGATACTCTCCAGTACCATTACGTCCACTAGGTCGTTTACAAACAAATTAAATAGTAAAGGTGAGGTGAAATAATGCAGACCCGTCTCACTCCCCTCTTGCTTCGAAAACTCTTCAATACTCTATCTCTCTCTGTCATACTTGATGAGAAGGACTTAGTACCCAAGATATTACTTTACTTATTCCTCATGCCCTCGTACTCCCACCATATATTTTCTCCTTACAATTCATAAAAAGAACTGTCCAGGCCGCCCGATAGCAGCCTAGCTTCGGTTTCCTTACTGAACGTATTTCCGCTCTAGTAGATTGTGTTGGTTACAGCCATTTGTGTTGTCGGTCCTGGTGGTGTAGTGGTTACCATACTTGCCTCCTACGCCCAAAACGCGGGTTCGAACCCGGCTAGGACCGATGGATTTTTTCGGGCGTAAAAATCCTAAGTATGGCTTCCTTCGGAAGGGAAGTAAAGCCGTGGGTCCCGTGTCGTACATTTACGGCACGATAAAGAACCTCAAGCCTGAAAGAGAGGCCTCTGAGCAAAATTTGTCGGCCGTTTCACGCCCTGAGTTGAATGGGACGCTGATGACCTGAGATGTTAAAGACCGTCCATAAATAAATCAATCAAAAAAAAAAATCAGCCATTTGTTACGTCTAGGCCATCCTATATCAAAGATTCCTTCCATTTTTTGAGTTTGCATAAGAAAGTTGACCCTTTGGCACATTCTAATTTACTTCTGGTCACTCTCGATGTGAACGTTACTTTGTACTAGCATTCTCCACCATCAAGGATTAGCTGCTATTAGACATTTCTCGGACTCTGAAGCACCTCCTCATACCCCATCCACAGATTTCATTTGTCATCTTGCTTATCTGGTTCTCATTCGTAATGCGTTTAGTTTCGATAATAAATATTATCTACAAATTAAAAGCACTGCGATGGGCACCAGAATGGCACCATCTTATGCCAATCTTTTTATGGCTCCCTTAGAGCAGGAATTTCTTAAGTCAGAATTTTTGGCACCGTTATTATGGCTGAGATATATTGATGATATATTCTTGCTTTTGACTCATGAGAAACTCTCGATCAGTTTCATACTAATCTTAACTATAAAATTTAAATTAAATCCACTTCTTCTGTCTCTCCCAATGCTGCTACGTTTCTAGATATTGGTATTTCTTTATGCACTGGCTCTTTTCTTACTCTGTGCACATTAAGCCTACCAATTTACAACAGCATCTTCATTTTGATAGCTGTCATCCCTTGCATACCGAAAGATCTATTCCATTTTCTCTTCAAAATCTTGGTCATCGTCTTTGTAAAAACTTTTCAAATCTTGACACATATATTAAAAACCTAAGACCAAAAAATTCCAAGACCAAAAAATACTACTTCTCTTTTAAAATCCAGCGCACAATGCAAAACTAAAACTTCTTATAAGAACTTCATTAACTTTGTTACTATTACGTGCCTGAAATTGAAAGCATCAGACCTATTTTGAAAGAATGTCATGATTCCTTATTAATGCATTCGTCTTTAAGTGATTTTTTTATAAATTTGTACCCCGCCTTACTTTAGAGCACCCCCTAACATTAAAAGTATATTTCGCCGAAATCTATCTCCTTCGAATTTACCACGTCCCTTTGCTGGCTCATATCCTTGCCAACGCCCTAGATGTAAAACCTGTGCGCTAATTATACCGTGTCATTCATTCTCAGCCCTAATTTATCCAGAGAATTTAACGTTGCTTCATTTGCTATTTGTTCTTCTAAGAATGTCATGTGTGTGTTATCTTGTAAGTTTTGCAAATCATTTGTTTAACTTCTACTGTTGTTTCGCTACGTATGAACAATCATAGACGTTCTGTTAAAACCAAGCCTCCCTTGCCGGTTGCCCAACATATCCTTATCTCACTGTAAGGATTTTGATGGTGCTTTTAATCCAACACTTATTGATGCGTTACCTACACATACGTTTGAAAGTTTACTCAGAGGTGGAGAAATGGCAGCTATATTTTTACATGAAGCGGGTATACCACTGGTTTATGTTATTTTTTTCCGCCCTGTCACACACTCTTGTTGCTTGTTTTATCTGTTTCCATACATAAAGCTTCGATACCTTCGATATTCAATATTATTTATTTTTACCACCTTTACTTGTCTTCTCGAATGGAAGAACTCAAGAAGTTCTAAATATAGCGATTACTACTAATCTGTGACTTTTTCCTAATGTTTTATCCTTTTCTGCTTTTCTAGTTGTTGTTATTTTATTCACATTGTTAATAGTGTTACATTATTTTTCATACAAACATATATATATATATATATACATACATATACATATATACACCAAGGGTGCCAAAAAAGTATACACATAGCAAATATCTATTTAATATATTTCAAACTTGAACAGGAAAACCACAGTAATATGTAGCATGATGCTCTGTAAACAGATGTGTCTCCCATTCATTATGGTAGCGTTGCTACGTGACAGATAATTGAATAATGAACAAATGAAGCCAAGATTATCATATGATCTGCAAATAGACGTGACTCACATTACGTTTGTTGCTACAACAAAATGAACCAAGATTATCGTTTGAATAATGGAAAACAATTTTGAAGTGGAATTTGAAAACCGAAAATGTTGTTGAAGCTCAAAGGCAATTGGACCTCTCTTTTTAGAAAGAACAGCAATTGTTTCTATGTACCTGGACATGATCGAGCACATCCGTATTACCCGCCATTCATACACTCTATGGAAATTAGGGATTTTACTTCCAATAGGAGGGTGCACCACCACATACCACCGAGAAGTACGTGCGTACTTTGATGACAACCTTCCAAGGCACTGGATAGGATCAGGAGGTTCCATTGAGTTCTCCGGATCCAACTCCGTTTGACTTTTGCACATGGGGAAATCTTAAGGTTGTTGTATACCGTATAATATAAGTTACACTGGCAGCACTTCGGGGAGAACTTGATAAGGCATGTACTGCAATCGCTAACACTTTCGCAAACGTTGCTCAATCAGTAGTTCAACATACTCAGAAGTGTATCGACGCCGATGGTGGACAATTTGAGCAACTGTTGTAACTGTTGTAGCCATAAAAATCTAAGATGATTAGTGCTCATCATTTTCTTTTTGTGTAAATTCAGGTTTGTTATGTTAACACAGTTTTTTCTTTGCTTGGAGTGTGTATATATTTTTGGCACCTCTCTCTCTGTCTCTCTGCCTGTCTCTCTCTCTCTGTCTCTCTCTGTCTGTCTCTCTCTGTCTCTGTCTCTCTGTCTCTCTCTGTCTCTCTGTCTCTCTCTCTCTCTCTCTCTCTCTCTCTCTCTCTCTCTCTCTATATATATATATATATATATATATATATATAGGTTCCTATTGGAAGATGTTTCAATTTGGAATGTGTAATCTTCGATGTGTCTTCTTCTTCTATATGCACTTCAGCTGTCGCTTGGCAACAGGCTACTCCCCAACGGAACCTCACCCTGGACATCAGAGATGTAGTCTCAAGCTTTAGTTGGAAATTATGATAAAATTTTGGTTAAGATTAAAAGATACGTTTCTTCTTTTTCTTTGTAGTGTAGAGCTCTTTCTTTGTACTCTTCTTTTGCTTCCTTCCTTATTAGTGTCGTCCATTATTAATTACTTCCTTATCAATTCAACTGAGATGTTCTGATTCTGCTGAGGTTCTACTTCAACTCTTTTCTTGTAATCTTTGTGTCGTACTCCCTCGCTTCTTCTCCTTTGTATTCTTCTTCTTTCGGCTTCTTCCTGCCTTCCAGTGGTCTGTCATTTATTTTCTTCTGCTGGTTGTTCCTACTCAGTTTCGATGTTACTAATCGCTTGAGTTTGTAACTCTTTGTGGTCTGTTTAATTGAACACTTTATGACTCGTATGCTGCTATTTCCTTCCACTGTTGTAGTTTCTTGCGTTTCTTTTATTTTCCATTCTTTTTTTTTTCAGATATTTTTGTGGCTATTTTTTGTAAAATGGAGCACTTCTTGATATCTTGTTAGGTTATTGGTATTTTGTCCTGCCAATAATCTTCTTTACTCATTGACCAGCTGTGTAGCTGAGACATTCAAATATTGCATTCTTCTGTGTATCTTCTATTTGCACAGTTACCACTGGATTGTAATTTCATTCTTTCAAGATGAGCTTGGTAAGGTTCGTGTCCCATAATGAAGTGTACTAAACCTTTGGCAGGTTGAATGTTTTTTTTAATTTTATTCTTTCTTTTATCCATGGAAACTTATGAATTTTTCTTCCCTCGTCTGTCCTGCCCCACTCCTCCTGCCATTCCTGCATTAAAACTTCTTTTATTTGACATTTAACAACACAGCTTCTATCGATTATCTCTTATGTTTTGATAATTCTGTTTTTAGCCAATAATTCACTACCCTTTGTCTAATCTGAAGTTGTATTGGCCAAATGGCCAATGTCACTAGAAATCCGAGTGTTGAAGTTGTTAACATTGCTCCTATACATCTAATAAGAATTTGTGCCCTTCTTTACAGTCTCTCGATGAACTCTTCTCTTGTTTTTTTTTTCCCCACACTCCTGCATTGTATGTTAATATTGCAAAAATACTCAAGTGATACACAGGGATAGACTCAATAGGTCATTTTAATTGTTTTAGACTTATATTAGCTATTTTAAACTTGAAGTTTTCTGCCCTATTCCTCGTGTCTTCGATGTGTGTTTTTAAATTCCTTTTTTTCATCTAATTGCATTTCTAGATATTTAGTGATTTCTATTGTGTTTTTATGTTTTTACCATTTAATTTTAGTGATAGACCTCTGCTTAATTTTCATTTTAATAAAATATGAAAAATTCGCTATTTCCAGCTTGCAGTCAATACACCAGTTTTTACCATTCTGTTAATTAAGTTAGTTTTATTTATTAATTTCTGTATACTTTTCCCTTCAACGATAAGGCGGTTATGTGCATGTGAACTTACCTCTTTTATGTTTTCATTCTTTTCTAATTTCTCCAATATGCTTTCTTCTTTACATAATATGTGTCCTTGAACTGGCCCTTATGGAAATCTCCTAGTGATTTCTCTAGTTACTTTTCTATTGACACCGGTAATATGTGCCCTTCTGTTTTAAAATATTATACAGATATTTTGGAAAATACATATATATGTAATATATAAATTATATATATTACGTTACATCGCACGTTTATTTATACTATTGAACTCCTCTCCCAATCCTGTTGAGTCCGAATCAACAAAACTCACCCTGAAATTATTGTCATTGGAGCATGGGCAACAGCACCGAAACGACCATTCATCAGTCTACCAAACCACTTCAAAATTGGTACTCAACCTGGGGCTCTTAGTTGGAACCTACTGAACCGCTTCAGTGTGTTGTATTTTGAGGTACTGAGTAAGAACACAAATTAAACAAAGATAGAGTTTGAAAATGAGTCAGAAGATTTAGTTTTTATGTCATATTATTGTCACATTTTCACAGTTTTCAGGTCATTCATGTTTGCATATTTATACTCTGAGTTATATGCGTTGCATGTAACATTATGACAGCTGGTTTTGTAACGTAAAGATGAGTTTTTTAAATTGCAAAGTTGAAAATATTATTAAAACATCGTTTAAAATTGTCTTTCAGCATTTTTACTGCAGGAAATTACATTTATACACTTCTTCTGTCCCACCCACTGCTCAGCCTAGCACAGGCTACATGTGGTTTCTATGCATAATCATTATAAAGTTTTTCCCCCAAGTTTAATGTTTTAATTTGTTCATACAATTTCACTTGGCATTTATATGACAAACACCTAATGACTAGAGGGAAAGGGTTCTATGTTCTGGATATTTATGTTAAACTAATATTGATTATCATTCTTTTAATGTTATTATTATCATTATTATTTTAATATGTTAAGTAATGGAGGAATGATTTATTTACTAATTTATTTAAGTAATGTACTTTTTGTGTACTGTGAAAGTCAAGCGGACCGATGCGAAGATTGCAAAGTTAATATTATGTATGTTAATTTGAATAAATACTATAATTGTACATTTTAAACCACTTATTGTGATCATTTCCATTTCTCTGTGTCTAAGGCTGCTCTCTGGTGCACACGTTGTAAAACATTTATAAAAATTTAAGGCATACAAATTGCTGTGATACTAGTAGTCGGTATGGGAGACTTGATTTTATACAGTTGTTCATTCAGAGAACTTAAATCAGTGTACAAGATAACACCTACATGCATATTTTGGAAAACGACGTGGCGACTTAAGTGTTACCTACAAGAATAAAGAATGTATCCCGCTTACAGATGGACAAACTTTGCTCTTACAGAAAAGTTTTATCCTTTTCTTCGACCTCTATATTTGTTTTAAATTTGTTTCCAACTCCGTAAAAGGTTTGCCTTAATTCAATACGAAATGCAATTGGCAATCAAGAGACCACCTTCTCGTACATTTACTGGCCCTGCAGGATCCCTAGATCTCAAGATAAATATGTTGTTGTGATCTTCGTGCTTTTACCAAACATGCATTCAAAATTCATAAACACAATATGACAGTGACTCTCCGAGGATATTTGTGCTACAATAAAAGTTTAATTACACCAGTTTGCTTAGACTAACTTATTTTAAATATTTTAACAAGCGTTGAGCTCCGGTCATATTAGAATGCATTTATCGTCATTTCGAGTCAATTTAACAAAAATGCCTTGCTACGATCAATGAATACAAGCATTAGATATTTAGCACTTCATGCTCCAGAGAGCTTATCTGTCACTGACTTAATTTGTTACTCACCCTTAATATGTTTTATTTCAATTGTAAATACTACACAGTACGGCTTGGCATAAGAATTGCGGAATCTTTATGAGTCACTTTCAGGAAAGTTGTAGGAAATTGCGAGGATTGGCCAATAGATCTGTCCAGTTTTTTAAAAGGAAGTTAGAAATAATTTTAATAATTATAGATGCATAAGCCTTCTTCAAAAAGTATATAAAACATATGCAAAATAATTTCTAGAAGGTCAAATGTTATCAGTGAATAACTGCTAAAGCAAGAACAATGTAGTTTTAGAAAAGGGCGATCTGTGCAGGTTGTATATTTAGGTTGGAATGATTAATACAGAAGAGAACGGAATTTAACTTGCCGACTTTCATATTATTTTTAGATTATGAAAAAGCTTTTGATAAGTTCTCCGTAATAAACTATGGACTGTACTGCAAGAGAAAAGATATCCGGCTCATCTAATCAAGATAATCCAGAGTCTATATAAAAGTGCGTGCATGCGCGCACACACACAAATATATACGAAGCAATTAAAGAATGGAAAAACTATTTGGGGGGGGGTGTTCAAATTGATAGATCTAAATTGGCAAGAATTTTATTTGCTATGGACCAGATTATTTTTGATGATCTACACAGAAATGTTAAAAACCTGAAATATCATGGATACACATAATTTAAAGATTTCAACAACCAAGACAAAATCAATGGCTTTTAAAGGGAACAATTATGTAATATGTAAGATAATTGATAAAGAAATAATAGAACACGTTTCTATTTTTAATTATCTAGGCTTTAATGTATCATAAAGTAAAAATGAAGATCTGAATATAAAACTAAATAAATTAACTCAAATGGGTGGAACAATAAAGAAAGTATCAAAGAACAAGAAGTCAAAAGCAACACAAATGAATTTTTATAAGTGCTGATGGCAACATATGGAAGTGAAAACTGGACTATGATTAGGACAGACAGGAAAAGAACAGAAAATGCAGAGATGATATTTTTAAGAGCAGTAACTGGATTTACTCTCCTAGACAAACAAAGGATTAAAGAAATTCGAAAACAGTTATATATATATATATATATATATATATATATATATATAGTCTAATTGAAAAAATTAATGAAAATTAAAACTAATACCATCACATGTTAAGGATGAATGAGGAACGGATAACAAAATTTTTACTAAATTATAAGCCTAGAGGAAATCATCCATTTAGGAACAACAAGATGTGAAGGTGAATGGTGTTTGACACCCGTGTTTTACTACTGAGGCACCACAGGCGGTGAACACTAGTGATACATGAAATGATACATTGGGAAAGGATATTTTAAGGAAGGAAATGTTCTAGGGCTAAGTTTAGAATAGTTATCCGTTATGAGGATTGAGGAAAACCTGGAAAAAAACCTCTGTCAGGGAGGATGGTCCTGGCGGGATTCGAACCCCAGACCTGCCGCTCACGAGTCCGCGCCTTAATGACCTCGGCCACCCGTGGCGGTAGAAGAACAAGATGGAGTGACATGTTTTAATTGAGGACGGAACAGGTTTACAGATCTGGTGGAAGAATATTCTGATAAGAAAGCTCGTAAGTCATAACAAAAGTTCGGATTTCCTTGTCGGTTTACTTCAAGGACACTCAAAAAGTTGGTAATATACCACGGTTCGATGTCAGGCATTAATATATTATAACACTTATATACAACTATCGAATTCTATGTGAGTCATGCAATTGTCTCTAAGCAGTGCACAAATTGTAAAGAAAGCGGCTTAACAGGTTAATATATATATATATATATATATATATAAAATCAACCTGTCATTTTGTTCAGGTATTAATTAATTAAATATACTGATATCCTATTCTCCACTAATATTAGTGAGTTAATTTTTAATAGTGCACAATAATACTATAGATTTTTTATGGTGTATTGTTTTTATTGCCGAGGCAACACAGGCGGTTGACATACGAGAGATCAAATGATAAATTGGGAATGACTTTTATTACGGAAAGAAGCTTCCGGCCTAAATTTAGGATACCTCTCTGGATTTGTTGTCTATGAAGACTGAGGAAAATCTGGAGAAAACCTCAGGCAGGAAGAACAAACCTTGCTGGAATCGAACTCCAGACATCCCGCTTGTGAGTCCATGCCTTAATTACCTCAGCCAACCGTGTTAGCATATCTGAGCTTTAGTTATATCCCTTCACTGCTGTACTCTCGATGATATCTTTGTTTTTGAACTCACGGCTCAGAACCCCTTGATCAGTTCTTGTCTATCGAGCATTTTATGTAAAATTCATCTCTTTACTCTCCCCTATTTCTGCAACATTGCTGGATGTGAAAATAGTTCTAAAGCTTCCTTAGTCCGTGCACATAAAAGCGACCTGTCTACAGCAGTATCTTCATTCTGATAGCCGCCATTCCTTTTACATAAAGTGAACAATTTCTTTCTTCATAAATCCGCGTCTTCTGTCCTTGCAACTTCCTTTCATCTCTAGATGCTTATGTTATACCAGTATAAAGCCCAGTACACAGACTGCAGCACCGAAAAAATTTCTTCCTAATTTATTACAATTTAATTTCATAACATTGCACAAAATATTCGTGGAAATCTGCCAAGAATTACATTAATCTGATTACCAAGTGAATTCCTATAATTAAGAGCCTTAACCATGTCTTAAAAAGATTGTAACATTTGATTGATACATATCTCCTTCACTTTACTTCCGAAGTTTTACTGTCTTAGCTTTAAAATTACATCTAATCTTAAAAATATTTGTATTTAACCACAACATATATATTTATCCACAACATATATATATTTCGTCATCATCATTAATTTCAGCAATTGATGGAAAAATGACTTCTTACATATTCCATATATCATTTGTATTCTTCCTTAATACTTATAGTTCAAAAAACATACAAATACTAATCCGTATAGAAGTATCAGGTTAGTAATTAATCTTCTTTGCAATATTTATTTAATATCATTTTTATAATTCCAAATACGAACTTAACTTTTAGTTTAGTTAACATCATCTCCATTTTCTGACATAAAAATAAAGTAAAATAAAAGCATTTAAATTTTAATTTTTAAATAACGTTCCTTTCAAACATTATTTTTATAAGCATGGCATGTAGACTTCGGAAACCTAATACCTATGTTTAAAATGTAGGTAAACTCACATTATAAAGTTTAATTATTTTATTGAACATGTATTTCTATATTCATCTGTTGATTTGTAGCAATGCCTAATCATTAGAAAATAAAAAAATTATGACAAAAATAATTCGAATATAGTAAATGTATAAGTATATAGGCAGTGATAATGCGTAGTCCTATTACAATAATCAGCTCTATAATTTCATCACATTTCTAAGGGATATGAATATCTATTTGGATTTTTTTTTCTTGATATGAATTTTGTGCAACTTTTATGACGTGTTCTGAAACGGCACTCTTTGACATCATTTTCAAAAGTTTGGTTATACTTAATTGGACAAACTGTTTTAAAAAACTGAGTGTTTTATCCAACTTATTATGTTCAGACGAACTTTCAAAATAGAAACTAATAATTTGTAACATGTAACATGTAATATATATAAAAAGTAATATTTCTAACATTTTTTCAAATTTACTTTCACCCTTTTTATATGTTGAACATATTTTTGCTACTCTTAAATCTTTAGGTATATAACCAACCCTTCAATGTATACACAAGCTCCAAAATATTTAATTTCATGGTATTCAAGTGGATTTTTGAATTTCATAAATCTGTATTATCTATATCAGTTATTTTCTAGGAAATTTATTTCCTTTTCTAATACAAGATATATAAGCTTACCTGTAGTTAATATAATCTATTATTTCTCGTTTTCTCTGCCCATAAATATTTATAATGTTGAATCCATTTATCTTCTTTAATTATATTTAATTGTGATTTGCATTTTTGTATAAATGATTAAATATGTCATACGTTATATGCTTTATGCCTTTTGCCATGCGAATATGTTTCTGTATTAGCAAAACATTTTTTTTTGCCATTTCTTTTTATTTACCTCACTCCACTTTTTACTATTACGCATTTTTCTATATCTTTAACACGAACCATCAGTATTTTCTCATTTTGATATTAACGACCTAGATGCAAAGCTTGTGCTCGCATGATATCAATCAATTTTTCGATATTCCTAATTTAACCAAGGTCTTCAAGGTCAATTTAACCTAGAATAATGGAAAAATATATATTCATATGCTAATATCTGGTTTAGTTTTAAAAGTTTCTTTAACCTATTACGTGGCGGTTCAAATGACCATTATCTTAAGCCTGTGAAAAAGAATAAATAGTTAGGCAAAACATTGTATAATCTGAGGTCTTGTTTCATAGGCTTCATTTATTTCTTGGTTTCCAGTTCCTGTTATTTATATACATTATATATGTACACAGTGTCCCAGAATTGCTGTACATTTTTTCAACATAACAGCTTTATGCACTTTCATGACATGTATGCTTTGCTGGGTGCATCTTGCAGTGGTTTTAGGACTGGAGATGTTAGGTAGGTTAGTTTCTTTTTTTTTAATTATTACTATAACAGTTTCCTTAGCAAATAAACCTAAACTGTTTCTTCTTACCAATGACTTATATTCTAAATTTTCTTCTATAAACGATCATCCTTGTTCTCTGACTATATGTTTTCAATTATTTTGTTGAAAAAATATTAATTTCATTTTATTTGTACTTTCTGCTCAAAATGTTTTTTAAGAATATCCTCAAATATTTATTTATGCTTCCTTTAATTTTTATTTTAATTTTGAAATGATAATGTTTCAATTTGAATGCCAATATTTTAAAGATTTTCAGGAAGTAGTATTTTAAAATAAATCTTAATCTTTTATAATTTTTGGAAAACATAAGCGAAAAGGGATGTAAACATAAGAAAAACTGAAGAGGAACTGCTGAGAAAGGGAAAAAAATTAACGAAATGTGCTGATCTCGACAATGGGTAAACGAACGAGGCCTAACTTTATAATGCATAATACATGATAATACTTTATACATTGGATAACAAAGGAGGCTGGCAACAAAATTAAAATGTCTTAGTAATAGACCACTTATGAAATATATTTGAATGAAGCAGAAAATAGATCATAGCCGAATCTATTTTACACAACAGCGATTTGCAACGTTTACATCATAACAAATACACATTGTACCTTCTTAATATATGCATTTATTTTAAGAATACGGAAAATTTGTGTTTTAATAGTCAAATTTATTTTAGATTTTATCCTATAATATTAAATTCATTTAATTATTCACTCTACTATCATATTGTTTCACAAAAATAGCAGTATAATTACCAGAAATAACATTTTTAGTAAATATAATTGCAGGGTCAAGAGTTATTACTATGTTGTTTAGCGTACAGGGCTAAATGACAGTCAAAATGTGGTAGTAAATGTCGGGGAAAAAAGCTAATCAGAGCGTGGGGAAATAATACTATATCGCTAAAGTAAACAGCTTCTCAGCGCTTGTTTATTTAAATTCCCATCCATGCATGAACATTAATTCAATAATGAGCTAGTACACGAGCTATGAAGTGAGTAAGTAGAAAAATATTAGTTTGCTTGTTTGTGTTTGCACTTTCCTCCAATTCTGGCGCGTTATTTTATTGCGGTGAATTAGCTAGGCTGTGCAACACTCCCGCCATATCTGTAAAGGATCCTTTGTAACACATTGATGATAGTTTCTCCTTTAAAAAATCGTCAATGTTTGGTACATAAGTAAATATTTTAAAAGCACACAATTTTCTGATACTTTAGATTATAATTTGATTCTATTAAGTATAGTAAAAGTAACATTACAGAGACATGAATTAGAGATCTCACGTTATTTGTCTTTTCCCTTTCCATATTGTGGAAAAAATGGAAAAAAACCTTGAGAAAAATTGTTTCTTTTAAAATATTTCTGCATAATCTTGGTAATGTAGCATATTGGTATTAACCTAATTTATAAAGTTAAAATGCTATGATAATGCATTTCTTAGAATCCACGGGCAATGATGGGTCTGTTAATATCACAATTCAAGAAGAAAAGCGTTTAAATGATTCGCACTCCATCCCTTGGCAAAGGATAATTCTAAGAAAAGACTCAGGAATTTTGACTCGAGCAGGATTCAAAGTTGTGCTCTCAACATTTGCAACTGATAGCAAATCAATATCCCGAGCAGCTGAATTGTGATCTTGATGAGAACTTTTCAGATGCAAGTTTTGTCCTTAAATGTTTATTTAGCAGCTCACTGAATCATTGTAGTTGCAGCTCATGCAGTATGCCATATATACCTTATAAATTACATCTGCTATCATATTTCCAAAGTCAAGTAAAAGGAAGAAGAAAGCAAAGCAGTCATTCCATTAACTTCCGAAGCATTTCCAGGGTGTCCACGAAGCACTGGAGAACATTTAACAGCTTTTATTCTTGAATGTATAGATGCAAGCAACGAGCTTCAAAAATCGAAAGATGACTAAATTTTACAGTATATTTACTGACGTAAAGCAAATTAGAAGCAAACCCTCTCGGTCCTGAATGTGTAGTGGTAACCATACTTGTCTTCTAAACCTAAGATCGTGGGTTCAAACCCGGCCAGGATCGAGGGATTTTTGGGGCGTAAAATTCTTAGTATGGCTTCCTTTGGAAGGGGAGAAAAGCCGTGGGTCCGATATCGTAGATTTACGACACGAAAAGAACCTCAAGCCTGAAAGAATAAACTTCTGAGCAAAATTTGTCAGCCGTTTCATACCCTGAATTGAATGGGACGCTGATATCTGAGATGTTAAAGAGAGTTCGTAAACAAATTAAATAACGAAGAAGAAGAAGCAGAAGAAGAAGAAGAAGAAGAAGAAGAAGAAGAAGAAGAATGAAGCAGAAGAAAACAGAAGAACAGAGATTTCTATCAGATATGTCAAAAACGCCAACCACAACGAACACTTATAGACTTCCTGGCATCTTTCGGCAGCGAACTTCACAGATTTCCCAGGCCTATGACAGAAACCCATGCAAGGGTTTTATTGTTGCCTTTCGTAACTACTTATTTCTGTGCAAAATCATTCTATACATATATACACTGTGTCTGTAAAGTCATGGAGCAGTTTTGAACATTTACAACAGCTAAACAAAACGAAACCAAAGGAGGAAACCTACGACACATTGAAGAGTTTCTGAAGCATAAATTTTAATTTTGTGACGCAATACAGTGAAGCGAATCACGACATTTAGTCAAGATGTGCAAAGGAAAGTTCAGTGCATCCTGCAGTTTGCAAAATTTGAATCAGTATTTGTCATGAATATCGCCACGTGCACAATGAAAAGCCTCCACAGGAATAACATTCATAAGGTGGGATAGACAACTGAAGAAATTGACAGCTTGTTGGACCAAAAACGTTCAGGTAGGACTTCGGTTTACAGGACAGCTACTTAAGGAGCTCCAAAAAGTCTGTGCGTACTTGTGCTCGAAATCTAGACCAGCAGAAGGCTACAGATCATAAAGTTTTAAGGAAACGTCTCCAGTTTACGGATCAGAAAAACTGAACATTAAGAATTTGCTATAGATGTTTGATGAGTTGATGAACAATTCTTACAGAAGATTGTATTTAGTGATGAGGTCGCATTTTATGTGTGTCGTCATTTCATCGCAATAACGTCAGGATAAGGGTTTAGGAAAATGCTCACGCCTGCATTGAGTATGAACACCCCTAAGGTAACGTCTGGTATGCCCTTGCTCATGATAAAATTATAGGCTCACATTTAATTGTGTGAAGGACAAAAAACGGAAGCCACGTCAAACTGCACTGAACAGGTATGTAAACTTGGAGAGATTTTTTTTTTAAATTTGTTGAAGGTTTCACATTTCTATCTTGTTTCGTTGCTTTTGTGTGACTGTTCAAAAATGCATCATGACTTTACGGACACACTGTATTTATTTAAATAATAAATCTAGAAACGGTTTGGAAAACCTAGCACCTCATCTCAGAATATATTAGTCCGATATTTCACTTTTAGTAAATCACAAATTAATTGCGCTTATAAATTTTGTTGTTATTAATATTAATTCATTTATATGCTTTTTAAAAGTAGTATGATAATTGCCATTATTACTACTGTGTACCTCCCCCCCAAAGGGGCAAACATTAAAAACGTGTACATTTATTTGATTGATTGTGTCTTTAAATTTTGTAAATTTTGTACACCATAGGTCAACAACTTTAAAAATATACAGAACATAAATTGTGGGTTTTTAAAGTTTGAGCTAAATGATAGGGGTCCGTGACGGAGGGAGATATATAAACGAGATTACGCAAATTTTGTTAATTATAGAGATATACTCGTATATTGAATATTATATAATGGAGAGGTATGAATAGGGAGATTCTACATGTCGGTAACTTTAGGGACGCCCGTAAACGCTGTATTTACAACGCGCATGTAGCTACTGCACACTGCAGTAGACGCTTTGCCTGAAACGGTCACAACCATAAGCATTAGGAAAGAGAACGTTAGGCCTTCTTCTGAGTAAGTTCCTGGGCTCAGATCCCCACAACGTTTTTTTTTTTTTTTTTATTTTGATATGTGTGTATGTAGAACATTATGTTGTCTTAATATCTTATTATATTTGACGGTATCATTTGAGTTTTATGACATTACCTATGCACACAGAAAAACGTAATCATATACTAGCGTATCCTTTACAAATAAGTAAATAAACACGTGAACAGAAACCTTTATCTTCTAAAGTTAAAAAAACATAGAAATAAACACAAATTAATATGGGTTGTACAGCATGTATAACTGCCCTCAATCTTCGGGTCATAGGTGTCAGAATTCTACAGTAATGTGGACGAGAGTCTACAACACTTGGTTTCTTGAATTTGTGCCCATAAGGAAACTTTTGTCCTTCGTGCATATGCAGTATATGCATTTAGATAGAACAAAACTGCTGCAGTGGCTACTCAGATTTGCTGGATACCTTTTGAACCATGCGCTGTAACGAGTAGAACTTAGAAGAATTTTGCATTTAAGAAATGACTTTTTTTTAACCAGGGGTACTTTGCGACAATAAAATTAACATTGTAACAACAAAATGTTCTGTATGCTAATATTGTCAGTAAGATTCGTAAACAAATAGTGGCTACTTTAAAGGTTTTGACCATTGCTGTTTTTACTTATCAAAATAAAAGTTATCTCAACTGTCTATGTCTACGCCGTTATAGATTTTCAACAAATAAAGAGAAGAAACAGTCTGCTAGTAAAAGTAATAGTACAATGTCTTAAAAACGACATTAAATTAGTTTATGATTACTGCGTGTAAATTATAAATTAATTCCATTCTTACCCATAAATATCAGTCTTAACCTTAGTTCAAACGAGGGAACTGTTTTAATTAGTTTACTTCATATTTTTGACTGCACAATGTTTGCATTAAAATATTTATAAACACAACGAGGAATCACGATGAATCATAAACTATGTACTAACACATTCCTTCAGTTGTAATTAAAATTTTCTGAATGTCAGAATATGGGTGAAATATATCCAACCACGTTTTAGTAACAACGTAAATTCGTAAACGAAATTATCAAAATTCAAGAGAAAATAATGCAAGAAAATCAACACGAGTTAAGTGGTAAGTTAACTTAAATTTACTGAATAACGTAAATATGTTTTGTGTACAAATTGTTAAATATTGAACCTAGTCAAAAAATGAACAAAGCATAACGGAAAGTAGAGCAATGCCTGCTGGGGAAATTTAGACGCGGAATGATTGATGTCTCAAGGTCACTAAGGTAAGGTAATCGAAAAATCTAACAGATAATCTGAAAACCAATTAAAGATGCTTTGGTCGGGTCCTCCAAATCGGTAGTTCTGAACCAGATCTGTTCTATAATACATAAAACGTTATTGCTAGGAATCTTATAAGGAAAAATAAATTAAATCTTATGAAAAGCGACACCAATCTCGAGAAAGAACTTCCGAATAGAACCAGGCACCGAACACTAAGGAGCAATTATTGTGGCATTAATAGAAACAAAGAAAAAGTACAGATAAATTGAAAGGCCAGGCAAATATCTTCTCTGAGGATGATATAGTCAGGCAGCTTAAGCAATTTTATTAATTCTGGTAAAAATAGGTGGAAGGAAAGAATAAAGAACTAGCCAGAGATCAAAGAATAGATTCTAAATATTTTGATATGTATTTGGTAAAGAATCAGTTATAATTGAAACATAAGCATATTGTAATAATAATACAATGACAGAAAAAGAGGAATATTTTAAATACCTTAGAGCTTTATTTGCGATAGAAATTGAATTTTTGTCGGGGAATCTAAACAGTGCAGTTGAACAGTGGGTAAACAGTAGTACAATTGAAAAAGGCGGTGAAAAACCAGTAACCTTTAATGGGTAAAGATCGAGTGAAGTTACAATTACAATGACAGATGGCATTTTCAGCATAATGAAGTCATGGGCTATTTTGCATTTAATGTCACTCTCTTGCTTTCGTCAACCAGATTTGCACGTCTCCTCTCTCTCTATATTCTGCCTTATGAAATGGGAGCCTGTCTGGCGGCCGAGAGTCAAAAGGACTATTTGGTCTGGACGGGTGACATCGAACTCGGAACCTTGTGGAGCTGCGTAAGTTTGCAAATTAATGCTGAATGTTTTTCTGACTTCTGCTCACTTTTCTACTTCTAATACGTCACGTCATTAGATCGTTTATTTGCAAAGGCACAAGGTTTCTTTTTTATTTACTTCAGAATTCGTAATTTAGATTTAATGCTTATTAAGGTCTTTCAGACCATTTTCCATGAACTTTATTAAGTGAAGATTCCAATTAAAAATGGTAATACATTTATATTTTAATGCCTTGTCGTGTTTGGTGACAGTTTATTAATTTAAAAGGAAAGTTAAAATGCCAGTTAATAATTTGTGTGGGAACCATGCTTTATGGTTTTCTTTGGGCTTAACTGTTTAAATTTATGGTGCTCCTTTCGAATTCTGTTCCTTTAGCTTTGCCGGTTTTGTTGTCACTGTCTGCTAATTTTGTAATAAGAGGTTGCATCAACTAAACAAATATTCTGCATACGAGTATTTTCCTTTCCCCAAGTTCTAGTACGCCTTCTATATTCGAATATAGCCATCTATAAGTATTCGGTCTCTTTACTATGATGCTGAAATTAACTTAACTTCGACGATGAAGCGAATTTGCGATCACGTTACTGTTACAATGATATGCATAAATACCATAGATACAACCAACTAAAAATTTGAGACCCCCTATATATTAATATACCAATGCAGACTACGATCTATATTGGCACATGCAGATAACCATACATGAAACAAAATATTTTTCTTGATTCATACATTAAAATATGCAGCAAAAGATTTTCAGTACCAACAAGAATCTCATTCAAGTGCCTGTTATGCCTCACGTTGATTATTGAGATGTTTTGTACTCTAATCTGAAAACATACAGAGGGTGCCAAAAATGTATACACACTTCCAAAAAAGAAAAAAAAATGTATTAACATAACAAAACTGAATTCACACAAACAGAAAATAATGGGCACTAATCATCTTAGACTTTTACAGTTACAACAGCCGCTCAAAATGCCCACCATCGGCGTCGATACACTTCTGAGTACGTCCAACTACTGATAAAGTGACGTTTGCGAAAGTGTCCTCAGCGATTGCAGCACATGCCGTTTCAATATCTTCCCGAAGTGCTGCCAGTGTAACTTATATTCTAAGGTATACAACATCCTTAAGAGTTCCCCATAGGTAGAAGTCCAACGGAGTTAGATCCGGAGAAAGTGGTGGAAACACAATCGCACCTATTCTCCTATCCAGTGCTTTGGAAGATCGTCATCAAGGTATACACATACTTCTCGGTGATAATGTGGTGGTGCACCATCCTGTTGGAAGTAAAATTCCTCATTTCCATAGAGTGTATGCATGGCGAGTAAGACGGATGTGCGTATCATGTTCAGGTATACTGGGCCAGTTACTGTTCCTTCAAAAAAGAGTGGCCCAATTAGACCCCTAGATGACGACGCACACCAAACATTAATTCCAGGTAAATTAACAGCCTTTTCCAAAATACATGTTGATTGTCTTCACAAAGTAGACGCAGTTATGCGATTAATAATCGCTTCTACTTAAATTATATCTCTTCGGACCAAACAACTTTCCCTACGAAGGCCTTGTCTTTTTACGCCATGTTCCGAAACCACTTACAGTACTGCATTCTCCGACCACGGTCATCTTCATTTAATGCATGCAAAAGTCTTGGGTGAAAACTTTCAACTTTGCTGTTTTAATAATACGACGTACGTTGGTTCTGCTAATCCCAGTCTCACGTGCACATTGCTTTGCAGATTTCTGCAGTGAGTGCTCAAAACGTTCCAAAACCATAGCTGAAGACGCGGGGCTTGCTGCTGTGCGTGGTCTCCAGATCTGCCCTTGTGAACATCGCATACTTTACCATGAGACTCAAATTTGTCTCGAATTCGTGCAATTGTTACTCATGTTGGCGGTTCTGTTCTGTACACACGTCTTCATTGATTTTGAACTTCAACAACCTTCTCGGTTTTCCAATACCACTTCAAAATTCTTTCCGCTGTTCAAACGATAATCTTGGCTCCATTTTGTTGTAGCAACGCTAGCATAACGTAATGTGAGTTACATCTGTTTACAGAACATCATACGATAATTTGACTTTTTTCATTGTTGATTTACGATAATCTTGACTTCATTTGTTCATTGTTGATTTACCAGTCCCGTAGCAACGCTATCATAATGTATGTGAATCACATTTGTTTACAGAACATCATACTATACTTTACTGCTGGTTTTTTTTTTCGGAACAACTTTGAAATATATTAAATAGATATCTACATTCTATACATGTGTGTATACCTTTTTTGGCACCCTCGGTATTACAACGCGTTCATAATGCCAGTGTCCGTTTCGTCTTTAACACTAAAATATTGGCCTTAACTCTTGCTTGGTTAAATAAATAAATAAATAAAAGAAAAGAAAAGAAGGAATATCTATTGAGGTATCATGGTTAAATGTTAGGCTTTCATTTACATGATCGGAGTGCATTAGATTTCTATATTAGGCAGGTAGGTTAAGCATAATTTATTGATGGAAAATGAACAGTCAAAGTATGATGGTTAAAATATTGAATGTTTGCAAGTTCCCAAAAAGGTAGGGAAATTGAAAGGGGAAAGTAGGAAATTGTGGAATGGATGACACATAATTTAAGGATAAGAAAAGTAAGAGCATTCCGTTACAGTTACATTCTAGTGGACAAGTAGAGAAAGGAGCATTGCATCATTAAAAGAGAGGTCAACAGGACGGACATGAAAGCTAAAGAAGAAATACAGGAAGGTAGCATTTAGTTGGGTACAATAACTCAGAAGCTGGGAGAAATCGTACGTCAAGTTTTGGAGATTATACTGTAAAAATAATCAATATATAAACTTGGACGAATATCCCGAAGAAGAAAGCGAAGAAAGTTTAGTTATAGGTCAAACTATGGAAAAAATAGCAATTGCCTAGCAAGAATAATCGTGGAGTTATGGAATATAGTGGGGTTCGCAGCAGTAACAGCACTAGTAACTATTTTTATTATGGTAATCAAGGAGAATAAACTTCTGTCACCTTAGAAAATATGAGTGTTTCCCTAACAAGTTAGAGGGAGAAAGAGGGAGAATAAAGGAGAGAGGGGAAAGGAGGGATCCGGTGAACTATAAGGAATAAGTGTTATTGTCCCGATTACCAAACTGTTTAGCAGTTTGGTTAAGAATAGATTGGAATAAACTATGACTTTTTTAAATGTTTTATTTATTGTCTCTTTGAGTGCATTGGTCTTCTCACGACGTCTGTAGATTGAACGTGTAAGTCAGAAGTTATGAATGAATTAAATTAATCATGACACAAAATGAGCTTGGAGACCTTGGCGTCTTAAAGCTATTCATCCTTATAGGGTAAGAAAAAACCCGAAAATCAGTCTTACCCAGATAGCTTCACTTGAGCAGGATTTATTGATCAGTAAAACTTGTCCATATGCAATGAAATTATAAAATAGAATATGTGGAGGAAGTTGTCACAACTTATTATTAAAGTCACGAATGAGACCGTTTGGGTATTATATTCAAAATAATTAAAATATAGTGTCATATATTGAGGTAGTAGGTGGTTGATAACGGCATGAATAGATGAAGCAGGCGCTTCACGTTGACTGCCAACGCTTCGTTTGGGACTCCGTCTCACGGGTCTTTCGCCGATTTTCGTTAAGGGGCCTCAACGGAAATAAGATGGGAATTAACGGGTGTAATAGAACACTAGGCACGACATGTGATAGAACTGCAGTTTATTGACTATTGAATTATTTGATGGTCGATGGTGAACCTCGCCCCTTAGGCTGCCGAAACCTACCTGAACTGAATGGAGTGCCGAGCTTAGAACGTGACTTGAACACAACTTGTCTTGACTCGAGCTTAGAATTAGAACCCGAGTTGACTAGAAACTTGGCTGATATGAACTGACTCGAATGCTGACGAATTTAACAATACAAAACTTAAAAACAAAATTGATATTCAATCCAATAATATAGTTATTAAAACACTAAGCCCTTAAAAATTAAGACGGCATAGTGGTGAAAACGCAAAACATTCATTTTAATAAATGATGTAAATTGAACTGAGAAAAAGGAATTTCGAATGCTGATCCAGTGTCGACTGCTTTGAACTGAATCGAAGTCGACTACCAAAGGCTCGTTTATATTGGCAATACAAATCTAGCTTCGTTGGTCGCTACCCACGCTATTTTTGGCGCCGTTTTCATAAAACTGTTAGCTATTGGCTATCTGCAAAATGTCTTTCTAACATCTTATTCACTAGACACATTTTGTTGAAAATACGAGTAAGGCCATTGGTTTGCCTTCTGAGGTTTAAAGAGGTGAATCCCTCACAGGTCGATGTTCTCAGCGAGCTAGCGGTTGAGATTCCCACGAAAGTATTGTTCACACGGCAAGGGACAACTCTACCCTTTTAAGAAACCTTGTGTTCGATCTTTGGAAGGCGATCCTTTTTTCTCTTGTTATGACTTTTATGACTATGTTTTCACAGAGCGTCTGCATAGAGAAGGTTTACAGAAAACTTTACAGCTACTATAATTCTGTGTCTTTTTACGCAGTAAACATATTGAATAATTGTACTATATCAGTAAAGTGTTATTACTCATCTGTAATAAAAATAAACATAAGTATTATGCACAATAAATACACAAATTTGGGGCGATAGCTATGCGAGCTATAATATATAAACCGAAAGTATAAAAACAACGAAATTGTGTTAATTAAGCTTAAATATAGTAGTCTGAAAAACTTAAAGTGTGCATAAAGTATAAACTGAGAAACTACTGTGACTTCCTGTTGAGTTGCTCATCGCGCAGATGTTCATATCTATGGAAATGACGCATGTTTTGCTCTGAAATTTGGTTAGCTATTGAGATGCAGAACCTTCTGGAAAACCATGTTACTAGGGGGTGACATTTAAAAATATATCAATAACGTTATTTCCTAAAGACCATCTTCTTCTTTAGCTGGATATCGCGTGGGGATCAGGTGACCGGTGATAACTTGCCGGGCACCATTTTTGACTTTTCTAGACTGCTCTATATGCATTATTTATTTTACATTTCGATTACTTTTGCTTGCCTTGGAGCCTGGAATATTTAAGCTTTCATTAAAATTCATGTCTTGTATTCTACATATAAAGTCGTATTTTTTTTACCCTTTCCTTATTCCTAAATTCTTACCTCTTTTCCCATCCCCTTCAGCATCGAATGGATAATACTTGATTAACGTCTCGAAGTCTTGCATTAAATGTCTAATTTATTATGTGATTTTTATAGAATAACTAAACCCATTTTTCGATAAGTGAAAATAGTTGAAAGTACATCGATATATGGGGTCAAAGGGCTGGACATTGAATGATAGACAAAGGAAAAGAATAAATTCAACTAAACTTTTTGTGCAGCACAATGAGAATTATTGCTCTAATGGATCGACTTTGCAATGATTAAGTGTATAAGAATAGAGATGAACAGCCTGATCTTTGAGTTAGAGTTCAAAGTTTGGAAGAAAAACGCTGGGAAAACTTTGTTCTTACTTAGTTAACATCTGGAAGAAGATATATATGGGAAAACTTATAAAACCTGGATAACTACACTAAAGCTTTGGAAAGCGGAGTATTAGGGAAAACAATTGCAGAATAAAGATGTGTGCAATCTGAAAAGAAACAACGGTTTTAACACGTATACAAATAAGTAACCATTGGAATAATGTGTATAAAGATGTATTAAAAGGGAAAAATAAACAAAAAAAAATAAATAAAAAGGAAAGAAATAAGTGCCTTCGGAACATTTCACAAAGAAACTGGTGGTTTAAGAAGCATGTAGAATAGCAACATAACAAAAAATCCAAATTCTACTTTTAAAGATGTGGCTGAAGAACAAACTCAAGGAAGAATATAAGCGTGTATAAGAATATGAAATGAAAAATTAAAGATATAGACCATGAAAGATACGAAAGTCAGTAACAATAGGATATAGACAATGACTAGATAAATAACCAAATTTTAAATGATATGCTAAGATATCGCTAAAAATGGTAGTTTCCAAAGGATAACGGAAGAAAATGTATCAGAATAAAGTAAAATCATAAATGGATGGCTTAAATACTTTATATTTCACTAAGCAGAAAGTCATAAACACTTAGGACACAGAATTAATTGATTAACCCTATTTTGAGAAATTCTTCCTCAGTTTTTCTTTGCGCCATGGGTGACCGAGGTCATTAAGGCGCGGACTCGTGAGCGGGAGATCTGGGATTCGAATCCCTCCAGGACTGACAGAGTTTTTTTTTCTCAGGTTTTCCTCAGTCCTCATAAATGGAAAATACTGGGGAGGTACTTAGAGCCAGGAACGTTTGCTCCCTTAAAAATAAACCCTTTCCCAATATAGCATTTCATCTCATGTATTATCAGTGTCCATCGCCTGTGGTGCCTCTGTAGCAAAAAACGGGAGTTAAACGCCATTCATTCATTTTCATTCTGAGTTTTCATTTACGCTCTAGGAAAATTTATCTTGCACTTAATAATCACATTGATCAGGGCATAAGGAAAAAAATTCCCCAAATGTTATTTTGCCATAATTACCAAGTATACTATCGTAACTACAGAATCATTGCCCAAATATCTTCACTTACACTAGGGAACATGCTTTTTACCTCCCAAACAATGACTTGTTTCTTGTTATTTTAATACGTAGAAACCTATATTCTTTAAATTAGTTCATCAAGTTTCAGTTTTTATTCATATTCGATACTCGAATATGGAAAAAGTAAATGTCACATACGATATATATCAAGGCTTTGTTACATGCATTTTGTGGAATGGATACTAAATATATCTTTACATGCAGTTTAAGAATGATTGTTTTGCTTGAATTTTTGTACTGGTTGAGTTTCATATTCCCTAAATGTATTGTATGTGTCACTTACAATTTTGTTACCCTTATTATGTTTCTGGAATGGAAACTCAGTAGCGGAAGTTTGCGTTGAAAAGAAGTGTCTCTCTTATGAGATAAATATATTGATAAACGTATTATTGAATCTTTAAAATTGTTGTGAGTGAAACTTTCATTTAGCTTTGGTTTGATGATTTAGTCTAGTGCTGTAGTACTTTGAAGCAACATAGTGATGTGATGTTGATCGGTGTAGTGACTATTTCTGTGTTCAGCAGGAATAAAATTAAGAGATATCTTTGCCAAATCATTCAGATAACTTTTTGTCATGTTTGTGGAAAGTATACACCAAAATCCCAAAGCAAAAAAAAAAAAAAAAAAACAGTTTTAAAACTGGAAAAACAAAGAAGTTTACTTTTACTGCTTCTGTTGAAAAATAGGTGTCAATATAAAATGTGAATCGCATAACATTGTTACATTATTCGTACTTTTACATTTAATTTGAGAAACTTAATTTGGGAAATTAAAATTCTTCCCATTCGCCATACCTTTGATTTGGTGGGAACAACGAGACCACGTGAATGACTTTTTCTATATGGTAAAAGCATTAGGCTTGATTAAGAAAACAAAATTCAATGTTCATTATCCAAATATGGCATCAGCAATTAAACCGGTGCCTCATAGGTAAACTTAAATACAGGGGACTGATAATAGTCGCAGCGATGATTCAAATAAGTTCTTGTGTTCAAGTGATTCAACTTACGAATCCTCCATCACTAGAGATGTGATACTATTGTTCGATCAATCAATCAAGTTTAGATGATTTAGTGAGGAATTTAAATTTAGGGAAAAATCCAGCAGAGATCTTGAACTGGAGGCTGCAACAGCAGAATACGCTTGCTAAAATTACTATAATTATAGTTTATAGGAAACGGCATGATTTATTTCCAACTTGACATATGCAAAGTTAAAGGAGTCTTTTCGTTGGCCCACAGATAAAGTTTTTTATAAACCAAATTTATGAAAGAAACCTAACAAATATGCAACTGGCAGCTTGTAGTGATTTCAAGATAGTGGTAGATGGATTTCCTGGCAATAGAAATGTTGAACAATATGAATATTTAGGGGGTAATTACTACAATGTTTATAAAGAAATGACTGTATTATGTCCTAACAGTATTTGCTCCATTCACACTTAGACTTTTGCTGAAAATTAGGATGCTGTAAGTGATGAACAGGGAGAGCGGTTTTTTCAGGACATGTCACAATGGAAAACAGATATCAAGGTTGATGAGATCCTGCAATGTTGGTAGAAGTATTGCTGATTTCTGAAGAGGGATAATAGTTCTGATTGCAAGAGAAAGCTACAAGTATGCAAGCATTTTTAGGACCTAAGAAGACATGTTTTATTATTCCTGTTGTTAATATTTTAATCGGTTTATATACATTTATTTTATTTGCTATTTTGACCTTTCATTTTTATAAAAATATTACATTTAAATTGTCATTTAAATTACCAGTTAAATTTTTCAGAATTTCATTTTCAGATATCTTTGAAACTAAGCCCGAAAGTCATTTTCGAAATCAGCGCTCTTTTTGTATTAAGTGTCATTTTCATGCTGGAGGTATGATATAACTTGTTTTTTGTTCCTAATGTTATAAAAATTATAACTAACATCGAAAATGATCCTTTTAAAGATATTTAGATAGTAAAATTCATAATATATAATATATTTATTTTAAGACAGGTTCTGAAAGAATAAATAAGCAAATGTGTATATGAATTTAGTATAACTATTAATAATATATATATATATATATATATAATATAATAATATTTGTAGATCTTAATGTCTATACCAGTACACATAAAATATACTTTATGCGGCAGTGACAGAAATAAATATGCCTAAAAATTATTTAATTGATAACATTAACAACGAAAGAAGTGTAATGCACAGGAGGACATATATCGCTAATTTGGCTATAAAATTCCTAAAGTTAATATATATATATATATATATATATATATATATATAAGAAAAATAAAAATAAAGTAACACTATTAACAATGTGACAAATTAACAGTAATTATGATAGTAGAAAAAGATAAAATACAAAGAAAAACTCACACTTGAATATATATATATATATTTGACTTCGTTTCTAATAGCATTTGAAAATGTGATAAGATAATGCGGAACATAGAAAACAAATACAAGTATTTTTAAAGTTGGTCCATATATTAGCTGTTGATAATGGTGTCTAAACAGCTGCTAAATTCTTTATGATTCAATAATATATAAACTAATTATTGATCATTACTGGGTTATATTTATTGTGTCGTTGGTTTTAAATTTATTTTATAGTAACTATGAAGCAAAATAGTCTGATAATGATCAATTTAAATAATAATAACTTTAAAACAGATACAAAGTTAACCCCCTTAGCTTAAATATAGCACAATATAAGCTTTAACAATAAAGGAAAAAGAACTAAATATAAGTGCATATATTCAATTTGAAATATTAGGACACTCGACTATAGTAATTATTGTAAAAGTGTTGAATAGTTTAATTATTTTGAATCAATTATTGAAAATAATGACATTAGTGGTTAAATTTAAACGGCTTTGAGCAGGAAATAATTGATAGTTTGGCTGTTGAAACGCATGACAAGTCACCGTGTCGTTAACGCCCACCAAAATAATCTTCATATACTCATAACAAGAATCGTGTTATAGATCATTACAAAAGCAATTGAAAGAGATCCCAAAAATGTTTAAAAATGAATATTTTGAAAAAAAAATATTTTATGGATATATGGCATTAAGAAATAGATGATTTCCTTTAGGATGTAGGTAAAGTACGTATAATTATAAAGATTACGAGGGTGGAATAGTTGATAAAACAGCTAAAGATGAAATGGGAAATAAAATATCATGAATAAAGGCAGAAGGACGAAGAAAATAGTGAAATCTGAACTTTAATTTATGAGGTGAGTTTGGAATTTTAAAATAAATTATTGAAGAACAGTTTGGATGGAAATGAGGCTACTGCTCACTGTTTTTAGAGCTATCAATTATTATCATCATCATTAATACAATTGTGTGATCTGTCCCATATAGAAACAACCCTAGCTACTGAAGCACCCAAGAGCTCTAAGAGTAGCACGGCTTGTGCTGATTTACAACAGATTTATATGAAGAAAAAGTAGAGAAATATTCATTATATAAAAATAAGCTTAACGTTCCAAAGTTAGGGTTAATATGTACTCATGAAATGCCCTGTGACTCATATAAAACTCACATATTTCTTTCTTTGTTTATTCGGACGATATCATATTGCAATAGTCAGTTGTACCTTAAAACTGAACAGGAATTCTGATAGTCGTCAATCTCAGGAGATTGGTAATCGTATTCAATGTGTCAGAGAACTACAGAGAAAGTTCACATTAAGTCATATAGGGTTGCGATTGCCCGACAGTTGTAGGAGGGTAAATATTTAACGCGTATTTTAATGTAAAATAGATAATGTAGAAAACTGTTTCCTACACGCAGTAAAATACGTGATGTTGACAATCTAAAGATCAAGTATGTATTTCCTTTTAAGCTTATTAATGTTCTAACAAACAAAAAGTCTATTCTGCCGTACTTCAATGCTCTTAGATGATTACTCATTTGCCACAAAATTTGAAAAACTATTAAATTAAATGAGCTATTAACAATAATGTAGAACAATGAAATCATGCCTTAATTTATGACCCTTGCACATTTTCACCACGTTGCTTGCATTATCGACACAGCACAGTAAACTATGTTTTTATTTACGTAAACTTTCCAACTGTCACTTCTAATTTTTAACGAACTTGTGCTATGATAATTTCCCCATATTGTCAACTACCATGATTATTCTTTACCATTCGTCTAGACGGATTCTAGGTCAACCTGTTCCAATGGCAGTCCAACTCCATAGTATCTTCGCTGACATGTCTCATGTAGAAAGGAAACATGCTGAAAGTGTTGACTCTTGGAGGTTTCTTCTACTGCAGATTCTTGTATGAGCTTTTAATGCTTTCTTTTGCCGTGTTTCAAGAATCACTTAACATATGCAAACTTTAGCACAGCTTTGATTTTCATCTTTCACACGAACAAAATAAAGACCTGTGTATAAAATGCGAATTCGCTTTCCACCTAGTTTCAAAGAAAAAAAAAAAAAAGATATCAATACTCGTTAATATCGGCTAAGTCATTGAGACTACCCAGAATGTAGGCTCTGGACTGCTCTCTTCTCTGACATTTTAACTACTTGATTGTGCAAGTTTCCAGGAAGGAAACTCATTGAGAATGTTCTGAATGTTTCGAAAATAGCATGGGTTTAGTTTAACTTTCTTGTTTCTGAAGAAGAGAAAATGCTTGCCTCAGCACCTGAGAAAGTGCAATACGACTGACTTGGTGATTCAGTTACTGTTTACAACAAGATGCTTCAACGGTCATCTCTCATTATACTCTCTTACATCACGGGTCACACACAACATTACGTATTATATGAGTTGTGTGCCGATAAAGCATTTAAAGATTACCACCACATGCTAAGAGCAACTAGAATTCTACATCTATAAGCACCAGTTTTTAAATCTAAAAAATTGACTGTACAAAGACTAAAACTTCTTCAGGTTTTAGGTATTTTATATTAATCAAATTAATTACGCTTTATTTAGAGTATTTACTGTAGTATAAATAACTTTTTTTTAAACGTAAAAGCCCAACCAGATAAGACTAAACGGGTACCTATTGCCATTGGTTTCAGGCGTTCCTTGATAAACTTTGCATTACCTCCAGTATATCGTTCACAGAGTCATGGTTCCATATGTGTGGCTATGTCAACTCACAGAAAGTACACATGGCCTTTATGAAGACCTATTCTCTATTGAAAGCCCGAGTTCGGTGCGCAATATCCTCACAAATAATAGTGCGTTCACATTTTTCGACTGGTCTGTGAGTATTGTATAGCACCGATTCATTTTTGTGAAGTTTGTTCAGCAATTAGGTGATGTAGAGCTGCTTTAAGAGCATTTTCACATGCCATATCTAACAGAGTCCTTGAAGATGGTTGAAATTTATTTCTACTATTGGATCTCCAGATTTGACAAGGCCAAACTTTTATGTATGAAAGACAGAGTATGTGCCACAGCTCCAGGACAATGAACGATTTTAAGCAGAACGTTACACACGAAATCAACAGTTTTTAATAGCTAAATTCTCAAATAAGCGCCAGAAATCTGGAATGACGTTCAAGTGTGACTTCAGGGGAAGGGAGGGCCGATCCAGCATATGCAATACATTTTCCCGAGATACCTTACGTTTGATATGAATAAATTTGTTGCTGGCAATATTTTTGTTGAAATAAATAATTAAAAAGAAAGAAAGTGTACGTTTTGTATAAATCATCTTGTATATCGAAATCACCATAACTCAAAATCAGTATTGCCTCATTAATGACGAACATCATGTCTATAGACAATTCAACCTGAATAATCTAGCCACTATTTTCTGATGCACAGATAGCATTATACAGAAATTGATAACGAATGACAAACTTTGAATGAAGCTGGAGAAAACTAAATAGCAGCAGGAAGATGGGAAGAAAAGTGAAAATGTCTAGGACTTCGTACATTTAAAGCAGTGTGTGCTATTATTTCTACCTTACTGAGTCTCATACCTTCTGCGATAGGCAAGTGAAAGTCATAGCTACATACAGCTGTAGATAGGAGTATAACGGTCATATAGAGCTTTACAGCTAAATTTAATTGTATTTAAAATGTGTAACTTATTGAATGAACGTTGTAATTAAGCTAAATGTCCATACAATTGCAATGAACTGCTTGATTAGCTACAGGCGTACTTCATCTGAGATACAAATGGGGAATAAGAGTATGGTTTCCAGGGATTTTATTCCATTTTTTTATTTCTGAACGCATTTTGTAACTTTATAAAGGTTGGGAAAATGAATAACAAGGTTTCGCAAGTATTTCATTGTGAATGTAATATATGAAATCGCTGTTTTTGTGTATACTCAACTTGTCTTAGTCGCCATTTTGATTTATTTATGTTTATGGTCACACAGTATAGCTCTCATATAATGTTTAGTCTTGATAATGAAGAAAAGTAATTCTGAGCGATTTCGTCCTACCTAAGAACTTATACGGGTAAAAGCCAACATAATTATGTAAATGCAGATGCCTGCTACAAGGCCTGGAGGACTACGTAAAGCATGTGCTGCGTGGAACTGTCTATAACCCAAGGAAGAAGAGAATTAATCACCCAAAAGAATGAAACCTATAACAATGACAAACATGATCGCCAAATTAAATGCTAACGATATGACAGAGGCAACACTTTTGTCGCCATTGCTCAAGCTTTGTGTCTGTTTTCTAATAAGAGTTTTGGAACAGGGAAGCGCTCAAGGATTTTTCATTCCTATCAATGTTAAGTTGCCTGATTGAGTTCTCCCTCACATTTATTTGCGACATCATAATTAATTTCATTAACCTCATTGAAATATCCATGTATTATAGAAAAACCAATTTATATCTTTAAAGTACCAAGCTAAATAATTGTATAATGTATATGAATGTATATGTTAAATGCTCTAATTTGTTTCTTTGGCGGTGAGAAGGTATAATTTATTTCCTAATAAGCAAAAGTTCAAGGGGGATAAGTTTTGGCAGAACTAGGAAGAGTAGAAAGGAAGGGCATAATAGAGGAGAGAAACCTTAAATATTGGCACAGGTGCCTAAAATTATACAATGGCAATGCACTAAAAGAATATCTTATGTGAACTGGATAGATAGAGTTGGTTTGGGCAGGTGGGTAAACTATTATAAGATATTGGAATGGGGAGGTGTGGCGACTGAGTGAAAATAACATCAGTGGATTTTGGAAAGAAGTTAGACAGAGGGTAGAATTTATTGTAGTTTTATTTACGGACCCTCTTTAACATCTCAGGTCATCAGCGTCCCATTCAAGTCAAGGTGTGAAAAGGCCAATAAATTTTTCTCAGAGGCCTCTTCTTTCAGGTTTGAGCTCTTTTTTCGTGCCGTAAATCTACGACATGGAACTCACGGCTATACTTTCCTTCTGAAGGATTTTTACGCCAGAAAAAGTCCGTTTATCCTGGCCAGGATTGAACCCGCGATCTTGGGTCTACGAGGCAAGTATGGTTACCACTGCACCACTAACACCGACCGCTGAGGGTAGAAGATATAGAGAAGCAAGAGATTTGGGCTAGCTTAGAGGATAAAAGTTCTTTAGGCTTATATAAAGTAATTGAAAGAAATTGAGAATGGGAAAAAATATATAGATAATTATGATTCACAATCTTGTTTATTTTCTCTGCCCTCATATCTGATAACATTTTTATTGTCACTATATCTTGTTGTAGTTTATCTCATTTAACATCCCAGATGCTATCCCACTCCTTTTTACTATTTCACATTCTATCAGACAATGGAACATTATCTTCTTCTCAGATAATACATTCCTGCTTAAACTTTTTCTTTATCCTTTTAGAAATAATACCCCTGTACGTATCCATGCAAGAACTATTCTTCTGAATTGATCACAATATCTATACATTTCTCTCGTCCCCAATTTCTTTTAACTGTTCTATATAAATCTAAAGAACTTTTATTCTCTAAACTAGCTCAAATCTCTTGCTTCTCTACACCTTCTACCCTCCGACTCGTTTCTTTCCAAAATCCCCTGATGTTAACTTATTGTAGGGTTCATTTACCATACGTATAACCAGGTGGTTAAGGTATGGGAGATCCATAATTTTCGTATTGTAAATTTTTAGATATTTTGTTTATTATGTAAAAGTTGGTTGTTGAAATAATCCATTTATTCTAATAAGCTTTTATTTTTCGTTATTAAAATGGGGACATAACTAATAAACATGGCACTAAACCATCTCAACCCAATAAAATTCTAATAATATTAGGTCTAATGATTAATATAACTATTGATAAAACAAAAATTATGAGAGAACCTTATTTTTGGTAGTGTAAATTTTTAGATATTTTGTTTATTATGTAAATTATCTGTAATATTTTGATGGAAATAAATTCATTCATTCTAATAGGTTTTATTTTTCGGTTTTAAATGGGGACAACTAATAAACATGACACTAAACCCAAACCATCTCACCCCAATAGCATTCTAATAATATTAGGTCTAATAATTAATATAACTGTTGATAAAACAAAACTAAGCACTAAAATATAATGAAACGACTTACATATAAATCCTCTTTGTTTTCTGAGAAAACAGACACATTGCCCTTATGCAAATCGTTATTTTATGGCATTTGAAGTCATGATTAAAAACAACGAAGAAGTACGCATATACCAATGGGGCTGGTGAACAAATGCATTATACAAATGCATTGTTTTTATTGTAAAGGCCAAAATATGACGTTCGCACTATAGGAGAAAATATTAAGTCGATTCTCCTGCTTTCATTGATAGTTCCTCTGAAAGACCCAAGCGCTGATCGTTAAGGAACAAGGAAAAAAAAAATTGACGCATCAGCGTCATTTCTCTTGAGAGGCGATCAATCAGGTATGACGGCATGGTCATTCTATAAGGAGTGGCTGAACATGGCAGGGCTGAAAAAATGGGTTACTCTGACTTAAAGGGCAAAAATATTGTAAAAATGACAGAACATTCTATTGAAGGTGACGCTATTCAGTTTGATTAAGGGGCTATGATTGTGTTAGTGAAACTTTGAGAGTTCACTCTTACTAATAGCTAGATATATATAAATTGCTTTATCTTTAATTTATAATTTCAAACATTTTGTGTCAGATTTATCAAGAAATATTGAAATAAACTTAATAAACTAATTTATTCTTGTAGTAGTGAGGAAAAAATAGCTCATTACAAACATTTACTTCAAAAATTTCCAAAGTAAATATACTTAACACATCTTAATCAGACACTTTGAGCTCAAGTCTTATTCTATTTTAACAACGATGGTATGAATTATTCTAAAATTTTTTTTTTACCAAATATATTTTCTGATTTAAAATATAGTTTCATTAAAATACGAATGATATGCTTTCTGAAAAAATGAAACTCCAATAGCCGGTACTTCCGTTATGAATCCTTCGGTAACCATCTTTTCATCAAAATCATCCTTTAGCATAGGATCGTCTCATGACATGTGACTTGCATTGCATAAGACTAGGATGCAAAGCATAGTATGTATTAGTCGTAATAGACAACAAATGAAACTATGAACATCATTTGTTCCACAGTTAATAGAAGAAAAAAATTGCACAGATGAATCCAACAGGATTCCGCAACCACACATGTGGTTCAAGAAACATTAAATACTATAAGTGAACTGTTCGATGTGTAATTAGCGATGGCGTGTGGCTTGTTGTGCGTTGCTCCTATTTAACCAGTTAAAACATTTATTTATGGGATAATATAAAATATGTCCTCGCACATTACAGGAAATTTAGGCTGATACTGAAAATTACATAAACACATTGTCAGTTGAGAATGACAACTTATTCTTCCGATACGGAGCTCCTATATTGGTAAGAGGAGGTCAATATTAACATCTACTGTAAGACATGGATCGCGTTAAACTATACTTGCAAAGTAAAGCCGTGAAGGATCACAGTGCGTTATCGATCGAACGGCATATTATGACGACTCCTAGCTTGCTGTCCGTTCTTATAAGCGATGCGGGTTACAAACCTACAGTTTGAATCAGTTCCCCCCCCCCACAAATTCATAAAAGAAATATTGATTACCTGATCTGATACAAAATGTGCCTGTAAAAGTGTATCCCTACTTAAATAAAAATGGATATTAGAATGTAGCCCTAACATACAGTAACACATAATACTTCTAGTTTATTCCACCCTGCACTTCCACACATAACTCTTAACCATGCATACCGCCACGGGTGGCCGAGGTCGTTAAGGCGTGGACTCGTGAGCGGGAGGTCTGGGGTTCGAATCCCGCCAGTACCGTCCTCCCTGACTGGGTTGTTTTTCCAGGTTTTCCTCAGTCCTCATAATTGGCAAATGCCAGGGAGGTACCCTAAACTTAGGCCTGGAACCTTCCTTAAAAAATATCCTTTCCCAATATATCATTTCATTTCATGTATCATCAGTGTCCACCGCCTGTGGTGCCTCAATAGTAAAAACGGGCGTTAAACACTACTCAAAAAAAAAAAAAAAAAAACCAACGATGTATCTCTTCACAAAGCATCTTTTCTAGCATTGCAGTTGTGAAATTGAGCCCTGCATGCCCGGTACGCCCCTTTAAATGATCAACGGAATTTATTTTTACTCGTATACTTGTGACTTCATGTATCTCCATGCAAAAAAGGTAAGAGGTGTGAGATCAGGAGAACGTGGAGCCCAAATGCAGTGTGGAGCTCTAACAATCCGCCTAGGTGGAAATGTGACTTCCAGGTACTCACGAACAACCCCTGCAAAATGAGGAGGTGATCCATCCTGTTGGAATACCACCATTTCCAAGATGTATTTGTGGTTGAAGGAAGAGTTCAGCATTTCGAAATACCAAATGCCTGTCATTGAGCATTCAGCGAAGAAAAATGTGCATACAATTTACGATCACCAAACACACATTGACTTTTGGGGTGTTCCGTTCCCGCTCGAAGATCTCATTTGGCGGTTCATCTGCCCACACTCTGCAGTTGTGTCGGTTGATAATGTCACATGTTTGGAGATGGCTTCATTGCTAAAGAGTACGTTTTGCAGCAAATTATTCTTTTCGACTGCCTGCAACAGGTCGGCACACTGCTTCGTAACCAACGTAATCCAGTAGTTAGGATTATTAAAAAGATAGTTCTAGCATAAATTCAGTAGTTTTCTTTTCCAGCTTATGTTGGATTTAGAAATGGTATGACCATTTTTTCAAGACATAATGGAGAATTCTCCTCACTGTTGGTTGTGGTACACCCAACTCCCCATTTTGTCTCCTGGTTTTGTCTCCCTCTTTTGGACTTCTGCTAATTGCATCCTATGTGTGTTGCACAGTTTCAGCTGGCACACTGGACCTACCAGAACGTTTCATATCCTGCACACTATCCCTGGTCTTGCATTTATGAACCAGAACGGGTTTAGGGAGTTTCATTGGAAATCCGCTTGAACCTTGTGGAAAGTAAATCCCCTCAAATGCGCACACACCACATATTTCACGTCACCTATAAAAGAAACATATAATAAGCCGTTTTCTCAATAATTGACCAAATCATCATTATATATGTGTGTGTGTATATATACCAAAAGTATTTCAGAAAGTAACAATGCGTTGATTAAGGATTAAATGAGAATTTTCCATTGTTGCACTAAATCGTCCTTTATAAGCTAGTTGCTTACGGCTGCATCTTCAGAAGCATGGGTTCCAGATGAAACTTCTATCTTAAATTTAAATCTGGAAGGAAGAGATCGTAAAAGTTGAACTCGAATCGACAATCCAATGAGTGTTGGCATGCTGCAATGTGGAATAGTTGGTGTTTACTTTATCACTTTTTCATTATAAACCTCAATTAGATTTCACTACAATGCATTTAATTCCTCCAAGTTAAAGGATGCTCTGGGTCATTTATAAAATCAAACATTTCCCTATCTAATTCATCATCATTATTATCATCTTCCTTGTCTGGGCTTCATTATTCTTTCACATTTTCTGTATAGCTTCGCGTATACGTTTTCAAGGATGTCCAAGCCAAGAATTTTCTCCGGTCGTTTATTAGGTCACGCAGCAATATCCACACATTATATACATATATATATATATATATATATATATATATATATATATAATCCTACCACTATCTACACACTATAGAGTGTGTGTACCAAGTGTGGACTGTACACAGATTAGCATTCGCCACCTCTACTTTAAGGTAAAGTTCGTAACGCGTTTATTCTTCTAACATTGTATGGAAAATTTTACCAGCTGACCGTCGACCTGTAACCGGATAGTCAGATCCTGTACTACGGCTGCGGTACATTTAAAGCATATATTTTGATTTATTACCCCACTTTGTATCTCTATATTTCTGTTTCTCATGTACGCAAGGACATATACGTATTTTTTTTTTCAAATAGAAGCAGACACTGATAATTGTGGTGTTGCTTAAGAATAAGGAAAATATAAAATCAAAATTAGCGAAAATTATTCATAAGATACTGAGAAAAGCTCTTTAATATGTCATTTGAGTATATAATGCTTTAGAATAAAATTTTACATATCCAAATATATAATTTTCTCATCTAGGTTAAGGTGCAATAAATGACGTTTCAAAAAATATTTCTTTTTGTATTTAAATATTAAGAAAGCTCAACAAACTTATAAATCCATGTATCAGTAATTACTGTCAATAAAACATATATACCATGCTGCTTCCTTCAGTTTTTGTATTGTGATTGATGTTAAAGAGACATTTATATTATTGTACAAAAATTACATCATGTCTCCAATTTTTTTCGGAAAAAAAAAGAACCTCCGCACTAACAATGCTGCAGGTTTTGCCGAATCTTTCTCTATTGAAACTTCAAAAACGTTGTCCTTTTCTTTTTTGATTGCTCGCTCACTTCGTTCTTTTTAAGATGTTACTCAATTTCGTCATAGGTTTCACATGATGATACAGAAAGAGACTTTTGACAATGATCATGGAAACATTTCAATACAACACAAACAGTAAAGTTTACTTACTGACGCACTGTAATTAAAATATTGACTCACCAATAGCCTGTAATAAACACATAACATAAAATACTTGAGTTATACTGATCTAATCGCAAATTGAGTTATAATAATAGAAAGGCCCTTGCTACTGCAACAGCAAATAACGACTAACCGATCTTGTGCAGTCATCAACTGGTGTATTTTCTGCTGTGAAAGTCGATTGATGTCACCTGGACATGGCGCGCGTTGCTTTCAGCTGCAACTGCAGGTGCAAATAAAAAAAAAAATAGGTACCTGCCATTATAAAATGCACATGACCCAGGATTTTTTAAACAGTGTTTAACGCCCGTTTTTACTACTGAGGCACAGTACATGAGATGAAAAGATATATTGAGAAAGGATTTTTTTTAAGAAAGGAAGCGTTCCAGGCCTGAGTTTAGGGTACATCCCCGGCATTTGCTATTTATGAGGACTGAGGAAAACCTGGAAAAAACCTCTGTCAGGGAGAACAGTATTGGCGGGATTCGAACCCCAGACCTCCTGCTCAAGAATTCGCGCCTCAACGACTTCGGCACTCTCGGCGGTAGGTCCAGGCTATGAAAAAATTATGTATAAGGCTCGCAAAAATTTATTATGGAAGTATTTAACAATTCTAAAACTTTATAATATAAATTAAATATTTACTATACTAATACGTATATTATGTCGTTTCATAATGTTCCTTTGCAACTACACGGTCCGGAAAGAGACAGGCCTACACATTAGTTTGTAAAGCATTTGAAAGGCCATAGTTGTGTAGTGTATTTAACTCTCTTTCATAATTGCCCCCTTCTGTTATAAATTGAGTGTTGTTTAAACTTATTTATGCGAATGATTATAACAAAATGACATTAAATATTTTAATATCACGTTGTTCTTTGGCTCTATCTATTATAAAATGGTGCTCTGAATAACAATTATTTCTTACGACTATAGAATACCTAAGTAACATTTAGGCATTAGCCATTATTGAGGATAAAGAAACTAGAGTTAAATTCAATTGTGCATATCAGATCTGATTAGTGCAGGAATGAAGATATTCCAGGGAGGGAATGCTAATAACACCTCCGCCAGAAGCATACTCTTAACCATTCGGAACTCGGAAGTGACAACAATGAAACTAGTGCCACGCGTAAATTACGCATTAAGGTAATAAAATGTTGTAGCATTATATATTAGTGCAATAAATTGTGCATGTAAAAATTATAATTTAGCAGAGTGTGAAATCAAAATGGATGTTTCAATTTTTTTTTCTATACGGCACAATTTTCTTAAAAATTGCAGACAATATTGCATATTAATTTCGTGATTGGTGTTCGAATTAGGAATTTTAGCTGAAAACACTGTTTGTCTCTGTCATACAGATATTTCTAAGACGAGGAGTGTTATATTGTAGCATATTACATTCCTACACGTTCAAGAGGACAATTTCTTGTGCCCTATTAAAAAAAAAAAAAAGAAAAAAAAACATCAGAATGTATGTTTCATATTCAAAAAAAAAAAAAAAAAAAAAAAAACCTGCGTTTTACTATTGACGCATCACAGGCGTAGCCACTGATATATTAGGGCTATTCATAAGTAATATTATCATTATTTTACAGGCATAATTTCTCGCGCTAAAATATAACGTTACAATATTTTATTAGCCTAATGCTTAATTTATACCTGGTACTAGGTTTCACTGTTGTCACTTCCGATTCCCCCCTGTTAGAGATGTTCAAGTTGAGACATCTGCAGCTCCCCTACAGTAAAATGAAGTTGACATTCGGCGAATAATGCGCTGCTTTGAAATTCTGTTTCGGTCTCACAAATGCTATGGTCATTCATTTATCAATATTCAAGAGACTGTTTACCAGCATGTTGTATCTGCGCACACAACTATAAATGGGGAATATACTAGATGTTCTGAAAACTCTGCACGGCCCTATCACACGCAAAAGGCCACATTTCCGTGCTAAAAGTTGAATGCTACACCACGATGACGTACGATATTTGTTGCTAAATGTTTTACAAAAAACAAAGTGAAGTGTGTCTTCAAATTAAAGAAACACTTCCCGGGAAGAATTTTCATAATCAGAAGCAGTAGTGATACAAAACCATAAACATTATTAATACAATGCACTTTAGCTGAATAAAATGATTTATAGATATAATTTTTTACATAATCACTAACTAAAATATATTTTTAATAAAAATTACTGCGGAGGCTATTGTGAAGGACCAGTCAATCAATGACTTTGGGCTTATTTGTGAAGACTGGAAAAATTCTGAGACAATGAATTGCATCCAACGGTAACTACTTTGAAAAATATTGCCAAAATTCTTAGGATTAGTGAGGTTAAGTAGTAAGATCAAAAGTTATGTTTATTCATTATTTAACAGCCCACCTATGTGTATGTATTATATGAAATGATTAGATGAAAAAGAAATTTTATTTGGGAGGGAATCGCTCCAGATCTGGTTTGATTTGATTTATTTACGGAAGCTCTTTAACATCTCAGGTCGTCAGCGTCGCACTCTATTCAGGGCGTGAAAGGGCGGACAAATTTTTCTCAGAGGCCTGTTCTTCAGGCTTGAGGTTGTTTTTCGTGCCGTAAATGTACAACACGAGACCCACAGTTTTACTTCCCTTCCGAAGGAAGCCATACTTACGATTTTTACGCCCGAAAAAAATCCATCGATCCTGGCCGTGTTTCAACCCGCGATCTTGGGTTTAGAAGGCAACTACGACGACACCACTAGGACCGATACTCCAGATCTAAATTTTCGGTAATTCCCAGACATTTGGCATTGACGAGGATTGAGGAAACCCTGAAAAATCAGGAGACGAACCTGGCGTAAATTAAATCCCAGATCTTCATAAGTCCGTGACTTGAGGAATTCTGCCATCATTGTCGGTCATTAAAAAATTAAAATAATACAAAGTGACTTATCATAAACTCAAATCCCGAAGTTGTGTGTGTCTTACAAAGGGAAAGGCACATACTCATAAACAGAGAATGACTTGCTTATAGTGCAGAATTAAAAAAAAAAAAAAAAAAAAAAAAAAATCATGAAAGTAGAAGATGCGTAAAGTTGCAATTTTCCCAATTGTTGTTAGTGCCTTTTAACTCAAATTAAATATTGTACTAGCATGTATATTCATTGTTTGCATCAGCCGTTCAACATTTCTTGACTTCTTTGTTAATTATAGTCTGTTTAGACAACCACAAAATCGTGAACTCATAATCACTCCATCTAGAAATATTTATTGAATGTTAAATTTTGTGCCGTCATAGAAAAAAATCATTCTAACGTACGCATTACTAGAGCTATTTTTACGAACTCGTAAAGCCTTGATTCTTAACTTCACATTCGTCCAAAAATGACACATCAGGAAATTGTATCATAAATAGCTATTTTTGGCAGTGTCTTACGTTTACTAAAGAAGAAGAAGTTTTGTTTAAAACTGATTATGATCTGATTATCTCCATAATGCTAATAATAGATACGAAATGTTGCAGGCCCATATTTTTAGTATTTTGCAGTTATATTTGCATCCTGCCAGCTTCTCTCAGATGTATGCTCTCTCTAAAAATTGCTTCTTTTCACTTGCAAGAAAGCAATTAACAAATGATAGGTTGCCAGTTGCTTTGTCTGCTGACCCGATGCGCATATTATATCTCTGCAGGCCTGAGTTCGATTCCAATTTGGGTCGCACCATACATCACTCTGTGTTCCGCATCACTCCAGTTCCTGCTCTGGAAGCTCATAGGTATAAATATTGTTTCTACGAGACTCATTGTCCAAGTATACCAATTTTGCCTCCAAATACATCTAGCCTCAAATTCCTTATAATGTGCTTCTGGCCTCTTAATAGGTTCTGCCACCGTGTTTATAATTGATTTAAGTTCATCATGGTAGACGCAATCCGTGAACCCATAACTTACTTCCTTCCTTAACTCGTCCAACAGAATTTCCACATTCACTATTTTTGTACATAACACTCCAGAGACAACGCACAGAGCATGTCTGCGCCCTACCACTGCTCAAGCAAGACTCCCTTGAAATCAGTTAATAAAACACTACGTACGGTAGTTTCTAAAAACCATTCTAATGTAGATGATAGTTCAAAATCATTGAGTGAGGTGGAAAAAGAACCAGGAAAGTTTGTTGCCCTTTGATTTACTGATCTTTATGACGAATTATATTTGATATAAATTAAATAAATTAAGACAATGAGCTTGTGAGTTACCAACAACATTCACGAAGGCAATAAGACCTAACCGTACTGCACATTTCGGAAATGAAATGGAACTGGTATGGAAATGTAAGTAAACTTGATGCAGATAAAATGCTACAAATAATAGTTATACTAATTTTTTCAGTAGTTTTAATTGTTTCATTAATGTAAACAAGAAACTTTAGCAAAAAACATGAAAATGAATAGGAGTATGTTTAAATAAATTGACATCCTTAGATTTAAGATTCAGTGAAAATAATCTCACACAGTGTCAGGAGCTGGAAGATGAAGCTGAGAATAGAACTCTTTCCGAAGGCCAAACAAAAAAATTTATCCAAGAATTGAATGAAATATTTTCTGAATTTAATTATATGAAATATAAACTGCTTCTTTTAAATTATATTTAAGAGTAAATGTCGGGGATCATCATCATCATTAAAGTATTCTTCAATTATGCGATCTTGCAGTTGATTCTTTGGTTTATACCAAGGCAAACAAGGAACAGTAAAAATTTTTATAAGATTCTCTTAGAGTACAAATATTTTCTTTTACAAACTATCTCTCTATTTCGAGGCACACATATTTCTCAAACATAGAGCTAATAAAAAGTGCAACAAGTAGAAGTTATATCAGTCATTTAGTTAAGACTTGAAATTAATGGTGTCCCTGATTTAGAGCAAAAGCTGCTGGTTTCAGTAGTTTCATTGAGATCCCTAACTTATCCAAAGAATTCAGAAATTTAATTTTTTGAAGAGTATATCTTTTACCCGTTCATTTAATTTTAAAATTATTTGCAACTATTTAACAGATTTAAATAGTGGAATAACACATACAATATATCTTTCTAGATCTCTGTCATTATTGACAAACGCAAAATTAAAGTTATTTTGATTTATATATTTGTATACAGTTCAGAGCAGAAATTGTATAAATGAATATATTTCCCAGTGCATATGAAATTAGACGAAGAGTAATACATTTAAAACTTGCTACGCCATTAAAATCAAATCAAATAATAACCTTTTATGAACGGAACCTTTCTTATCCAAAGCCATCGGTTTCTAGATCATAGTATTTTTATGATTTTTGATTTATGCCAAACGGACGAGAAACAAATGTATGCAGTGTTTGCTTTTGTATAGAAAATGATGGACTTATCAAACCATGAAACGCAATAAGTATAAATAAATTTTTATCAATAATATTTAAGAAAGATGGAAGAACAAAAATAATTATAGATTGATAAGTTATGAGTGTATAGCTCCAATAAAACTAACTAATTTACATTAACATATAAATGTTGTATTTTATTTATAAATATACATAAAATACTAATTTTCTACGAATAAATAAAACTGCATTAAGTGAACAGTAGATTTTAAACACAAGCAATTTAGATTCATACCTTGTTAAGATTGAATTCATTATTTTAATACTGACATTCCTTTCATGTGGCTCTTCATTCATGCTGGATTCTGCAATATTGAAGATCAAAATGTGATGGTATCGAGCATTATCCGTATAAATATTTTTAACTCCATCTCGGAAGATATATTGCGCGAGACCACCAAGTACATGGAAGAGAGAGGCAGTTACATCCGTAACACTGCTGTGCTACTCTGAAAATGCCGTTACATCGGTTTCCAATACAAAGAACCTTTATACTTTTTATTCTTTTAACTACAAACATTCCGCTTCGGGGTCTCTATAAGCCGCAGAATGGAATGCAATACTGTGTATATTATTTCGGATACAAACAGCGTTTGTCCAACGATGATGGAGGTGGTTGCCACAGCAAAATAATATGCACTTCACTGCGACTGGACTTTTAGTGCAGCTAACTCTAGTTGAACGATTTAAAACTCAACTCTCAGTTATTATTTGGCATAGAAAAATGTAATAGGAAATTGTGTTAGGAAAAAAAAAATAAAAACTTGCTCTAGCACAAAATGTTCGTCATGTTAGCAAAATGTAAATTATCCACATATTTGTCCGTCCGTCCGTCCGTCCATCCATTTCGTTCATCTTATTCATCCCATTCACCATAAATGGGAGGGGGTATTAATCTCGCTGAACTGTACACCTTCTATTCCATCCTACATTAATTGTTTAATGGATTTCACGTTTCCTTGAACATCCCTAATTGGAGAAATTTTACGTTATGAAAAACACCCCACTAACTAACATGTTTGCGTTGAATATACATTTGCTAAAGTAATTTCCATTCATAAGATACAGGTAGGGTAATCAGACATCCCAGACATAAAGTTATAGAAACACATTAGGCATAGAATGGCAATGATTGTTATAATGTATCTTAGAATACACGCAGTGATCAAATCTGGGTCTCAGATACAATATACAAAGAATACAAGAGGCCAAAATTATTAACCTAAAGATTTAAAACAGATGAATATAATATTCAAGAAGTAATACAAGGGTAAAAGAAACAAAGAACGGTAGAGGGATGCTGTAGTAAAGTACGATACGTATAAGTCAACATAGCTTATAAAAACAAGGTTATAATGGAAGAGGTAGAGAGAATAAGGATGTTTGCGATTTCGCCCGTGAAATACGCAAGGGACACGAAGTGAGATTTTGACCAAAATCGGTCAAAAATGGTTTTTGTGTTGCAAATGTTTCCATGTACCTTTGGGAGCCCACAGAATCAACATATGCATGCCCCCTTTCCCTTCGGGCTCTACAGCCATTCTTTTTAATGTACTTTTGCATGTCAAATATAATTTATTCTACGATTTAAAATCCAGTAAGACCCGAAAAGAATCTTGATCTTGTCAGATCCATCAATCAGTTAAAGAACCAGGAATTAAATGTTGAAGCTTTTATTATAGCCTACTGCCAAGAAAGTACTGTTCTCTGATGAAAATTGTGTATTTCATTGCATTCTATACTTTAAGACGTTTAATTATACACATATTCATTCATTTCATACACAATATAACTAGAACAAAGTCAAAACTATTGCAAGTGTAATGTGAAATTACTTGCATTTTCGGAAACTTTATTAGATGCTTGAAGCACAGTGGAGAATGTATTGGGATCTAAAGATATGACCTTTTTTTGAAAAAAAAATAACATTAACAGAAATGCAGGAAATGTATTTGTTATAGGACAGACAGGGACTGCCAAAGAAAGTCAGACAAGATCTGAAAAGAAACTGATTGAGCATTTCCTTCAGATGCTAGATGCGCATAATGAATCGAGATATTTGCTGATTCATAGCAGCATATTCCACAAACTTATCAAGGATCTGAAATAACACACTGTTGAAACAAATGAACAACATGAATTTATAAACAAATTGTATGATTTTGCAGATCATATGGCCAATGTTCTGAACAGGCGTATACCAGTACGAGCTAAAGTTCAGCAATAAATTGGACAGCCATCCTTTGATGTAAATAGAAGAGGTGTTGAAACCTTTTTAAGCACGGGGGATGGCCACAGGTATATGCAGAATTGCCCTTCTCAAGCAAGTAACACGAATGATTTAGCATCAGAGGCCATCGTTTTAATGTAAGTTGCTAAGTGAATCTAGAATGATGGTTCGCAAAGCACATGAAGCAGTGGACCCCATACCTTTTGGTGACACATAGCATACGCGGACACATAGCATACGCGAGGCCACATTTCATTGTACGGCACAAGCCTGATGGTGGATATTTTCATAGGATTAGTCATTGATCATGAGGTTCTGTTAAAATTTTGTCATTACTGTGTCTTCGGAGCCAATAAAATGGACCCTATTACCCAGAATATACGATTCCGGCCTAAGGCCACATAGAAGGCGGCGAGTGCTCTAAAATTGTGATGGTGCTTCAGAATACATGGAGGTTCATGCAGCCGACATTATGTGGAGACGATCAGTACAGAAGTGTGGAATGAGAAACACGACTGATGGAATCCGATAAAGACTCAAGGATTCACCGACCTCTAAATGAAGTGTCGGTATATGGTACTAATGCGAAAATACTAAAGGGTGAATATGTAATCAATAAGCATGACTAGAGCTTTTCTCAAGATAAACAAAGGCACTACTGACACTAGACTGGGTGGTCAGAAACCATAAAAGGACTAGCCAGGTACTACAGACTAGCCATCCAGAAGAATCTGCAAGATATATGTCATGAAAAATGTCATTTATATTACACATTAACATTACAGAACAACAGACCAGAAGCCAGAACATTAGAAGTACCCCAAGACAGACTCTTGATGTTTCTATAATAGGAGCAAAACTCCCGGTGAGACTCCGCAGATCCAATGGAAGAAGTCCTTTCAGTTTGATGAAGGTATGGTTAGAAGAATTTTCACCCTATATAAGAGACTAGCTTGCATGGAACTACTGGCAAGTTGTGCTTCAAATGAAAGTGTTCATTCACTCATTGGGAAAAATTGTCCCAAAGAAATTATTATTTCTAAGAAGCGACTAAAATTGGGTTATTAAATGTGTTTGTGCTTTTAATATGGTTTGTTCAGACTCTCAGATGCTGAGATCTGTGGTATAGCAGTACACACCACCTTCGATGAAAAAGTCGCGAATACTGACTGCAAGGTCCACTTTAGACTTTCCTTACAAACTACACAATGTATTGTAAAAGCATGTTGTATCCGTGCGTCTGTTGAAGAGTAATATATTGATGCCACTGAACCATCACCGTCGCGCGCCTCCGCCAGCACCAAAGCTACAGCTACTGCTATTACTACTATTATACTTTCAAGCAATGGTCACTGTTTGTAGTCTATCTACTTTTGAACTGGATTCTGTCGAATTTGGACCGTGTAATTTTAAAAGTTAATGAAGCTTGAGAACGCTAATTCATATAAATAAAATTTCACAAATTAAGGTATTAACATCAACTTTTTCTTAACAATTAACATATTTCCAATTTTACAATTGCCACCCAATTCACTTTTCAGAGAAGCATTTCATTATAATGAACTTGTTATTAAAGGATTTTCTTTAAATTACATTATTTTGGTGAAATAAATACATATCTGATATTGCTTCCATGAAAATAGGCTTATGAAATTTTTACCAATTCAGGCGTTTAAGAATTAAATAAAAATATTTGTTTTTCTGCGTATGGACCTGGAGTCTAGTGGGACTCCTACTGGCATTGTTTTTCTACTCAGGAGCAATATAAAATTCTGAATCACCTTTTACAGCGAAAAGTGTTTGCCTAACGTATAAATCAACATATAAGCAGATGAAAACGTTTATATACTCCCTATTTGTCTTCAGTTGCTGCAGGCATCCTACAGAATTCTTATTTTAGAGAGGTTTTATAATAGATAAGCATTATCTATTACATGAAAGTAAAGCATTTTTATTCCTAATTTCCCTTTATGTTTTTATCCTTCTTTTTCCTTTTTTTTTCCTTCTCTTTTTTATTTCATTGGCATCAAAATATTTTGAATAAGATAATTTTGCTAAAGATAGCACTTGTCATAGATAATACAGAATAAACCATTTCGCAAATAAACTGTTTTAAATAAAACTTTAATCTAAATCAACATAAACTGCATGAATTTTGCATTTACTAACTGAGCATCTAAGAAAGAGCAAAATTGCTCTTTGCAGATCATGTTTAAATATGTATTGGCATTTCAATAAATTATATCTTTGAGAACTACAGTAACAACTATCAAAATGCATAAAATGGGTAAGTTGGACTGATGGATAATTGGGTATGAAATGAACTAACTGAAATGAACACAGACAACCGATAGTGGGCACACTTAAAGCATGGAATCAGTCACCATCACTTTACTATGAAACAGGAAGTGCTGAGGTCTTGTTAGTGCCCTTGCCTGCCCTAATAAATATCCTTCATTAAGGCTATTATAACGCTGAAGCATGACCAGTTAATGGAAACATGTTTAGAATTCATGGATTCCATGTAAAGTCATTTACTTCCAGCTTTAGTCTTCACATCAGGACGTATGATATCATAATTAAATTATGCTCAATTTACCTCAAAGCTGCAAAGCTAATAAAACAGTTTTACTTCTGTAAATGAAGAAAGAATGTGATGAAATGGAAACACATAAAATCCACAACCACTGTTCGATAAGTGCATGCAATAATAAAGGAGATATACTTTTTTATAGAATACATCGTTTTATTTCCATTCATGATTTCCTTTAAGGTCTATACATTTATTTTAACAATTTTTAATTTATTTATCCTCTCTATAAGTTGCGATTTCTTCAGCTCTGCAAAATAAACCGGTCTTTGTGGTCGAGTGGTAACCATACTTGCCTCGTAACCCAAGATTGCGGATTCTATCCCAGCCAGGTGGATGGATTTTTTTCGGGTGTAAAAATCCTAAGTAATGTCTTCTTTAGGAAGGGAAGAACCTCAAGCCTGAAAGAATAGGAGTAAAATTTGTCGGCCGTTTCACGCCCGGAATTGAATGGGACGCTGATGACTTGAGATGTTAAAGAGCGTCCTTAAATAAAACGAATCAAAAAAAAAAAAATCTCCTACCTATTGCTCAGTAATATTCGTGAATTTTTTTCAATAATTTCTGCAGGTTATCATAACGGAGTTTCTTGTGCTGTATGGTCAAACTAACTCTTCAGAACCAAAAATTCAAACCGGCGTATTATTCTTCCAGCATTGCTGGAGTTTCCGCTCGCATTGCTTCATTCCAAAAGTAATTTTTTATTCATATGTTTCTGCATTTGAACCCTTGGTTACAAATTTAAGCACGAAATGACTCTCAAATGCAGACTAAACTCTGTAATCGCTTATCAGCCCTCAAAACGTTGCCAAAGTAAAGTTGAAAATAACCGAAGTCTTAACACCTTTTGAGTTTGCATGGACTTATCAAACTGCCCTCTTAGAACTAAAGCTAGGCGGTAAGTATGACGAGTTTCTACCATTAATCGCAAATGTTTCTGAAGTATCAGCTGTTTATAATGAGTAATACTTTAGCATGGCTCCAAAATAAATATAATGTTTTAATTTAAGACCAAGTTACTTTGCATAGATGGTAAGCGGTATTTGTTTATTCCGCCCTACCGATAGTAGTTAGAGAACTAGTTTTCTAACTTAAATTCCTACAAAATGTAAGAAGCGCTATAGACATATAATTTATTTCCTTGCTAAAGTACTTACATTCCTCTGCCATTGTTAAACATCGAGAAAAAACAAAATTAGTTAATCTTTTATTCTAAGCCCTGCGAAGTTAAAATTTAAATTCTGTCTAAAGCGTCAAGTGAAGAAGCATTTTTATATTTCACTTTAAGAAGACCGTCATATTTTTATTGCAAAAATTGAAGTGTGTTACTCTTAACAATGTGTAATCATTTTAGTGATCCTACTAATTTGTTAATATCTTTTAATTAAATGTTATTACATTTTTATACAACTAGCGTTAATTGTACGTTAATTGAGGGAAAGGGTACAATTTCCCTCTCCTGAGTTAAATTGAACGGGTTTTAGAGGGTTGCACACTGCTGAAGTAATAAAGAAATTCATACTTGAAGTACAGAGATGTACTGGTCTGTTACTAGTGCCTATTCCTAATAAATAGGAATTTGTTGCTGTAAGTACGAATATATACTTATGTATATATATTGAAACATTTCCTCAGATTCACTTACACTAAAATATAATTTATCTTCTATATTTATGTAAGTCCAATCATCATACCTTGGTATTGTAATTAATAATATAAATGTTTATATATATTTTTTTTGTGTCATAAGCTGTAACTCCAACGCTAGAATTGTAATTAGAGAAAGCCTTTGGTGTTTTTGCAGTGCTGGAAGAGTCAGCAAGGTAATAAAACCATAATATATATTGAACAGAGGATAACCAAAAGAGCGGAGCCCCTTTCTTCCTTTATAAAGGATTTCCTTCGCAGGAGAAATAAGCGGAAAGACATTTAATTGTCTGGGTGGGCTCTGTCTTCTACCAGCTGTAGGGTCGCTTAGCCTTTTAAATCTATTCAACGTTGATGTGTATCTCAAGACTTTCAAAAAAGAAAAAATAGTGAATGGTAAGCACTGCAGGTGAAATTGAACTAGCCAACGGAAAAGGTATGTTTGAATTTTTAAAGAAAGGCGCAGGCTCGCGTATCTTTTTAGCGTCCCCTAGCCAAAGTTTTTTTGTTTGAATCTAAAATATAAAGGCGTCGGTAGCCCCGCTGGGACAGTCTAGTCAGTTTACTCATTGCACGCAACTCAGCATTCAGTTTTGAAGCCCTCCAAGCCGCGAGACGCATTCAGTTTTACGCATTCAGCCGGCTTACTCATTTCAGTTCTTTTCAGTTCGACTCGGTTAACTCGTCTCTAAGTTTCATACGTGGCAAACAAGTTTATATTAAAAATCGTCAAGTCTATCGTAAGCGAAACACCAAACGACGCAACAGAATTTGGACATAATAAAATATGCAATTATATAGATATTATGTTGCATCGCGTGCTCATTGAATTCCTCACCCGGGCTTGTTGAATCCCAACCAACTAAATAGGCGGAATCACCTTGGAATATTGTAGGCATTAAAGCTTAGGCTACAACACCGAAGCGACCAACAATCAGTCTACGAAACCACTAAAAAACTAGCATCACGACGTGAGGCCACTCAAATTCAACACAGATTGCTTCAATATGATGCCCAACCTGGGAAACATAACCGGAGCCATACCAAATCATCTTAAATTTTGTCGCCCAACGTGGCTGCCATATCAAACCGCTTCATAACTTGGCTCATCACTGTGGAGCTAACAACAACATCCGACGAAAAAAAACTTCCACACACACACACACACACACATTCCGGGTGTTTCAAAATGCATCTTCTTACATCATTTGAACTAAAAAGAATGATATTATAAAGGCTTGTTGTAACGTAAATAGTATGAATGCTGGGTTTCAGTTACCTGTAAATAAGCACCAATCTATGTTTTTTCAATGGAATATATTTTTACTCACAATGTGAATAAGACATTTAGGTATTTCTTTGTAATGCACATTGAGTGGCATGGCTAGTAAAATATTTTGACCTATTAATTAATTTATATGTAGTAGTGGATACCCCCTGCACTATATATTGCCGCAACATCTTGGTATCTCATACTGGATCTACCGATCAACAAGATAATTCTCTTCGATTTTCCAACAAGACAAGAAGCTCATTGTTAAGAAAAGAGAATACCATACGAGCTCTAGCCATGTATAATCGGCGCTCCCTCCATTGAAATGAATCCTATGTAGGATTTTTATCTATATACAGAATTTTATCCTATTCTGCATCAAGCATATATTTCCAAATATCAGCAACATGTTCACCTATACTGTACTGATGCAAGATTTAAATTTTTTGTAGACATTTGCAAAATAGAAAATGTAGAATTTAATAATTATATAAACCACAGAATCCGTAAAGCTTTTGAAAAGTGGGTACCGTGAACCTTTAATGCATACATACATAAAAAAATAATGTGTCATCCTTTGAAAATAGAATTCTTACCAGTCCTATTTGTCACAGCGCGAGGTTCACAAGGTAACTAACAAGGCTGTGTAGCCACTGTGTTGTGTTATGACATTTACTAAAGATGCTGTCTAGTAGGTATCCTCTGTTAGCTCTGTGGCAGAGTGTACCATGATGCCGTGGTTAAGGGCGCAAGTTCGCCATTCGACGTGAAGCACTTTTTTTTTAAATAAACCTTTGTAACACATTATGACAAATTAACATTGTTTCCCATACATAACAAGCTTTAATGTTAACACACACACACACACACACACACACACACACATACATTTCTTAAGTATTTATTTAATTTAAATGTAATATGTTGCATACTCATTTCCTGCAAAAGAAGACTTTTAGGCACAAATTCAAGAAGATGTTGTAGCAAACCTGACATCATCTATGCCCCGAAAATGAGGGCAGTTGTACATGCTGAGAGTTCATATTAATTTTGTGTTTATTTCTATGATTTTTCTCTTTAGAAGACAATTTTTTTTGTTCTTGTACTTATTTAGTTATTTTTAAAGAATACGTTAGTTTGTGATTACTTTTTGTGTGTGCATAGGTAATGTCTTAAAATTCAAATGATACATTATAATATAATATAATATTCACGCAACATTGTGTTCTACATATACTTTTATATACGAATAATAAAAAAAGCTTTTTTGGGACTTGAAGCCAGGACCCTAACGTTCTCTTTCCAGATGCTTATGATTGTGACCATTACGTTTAAGGGCAAACCTCCACTTCACTTGCTCTGCATGGCTGGTCCCCAAAGTTCTCCGATTGACACATTGACGATGACTTTTTTCTGGGGGGGGGGGAGTCAAAGGGTATACATTGCTAAGGCAATAAAAATATTTAGTGCAGGTTTCATATTAAATTTTTTTAGATATCCATGTTACATTAAAGTTCAATATATTTTGTGTACACCTGTAGGAATGTTCTCTTGGTCTACGTTTCATATTTTAACACTACAACCACCAGGACATCACTTTTAACTTTTATACAAACGAACATTAATGTACCACTGTTTAATTAATAATGAACACATAGGAATTTCTGCAACTTATTCTACTTTCTGTGATTGCCTCGAAAATAATCCATGAATTAGTGGCAGCTAAGTCAACGATGTTGAAGAAAACTTTCATTGTCTATCAATAAGGCCCATAACAAAATAATAATTTCTTGCCATCTGATTCATGACGTCGGGCGTAAAGTTAATTTTACTGTCCGGCGCCCAAGTATTTTAGAACAATTGAGATCAACAAAGGAGTTTATAATTATAATAACAAGTATTTCCTTCTAGTACGTTTCATTGTACCAACCCGACTAGTTCCTTCATCTTGCTACCAAATCTCACTGTAGTAAAAAAATTGTCTGTAACGAATTCCGTCGCTTATAGCGATATGGTGCTACTAACTTTATCACTACGGTTTGCGGAAGATTTTCTCAAAATAGGGGAGCTCCTTACAAAGGTATTTTGTGTAAACATAGAAGCCAACATTTGAAGTCGGGTTTATAGGCTTGTTTGGCATCATGTTCTGCTGCAGCAAAGTAGCCTATATACAGTGACATTTACACCCGGATTGTAGTATAGCTGACAATTGCTAATGAATCTGTTTCAAGAATTTAATATTAGTGAAAACTGATATATTTTCAAATGTTCTGACCTTGTAGTTTTCAGATCAAGGCACAGAAATCTAAGTACGAGAGTCATACTGAAAGTCGTGAGCAACCCATTGTTAAAATTCAAATTCCAACAATGTAACAAAAAGGACCGCAGGATCATATTCCACAGACTTTACAACACAAGTTGCCATATTGTGGCGTCATTAACTTCTATCTCGTAACCACAGGCAGTATTTACAAAATGGCGAACGTCAACGGAGTTTCGTTGAGAAAAAAATTGGTTCCCCTAGAGTAGTTTTTAAATTTTGAGTTTCAGGAAAACTCCCATTCTTAATAATCTGATATCACTATTTTTATTATTTGATTTATGGCCGAGTTTTGTTCGAAAAAAAAAAAAACAAGTATTGTTTCAGCTAGAGCGATTTTTAAATTTTGGGTTTCAGGTAAGCCCTCCTTCCTAATAGTCCTTTTCTGATTTTCAGTAGTTTTCTTATTTAATTTAATACCGAGTTTTGTTGTGGATAAAACAAATATTGTTGATGCTAGAGCGATTTTTTAATTTGACTTTCAGGTAAACCCCACCCCTAATTGTCTGATTTCTTTGCTTTTCTGAAACTATTTTTATTATACTATTTAAATGGTGTATACGGAGTTTTTTGGGCGAAAATTCATATATTATTGCCACTAGAGCGATTTTTAAATTTTGGGCTTCAGGTTCTCTCCAATCCTAATAGTCCGATTTTACTGATTTTTAGAAATTATTTTCTTATTTTATTCCAATGACCTATGCCGAGTTTCCTGTAAATTTTTTAAATTGCAGTCGCTAAAGAGATTTTGAAATTTCGCTTTAACCCCCGCCCATTTTTCTGGTATACTCCCATTTCTAATGGCTCGTTTGTCATGATGTTCGGAAAAATAATTTATGAATTTATTTTAAAGAAATTTATTGAGTTTTATTGAAAATAATACAAATATTGTTGGCGCTAGAGAGATTATTATTTTTTTTAAAAAAACTCGTTTTAAGTTAACTTCTACCATCAATGGTCCAATGTTGCTGGTTAATGAAGTTGGTGAATTGTTAGTTAATTGATGGTTATAGGTTGAGTTTTGTTGAGTAAAAACAAAAATTGCGACCGCTAGAGCTTGAATGATCGCGCATAAAATATATATACATTTGTATAACTTTTTCATTATAGGTACTTGGTAGGTAAAATTGATGGAGATTTGGGGAAATTATTAAAAAATCGTTTTTCATGAGTTCAACAGCAATACATTACATTCCTTCGGAATTCCCTAAACACCAACGCAATGTACATACTCCACTAATTCTATGGACGTGCTTCTATGGCCTACAGAAACGTATTATGATACCGAAAGACAAATATCACACTGAGCTTAGTTTTCGCTCCACCCTGCTTTAAATGTTGGGTACTTTGATGCCGAATTGTAGGTAAATTTAAACTTTTTCGGCATTTCCCATAATGCTCCAACAACATTCTAAAAACGCACTCTCGATCAACAAGTATATTCATTGTGAATTTCAAGGAGAAAATGGATCCAGATCTTCTATTCTTCTCGAAATCAAGATTACATATTTTAATACCACACGCTACCACCAGGATGAGTTGATTTGCTTAATAAAGCCCTTCGTGGCTATACCCATGCAGCTAGGATTAAGTTTCACTCTTGACGTTTATTGTTCTTTCTTTCCGATTTGAAAAGTAATTTAAAAGCTATGAATATTTAAAGTTTAGAAAATGACATTTGACAATTGCTGAAAATTTCCGTCGGAAACCGGATAGAACGTTAAATTGTACAGCATGTATGCGATTTCCCAAACGTCCTAGTGAGGAGTGACTTTACATGTGCAAGCTCTAAATCCGCTAGCTTTGAGGGTTTATTTCATATAACAGGTGAATTGATATTAACTGATGCAGTTATCTTTGACCGCTCAGAGTAGGGAATAAGTAAAGTGATTTACTTAACACTAAAATCACTGATATTAATGGCATTAAGATTAACTGCAACTTAGGAATTTTACAAAGCCGAGAAGGATAGAAGCGGTCGTAATTAATTCACGAAATGGCACTCACATAATATAATTATTATCCGCGGAACTCTCTGTTTATGCTAACATTTACTTTCTTGTACGCAAAGAAAATTCAGAGGGTGCATGGTTTAATAAAATCACTAAATAACAAACAACAATAATGATCATTAACAAAGTTTTTACAGTCTGACTTTTGTCTTCCAATAATTTGAGTACATATTTTAGATTTTGTAATTGAAGTGTGGCGACTTCAGATGGAAATAGCTATCAAATCGCTCTGTTCAACACACGAAAGTTATGGAAATGAGAATAGCTAATTTTCTGTAATTCAGAGTCACTGAATTCGCAAATGGCATTGATGTCTCTATATTAACTCAAATTTTGGCATTTCATTTATGACGTGACCTAAATTAGGAAGTTTTCCACTGAATATTGGATCTCTATTGGCAGCATTGGTCTTACCGCACAGTGCCATCACGTGATTCGCAACTCTTTGCGTGTTCTCGCATGTTAATCGCATAGTCAGTGACCTTGGATGGGTTATGAATTATGGAACGAAAATGTTCATATTGCTAATGTGTACGGAGTTGCTTCCATGAGAATTGTGTTGTTATACTTTCGCCTGGCATTCTACTCTTACACACAAATAGAAAAATGACCTGGAAGTTTGTAAATAACTCGATAACTTCTGCTATATACTGTGAGTAGCAGTGGCATTTGCTGCACGGAAGAGTTCAATTACAATATTTATAAAAAGCACATTTCTTATATTTAGTCTGTAATATGAGACACTAGGACAGAAGGGTATCACATGTGTGCTGTACTACTTGTTCGTCCAAACTCAAGCATGAGTAAAAGAAAAATGACGTTGCATTACGTTTATAGTGCCCATACTTTGGAAATAGCCAAGCAGTTACAATAACATTATTTCTTTACGGTTCTCCCTGTTATGAAAGCTACATCCTTGAAGAAAAAATCATATTTATGTTAAGGTAGATCCCTTCTTCAATTCGGTTTGTGTCTCATGACGAAATACTTCCTGTTCCTGAACCTCCAGAAAAATGTTCTACGAACTCTGACGAAAAGATAGTTACTATGCAGACAAAAATAAACCTGAAAAAGAAGGATAGCTATTAACACAAGGGAGAAAAAGTCTAAGATCATCTCCGGCCTTTCAATTCGTTATAATATTTTAAAAACTAAAAAAATTACACCAAAAAATTGGCAACTGATATACTCGTTACCTTTCACCAAATATACCTGGCGTTTGCCCACCAAAATATTTTGCAAAATACGCTGGGCGTATGATACCAAAACATGTCACAAAAACCTCCTGACGTCTCCACCAGGACCGCCACTGGTTGCCGAGGTCGTTAAGGCGCGAACTCGTGAGCGGGAGGTCTGGGATTCGAATCCCGCCAGTACCGTCCTCCCTGACTAGATTTTTTCTTGCAAGTTTTCCTCAGTCATAACTGGCAAATTCCGGGGATGTACCCTAAACTTAGGCCTGGAACGCTTCCTTCCTTAAAAAAAATCCTTTCCCAATTTATCATTTCATCTCATGTATCATCAGTGTCCACCGCCTGTGGTGCCAGTAGTAAACATGGCGTTAAATACTACTAAAAAAAAAAGCCTCCACCAGGACTATATCACAGCACCCGGAAGGGCACTAGCTCACTTCCTCATTTTTCCTACAACTAACTAAGCAAATGGCTGGACATTAGGAGCGTACTCCAGCCGTAATCTATACAACCCTTATAATCCACGGATTCTAACCACAGGGAATTTAGGATAAATCAAATACTATAATGAACGGAAGTTTTTATAGGGACAACTGCACCCTTTTAATGGTATATGAATATGAATGAATGAATGGTGTTTAACGCCCATTTTTGCTACAGAGACACCACAGATGATTGACACTGATGATACATGAAATGAAATAGTATATTGGGAAAGGATTTATTTTTTAAGGCAGGAATCGTTCCAGGCCTAAGTTTAGGGTACCTCCCCGGCATTTGCCATTTATGAGGACTGAGAAAAACCCGGAAAAAACCTCAGTCAGGAAGGACGGTCCTGGCGGAATTCGAACTCAGACCTCCCGCTACGAGTCCGTGCCTTAACGACCTCGGCCACTTGTGGCGGTCGGCCTTTTAATGGTATTACCTCGTAATTTTATAACAATAATATTTACCATCCGAGGACGCTGATGAAGGGGGCTTGGAGAACTGAGTCGTTCTTCGTGCCCCGCTACTCTCGGCTAACAACGTCACTTTCGTAAGGTAAATCATGCATATTTTTGCTGATGCGCTTCGCTCACATACAACCAGATACCAACTGGTTACTGTATGAATGGGACATATTTTATCGAGACACATTATCACCTGTTATTAGTAATTAATTTTCATTGTTGAATCTTCATATGTCACATTACTTTAGATTAATATTATCCAATTGCTTTCTAGTATCCATATTGATAGTTTTTGTCTCTTATGACAAACACCTCACAGGGTTCTCGGAAATCTGATCTGTGCGATCCATAGCCATTTATCTGCAATGCTGGAAATCTGTTTTGCTACATATTTTATTTCTAGCTTCGACATAATATTAAATACTTTGTTTTCTGGTACTTTTATAAAAAGTGCTACTTATATATCCATATTATATTTTATATATTAATTTGATGCATGGTTATATGTTCTTTTGAGTGTCTGCTTTCAACTCTATTAACGTTTCCTTTGACCTCCAAGTATTTGAATTTAGGTGTTTATTGAACTATAAAGTATTAACATTTTCTCTCGTTGTTGTTCTTTGTTGCTTACGTTTTGTTATAAATAAAAATGTATTTTTGACCTTTATAATTGTTTAAATTTTTCTTATAAATATCTCAATTTCTTTTTCTAGTTTCCGCCAATAATGTCTTATCTTCAGCAACTTTCAATATTGTTATAATGGTAGTCGTGAGTTTTCTTTTTAATGATTTACGAGTTCTATTAGATGAACACATTTATTGAGGTTTTCCCGCGAGTCACTAAATGAAAGTAAGATGTCACTAATGCGGAGCAAGTATCTATCAGTATAATGAGCCCCGGTTGGTAGAATTCTGAGAAAATGAAGCGGAGTGCGGAATAGGGCCCTACTTGACATGCAGTCTCATCGTAGTTTTCCCGTTTATTTTTTCGATTCTCGATTTTGGCAGGAGCGCCGTGAAGTGTTTACTTTTGCTCCTACTGATGACTTCCCCAATATCCGGCTTCAACAAGACGCTAGTGCAGCCGTGTAGGAATGCTAACTGAAGGCACTAGCACAGAAATAAATACGATGGAATGCATTATTATGTGCATAAAAGAAATAGAGCTATCACACCATTACGCCTCAGATTAAGCAAATAGAACCCTCCCTCCCGCTCATTCGCTCGAATTCGGCTCAAAACAACGATACTTCCTTTCTTAGCTGTCAGCAAACTTAAAATAAACAAGGTTTGAGCCATATAAGACTACATGGCGTCACCATGTTCATGGCTCATGGGGGGGGGCGGTGAACCTGGAACAGCCATATAATGTTAAGAAGGTAAAGCAGCATTCAGCAGCATCCAAATGGAAGAGTGCCTTTGAATATGTGCTCTAGAAGCCTAACAGCCTGCTTACAAATAAACTACTAATTTTTTTGGTTTGCAGGTGCAAGGTTAGTACTGGCGTGCACTGGCATTACAGGGTAGCAGGTATTATTTTATTTAAAATTCCAACACTGCGCAAGGGTTCACTACTAACTACGGGGTGGTTTAAAAAGCACGTCGATTATAATAAATCAGATTATGAACTTTATTTTTAAACACATTAAACAAGAACATTAAACCTCTCCATTTCAGGCATGGAAAATGTTGTCGCTGAACTCCTCTACAGCTCTGACATGCAAGATCTCTGCGCCTGAAATTCATTATGACTGCCTCACAAGCTTGATTTTGATTTCGCCGACAACTCGTTTAATTTCCTCCTTAAAATCGCGGATGTTTCAGCGTTTATTTACATAAGCCATTGATTTAAAATTCCCCAAAAGAAAAATCACAAGGAGTTACATGGCCCTCGTAGTCATTGCAGGTCACTGTTACGCGAGATGAGCCGATCCGGGTACCTCTCATGAAGCAAAGCAATTGTTTCGCCGGAATTGTGACACGTGGCACCATCCTGCACCACAACTCTTAAATATCAATTCCTTCGAAATCTGTCATCGTACGGTATCGGTCTGCATTAACTGTCACAGCTCGTTCTGGCTCGTCTTCAAAATATAAGGGTCAATGACACCACCCGCTCAAAATGCACACCAAATCATCACTCGCTATGAATGCATTTCTCTTTGTTTAATTTCTGCCTTATCACTGAAAATTAATTTCCTCCCAAAGCTGTTGTACTCCTGTTGTCTTCTCAGAAACCAGTCAATTAAAATTCGTCTTTTCTCGTGATTGGGCGCTAACCGAATTTTATAAGGGTGGTAATGAAAATTATACCGAAGAATTAGTCGCACTGAAGAAATTCCTAACCTAATTCTTGTAAACGACGACGAACAGATTTCATTGGACTAACATTCACCTTGTCACGAACCACGCCTAGAACCTTTAACTTTGAGTGTTGAACCTGTTTCGTAGAACTTTTTCATATCAGCGAACTGTTGATTCATTCGGTGCTTCATTATGTGCGAATTTGCCAGACAGTTGCTGCATAAATTTCTTCGTTCAGAAAAAATTGTCACAATTATCACAATTGTAAACTGATGCATGGCGACACACCCATGAAGAAGTGCAATAAATGCGTACTGAAGCAACAATCACAACGTTAACGGACATCAACATGATGCAAAACGATGTCAACAACCGAAAAATAAATAATAGCGAGCGATCAAAACCAACGCATCTTTTTATATGTCCGAACGTTGAATTTTTGAAAGTTTATTATTGTGCCACTGGTTTAAATCGCACACTCGGTATAATAACTCTATTTGCAATATGTATATATGACTAATTTAAAAGTATTTCGCATTTTTATTAAGCATCTGTAAATTATTAGTTATATTCAATAAGGAATTAACCTAAGATAAGAGTTATAGAGAAAAGAACAGCTTTAGCAGCATTTGAAATGTATTTAAATGCACATTGAACAACCTATTGGCGACATAGTTGAAGTTTGAAGTTTAGTTTCTTTAAATAAGTGCATTCCACTTAGCCTATGGTGTGCAAGAATGAAGACATGACACTTATTATGGTGCTATCTGATATCACTGCCTATTATCGCCCTTTCTCGAAAATTAGCCTTGAGTTTGCATGGAGACATTCTTCTGTGTTTACACGACGCGGCAAGCACCCGAAGGTTTACAAGAACTTCAATGAAAGAAAGCTGGAGACCAATCAGTTAAGAGAGAAGCTCCATTAAAACTGATTAATCTCAAATTAGATATTTTATTACATGTCCTTGGCGGTGCGGCGGCGTACCTTCCATCTGGAGCTAGTACGAAAGTATTATTATAGACCAACTGGAATTCTACTGGTTACAAATAAGTGTAGAAATCTCTGTTAGCCGGAATGGAAAAAGTAGGACACAATCGGCTAGAATGCTACATCAATGAATGGCATCCTAGATAACTTGCTTATGTTCATCTGGGCTGTATTGTAGTCTTTCGTTAAAACATTAGGGCATAATGTGCTGTTTAAGATACTATTAATAAACAAAAATCATTATTAATTTCATAGAATTTCGGGATAAGTTCAGGTTTTCCACCTTTCAGGACAGCGGCAATCTCTTATTTAATAATGGTCCCTCATGGAGATGTTGGATGAACACCGTCCCTATATGTTAGACAATGGTAATGATATAATGAATGATAGATTGGGGAATTTCAAGTCTTTTGTGATAACTATCATTTAGGTGGAGATTGTGGTGAAAAATTGGAAAACTTTATCTTTATTTCCACCTCTGATCTTACTAACTGAAAATGCTTAATCATACTCTCTCGGTCATCTCTAATTTCAAGACAGCGCGACAGAACGTTTGAGCTGGACATCTGCGATTCAGACACCTTTCGCTGTATCTTCTTGCTTCCTTCTCATTACCCCAGCTTTCGCATACTGGACTATATTAAAGTACTCTGGAGGACTGAACATCTTAAACCTTTAGGTTCGCTATCGCTACAGCTGGCTGCAAACTACTGTCTGCCCTGAGAGACATTAACCTTATCCTTTATACTTACATAGAATGAGCAAATTATATTGCATAAATGTGCTTTTTTCAACAAAATTAATATTGCACTTTTGGTAGTGGTGTCAATATCAGGACATTTTCTTATGCAACAGTTCTTCAATATATTATCTGTCTAAATAATATCCAACCCTAAAGTTACTAATTTGTTCCCATTTTCTGATTTCTTCCTAAGTAGGCCCTTTGTTCCTCCATACACCCTAAGTAGTAGTGGTAGTGATAGTGATGTATTTATTTGCATAATAGTTTGTTACAAATCTATCTCATCCACGTTGCACGGGTCCTGGGACCATATGTGCTTTTCCAATACACTATAAAATACATGAAATTACATAAACCAATATTTAATCTTAAAAAATGGTATATATAATAATAAAATAAATATATTAAAATATATAAATGAAAAAATTCGAAATACATAAAAAATGAACAGAAAATAAAACAGTACAAAAGTAAGCAACTTAAACCCCCCCCACACACACACACACAAATACACAAATAATTCCCCCCCTCCAAAATTGTGACTATATTCCCCTACTCCCCTTCCCAGCTGTCTGCCTCTTCCGATTGCGGTGCAAATGTTCCCATTCCTATATTTTCCACACCCTTCTTAGTTTTGAAGCCCAGGTCTCATTTCCTCCATTCTCAGTTGCTCCTGGTAACGGCCCTTCCTAATTAGTGTCTGATCTCCGAACAATTTGTAGCCAATACTTCACTACTCGTATTCTGCATTCTATAATCTCGCTATAGGCATTGGATTTCCTAAAGATTCCTCAATTTGATTCCTCCCCACTCTTGACATTTCTTCCAGAAAACCCATCCTCGTCCGATTCATTTGCTTTACTCGTTCCCAACCCAAAAATTTGGTGCCATAAGTCATTGTAGATTTTACTACTCCCCATAATACTATCTCAAACAGCCCTTCCTACATATCTGGAATTCTACTTCGTATACGGAGAGTTTCATATTCAAGTCCGATCAACGTGTTTCGCTCATTTTCCATTTTTCGAGAAAGTTTCCAGTTCAAGAAATTCTTCATTTTATGTAGAGTCTGTCCTGCGTATGTCAATGTCTTTACTATAAACCAACGAGCCTTCCAATGCTGGAATGCCTCTCTGGAATGGCTCATAACACCAATATCGTTTTGCGCATATGTTTTCTTGGCTGAGATTCCATTGAAGGTTTTAATTCCTAGCTACTACATTCATAGCGTACGGAACCTAGCAAACGTCAGCACTGCTTTTCTGTCACAAAATTGTGAATACTGTATATCTGCTCTACAAATTTTATCATTCCGCACGAATGAAAACATTACGTCACACAAATACTGTCCCACTCGCCAGCTGCCTCTCAGCAACTGACAGGTCTGGCAAACCTAGCAAAATTAGTGTACGCTAATGAAGATTCCCTGCATATCCGCATGGTGCTGTCTATCTATTATAATTGTTTCTAGCGGAAAAAATAAGACCGGATACTTTTTAGACCAACTTTGGTTTTAAATTTCTTAGATTAGATTGTTCACTATACTTAATGCGATGTATAATAATACATTTAACTAACTGGTGCAATTATTGGCACCTAAAACTACTTAGCCTTTAGAAGGCAGGGGAAACTGCAGCAAAAGTATCCCCAAGAGAACTTCTAACCAAAAATCAAATTCTAGGCAGATAATTTGTAAACGGTTCTCAAAGTTAGCACTAAATGGGTTAAATACATCCTAATTCCATCGCTCTTTTTTAGCAAATGTGTACATCTTCATAAATATGATCTAAGTGCTTACCAGTTGCCCATTCCTCTGTAGTTTCCGCAAATAACTTCATTTGTTGGTAGTTCTAATAGTCCATAATTCCTCTTGTATCTTCCAAAATAGTCTTACGAGGTATTCCTTTAATTTTATTCCACAAATTTTGTTTAATTGTATATTAAAATAAGTACAAAAGTTATTTACCTAATACTTATTATAACTAATTATCTCCCTTCACACCGCCTCGGGTGGCCGAGGTCGTTCAGGCACGGACTCGTGAGCGGGAGGTCTGGAGTTCGAATCCCACCAGGACCATCCTTCCTGACTGAGGTTATTTCCATGTTTTCCTCAGACTTCATAAATGGCAAATGCCGGAGAGTTATCTTCTTTGACAGCAATTGCCAACTTTCGTAATTGGCATTTACTGTTGCATTTCTCCGATACTTTCCATCATTCATAGTTTCCTACTTCCTTTCGATTCAGTGTGGATCTGTTTTCTCCCAGCACTATCAATTTACCTTTCTGTGGTTCACCTCATTGTACACAATATATAAGTGTCCATTTTAACACTAAAGAAACTTTATATTATATACTTCTTGGCATTATAATAGAGCTAAATTGCATAATACCTTAAGCAAAATGCGCGTAGCTACTATTTAGGATTCCATCTAAAGGCCAGGTCTTCTTTTAGCATCTCATTATCTTACAAAGTTTACTGATTAACCCCTTTAATACTTGGAACCACAGTTATAGCATTTCTGCGAAGTTCACATTGAAGAATTAAGCATTTATATGACACCCTCGGAATAAATTCCCCTTAGGTATTTTACTATAAGAAAGTCATACAGTAATACTTTTATAGCGGCTTGATAACCGTGCAATAACTCCGGGAATTTTTATCACATGCTGTAAAACAGAAAATTTCATGCGCCAAAAAATTCATGTGCTGCAAAACTCTTGCTAGTCTATGATGTATTTGTCGATCCTGGTGATGTAATGGTAACCATACTTGCCTTTTAAACCCAAGATCGTGGGCTCAAACCCGCCAGGATCTGTGGATTTTTTCGGGCGTAAAAATCCAAAGTATGGCTTCCTTAGGAAAGTAAGTAAAGCCGTGGGTCCCATGTCGTACATATACGGCATGAAAAAGGACCTCAAGCCTGAAAGGAGAGGCCTCAGAGCAAAATTTGTCGGCCGTTTCACACCCTGGTTTGAATGGGACGCTGATGACCTGAGATGTTAAAGAACGTTAATAAATAAGCCAAATCCACAACAAGTCTATGATAAAAACGGAATCTACACGTAATTTCCGGTATTGCATGTAATTACCTTAAATACTTAAGATGATCGGGTAATTTTAAAAGTAACCATCTTTGAAATTAAATTATTAGATCGCAGTCATTAAGATGTTACCGCTTTTAAAACCCCCCTTCTTTCGTGTACTTTTCCAGAGTTTACAATAAAAGTAGTAGAATCAGAAAATGACCTGATTGGAGGTGAATATGTTTGTTTAATGTTCATTTTTAAGAATCGCATTTTATAATTCATAATATCCAAAATCGGCGTGGAGTAAAAAATAAAGGAATTTTTATCACCAAGAGCAAAAAATTAAATGGTATTAATTTTTCTTGTTTCCCTATTATAGTAAAATTACATTATTCACCATCACAAATGTGGAACATGTATGTGCGTACTTGATAGTAACTCTCATTAGAGAGAGCGTTGAAACATTAGATTACAGATATTCCGTGCAGAGAATAGCCTTAAACTGTGAAAGTCAAGACTTTATGATAAGAGCGGGTTTACTATGTGGACCATTAAACCAAACTGTTGCTCCTTCGCAAAGCAATGCTGCTTTGGGAACAAGCCGTTACAGCTTTTAGAATGCCAACCACACGCTGTTAAACGTTCTCCCCTTGTCATCATCACGTTGGTGCTTCAATATTACTGATATAAAAGAGGACAAAGAAAAAGTGAATGTTCATTAATGATTCAGAAACAACCTAGTAGGTATAATCTATTTTGTGATCAGTTTTCACCTCTTTAATTATTGTGCAATATATCTACATGTATTTAATTTTGTAGGTAATGTATTTATCACCATTTTAAATTGATTTATACGTAGTAGCTCTTAAAATCAATTAACTTATTCATAATTTTGGATGACTAGTTTTCCAAATAGAAAATAATTTAAGGGCTATGACTATTTAGGTATTTCGGAAAAATCCATTAACATGTATTAATTTATTTATATCCCTAATGCGAAAAATATATTTGATTCTAAAGATAGCATTTAACAATTTTAAAAGGTTCTGAACTGACTAACATGTACTAAACAACAGAGAAATCTATTTTTTTCATCAAAACAACTCTAACTGTGAGAAATGACCTCAGGTTATGCAATTCCAATGCACGTTTGTCTTGTCATGATAGTGTCATTAATTTTGAAGACTGTCAATTGTGTTAAAAACGCTAACAAAGTGACACCTTTTATCATTCTGACGGGCCGCTAACCGCAATGTAGTTACTAAATTGTGTTTAATTTAGCACTTTGTAGGAATTTCATCTGCGCATGCTGTATTTGGCAAGATTTATATCCATTGGATATTTCGTTGTCATAAATTGGAATTCAGTGACGTTATTGCACAACTTCAGCATTTTATTGTAAAATTAATGAAGTGTTGTGTTAAAAGTCATTGAGAGAGGAGGTTAAATGTAGTACTATATTGTAGGAGAATGAGTAAATTGCAATTTAGATCTGCAGATGTTACTCAAAAAGTAAGTTTGAAACACATATAAAAACAATATTCAACATTCCATATCATCAAGCGCCTGAGAATACTATTTTCAAGTATAAATTATATAACACTACTCATTAAAGTTTTGCAGCGAATAAAAATGCAAGTTAATGATACTCTGGTGACGCTAAAATCTATGATAATGCTATTTTATTAATATGAACGCTTAGAAATTCTAATAGAAATGGGCTCTAGGTACTCTCAATACCTTGTTACATTTATTTTTATTATCGAGTGGACTCTCTGTAGCAATCTCCCCTTTTCATTGTTCTGTTACCCTCATTATGAAGGGGTAGTCCGTCCGATCGAAATAAGTGCATGTTCAAAAGAGCAAGATTCTATACTAAATTTAATACCAATAATTAATTAATTAGTTATCACATGTTACGACAAGAATAAAATAAATTCGTGTATTGCATATAAGGCATATTATATCACTTTAAACAGTACATAATATTTAAAAGGTATAGACATTTTTGAATTCCTAGTAAAACTCTCAAGAACATTTTCTTTATATCAATACATATTCTACAGACCTTACCAGAAATGAAAACACATTACACACCTGGCTGGGTATGTATACACTACGACAAGAATAACATGGAATGCAGCAAAATGTCTACATAAGATTTAGTGTTTGACTGAAACCAAGAAAAATATATAATACAATAAATAATGCACAGGACCTCTGCATATCCTTGAGTCACAATAGTAGACAAGGGGGTTTCATTTTGCTTCCCCACAATTAAGGAAAAAAACCTCTCGGCCACATTCCTTACCACTACCTGCTTGTGCGCCAGCTCAGAACGAACAGACAAGCGTTGGCGGGCCCTCGAGTGTCCATGAATGCTAGTGGTATAGCCAATAACATTTAACTTCGATGATATCACTACTGTCCATGCCAATCGTTTGAGTGTGAGGGAGAAAATATCAACTTACAAATTATTAAATGCGAAAGGCACAATTTTTCAACCCTTCGTTAATGGAATAATTATAATTAATGTTAAAACAAATATCACATCTGTCTCGTTGATAAGCTTCTACATAGCAGGTAGCAAATACCAAGATATACAGTGTGCTCTGCTGCAAACCTCATAACAAAAGCAGCACATATCCTTATATTTCTTCATATTTATTGACAGTATATTTAAGTGTCAAATTCATTTAAAAGCATATACCAGAATGTAAATCATGTTGATTTGCAGCTTGAAGTAGATATTTTCGAAAGTGCCTTTGGATTAATTTTTAACATTTTTTTCAATTTTCATTGGTTTGGAAAAACCATACTCGCCAACAAAATAACCTCAGTTCTAGGTTTGAACAATAATAGTGTACATTTTTGGAACATATGTAATCTGAAAAGTGTAAATTGTTGTAATAATGTCGTACTGTAGCATGTATTTTACATTATTCTTTCTCTCTATAAATGAAATCCTCTACAGAAAAAAAAAATATAAATATTATTGCAAAGGGGGGGGGGGGCATGTGATCAACATACCTGCATCCCGCAGGTTGCCTATCACGCGGCTTTCGAGATCGAAGGAAGCCACTTCTCTATTAAGCAGCTCTCCAATTATCCTCACATGGCTGTTTCGACACCGTTCCAGACCTCCCTAAGTTCCAGAACTTAGAAAAATTAGGTACCCAGAATTGAACCTAGAACTTTTCGGCCAGCAGCAACAACGCCTGTTAGTTATTACTTTGAAGTGACAGAACGGTATGTTTCGAGGTCTAGATTTTTTTGATGTTTGAAAAATTGAAAATTTGGGGAAAACTAGAAATTTCAAACTGCCTAAAAATAAAATAATTACGGAACCAAGTAGCATGATCATGTAATCAGAATGGATTCCAACCTAATACATAAAAGAGAGTATAATTATAACCACGAAGGACAATGAGACGCAGACGGTTAGGCGAAAAGATGGAGAACAGCATTTTAATGGAAGCCCATAGTGTGGGGATAGAACAGGTCTTTAGCCTAATCCATTTTGTTTATAATGATGATGATGGAAATGAAGAAATTTCATTGTCGCGACCGTTATTACTTCGAGTACCAAACGTTCTAAAATGGAATTGTACAGCACACATCTTCATTTTAAATTATTCAAAATGATCTCATAAGGCATGTGTGATATCCTAGAATCGAAGGAAGAAGTTGGGAGGACCAAGGGTTTCAGAAACATAGCAGGAAAACCGAGGACACGAAAAGATAGACAGAGATGGAGCAACTGAGAAGAGTTTAAGTAGATAGATTATAACGTTGTTTATTTTACAAACACATGCACATTCAGTTTTACATCGCATAGATCCAGAGAGCGTATATGCAACTATGTAACGCCAACGGGCATTATAACTATTCTACAATAATATTTACATAAACTATTATCATACAAATAATTATGTTACATGAAAATAAAACACACACACATACATATGCTCACTTTATCTCTTTTCAATGTATATACATCACAATTATACATTGTTTAAACACACACACAGCTTCCGATAAGCACACTTTTACAGAAACTCACCCAACTTTGACTAATTATCTTCCTGCGCAAGCAAGCCTCGACAAGCTAACTTGTCCCTGTTCCAGTACACAAACTTGGTATTTAAGTGTTTATATGTAATGCCGTAAAGAAGTGAATAGATAACAATTTAGGCAAATGCGTTAAGACAGATCAAGCATGTGAAATCTAATAAAATAGATTAAGGCTCAAAGGGTGTGCGTTCCTATCTAAACTCAAATTAGCTATCCCCTGCCTTAGGAGGAGATGTTTTGCCCTCATGGAATTCTTTCATGGTCATTTATTCAGGGTTTGTAATCATTTTAGGCATGTGGTAAACTCCCACTAAGATCCGCAAATTCTGTGAAATGATATGGAATGCGACATAACTTTGAAGCTAAAGACGTGTCAGATATATGCCAAGCCTCATTGGAAACATTTTAGTCAAACCTTTTCCTAGGTAATCATATAATTATGGTTACTGGCATGCTTTCCTAATTTTTGGATGCATCTTCAGCCCCAAAGGATTTAACTTTTATTGCATCTGAATTTTTCCTTTTCTTCTTTTTCTCTCTCTCTTTCTTTCTTTCTTTCTTTTTTTCCTCGAAAATTTTGTTTTCTCTATGGGTAGCCTTTAGCATACCAATGGCATCCCAGTTGAAGGTGTCCCTGGCTTCCCGGCAATTACAGAGTAATTAAAGTAATTAATCTTTGTAACTTTTAGAATCAGCAACTCTGTAATTAGGTGCAAGTACGTTGTGCATTTTCTCTCAGTGGAGGAACTTTAATGACATGTAAAATTAATATTATATAGTGTTTAATGGCATTCATAAAGGGTAATTTTTGTAATATTTAAGAAATAAGTGTAAAGATGTAACCGGGAAAGTTCTCGTCTCTCTCCGAACGCAGAAAGTTGGACAATTGGAAGGCAATCCCTTCTGGTATGCGACTGGGTTTGAAAATGTCCCTGCCCTAGGGCATAAACTCCCTGGCAAAGTTGCAGATGTCCGAGCAAAAAGAGTTGTTGACAGTAAAGTACGAAATCTGTTTAAATTCATATTGCTAATGAATAGCGAAGCACTTGGTTTGAACAAACTTTTCCAACGAATAGAAGTGAAATTCGGTGAGGTAAGCAGTCAACTATCAGACACGTTAATACAAAGTTGGCAGGAGTATTTCTCGCTGTTGCACACGGATGGCGTCGTTTGATGTTGCGCATAAAAGGGCTAGATTTTTCCCAAAACGGGACAGTCTCAAACTTCTCCAAGCCCAGATACCTGTGGCTGCCGGAACGTGGAGATCAGTGGAAGAGCGGCCTAAGTACCAAGTGCGACAACGAAGCTCATAGCCGCTAAAATACAGCGAAACGCCCTCGAGAGGGTCTCATCGAAGAAGAATGGGCCCCTCACAATCTCGTTTTCAAACTGGCGCTCAACGTGGGGCGTTTTGAAAACATTTCAAAGCAACACCCACGCCACCCACAATATTATTTCACAGTCTTTGCATTTATCTATATTTTTAAAGAAATATTGGATTGTTATTTCTTTATATATCTAGTCCATATATTATATAGTAATTTAAATAACTATTAATGCCTTGTAGTCACAACAAGTGAAATAATCACTGGGGTACAACCGAACCTACTTGATATTCCGTGTAATATTGTGGTTTTCACGATATAAATATTACACGTTTGTTTTCAAGTTTTAATTGCTAGAGGAGATCTGAAATTAAACATAAAACATTGTTAAAACCCAGCCTAGCAGTTTACTTCAGTTCCTTTACATTTGAAAACAAACTTTTCTAAACGGAATGAAGCAAACAAGTAATAAGTTAGTAACTTGGATTTGGATTGTCACGTTGATGTGGTTACAAATATTGAAGCAGGAAGTAGAAATTGTTCTGTTTACTCTGTATTACGAAATTACAGATAACGAAAAATAAATATACACATCGGATGATGATTTTTATAGGTAAGTGATACAACATCAGCTACCTATTACACACACTAATTAAATGAAATTATATGACAAGGGATGTACAAACTATCTGTACATTAAAAACAAAATATTGTATTCAAACCTAGTGGCCTTACTGTAACATTCACAAACTTAATTAAGGATGATTTACTCTTATTCGTTGAATCTGAGTGTATACAAAAACGATTTACTGTATAAATAAAAAGGCTGAAATAATTTATGACTCATGAAGTTCACTAATATTTCACACAAACACAGATGTGTCAGGTCTAATTTGGCAAAAATGTACGTTTTAAATGTACTTCTTATAATAATGCGGGTTGTGAACGCTACATGGAAACATCTGCCTACAATAAGATCTAAAAATCCCATGTTTCCGAGAGAAGAACGCAGAAAAAGAAACATTTTAGTGCTTCAGGGAAATGTTTACATTCTTATTCATAAATTGTCCGAAATGCCATTTTTGAAGTAGTCACATAAAATTAAGGAACAATGGGGTTAGATCATGCCAAAAATATTGTGAAATATAAATTGCCAAATATGGCATCAAAGCTTAAGTCCTCTAAGGGGTGGAGATTTAATATGCTATGAGCTTGCAGCTTTACACAGGGAAGGAATAAACTATAGTAGAAAAAACCAAGGAGCTACAGCTATGTTTTATGCACCTCCATCATTAATTAATTTGTAACTGATAACTCTTTCACAAGAATTCCGTTTATAGAATATAAAACGCTGGTCAACTTTGGCAGGTAATCTCCAGAAAAACAAGCAAGGACTTGTGTAATAACTGTTGCCTGCGCCATGAGAAACAAACAAAAAAAAATAGTTTTTATTCTAACTATATGTGGTTTCAAAGAGAACTACACATTAGTGTCTTAAAAGAACAAGGCAGTTATTGTTTTGAGCTCAGAAAATTAGTCAATTTTTTTTGAGAAGTAATTAACGCTGATACATCGCGGGAGGGGGACACTGATGATACACGAGATAAAATGAGAAAGTGGTAAAGGATTTTTATTTAAGGAGGGGAGCATTCCAGGCCTAAGTTTAGAGCACCTTTGCATTTTCCATTTATGAGTACTATGTAAACCTGAAAAAAAAAAAAAAACTTCGGTTAAGTAGTATGGTCTTGGTGGGGGAACCAGGAGGAATCATTGTCTTAGATATGTCAATCGTCATTTTATTTTTATTAAAAGGTGTCTCTCAATTGTATTAACTGGCCAAATGATGTTTCTGATTGTCCCAGACCTTTCGCTAACGAGTCCTGTTAAAGAACTCTGCCACTCGTGGAAGCAACAGTACGTGTCTGATAGTGTATTTTTATAATAAATCATAAAGTTCTGTTAACAAGATGGACAAAATGAAAAATGAGTATTCTTGCCGTAGGGGATGATTGCTATTTCTTTTGTTCATGAATGTGATCGATATAGCTGGAATAAATGCCCCAAGATGATAAAGGTTCTGCACATGACCGAAGAATATTTTGTTACAAATATGATAGCTAATCCAGCTACCTATGATTGAGATAGTATAAGCACCTACTAGATTACTTCTAAACGTAACTGCACCAATGATACTTGCAGAATTGTACAACGCAATAAGTCGATCATATGCCCTCCAACAAATTTCAAATTCCGGATGACGCAATTTTTGAAAGAATATTTTCCATGATTGCGCAAAATTAATAACAATTAAATTTTTATGCATATTTTATTACGTATTGCATTAGATTGGGTGTGTGTCCGTGCGCGCGCGCGCGCGTGTGTGTGTTATATTCCATTTGCTAATTTATATTGGAAAAATAATTACAACATAATTTCTACGTCGGGATATGTTTATACCCCACCTGGTATTGACAGACCTTGATAAGCACAAAGTGAAATATTATATAATACTCTGTATTATTCAGCCACTAATCACGCAGAACGAGTCAATACGAAAACAAATGAAAAAGCCGTACTTCGTCCTACCACAAACCCATGGCTTCTTATCTCTTTTATGGCCTAGTACCTATTTTTTTAAACTGAGCCTCATATCCTTTAATTTATTTACTACATACATTTCTTCTACATTTTTATTATTTTTTTCTAACTGCACTAAATATAAGAAGAATGAACAGCGATTGCGCTCAACTACAATTTTCTACAATTCTATGAGTTATATGCTGGTTAGGACTATAAATTCTTTCTACATTTACAATAGATTCAACAATAATACTGTTTTCTACTGAATTAATGCTATATTTTCTACGTGTTTAGCTAGCAACATAATACAACCACTTCACTTTTTACATTTTTTCTAATTCTGCTACTTTTACAATTATTAGTCATACTTTCTAATACATCACATTTCTACTGTTTTCTTTTGACAGTTTAATGCTATTCTGTAACAGGTTCTCGCACCGACGCATGCCCGAGAGTGAACATATTTATATAATTTAAATAGTAATGATTATTAAGTATTATATAGCCTGTAGTAACAAGAAGGAGCATTTCATGTGTCACGAAAATGTATTAATGTTTACCTGGATGACGTCTCGTATACGATAGGGAAAAGACTGCCTTTTGTAATCTTTTGTGCCCTCTTTTACGGATAATGGCTGGAGCAATGGGATCTCTCTAATGTAACAGAGCTAAGTGCATGCAGGTGTTTAGTCGCTGGAGATGCTCTGAACTTCGTTAAAGTCCGAAAGGGAACACGTGCTGGCGATGACATCATTACATCGAATGATCATGAGCTCGCCAATGAGGAGCCTAAAGAGTTAATGGAATTAAAGTAAACGCGTTTGGCAGCAAAAGAGATCAAACATAATATTTTAATATATTAAAGGCTCAGACGTAATGAGCGCTAGTATGTGGACCCCGTGAGTTCTTACAACCACGTGGGGACACTTTGAATTTATTATATAAGGGGAAACCACTTTGCAAACGAATCGAAATCCCAATGGAAGTTCAGACAGACAGTGGAGGACACAGCAGGCAGTAGGGATCGTCGCAGGCCCAGGCATCTTTATCACCGTTATCTTCTCGTTCTTTGTCAGTACCGTACAGTAGAGAACAGGACGTAAGGTATTTCCAGAAGCCATCTCCAGTTAGTACAATACAGTAATTACCAGGACATAATCCCAGATACAGTAGGGAAAGTGTAAACATTAGGCACACAGGTGCAATTTTAAGCAGAGTATGTAGCTCGTGGCATTAAAGTCATAGAGGTAACGAATCAGGTGGCTGACAACAAAGTGTCGGGTGAATAAACACCTCTAGGCGTCTAATGACACAAATTGTGCGATTTAAACCTTCCCCTTTCATCTCCCTCCTCCCGTGACCACTAAGACACAAAAGGCCACTTCAGGCTCCGAAAGACCCGGGGTATGGGACCCTCGCGTACATTCAACAGCATCACATTAAAAATACACTTCAATTCTTAAACCTAATATTAGTAATAGTGTTAATTAAGCGAATAAACATAATAACTACTAATAGGCGCTTAAAAATACATAAAATCTGGAATTTAAAGTGGTTCACTGGAAGACCCCGGAGACTTCCACCTCTTCGATCTTCAAGAGGGGCTTCTGGAACTCAAAAAAATGTAGGATCTCCATCATCGGACTCCAAACTCCTTAGTATAATGTCCGAGAATTATCTGCCCTCTGAAACTTTTCAAAGCAAAGCTCGAAAAGGAATCAACCAAGGTGTTAATGTTAATTCAGGTTTTTCTGTCCCTTAATATATGACAAAGTTGTCTACTTTGTGTTCGTCGTTGAAAATTTTGTGTAAGTCTCTCTTGTTATTACATTCCCAAAGAGAATGTTCGGGAGTGTCTATTTGTCCACAGTCGCATAAATTGTCCAATCTTAGACCAAACCTGTGAAGTTACTCAGGATAAGGTTCATGTCCTGTTAAGTAAGGAACAAGACCTCGGGAATGGGTGGAAGAATTTCATTTTTAATCTTTCATCTATTATAGCGAAGAAGGTGTAAGTTCTTCGACCTGTTATACCCAGCATCCCACAAGTCTTGCCGTTTGCTGCGGTTTTAAATAAGAAGTATGGTTGGTAATTAAATATGTGTAAGAATGGAGGGAAAGCTTTTGGAAGGATTTAATGTTATTGTTTGGATTCTCAGGGGTAATGTTATTTCTGTCTCTCCGGTGACTTATATTTTCCCACGGCTGTTGAGAATCTGCTGCTGGATACATTTATAGGGGAAGAAGATTGATAAAATTTCTTTTTATGGCATATGAAACACAATTTATTGTTCACAAACTATTCCACATAAAATGTACTGCCATTATTTCCTGATGAATGTGTGTCAATTTCGCACTAATTATGGCGATCCCTCTGACGTTAACGCACTATAATACCTCTAAAACTCTGTTCTTGAACTCTTCTAAATTCAACTAATTCTGAGACACAACTGCCTACTCTTCACTGATAGCTTTCCGCAAACGATACTCTTCTACTGAACTAAACTACAACAGGTAATTGGACTGCTAGTGCCAGTTCTTCCACACTGACTTAGAACCGAACGGAGAATGTGTTTTCTTCCAAACAACTAACTGAACTGAACTGAACGGAAAATTGAACGGAGAGTGTCCCTCTGCCGCAAAATGGCAAGACTAAATAAACATGGTAGTCTGCCGGTCTCAGGAAGCTATCTTTATTTTTTCAAATATGTTTTTAGAAAAATCTACAATATTTCCTCGCATCTTCGCTTCTTTATTGAGTAATCTATTCCCTCCGATTTTTTTCTGCTATTTTATTGGTCAGATGGCGTACGTGACTACTTGCATGTCACCTACAGCTCTTACGAGTTCAATGGAATGGTTATAATCTCCCTTTAAGGTTATTCCCTTGTCTTTTCACCCCCATAACCGTCATATTATTTGTTACATCTTCCTTGCTGTAAAATTCCCTAACAGTATACAAATAAACATCTTACTCAAGATTCTCCTATAGAAATTTCTCCAGAAAATATCCGTTTACTTGGGTCATCTTTACAAATATTGTTGCAATTTTGTCAACAGAAATTCCCATGTCAGATTTTATGACTGTGGTAACTTTCAGCCTTCTTGCAAGAAAGTAACATCACAAACATATGCAACACTTTTACAGGACATGAAATGAAACTACACCCAAGTTTAAAATAAGGAAGTTACGTAAAATTACTTACTCTAATCACTCTTAATTAAATTTGGGGGTGGCAGCTCATATAATCTCAAGTATTTTAATAAATTCTTACTATAACCAAAATAGCCCAGATATGTTTCAGATTCAGTAGAGAAACACTTGTTTTATATAAGCACGTATGTCATGCCAAAAATCCCAAAAGTCTGTACTTTGTTACCTTTATCGTCTTTCCAAAGTACAAAGTAGCTTTGCCATAAAAACCAGCCCAAAACTTTACTCAAAAGAGATGGAGGTACCCCAAAGAACACCTCTCTGTAAATACTAGGTGCGTTAGCAAGAGTGAGAGATATCTTCCGAGGGAACCTTGAAAACGTCTTTTCGGGGAAGAGACAATACACAACCCTGACAAAGAAGATTACGGTATATTTGTTGAGTCAGAAGGACACTAGGGGAGATTCAAGAAAAAGAGGTCAAACACTGGATCACGGAATACACCCCACGCCCACCAAGCGAGAAAACAGCGCAAAAACATCCACTTATAAAGAGATATCGCTAACCACGTGATGGCTGTTTAACCTATGGAGCGCACAGAAAACAAATAACACAAATAATTTAATTGAAGTCTGAGAGACTGAAACGTGGGGTGACCGACCAACCGGAACATTTATAAAAATCAAGAGAAATTCAAAGCGAGGCAGTCAATTCAGTTCGAGCATTCATTTCAACCATTCAACTCGGTTCAAGCGCCGAGTGTCAATATTAGTCAGTATTTTATTCAAGAGCCATTGTGCTCATTGTGCTTGTAGCGTTATAATCACAAATATCCTAGTTCGTACTACTTTAATCATTATCTCCTGGCAGTGTTGTACTTATTAGTGGCATTTTGGCTAACTGTGATAATACCTGAATGAACAATTTGGTGAAACGATCCGTAAGCGGCTTGTGACATCGGCAGATGTTTACTTGTTGTTAATCCGTGCCAATGAAAGACATAACAAAGTCCATTTTAGGAAAGAACATGACACAGTTGATTGCGTGTGCTCGCGCCTAATTGAAGCCGTACTAGCGGGTGTCTATAGCAGATGCGTATTTTTTTAATGGTGTTTGACGCCCGTTTTTACTACTGAGGCACCACAGACGGTGAAAACTAGTGGCACATAAAATGAAATGATATATTGGGAAAGGATTTTTTTTTTAAGGAAGGAAACGTCCCAGGCCTAAGTTTAGGGTACCTCCTCGGCATTTACTGAGGAAAACCTGAAAAAACCTCAATCAGGGAGGACGATCCTGGCGGGATTCGAACCCCAGACCTCCAGCCCAGGAGTTCGCGCCTTAACGACCTCGGCCACCCGTGGCGGTACAGATGCTTAGTGATCTTGTGAACGAATCCCAGCAATTTTCAAGGTTCCAACTAACGAGTGATAAATATATGAATTCATTGGCCCCTGAGAAAATAGACAGCAATAAAGACCATCTGGAGAACATACAGAAATCTTTTAATTCAAGAAATGTTCCCTTTCCATTTCCGTTCCCTGGAAAACGTTATTCACGTTCCTAAAACAAGACACCAGTGTACTCTCGTGCGCCGACGCTGTGACAAAGACCTCGCGGCGCGGGAGAAAGAAGAGAAAAGAAAAAGCAGCAGGAAGCAACCATCTAAGCACGAAATCGTACTTTCTTCCGCTTCCTCCATAAGCCTAATTTCGGAGCCCAGGACCAATAGGGCTCTTCTTTCTCTATCCCCACCATCCAAAGTCATTACCTGATGAAGATTCTAAGAACTCAAAATAACTCAAAATAAAATCACACTCATAATGCTCGCTTCTGCCAACAATAAAACTCCTTTCTATAAATTAATTAATCCTCCACATTCCCTTACAAATGAAAAATACCACTTCATGTTTACTTAGTATTGTTCCTCCATTTATGTCTTACCTATCACAGGACATCCAATTAAACATGAGACTTTAGTGAAATTCTTTCTGGACAAATATCGCGTTCCCCTTTACGGACTTCCAAGTCCAGAGACAAGATACCTAGGGTCAATAGGAATGTACAGCAAACTTTGATTGTTTTCTATTTTCATAAAGCACTAGGTGAGTTAAACTACAGTCTAAGCTACTTCATTTATTAATTCGCTGGTTGTGAATTACACAGGTAAGTATTAATAAGACTTGTTTGTGCCTAATCGCAATTTCTGGCCTAAAGCTGGTGTTTATTGTATTTCCTCCACATATGCTATTAATCAGTTTGGGTTACTTTGGATACGTGCTCAACTTGCTAAAGTCTATTTCTAAATTTAGAAACTTATGATATAGAACGTTATTTCTATTGCTTCTCAGTAGATTTGGTCAACTTAATGAGACATCCTCCGAGGCTGAAGATTCCGTGCTACGGTGCGAAGTTCTCTTCCAGGTATTAAGGATCTTATAATCGGTTTATGGTAATGTAAATTGTATTTTTGTATATTTGAAAATTATTAATAGACAATTAATTAATACAGAGTCCTCATTTTGACGCGTGGCCAACTTAACGGGGATTTGCCTGAACTGTTTCTAACCGGTTCCGGTTCCGTCATTTCCCTCCACTTTACCACCCCTTCATGTGCTAACGCGAAGTCTTTGTGCTGTTCAGGAATTAAACATTATGAGACCATGTAGTGTTATAGTGTGAGAGTGCTGTTATAACGCCAAAAATCTGTATACTATAGCACACAGAATCTTCATGTAGGAATTCTATGTCATAAAAATGCATCTAGAGAAGTGAGACAGCGATATGTAGACAAATCCCGTACTGTTGGTGCACCTCACAGAGAAAAGGTTCGTAATCTTGTGAAATATTTAGGGAAATGGGATCTGTTCTTGATAAGAAACCGAAAGTAAAACGCCGTGTTCTCTCAGGGGAAAAACCCGAGACATCGGAGAAAAGCTAGAACGAACTCCAAAGAAGTTTCTGAGAAAGCTTGCACAAGAATGAGGAATTTCCCAAACCTTGGCTTTGAATGCCACTAAACTTTTAAAATTGTAGTTCAGTAATTGCAACCATGCGATAATGTGAGTAAAGTAAATTTCTCCAGTTGGGCGGTGTTGGATAATGTTAATGTTCGCTCTATTAATTCATATTTAGGACGAAGCATGGTTTTCTTTACATGGCCTAGTAGGACACGAGACAATAGACACTGGAGTGTAGAAAAACGCGATCTTGTATTTGAACTGTCATTGTATGACCAAAAATTGTGTGTTTGTTATGCTGTAGAAATCTATGCACTTCAATTTAAGGAGCTATGAATATCTGACTCTGTCGGCAAACAGTGTGCTTTCCGGTTCAAGCAAATCACCTTTAAGCCGGCTACGCGTCCAAACGAGGGCTCTGTGTATGTATGTATGTATATATATATATATAAAATTATATGTACATTCTACCTTTTATGTATTTCATTTTATTGTGTAGGTATATTGTGCATTCTGTGCTTTCCATGATGTTTACAAGGTATCTCTTCTACTATATTGTGTAGAATATTTATACTATTGTCTGCTAGCACTTTATTCCATTGTCATTTTTGTACACTATTTTATTCAATTTGTGTAAATTTTGTATGGTTTTTCTCTCCTCAGATTGTAGTTAAATTGTAATTTAATCTTTATATTTGTTCGTGATGGATGTTATGCATGCTGTTCTATGCTTTATCTTGTTATTCGTATTCTCCGGGTTTATTACTTAAGTACGACTTGCGCAGAATTCCGTCGTTCTCTCAATTTTGGCGCAGCGACTGGTTGATGACCACATCTTTAGCCGCTCCATTAAGCGATTCCTCTCGCTCGCAAAACCATGTACTGAGTTGATGCATACTTCTGGAGGCATTCATTCCTTCTGCTGTACTTGTTTGCACTTCAGTTTCAACGGTTTTCTGCTTAAAGAAACTGTCGCAGCGCTTTTTCGGCGTTTGCACTTCAAAGGTCATAAGTATTTACTAAAAGGGAATTACTGAATCCGGCACAAATTCAAATGTTCATGCTTGTTACAATTTACAGTTTAAATGTATTCTGTATTTTTTTTATCTTAAAAACCCTTTTAAGATAACCCCATACCTCCTGTCCTTGACGATGAAGCTATGTTGCTGTTGTATCTCTTATACCAGTTATTATTTTATGTACTCATATTTTTGTTTTCACTGATTTGATTTGTGGGAGTTTTTGAAGTAGGTTAACCTTTATATTCATGTATGTAAATATATTTGCTGGGTATTAAAGACCATTTATCAAAAGGAGTAACAATCTGGTACCATATTAAAGAAGGCATTAAACTCAGTTAAATAGAGAAAGAAGTTATATCTGCTTTTGTTTTTGAGTAATTCTTTATTGCTTTCAGTCGTCAGGCGGCGATGTCATTGCGTACAGCGCTTCTGTAGCATTCATTAACTAAGTATTTTTGCAAAACAGTATTAGACAAAATGTAGTTCAGAATACTACTGTAAATTATAGAAAATTTATAATAGCAAATTTCTTGACATGAAAAAGAAATGCACATCAAAGTGAATATAGTACTCCTATAGAGTTCCTAAGAAGAAGAAAAATTAATATGGAATAAGAACAAATGATCAAAGTGCATACTTAATATGTAAAGAAGAAAAATAGTACGGAAAACAATTGATGAAAACTAAATTTAGTGAAGCTATTTTCCCTGAAGAAGAAATTGCAATGAAATTTGCTGCAATAGTTTTAGAAAACCAGGTACAATCGCGGGATATTTTGGCTATAGAGGAAGGGTTTGATTGTAAGATTGGTTTTAAATGCTATCGCGAAAGCGAAGAAGGAGATTAAGAGGACAATTTCCGTAAAATAATGCAAGACGAACCATTTGAAATGCCGAATTCCATAAGACCCAAGCAGAGGAAGACTCGACGTTGCAAGCTGGATGGAATGCAGCACTATGTAATCTGGCGAGCTGCTGGAGGAGTCTCTTGCTGCTAGTCTCCGTTCCCGAGCTCCGGCGGAGAGAGCCGAAGGTAGTGGACGCAGCTATTAGATAAATCAACGGAATCTACAGCGCAATAATATAGGTGTTTACAGCTTTGAGCTACACGTGTGAAGATAGAATACAGAGATCCAATACCACCACCTTATGCTGCCACCCCCCTTCCAGAGTTAAAGGATATTTGCCATAATTATAATGATTTATTCGCTGAGTTAGTTGCGAATTGGAATTAGAGCTGTTTGCCACAATGACAATGATTTATTCGCTAAACCACTGGGTTAACAGGTTTCTAGGGTTTACCCGAGGTTAGCCGTCAAATTAGGTTAGAGTGTGTATATATGAATTAGTTCGAAATGGAATAAGAGCACATTTCCTATCGTTACAATATTTCACCCGGCTAATAATGGACCCTGGCAGCAAAAGATTCCTTCCTCCAGCTAAGCAAGAGATTACTCCAGCAGCAGCTCGATTCCATCCAGTTTGTAACGCCAAGTGAGGGAAAGAATGATAGTCCTATATTAAAATCACAATTAGACTTCTTTGGGAGTTTTTATTAATGTTATTTACATTATGTTTAGCACTAGAACAACAAAAAGCTAATTTTGATCGCTTTTAAATTATTAAACTGGCATTGTTCCCACAAATTTTATTTTATTTTTTTATCAGCTTAAGACTTTTCCCTAAGTTGTTTGTAGATCATTTAGACAGTGTAACCTTTGTCAATTCCAAGGTAGTTATGAACCTATCGGAATTTATACTTTAAACAGCTAAGAGGTTAATCTGTTTTATAAAAATAATAGCTTTGTTTTAAAAAGCTGCTTGTGAATCACGGTAATGTCTTGCAAGCATAGATAAGTGTATTAAGTATTTGATTGTTAGTTTTTGTTGGGTGAATATGTTTCGGCGATCGGTAAGGTATAAACCTCATGCTCTAACGGCATTTCGGCATTTTCAGTTATATTTCCTAGTTGTTCGTTACTCTCTGAAGTTTGTGGTCTTCGGTCAATTAACGTGGAACACAACGGACACAAACTTTTCGATAACCGAAACTTTTTGTCATTTCTTGCATTGCATTATGTTTTACCGCAAGTTTTGCACCGAGTTCATCCACAGTGATATGCCTATCTTCTCTAATGAGCTCATCAGTTCTTTCCTTGTTGCATTCCGTGGAGGCAGTTCGCGGGTGGCCGCTACGAGGCTCATCTTGGATACTCGTTTTCCTATCTCTGAAATGTTTCATCTAACTCCTAACACTGCTAGCATCGCTGCAGACATCTCCATAGGTTCATCGAAGTCTGAGTGAATTTCAGCAGCAGATTTTCCCTCTTTAACAAGGAATTCAATGACAATACGCTGTCGAAACGAATGTAAATAAAACAAGAAAAAATAGTTCCTGAAAAACAGGGAATTCGGGTTATTAGAAGAGGGGGTTTACCCGAAACCCAACATTTAAAAATCGCTCTAGCGGCACCAATATTTGTTTCTTCACAACAAAATTCGGTATATACCATTAAAAAAATAAGAAAAATCATTTTCTATAAATTAGGGAAAAATGGACCATTTAAAGTAGGGGTACACTTGTAAAGTAAAATTTAAAAAACATTCCTGCGTTTAATTTTCTCCCTGTTGTTTTAAAATAAAAGAACAAATTAATTCAGCATTTAAACTCTGTTTATAGCGATGCATATGCTTTATATTTAACAAAAGCATGGTCATGAAGATAGAACATGTAATATATTAATATAATTTATGTTTGATTGTTATTGATTTGATTTATTTACGCACGCTCTTTAACATCCACGGTCATCAGCGTCCTATTCTATTCAGGACGTGAAACGGCTGACAAATTTTGCTCTTTCAGGCTTGAGGTTCATTTTCGTGCCATAAATGTAAGACACGGGAACCACAGATATACTTCCCTTCCGAAGGAAACCATGCTCAGGATTTTTACGCCCGAAAAAAATGCATAGAATCCGGCCGGGTTTGAACCCGCGATCTTGGGTGTAGAAGGCAAGTTTGGTTACCACTACTCACCAGGACCGACATTTGTGTTTCAAAATTATATTTGTATGTGAGCTCTGTAATAGCATTCAGATAACGTTTGCGTAATGTTTTACTATAAAAACATTTAAATTAAATTTCAATAAATGAAAATCAATGCAACTTTTGATTGTGTATAAATATTCACAAAATATAGTACATTGTAATTGTTTTTAAATAGTATCCTTTTTTTTTGTTTTGTTTTATTGAAACATATGAACATCTTCCTCTTAAATACACAATATAACTCGAAACTATATGCTATTTTTTTATTTTAGTGAATGTAAAGATGATATGAAAGGCTCAGTTCATAAACATGGTTTTCAAACATTTAAAATATTTTTTAAAAATACCAACACAGTATAGCTGCATCTATCAGTGGTAATATATTTCATTTATTTAGTATTATACAATTAATTTTGTGGTATAATAATAAAAATTTTAATAATAATATTATATTATTATATTAATATAATATAATTAATATAATTTATATATTATTATTATTATTATTATTATTATTATTATTATTATTATTATTTCTCTTTTGTAATACTTATAGGTTGCAAGTATTATAATTTTATTTCCCTAATACTACACAGTAACACCATAATTTATTTCATTAATTAATTAGGACGTAATTTTGATTTTATATTCTTTTTTAAAGTTACTCCACTAGGCGAGGAATTTGCTTATTTTACGCAGCTCTTGCCTAAAGGACTTTTTATTGATACGGTCACGTAATACTGCAGTAGCTTATTATATCAGCATATCTGATCGTTGTTTAATTTCATAGTAATTAAATTATTATATCTTTCATAGGGTTTTATTGAACATGGCCTAATAAAAATGTTGTAATGCTTAATAATTAGTAAATAACTTGCACTGATAGCTAAAATGACAAAATACAGTAATATCACATGTCTTCCCAGAAAAATATAAAAAGAGAACAAACATCAGGGAGTACCATGGATATTAAATATATATTTTTTATAAGCCCCACGAAATCATCTCAATGTATGAGTGCAGCAGATTCAACACTGGATGTCCTTATCATCTATTATTCTTCTCCATAGCTCACCTATAATTCATGCGAAAATGTATTTCGAATCGTGTCCAAGACAATAATTAATAAATTTTTGGAGCACATTCTGTTGATATAGCTACTCAGTGCTTAGAGGGTATTTCTTGTTTTGCGGTTTGTATTGATGACTCACACAAAGTTTCCAATATAAATTTAATTGTTAGATTTCAGAACTGCAGCTGTGCAGTTAAAATTGACTGAGGTTGAAAATGTATCCAATGAAACTGCAACACACGTTAGGGATGCACTTATATGTCTTGGTGTAGCAAAGAAATGTGAATCATTTGTACACAAATACTAATTTTGGTGCAATCAAACCACCTGAGGACAAGAATATTTTTAATAAATTGAAAACATATATGTATTAGAAGCTTGTTGGTGTTAACTGTCCAGCACATGTCCTTCATAATGCCATTCCTCGTGGGGAAGTTAGTTTAAATTTTTATTTAGAGTGACTTGCACAGAAACTCAACTTTTTTTCTATATACTCTGGGAATTGAAACACTTAAATATTACAGTTATTTTGCAAACACGTATTAAAGGCTTATTTCTTATCTGTATCCCTAAAAATGCTGTTTTTTAAATGTTTAAGTTAAGTATATCTGTTTCATTTGCATTCTCTGATGACTATATTCCATGAAAACAATTAAGAATTTGAGAACATATAATTCCATTTTAGCAATTCTAGAAGTTTTACATGTTGTATGTTCTCTCTTTAAAAACAAATCAGGAATGATTTACTTCATTAAAAACAAAGGAAGCTTTGCTCGGTGGCAGGAAACAGGGACTTAACAAAGAGGTAGACCGTTTCATTGAAGAATTGTTTCAATGTATGATGAGTGCTGTAATTATTTAGAAAATTCGGAGTGCCTCATTTTCAGAATTGAATTTGTGTAATCCCGTGTCTATGAATAGTATTGAAACTTCTATTAAGTTCTTGCATGAAAAAGGTATTTTGATGATGTTAAATGTTGCGACCAATTGCATCATTTAAGCCAAACAATTCAAGTAATAAAAATATTTCTTGCAATGAAAAATGTGTAAGGTATTTAAGGAATGAAAATTGTCATTCGGAATTGTTAAAATTTGCACAGTACATATTTGCTGCTTCCCCACTTAATGCAAATAAAAAGAGATTTTATTTTATTAACTTCATCTCTGGACAGATGAGAAGGACCGGTTATTGACAGATTCCATTGTAAGGTATGATTTTAAGCATTAAGAATCTATGAATACATCTGTTACTCTATATGTATACAAAAAATCAGCTGTTTACAATACTATGATTGATCTAATTTACTGAATGTGGAATGTCTGTATGTATATCTAAAGGAAAGAAAAAATAAGCATTTAAATAAAATATCTTGACTCTTATGGGGTTTCAAATTACTGTTTCACACGTCCTAAGTTCTTCTAAAATGCCCTACATTATAGAATATTCTGTCCTTCATTCCACAAGCATGTGACTGGCCTACTCTCCACACTATGTATATCTTCCGAAACATAAATCATTATAATTTAAGTATAAGAATTAATCGAATGAATAAAACAGCATGAATTATGCTGAACCTTGATGTTATTATTGGTTAGATATTCAAACTTTGCTTCAAATGATGTTTTAAATTCTATTTAAAAAGAAAAATTTATATCATTGCATATTTAATTATTTATGGACTATGGGATCTGAGAAATTTGTGCTACTACCCTAGTTTGAAGCAGTAAAACCATTACATTATGGGCTTAAAAGGGTTTCAGAATATGGGTTCAATTATAGAATATTTTTATTCTTTTTCTTCCTATATCTTGGATTACTCCTTTCCATATTGCATAGTCATTTTAAGATTTCAAAGTAATTTTAAAAATATGAGGTATTTATTTCGTTTAACTTTTAAAAGTTTATATAACGCTTTAACTTATATTCTTTAATATTGTAACTGGAAGTTTCTGAACTGCAAAATAAAGAACTAATTAAATTGTTTCTTCTAAATGTATTACTCTGAAAAAATACAGGCAATTACACAGGAAATCCCGGCGTTATCGATTCGCTAGCATATTTTTGAATAAGGTATACTATATTAATGGTAATGAAAATGAAAATTAGTGTTCGTTATTAAAAATTGCATACTATAATCAATCCTGCAAATATAAATTCGAATACAGGAGTATCTTTTGCACCTCTCCTACGGCTTTTACGAATAAAAACTGTTATACATTTATGGAATAAATCATTAAAACAGAAAAGATTGATTTCTTATCTCCAGAGTAACTTACGTAATGTTTAAATACCTTAAAACGAATTAAGACTTGAAGAATGGAGGAAAAATACCAGGAACTTACCTGAAAACACAAGAGAAAAAATGTTAATAGACATACATTAATTTGTTTTTTCATATTTCAGTAATTCAATTTTAAGTTATTTGTTGGATATATTACTACTACATTAGAATTAGGTTGAACTCAAAATTACATACATGTTGAAAACTAACATTCGGCGCCCCTTTTATTTTACCCGCCTATTAGGTAAAGTCTCTCTAAAGAATTGAAGTATCTTGGCGTAAAGTCTTCCAAATTAAATATTTACGTATCAAACAGAACAGTTAATCTTTGGAGGATGAATCTGTATGCACGAGGCGCTAGTTGGGTTAGGAATAGGTATGGTATTAGTCTGCAAAAGCTATTTCCGTACATATAACAGGGTTATTATAAAGTCTGGATTCATTTTGAAAACCCAATATTAGATTCAAACCGATGCATTGAATGTAAACCCTAACATACAGTGACGCATAATACACCTAACTTTATTCCCATTGATCATCCTGTATTTCCACACATTTGCTCTCAGAGACGCACCACTTCACGAAACAACTTTTCTAGCATTGCAGGTGAGATGTTGAGCACTGCATGCCTGGTACGCTGATAGTCAATGGAGTTGATTTTGACTTTATACACTTGTGACTTTACGTATCCCCATGCAAAAAAGTCAAGAGGTGTGAGATCAGGAGAACGTGGAGCCCAAATGCGGTGTGAAGTTCTACCAATCCATCTACGTGGAAATGTGGCTTCAGGTAGTCACGAGCGACCCACGAGAAATGAAGGGGTGCTCCATCCTGTTGGAAAACCATCGTTTCCAAGATGCCTTCCTGCTGTATTGTGTTTGAAGAGTTGCAGCATTTTAAGATATGAAATGTCTGTCACTGTCGGTTCTGCGAAGAAGAATGATCTATACATCTTAGAATTTATGATCACCAACTACACATTGGCTTTTGAGGTGATTCGTTTCCATTCGAAGATCTCATTTGTCTGTTAATCTGCCCACACTCTGCAGTTGTATCTGTTGACCATGCCACATGTGTGGAAGGTGGTTCGATCGATAATGAGCACTTTTTGCAGCAAATTATCCTTTTCGACTGCCTGTAACAGGTGGGCATACATTGCTTTGTGACCAGCGTAGTCCTCCCATTTCAGCATGTAGAATTGGGAAGTGCTATGAGCGTTTTTTCAAAACGCAGTGAAGAATTTCCACACTGTCGGTTGTGGTACATTCAACTCTCGACTTAAGTCTCCTAGTTGATTTTGGATTTCTGCTAATTGCATCCTCTACCTGTTACACAGTTTCAGCTGGCACACTGGGTCTACCGGAACGTTTCACACTACCGGCAAGTCTTGAATTTCTGAACCAGTAGTCTGATATTTGCCCTGGTAGAAGAGGGTTTATGGAATGTTCCTTTAAAGTCCGTTTGAATCTCCTGGTAAGTAAATGCCCTTCAACGCACAACACCACAGCTATTATATATTCAGTTTATGCCATCTTTATGGTCACCTATAAAAGAAACATATAATCAGCTGTTTTTTCAAAAATTAATGGAAACTCTGTACAAATCAGTAGTAAAAACTTTCTAAATTATAAGAAAAATAAAAAAGTGCTATAAAAGTGAAAGAAAATATCAATAACTGTTTTTCTTTCCTCATATGCGTTGATGTAATAATAGTCATTGTTTCTATGTGAACCAGTACAGTTAGAAGAAGATTTACTTTTTCTTGAAATGTATGATTTTCTGAAGAAATTGAAATCCCTATTAGGTTAATTCTCTCATAACAGTATGAGCTATGACATACTGCGATCAAAGAATTGCGTGGAAAGAATAGTGCTCTAAATTTTGTGAATGAAGATGTGCTTTGCATGATATGTAAAAGAAGGTTTCTTGTCATCTATTAAGGTGAGATTACTTACGATTTTCCTTTTACAGGATGTAACAAAACACGTTCAAAAAATTCGAGGAATTTATAGTGAACCTAAAATCATGCAAAAATTCATGTAAACAGCCTCAATTTACTTAATTTTTAAGTTATAAAGAATGTGTTTTATGTATGATCGGGCCTCCTCTCATTTTGTTCTTGATGTTAGAGGAAATTTAAATACAATTGGGTAGATACGGAATGATTTTTTTGCCTTCTCGTTCTTCTGATTTCCATTTAAGGTCACTGCGTCTTCGACTGAAACCTGAAGGGATGTAGCATATATGGTGGTCATCTGGAATACGGTAATTAATGTAGAGCTTAGAATCCCGCATTAGAGCTCATGGTTGTCACTTTTGAGTTATTTTTGTAGAAGCTAGAAGTGTCGTAAATAAAATAATCGTGTAAGTTGTTGATTGAACTTTATCAATACAGAAATTATGTAAAAAAAATCAGAAAGAACTTTAACGAAGAATAAAATTTTGTGGGTCTAGTTTATCAGTACTATACCACAAATATTACTTATTTATAATCTAAACCAAATAGACCTTTACTTGTATTTAGGTTTTTTATCAGTTTCTCAGATATTTTCCAAATGTTTTCTCGCACCTATATAAACATGCGAAATTATACTGCATTATATTTGTTGTTATACTATGAGTATTCTTTTAAACGGTACAAAAGTAAAATTATCGGACCATTTCTGTATTCAAAGCAACCATTTAAGAGGGCCTTTACTGGGAATGAATAAATAAATAAATAAACAAACATTTTATATGGGACATAGAATGTATAACTTCCCTTTAAATACAAACGAAAAACACTCTTTATAATCCCCTATACATCGAGCGGTTATATTACTCCGTCTAAAGTTTCTCTCAATGTAATCTCTTAAACAGTTTAATACTTTTGATTCCCGATACACCAAGTTTCAACTAGTATTCCTAATTATCGGTCGGTTATTGAACATCAAACATATATTAAAAGACTGCATTTCACAGGAATGTTCATTTAATATGCATTGTCTTTGAAAACGCTTTAGACAGCAGCAAAACTTTTTAGTCACCTTAGTAACTGTAAACAACCTCTCATCTCCTGGAGAAAGGAAAACAAGCCACACCCGGGGTCCGTGAAACTTCAGGGAACAACAAACTTTGGGGCATTATATTTCTGATCTCTTAAATAACTCGTGCATGCACATCGCATCTTACCTTGCAGTAGATGAGATTGTGTGGTTCTGAAAATAAAACTGGTAAAATAAAATGCTTCCAGGCACAGCTCTACGTTACTTTTTTCCATCAGTCGGTAACAAATGAAAGAAATAAGGAAGGCAGTGACAAGAGACAACGAAAAAATGTTTTTAGAGGTGAAGAGAGAAAGAGAGAGAAAAGCGTGAGAGCAAGGAAGTAAAAGAAATTACATGGATCAAAGAAACTTTTTTTCATTGTGAAATTCTTCGGAAAAAGGAGAACTTCATTACACACAAAAGTGGTTAAGGGCAAAGCGAGTTCGGGTGAGGAAAACGACCATTTCTCTGCAGAAAATTTGATTTATTGAAGCCGGGGATGGATTAAGTGTACAAGAAATATTCTGCTGGTCTTGCAATGAAAACTGACAGCATATAAAGAATATTTTTTAACACAGAAAACTAATCAGTTTGCATTATACTCAGCAAGCAAACAATTAAATAATTTAATTTCTTATATTTTCTGATTTTAGCTGTACAAACTATAGAATAGATTAAATTAGAAAAATGAAAAATATTCATTCCACCCTTACAATACAGTGATGTTTTCCCTCGCAGCGCGGGATTTTTCCTATGAGCGAGCTCCTACTGGTTTGCAACGCCGTAACAACCCTGCTTGCTTACTTGTTGACCTTGTTGACTGCCACAGTCGCAGTGCAGCTGGTGTTGCTCGTTTCTTATTTCTACAGTATACTTAAAATGTATTATCTGGAGAGTAAGGGTCTCTTGTATAGTACTAAAACCAGCTTTTAAACTGTCATAGCTGCCCCAAATTTTATTTCTTTTCATAATGAATTTGTTACTTTTCCTAAGTTCCTTGTAAATAACACACTTATGTAGTCTTTATTGTAATTATTGTAGAAAAATGTACAATGTACATCTCTTCTTCAAGGGAGAAATATTTATATAAACAGGTCCTCTGTCCTAAAAAGAAAGGATGGCTACAAGCATTCCGAATAAGCATAATTAGGTGGAAATTGCATTAAATATTAACATTACATATATGAAGTACAACCGATATTAAAGAGAAAAATAAGCAGGGCAAATTAATAATTAGCGAAAAAAAAATTAAAGATGTTTCAGCATGAAATGAAACCTTCAGACCGCCTCCATGGTTAGTGTGACTGCTGGTCGATCCTCGGTACCTACTTTGAAATTTTCTAAACTCCTTCCTCGCCCTGAGGACAATTGAGAAGTTGTATAATAGAGCAGTAACAACCAATGATCAAACAGGTGGCGACAGAAAAGATATGGTGTATTGATCACATGCTCTCCTGCAATATGGTGACTACAGTGCTGTCGTGAGGCGAAGGCATAGAACTCATCAGTAGCTGCAGTGGGTCAACAAAATTATATGGTGGTGAAAAAGGCTAGTTGTTAGCGTTGCTGACTGCTGGCCAGGAGGCCCGGTTTGATTCCCGGTACCTACTTTACTAATCTTGAAGCTCCCTGATGGAGAGGTGGTGATCTTCAATCTAGTAAACCAAGATATAGCGATCGGCGGATGCGATGTGCTGATCACTTGCTCCCCTGCAATACTGCACTCTACCAATGATAGTCGGTCCTGATGGTGTAGTGGTAACTATACTTGCCTCCTAAATTCAAGATCGCAGGTTCAAACCCGGCCAGGATCGATGGATTTTTTCGGGGCGTAAAAATCCTAAGTATGGCTTCCTTCGGAAGGGAAGTAAAGCCGTGGGTTCGTGTCGTACATTTACGGCACGAAAAAGAACCTCAAGCCTGAAAGAAGAGGCCTCTGAGCAAAATTTACCGGCAGTGTCGCGCCCTGAATTGAATGGGACGCTAATGACCTGAGATGTTAAAGAGCGTCCATAAATAAACCAAACAAATAAAATAATCTACCAATGAAATCCTGTGATTGAGGTACAGGACGCAGCGGTCATCGCGGTAGGCTAAGGTCCATATGGAGCTATGCAAGGCTATTGTAAAATAAAAAGGCCTTGAGGATAAAGAAAATTAATTACATTCATAAAACTATAGCTTGAAGTAAAAAAATTATAACGAGTATTTGAGAATTTCAGTGGTATTTTTGGCTTACAAAATAAATATATTGACAATTGCTTAAAATAATATAAATAAATTTGGCATTTCAAATGTTCCGAGCACAGAACATTAAGTTCCTTATTGACATATGAAGACGTAACTTCACATACATATTTTACAGTATTTTACTGTAGTTTAAATGTGATATTTCACACAAGCAGTTTTTTCACACTAAGTTCGGGAGTCCGAATTCGGAAAAGCTTTTAGATCACGGCCAGGAACTTTAGATATTTGGCTTTTTATGCCGATTTTCTAACCTTCTGAGCTACCGTCCTCTGTCCAATCACAACCCCGAATCTCAGTGTCATTGAGACCGATGATGACTCTTTTCGGAGTATGATAAACTCGTTTTTCTGACTAAATTAGATACTTGCTGGACCTAGTATATGTTCCTCGATGAAAACTACGTTGAGAAATAAAACAGAGTTTTTCCAAAAATAATTAAACAACTGAGACGGATCTCGCACTCTCTACCCCAAAAGGAAACAAATTTGCGTATCGAATAAATATTACTTAATTAATATTACCAACAGATCAAATGAATAAAAGTACTTGAGTTAAATTTATAAATGCTGGTTTTATATTGATTGTTGTTGTAATAAAGTTTACAGTTCATTCAATTTATTAGGTGAAACTGGCTTGATTAATAGAATAATGAGATGGACATATTATGTTATGGTGTTTTTGGTATTAATGTCTTTTTTTAGATTTTTCGTAAAGGTGTTTGGTTAAAACCTCCAATGGAACCAAGAATGGCTGAGGCTGAGGTAATTAATATTACCTATTGTCTCATATATTGTAAATAGCATGAAACATACTCTGTTATTAATATCTAGTAGACGTGGTATGTGAATTCAGAAGGGAGAGTGGACGACTAGTGTTTTGATATCAATTGTATAATTATTTTCTATAAGTTAAATCATGAATGTGTAAGAAACTTTCTTGTAAAGAGCAAGTGTTTGCACAATAATTAACTTGGCGCGGTTGCTAATTGAGTCTCCGAGGACAGGCTTTAACATTAATCCTTTTGTATTTTGGAGAAGGTACTAATCTGTTAACATTCCTAAGGAGAATGTAACGCTTGTGTTGGCGAGAATCCTTTCACGTTCACGTCGGATGACCACGAGCTCGCCAATCAGAGACCAAAGAGTTGAAAATTTTAAAATGAGTGTCTATGAGAGGTTGAGAGTTCAACCGCCCAAAGGCGAGTGGAGTGCAAAGCGTGAGACACGCTTTTATAGATTTCAAGTGTCAGGCGAGTTCAGTTTACACGCAGTTAGTTAAGTCATTTCCGGATTTTAGTTTGGGCAGAGCACGCATTTGCTAAGACTTCAGTTCTCTTCTGAAGCAGTCGCGTAGTTCAAGCAGTCTTTGTAAGTAGGTAATAAATCACATATCAAGAGTCTTCTGATAGTCTCAAGTCAGATGCACATCAAAGTAATGTCCGTACATTCATAAACTTTAAGAATCTCACGTGAGTTACCGAATGCCTCGCATAATTCGTGTCGGTGGCTAGAGCAGCTCCCCAAGAGGTATCCAGATAATCATGGTGAAAATAAACTCGACGATAAGTGAATGCAGCAGAGTTGTTCTTCTAACGACCCCTTCCCATCCCATATAACCTGCAATTGCGTGAGCACAAAACAGCAGGTTCGAGCCTCTCAGGCCATCGTCATCTGCGACGTTTGGCATCTTGAAAAGAAATGGTTGCAAGATCCTTGTAAATTTGACTATAATTATTTGTAATTTATTCTTTTGAGATTAATTGACTGAGTCAGCCGTTTTAGGCTGTTTGAGTGGTGTTTTACTACAGTACTTGTTATATTTACACTAGGATATAAATATTCACAAATGCATCTCTTAATACAATGAATCACTTTATCACGGCTCAGTTCGGCAGCCTCATGTTCATCTAACTACAGTTTCAATATGTATAACTGATCATCACGAGTTTCGTTTGTCGTATTTCTGCTTACTTCGATAAGTCCTGATTGTAGGCAAACTGTGTGCTAGTATTCGTTTTTTAAGAAGTTGCTGCTTTCGTATCTTTTAAATCTGTAACAGCATTTATATTCCGAGAAATAGTTCATGGGTTCTTCACAGAACCTTTAAAAGTAGCATTTCACAATCACAACTTATATTGAGGTATTTGCTCTGCGGATTTGAGTGCATCATTTCTCACAACCTTCTGCATTCGCTTCATGTTTCCGAATGATATTATCTTGAGTGGAGGTATAGTTTTCATCTTTCATTTTAACGAGTCAGGCTCTTAGAGAACAGAAAGGTTTAACATTAAATCACACATGCCTCTCTATGTTTAGTGGAGAAAGGAAAAGAAAAGGAGAAATATGATGTGTATTGATACTGAAACCGCCATTAACAATAACGCTGATTATTTTTTTTTAAGGTAGAAAGCAGGGTGGATTCACACCATTTCCCACTGCTATTAATATTAAAGTTGAACAACACAACAAGCCTCCAACACGTTTTGAATACACCAAAGGAAAATATAACTGAAAATCTGTCCCCTGCACAAAAATATAGATGGAGAGAGGACGAGAAAGAATGTTTTATTAGTATCATAGAACGTCAACTAAAATATTTTGAAGTATGCAATATATATAAGGGTGCTGGCTGTATAAAGAAATTAACAGTTATTATACAGAAACCTAGTGTGCGTATGCTAATTCGGAGGAACGTGAAACAAGTAGCATAAAATCCTACAGTTGATGAATGTAAAAAAGCGGGAAGGAAAAAAAAAAAACCAGCTGAAACTGTGCTTATTAAATACCAAAGGGAAGGGGGGTAAGGAACAGAGAATTTCTTATGCGAAGCTAAGAGAGAAGTACAAAGGAATATTATTGCAGAGCAAAACAGTGGCAAGACGCAAAGGTAGCAGAAGTAAGGCAGGTAGTCCAGGACGGAGAGGTCAGTTACACGTGCAGGGTCATTAGGCAAATCCGAAGCCAAGGCTAATGCAAGCAAATATTTCAGCTAGGGAATGGATTAAACATTGAAGGAGAAGTCGAGACCAGTGCAAGTGTTGCGTACTGAGAGGATGCTAGATGCACCATTTGTGCCTATATTAAACAACAAAATTAACATAAGGACATCGCCCAAACGATAAAAAGTTAAAAAAAAAAAAAAAAAAAAACCTTAAGGCAACGGGTGTAAAAGGCTTTCCAGCAGATTTCTTTAAGAATACTTTGCAAATTAGATAATTGGTAGGTGTGTATAGAATAAACTTTATTAAACCATTGGAAGCAGAAGACTACTCGGAAGCGTGGAAAACGGCCATTATCCAATCACTTTACAAGGGCAAAGACAGTAACAATACACCAGGAAACTACAGAAGGATCTCATTGTTGTCTGTGTTTGGAAAAATTTACTACACAGTTTTATACGAAAGAATTAAATGTAGGGTTAAAGTATATAATACTTTTTCTAAATTTCGGTCTGGTTTGAAGGAGGGTTTTTCAACTGTTGACAATGTCTTTGTTTTGAAAACTTTCATTGATGACAACGTAAGAAATAAAGCAGGAAAGCTATAGACGTTTTTGTAGATTTTAAAATGGCGTTTGATACACTAGTACGAAGCGATATATGGGAAAAATTAAGAGCAAAGGTCTTCCTGAGAAAATGATTAATACTCTTATGTTAACATATAAGGTAGTCAAATGTGTTATTAAGACTGATCTGATTAACAGATCTGAGTGGAACATAGAGCAGAGCGGGATTAAACAGGTTGTGTATTATCACTCTTTACTCTTACTTTTTAATTTGTTTATTGATGATATCGTTAATGTAATGACGAATGAAGACATAGCTGCACCGTTAATTGAAGATCAAAAAATACCTCTTCTTTTATATGCCGCCGATATAGTAATTCTCTCTAGTACGGTAAAGACCTGCAAGATTATTGTAAACAGTGGGGTATGTAAGAAAATACATCTAAAACCAAAGCTCTCACCTTTAAAAATGGCTACGTCTACGACAAGCTAGAAAAAGGAGGAGAAATAATATAGACTCTTAAACAAATTGACTATATTGGAATAAGATTTTACATGAGTGGAAAATGAAATAAACACAAAGTTTTTGTCAAGCACAAGGAGAACGGTTCAACTTTCAGAGGTACTGAGACAGTATATGCCCCTCAAAACATTACGAAGTATATATAAGGCAATGCTTTATGCAATCATTGCTTTAAGGAAGTGAAGTGTATGGATGGGATAAAATAGACTATTTAAATAAATTATAATGTGATTTCTGGAAACGAATTCTAGGGATGGGGAGAGAAACATGGAACTATGGGGCACTACGGGAGGTAGGATGCAGGGAAGATGCAGTCTATAGCAAAATAAATGTAATTAAATACTGGCTAAGGATAATTAAAGGACAACAAACAACTCTGAGGGCATTATGCTACCGGCACCAATTAAACAGCATACATTGTCCAAAATGGTGGGCAGCGGTTGTACAGCGCGAATTGTCAAAAATCGGTTTAAACGATATTGAAACGAAAGGTATTGAAAACAGGTATGGTGTAGTGAAAAAAGTCAAAAGACGCCTGTACAACATAAACCGGCAGGAAGTAGAGGCGCGATGCATGCAAATGTCATCTGTGAACCTGCAGAGCGACATTAAAACTAGGTGGGGTAAAGAGACCTATATCGTGGAGCTAGGAATAAAACAAGAGTCGGGAATAGCATGGCTTAGACTGGGAGGCTCGAAGGCATAGAAGGTTGTTGACGAGGAAGCCAGAAGGATCTGCCCATTTTGCTCGGAACCGGAACACTGGGTGCACATTTTGGCTAAGCGTACACAGACAGAAGATACTAGGAAAACATTTCTTTCGGATTCATTTTTGGCTTCCAGTAAGGGGAGGCTGGTACGTTGGGACTTAATTATAAGTAGACAATACTGGCTAAACCTGGGTATTTTGTTAAATGAAATACGCAGTTTTAGAGACAAGAAATTTATACCTAAACTTTGTACATAAATAATAAGAAAATGTATATAAATATCAGAATTATTGTATATATGTCTGTTTCATGTGCGTGTGTGCTTGTGGTTTTAAGAAATAGAATCTAACTTAGGATAAGCAATATTCTGAGAACTCTAATACATGGATTATTTTGTATCTTTAGAATTGAAGAATTGAGAGTTCTTGTTAATGTTGTTGTTGGTTTCTTTTGTTGTTATTAATTTCAGAAATTAAGTATATTACAAGAGCATGAACGGTGTGCGATCCATGCGCTGTGATGTGCAATATATGTATAACAGTTTAACTGGAATAATAAATACTGCTGCTAAGAAATTATCTGGTTACACACCGAGATGAAACGAAAATAAAATGCGAAAAAGATATTTTCGTGTAACTCAGCATGTTTCTCTGTGATACTGAAGGGAAAACTGTCAAAACTCATCGAAAGGGTGATAACGTTTAATTAAAAAAACATGAGAAAATATTACAGACGTACTTAATATGCCTGAAGCATAAAAAATGGAGAGTAGAATGCATATTAATCTAGCACTAGTTTGAGCGCCAATATTAAATGCTTCATTTTTATATAATAACGAAAAATATGTGATATATCAGTTTAGTACTCGTAATATTCCGCATATTGAAATAAGAGAGACTCTTTCTGAGAAGTTACAGGAATAAAATATATCAATAGGTCAAATAAAAATCGGTCATAGAATTATATATTCTACTGAAGTATCAGCTACAGTTCTGGTTTGGATTATAGTAATAGTTCTCCAAAATAAGCTACTGTGAAATTGTGTGGCCCGAGCTTAAACACTTTCGGACATAAACAAAATGAACACCGTCCTGAATGCCAAATAAGTGTCACTACAGAAGAAAGAATCACGAAGTTTCACGAATTAGTTCTAGTACACAGAAGAGCAAAATATTCACTATGATAAACGCCTGAAAGAAACAATTACGTCATATTTTAAATTAAGAAATAGGCATACAAATTTGCTGCAAGATGGGTGTCGCGGCTACTTGCACCTGATTAAAATGTACAAGCTACTCAAAAGTGTTTGGAAACTTCACTCCCATTTCCCGCGTCCATTCATCTCTACTGATGAAATCTGCGTTTATTACACCCAGAGACTAAATGGCAATCGAAACAGTTCACGTAGCTCGGTTTTCCAGCTCCAAAGAAAGTGATAACAATAAAGTAAGCTGGCAAAGTGATGGCGTCAATTTCCTGAGATGTTAAAGAGATTCTGATGACCGATTTGTTCTTAAAGTGTAAATTATAAATGGCGGATATTACGCTTCGCTTCTGGAACCGTTACCGCAGAATATCCAACAAAAAAGGGCAGATTTAGCTCTTGAGAAAACCATTTTCCAGCAGAATAATGCACGTCCAATATAATGGCTAACATCAATTATTTAAAGTATGACTTGCCTTGCATCTCTTATTCACTGGATTTGGCTCCCTCCATTCTCCGTTTATTTTCCAAGCTCAAAATTTGGGAAGACGAACATTTTCAACCTAGGAGGAAGTCAAAGATTCCGTAGATGTTCGTTTTGCACACCTCTAGGAAAGCACCTTTCGTAATGGTATCAGATATTGGAAAATCGCTGGACAAAAAGTATTGTACTTTCCATGGACTCTGGTATCACTTGGTAATTTATAAAGCTGAAGGTGTTTTAAAAGGACGCAATAAAGAGGAAGAGGGAAAGAGAGGGAGAGAATGAAAGAAACGGAGAAGGAAAGAGAGGCAAGTACACGAGTAGACAGCCAGAATCAGGTAGGAGTATCTGGGCGTTTATCGGAGAAACACGAGTTCCAAAATTTCCTTTAAGATCAATTAGCAGCACAATTTTCATCACACGCCTATCTGTTATGCGTGCAGTACAGACATTAAATGCAATACCAATTATGTCACTGGTGCAATGCACACATAATATAAAACAATAGCGAAAATAATTCAATTTCAACACTTACTCATTTAAGGACTTTTCGTTGCAATTTATATTTCACCAGAAATAATACATATAAATGAGGAGTCTGAACACAAAGGAACTATAACTTTTGATATAACATACCATTTCCATAGATATGTATATTTGGTTTCATACTCCATAGAGAACCGTATCAAATAGTTAAGAAAATATGGGTTGACTTCATTGCCCTTTTGTGTTTATCCTATTGACAATCTAGACTAGCTCTGAAAAAAGAGTTGTTCATATGTGACACAGTTCTCATTTAGTGATGAAAGTGGCTGCAAAAACCTGGTTTTTGACTTTGAAGGAGGAATCTGTGTTGTATATGTACTTGAATATAATGAATAAGTGAAAAAGAAGAGTGTTTTATCTTTATTTGCTAACAATCGGTATTAACTCCTGTGCCAAAGTATTGTGTATATTGGTATTGAAACGTACAACTGAGTACTCGCACTTTTTCCTGTTCATACGACTCTTCCCTCTGAGTAAGCAGTTATTCATGTGATATCTGCAGTTACCTAGAGCGCGCAGTGGGTTTGTTCTGGCATTTGCATCACTGGAAAGAAAGTCTATCTTATTCTTCAATTCAACAGGAAAATTTTATTGCATGAGGAATCTTTATCCTCTAGGAAATAATGAGATTAAATAATATTTTATAGATAACGTAAATAGATATTTATAAATTTTTAATAATAATAATTTCGCTTTATTTAATTTTTACCACATAATCACCTGGACAAGGAACAAAAGAAACAGAAACGCAAAATTGGATATACAGTAAAATGGGAAATAATTTCCGGAAAAGAGAGCGTAATAAATAAAATCATATATTTCATTTGTTGGGAAAGCTTATGTATACAGGATGGAAAAATACAAAATAGTAACAAAAATGTAATTTAAAACTATTTTCAGAAACAGTATATGAAAACTATTTTATAAATCACTCAAAAGCCGACATATAGAAAAAAAGATTAAAATAAATTTGGGAGATGAAGTATTGAAGTACTAAAGAATAAGAAAAAGTTGTAGCTTCCCACTTCAAAGTTTTTTAATTTTTTTTACTCTCGAAATGCAATCAGAATCATAAGTTAAGGTTAGTAGCCTTACTGACTACGGATTTAATAACTATTTAGCCGGGGATTAGATTATAATTACTGAAAAACCAAATACTATTACAAAAAGCATTATTGGAAATAATTATAAAAGTATATTATTTTACAACATCCTATCAAAAAAGAGAAAGCTGTGACCTTTTGGAGTGCATATATAAAAACAAGTATGATTGTTGTTTAAACCAAAGTAAAAATAAATAAATAAATAAGTTACATTCTTTAACCTTCTATGCTATAAAGTATCCTATAATTATAAAATGATGTACATAAATAGTTTTATAAAACATCCAAGTTAATGATACTATTAATAAATATTTAAAATATATTTAGTAAATTAACAAAAATATATCTAAAAGGCCAATAAAATGAACTTTCCGGACTTGTTGATCGTGGTCCAGAAGATGTTGAAACACCTGACGTTTCACCCGTTTCTCCGTCGGGCATCTTCAGAGGATGACTAAAGACTGGGTAGGTAATGTGACACTTGGAATGGCACGCGTCTCATATATATGCGGGAGAAGAATCGCCCCCCCCCCAATTTTATTGGCTGCGAGTCCGCCAATCACAGTGAGGCTGCAGCTGTTATCCCTGTTATCCCTTAATGTGTCCAGCTGGTTTGTATGGTTTGATCCTCGTGTTTTCCAGCACAGAAATCCTTGGTCAGATGTTTCAACATCTACTGGACCACGGCCAACAAGCCCGGAAAGTTCATTTTATTGGATCAACGCCGTCCGTGAAAGCCTAAGCATTTACACATATATGAAAATGTTGCTATTTGTTTCCATGGAGTAAAACTGGAGGAAAAAAGAATAGTTCAAACAGTGCAAATGAAATTTATGAGAAATGTGAAAATAATTCAAACATTTACACACTAAAAGTTTGAAAACATAACGGATATAATATGAAATCAAGGTTAGCTCATTTAGAGATACGGATACCAAAGCAATTTTACAATATAAACCAACTGAAAAGAGAAATTTAGGTCTGTTGGTTTATCAGTTTTGTTGGAGACTTAATGAACCGGAATTTATAAGCACTAAAACCTGAATGAAGCGGAATTGAGTTATGTTGCTTGTTTACCTCCTGCGGGGTGACTCACTGCTTGTGTCCTCGCTTATCTAGCAGCACCTGACTTGACCTTAAGTGCTTAAGAGTTACAATGCCTATGATGATGGTGATGGGTATGATGAATAATTAAAACTTTAATTTCAACTCCAAGTATCAAATTGAGGTCGCGGATTTGAAAAGTGCCACTTACGCTTTTTCCTTTTGGCAATTAAAAGAGTGTGTGCAATCATAAATAAAACACCTTGCTTAGTTTATAATTTATTAATTTATTTTTGGTAAACATTGTTCAAGGATTTATCTCAATAATCAATTTGTTTGAGTTGAAAACTGTGAAATGTCAAGAATTATTAACTTTTCTACATCTTTTTATCATTCTACTTCAATTTATTATCGACAATGGTAAACTTTAATTTAAGTTGTGATATATAAGGCTTATTCTTACTTAATGCTCTGTTACAATGAATGTATCCCCTTATCTAAAAGATGAACTCAAATATTTAGTAGAGCTAAAAGACAAGATAGCTGCAGATATTTCGGCAGCAATATCTTAGGTGAATTTAAAGCTACTCAGCATTTGCGTCTGTTAAATTAATCATTGTCGCCTTTCTTCGCTAGAGAGTTAAGAGCCTCGTGATGAAAAACGGAATATTTTATCTTCAACGTGGTTGGGACGTCGCCCTGGAGTGCTTTATGCTGACGTGAGCGTTGGCGTGATTCTTTAAAGGACGATTTAAACGTTTTTACGGTAATATATTATCTCTTACAACCACAAAATACGCTCGTACTGTGCCACTGTAATCTATTCTCTTTACCTTAGCAGTTTTCCTAACATTTTCAGCTATATTAATTTTTAAAAGTGCGAAACTTTACATACAATGAAGGATGTAATTTGCCAAAACAAAACAATAAATTTTCGTAAATGAATTGTAATTTACAGAGCCCGGAAGTCAGGCAGAGTGCCTTTTCTCCATAGTTGGATATATTTAAGGCTCACGGGGAAGTGAATCCGTTTCCGTACATTTGGGTTCCGTATAGTCAGTTTTTTTATTTTGCTTTTTTTAAAAAAATTATTTTGGCTTTTCTTGCATGGTTTTAAAAGCTTTTTGCCTTTTTTATCGTTATGAATTTTTCCATTACCTATTTTAAAAAACAAATTTCAATTTATCGAAATGAAAAAAAGTTGTAAAAATTAAACGGTATGTTTCCCTCACAAAATTATCTATTGAGAATCTTCTTATACATTTATTTCTTTTCAAGCAGTCAGAAACTTTCACAACCCATTCACTTAAGCTCTTTAAATAGCAGAACCTTCATTAATGAAAGGAACGTATGGTTACCTCGGGCAAACGAACACCAGAAACGGAGAGGATGAAGGAAGTACGTTCTTTTGACCAACATTTCCAAGATGTCCTGAAAGGTGAATGCTCTGTTGTAAGTGGTAGGAGTTCTTCTGAAATAGCTGATTTAAAATATGCTCAAATTACTACCGTGGAAGTAGAACGTTCTTTTTCCATGATGAAAAATGTTCTCTCTGACAAGCGGCTATGATACCTTCAAAAACATCTTGTTGTTGCTCACAACAAATAAAAGTAAACTTTAACACTTTAATTTTGTGATAAAGAAATTAAATTATCTTAAACGTATATTTTCATTAACGATAATAGACATTACTCTCTGTTTTCACTAATAAATGCCTATTTTAATTATATTATATTACTATTTGCAGAATAAGCCAAGTCACAATAGCGCATAACTTATTGAAGTTTCTCATTCCTAAAGAGCACAAATTTGTTGGCATTTACAGACATTCCTTCTATTTATCCTCTGCTAGGTAACTTCTAAAAGTATCTTACCTAAACTTATTCATATGGTATACCTCGAAAAAAGTATCAATCGTTTTGTCAAGCAAATTAGGCCAGAATTTCCAAAAGTTAAGAAATTAATATCAACAGTCAAGGTCGTGTTCGTCAAGGTTCCAATCAAGAATTTCACCCGAAACATACAAAACTCCTTTGCTTGTCGAATCGGTGCTGATATACTGGGGGGCTTGGTGAAAATTCTTGCATATTTCAGTGAATATTTTAAAGATATAAAATATATTGTGCTTTACTCTGAAAGAAGGTGCTGTGTGAGCAAATGTGGCAAAGGAAAATTTAAATCAATTTCTATTCATCAGCCTTAGTTTTCATTAAAACAAACTGCACATTCTCAACAGGTATTATCTGTGTACTTGGTGCTACTGGGAGGTCCTTGCACCATAACTTTTCGAACGACAGAATGCAGAATATTCAATGTTTCAGATATAGTTGGAGCAAGAGTGAGTGAAAAATTGAAGATATCGAAAAAGAATTCAGAACTAAATCAGCTTTGTGTGGAAACAAACATTTTGTTGGGATAAGTAAATTCTGCAAAATTGAAACCTCCACCAATTTTTTTGCCAAATGTAAATTACAATCCAGGAACGTTCGATGTTTAATGCTAATTTTCTGCGTTTAAGTTAATCCTGAATGACACGTCGCAGCTTTATAATTGATGTTTTAGTTAGTAAACGTTCTGATAATCTACTGTTAATCAAAATATGGATATGTTGTGTAGTAATATTTATTTAATCAGTTAAAATAATAACAATAATATAAACTATTATTGTTCACCTTTGTTGCATTTTTAATGTAAAAATATAATATAACAGTAAAATAATATAAGCAGAATAGTGGAGCTTCTATAAATTTGTGTTTTTCCATTCAAATTTAGAAAAAAGTCTTACTATTAACAATTAAGTCATATATTAACATTTATTGGAGAAAATCTTACTTTAGGCTAAAAGGACATTTAAAAAATATATTAGGCATTTAAAATGGACATTTTAGAGCATAAATATTCTGATATAATTGTCAATTATCACAGTGTGTGCTGTCTCAATACTGAAAACGGTGAGTAATTTTTTTTTTTTGGAGTTTATTTGTAGAGCACTACAATGAATGGGGTAATATTGTGATTATTTAAAACCTGAACAATGGTTTAATCCTTTATTACTAGATTACATTTAATAGAGAACACTCCAAACCTTAAGCTGCATCAAATATTCTACAAATTAATAATAGGTTAACAATGTTCTGCGATTTTGCGTATGCTATACTATTAAAAATGTCTCACTGTCATTTTAATAACGTTAAAGCCCGTAGATAATGTCGTGTTCACGAGATGAACACGACATTGGAAAAATTATTTCTTTTTAGGATGAAGGAAGTGTTTCAGAGGACTGAGGAAAACGTGAAGGAAATGTCAAAGGAGTACTGGCGTAATTCGAAATGCAGATTTCCCGTTCTTGTATGCTGTATCTGCCTTTTGCACCTGTCTTCTCTCACTTTCATGTTTATATTAGCATTGTTGTTGTTGATATTTTAAAGTTAATTACATTTTTCATATGAAATTAACAATTTCTGTAAATAAGAGAGCGGATGAAGTATAAACAAGTCTTTCTTTGCTGCATACCTGCAGAGCACAGGAGGGACTCAAGGATTTTACAGCATGTTTGGCGGAGTCTTTGGAGGGGGAGCAGTGGCCTTGGGAACTCGTTTTATTCCGTTAGTCAGTTGCTGCCGTGATGAGCGAGAAGAAGGTGGTGCATTCCGCTGTTGCGCAACGTGTGATAATACATTGTCAATGGGAATGCTAATGCATCTGAAATTTATCGTCGGTTACTCCCACATATTGGGGAAAGCCCTTTCATGATGCCGCGAGTTTAAGGAAGGACGTGAACATGTTGAAAACACGGCCCATTCACGCCGCAGAACATCCAAGCTGTTCGTGACCTTATTGAAGAGGATCACCACACCACAGTGATTGCAATATCTCTAGAACTTCTCCTAAGTTATGGGAATGTCCAATCAATTATTTGGAGGGAATTGAGAATGCGAAAAGTGTCATCTCGTTGGGTTTTACGGTTGCTCATTGCAGAACAGGAAGCTGCGCGTGTTCAAATTTCTCGTACGCTTCTCGCGCATTATGAAAAGGAAGGTGTGCTTTTTTTGGGGGGCAAAATTATCACGCATGATGAGACATGGCCGCACCAATATATCCCCCAATGAAAGAGGGGCAATATGGAATGGAGGAGAAGTGGGAGCCACCGCCGGTGAAAGTCAAGACACGGCCGTCTGTGGGGGAAGGTTTTGGTCACGGTGTTTTGGAACTCTAAAGATGTCCTGCTGATTGCTTTCCTCCATGAACGACGGACCATTAATGCTGCCTACTACTGTGACCCTCTCGGTCAAATTCGAGCCGCCTTCCGATCAAAAAGGCGCAATAGCCTAATCAGAAATATGTTGATTCTGCAAGACAATGCCAAGCCACACACCGCAACGGTAACACAACAAAAATCGGTTGATATGCATTGGACTGCTTTCCACATCCACCCTACAGTTCGGATCTATCAGCATGCGATTTATGTTCAGTTCGCTGAAAGAAGCTCTTGGTGAACAGCCCTCCACAACCAAATGAGAGGTAAAAGACTTCGTGCGCAAATGGCTCCACACCCGTCCTCGTACTTTCTTTGAAAGTGGCATTAAAATTGCCTCCGTTGGAACAAATGCATAGATAAGGTGGGAAACTATGTAGAAAAATAAGAAAAATATTACTTTTAATTAAATTTCATTAATAAAATGTTTGTAGTAAAAGGCCTGTTTATATTTGGTCCACTTAAGTAATTATTGTATTATATTAGGGACATTTTAAAAAAAGCTCAAAAAAGGAACCATCCTCTTATTTCTGACCCGCCGCCATGGTGAAAGCGGGTTATATATTTTAACCATTGAAAATAATAAATATTAGCGATGAAATTACAGCTTATAATAGATTTCAACCATCAATTTGTTTGATACTTTTGTCCTGGCAACAAAATACAATGATAGGATCTCTCTTATATCTTGGAATTATGAATTTACTATTGTGTCTGTTTTCTGAAACTTGTTTATTCATAGAACTGAAATAATAAAATAGAGAAAACACATCGCATTGTGAAACTCAGGGGTGTAGATTGCCAATAGACCCCAAAAGTGAAAAACAATGTGAAAAGCTACTTAAGAAACTTCCTTTTACGCCACTTTTAGTATTATGCACACATATAGATATGCTAGGTCTTATAGGTTCATCTCTATTTTTCATACTATAAAATATATTCAGGAGACGTTGAATATTATTTAATATTTTCACAAAAATTTGTACAAGCTTGATGAAAGAAAAACATAAAAATATTTAATATAGCTATATGTGTTGTAAGCTCAATTTTAGGTAAGTAATCACCATGATGCCAAACACATCGTTAAGGACGATAAATGTGAGAGTTCAAATATCGGCTGCGTATTCTACATCTATATTTGCAAACATCACAATGTCTGATAACGAAAAATTGCTGCGTAATTTAAAAACTGATTTCTCTTCGTTATATTTTTTATTATTTATTTATCTATTTTAAAATATACCCAAAGTTGGTGGTAGTATTAACTCAACTGTTTTGACATAATGAGATACACAGACAATGTCCATTGAACGAGTAAAGAATATAATACCGACCCAGAAAGAATTTACAACGAAATTCGACAACTACAGAGTAATGTGTTTATCTAGGAAACTCAAGACCATAGCTATTGTCTCAGAATATTTTGTGAAACAATGTTATGTAGGACAAGAAATGTATTACTCTCATTTCTAGGTCCGAAAACTGATTTTGACATAGTAATCCCAAACGGATATACGTTATTAAAAATCTACAAAACCTTCCAGAGTTCTCAGAGTAGATAGAAAACTATCATTAGCAAAAAATTCCAGCTGACAGATAGTCTCAGCCCATTACTTGCCGTTGTGTTTATGAATTAAATACTGAAAATATCCAAACAACGAACAAGAAGAAGCAAAATATAGAACTGGAACATGAGAACAATCCAAACACAAGAGCTAAATTATGCAAATGACATCATGTTCTTGGCACATTCTGAAGCAACACTTCAAGAAGCAATAGTCAAACGAAGCGGAGAACTGGAAGTGAAAGAAATAGAAATAAATTTAGGGAAGAGTAAGATGTTGAGAGTGTGTAGGAAACAGCAGGGAGATATGAGATGGATATCATATGTAAAGGAGAGGTACTTAAACAACAGCTCTTATGAACAGATTATTTTGTAACAATTCTCACAGGGGATGGAAGGATTAATGAAGATGTGAAGAAAGAAACAAGAAATTAAACAACACATAAAATATTCTAAACTGTATATGCCCCTGTTCTAATATATTAATGTGAAAGTTGGAAAATGCTTGAAAAATATGTGCACAAGACAATAGCTGAGGAAATGAAAAATTATAGAAATATCTCTAATAAATCCAGTAAAACTCAGGAATAGGGGAAATAGTAGGGAAAAAGCTACTGTATGTACACATGTAAGAGACATCTAACTGGTTTGGACTTGTAGAAAGGAAAATAAAACAATCCCATGAAGCAAGATTAACAGGAATGAATGGCAGGGGGAAACATAATTACACGCATTACAGAACATCCGATATATTGGAAGAAAATAAGATATAGTAATGAGAGAGATGAGGTGATTAGCAAAGGAGCACGGTGAATGAATTAAAACTGGAACCCTGATATAATAGAATGTAAAATCAAAGAAGAAGAAATACACATGTATGTAACAATAATCCATGTTCAATTCATATCATTATTTTCTTTCCTTGAACGAACAAGCTTACAGTGCATGTAACATTTGGTAATATCATTGTTCAACGGATATTTGATATATCCTTGTTTTATCGAACAAAAGCATTCCCTTTGACTGCAACTCATAGAGCACTTTTTTATTTGTTCAAAGGCCTCTTCTTTCAGGCTTGAGGTTCGTTTTCGTGCCGTAAATGTACGACACGGGACCCACGGCTTCACTTCCCTTCCGAAGGAAGCCATACTTAGGATTTTTACGCCCGAAAAAAATCCATCGATGGTGGCCGGGCTTGAACCCGCGATCTTGGATTTAGAAGGTAAGTATGGTTACCACTACACCAGCAGAAAAATAACCAAATAGAAAGTGCCTGATTATATTGAAATTTTTCTCCGCAGGTAAAATGCAATAATATAAAATTATATCGAATAAAAATTTACAACAATTATACCACAAAAATATTTTTAATTAGTCTCATAGAGCACTATACGCATATAAACATGTTTGACATTCCTAGAAAAACTTTATGTAAAACATTTGCAACTACTAATTTCATGAAATAAATTCTGTTGTAAAAATTGAATTTCAATATTTAAACAACTGGCTACAATTTCATAGGATTAAAAGCCACTGTAGATGGGATATGATGTAGTCAATGCATCTCATCTTTACAGCCGAATTTATTATTACTGAAAGCATATGAGTTCATAAAATATATTTGCACATAAATATAACAATTATTTTATGTACATTTTTGAATGGTATGTGGACCATTTAACTTTCGCTCAGTAATATATATTTTTCATTCATAAGGTGTAGGCCCGTCTACCTGTTCCTCCTCAATTAAACATATCACTCCATTTTGTTCTTGGTCTTTCACTTGGCGATATACTCTAGGTATATAATTTAGTAAACTTTTTGGAATCTTTTTCTCTTTCATTCTTAATATATGCTGATACGAATTATCTTTATTTTCATTATTTTTTACATTTAGATTATATATATATATATATATATATATATATGTATATATAAGTGTTTTCGAATTTCTTCATTTCTTTGTCTAGGAGAGTAAATCCAGCTACTGCTCTTAAAAATCTCATCTCTGCAGTTCCTATTTTGTTCTTGTCTATCCTATTCATAGTTCAATTTTCACTTCCAAGTTGCCATTGGCACTGTCATTATTTTTGCTTTCGAGTCTTGTTCTTTAATGTTCCTCTTATATTTCCATTTATTGGTCTTAAATTATTTAGTTTAATATTCAGATCTTCATTTTTACTTTATAATACATTAAACTATAGGTAGTTAAAACTAGAGACTTGTTCTATTATTTCTTCATCAATGCTTAAGCGATTGATTGGAAGGACGCCCTTGATATGCTTTATCTAAATCTTAACAAAATTCCAAAGTAGACGCTAATCAAGTAAACAGATTTCTGAAAAATATGTCTATTTGTTAATAAGAGGTTCCCATATGTAGCTACTACACGCCTTAAAATATGCCAATGCTCAACTTAATTAAATAAATTTGATCCAGTTCACATAAAAATACTTCGAATGTCATTCTGCAGTACACTCGTACGCATATGCACTAAAAGCCTACACGAAGCACCATATGGAGCACACACATTCTGTGAACAAGCATCTCCAATTAAAGCGTAGCAATTTTGGACCGTAGGACGGGCGCCCTTCGCTGTGTACGTTTCTCATTGAAATTCCCTACAAGTTCAGCAACAATTTCCACAAAGTCAATTACCGTTACCACACATGGATTCACTTGTTCATTTTTAAAGGCCGTGAGCTCTAATAGAACTAAAATGCCAAACTTTGCTAATTCGTGCAATTTCGGGTTAGGATTGAGGCATGGAATGCAGTATCGGCTTGTTCAGGGAAAATAACCGCAAAAATCAATAAATTTGCATCCTCCATATTTTGACATTTACTTCTCATAAACTAATATGTTATATTCTCTAGGTTTGTTTTTCTTTTATTCCGTTTCTCATATCTTAAATTAGTTGCCAAGCAATTTTATTTTCCACGGCGTGTACTCAACCAGTAATATTATCTTAACAAATTGCTACAGTATTTGCTATGCGATATCAAGGCATCACTGGCGTAAACATACTTAAAAAAAGAATTTGTAATTTAGATGTCTTTAGAATTTGTGATTTGATGGGTTATAAATCTTTGTATATTCCTTTAATTTTTAAGAAGTGAGTCAGAGAGTACAAACTTTCTTTTATGTTTCTCTATAAACAGATATGATGATTAATTTCTGAATCGCGGAGAAAATTTCCTTTGGATGTTGAATAACATTAATTTCTTCTTGTCTCTATTAATTTAATTTGCATACTTTGTGTTTTTAATATAAATGACACATATGCCTATGATCTTAAGGATCCCTTTCTACAAGGGCGATGTTAAAACGTTAGCATATTGTTGCGACCCAGACCTTCTTCTGCACCAAAACTATTTCAAGCTATCTCTGAAACTTATGCTGGCCCGGGGGAGGGTGCGGAATCTGCGACAAACATTCTTCCTATAACTAAATCCTAAACATTGGAAATACAGGAATGAATGTTACGGGTTCTAAAACGCACATGTTTTATACTCAACAGTTTGCAATTTATTAAATGAAACAAGACATTACCTTACGTCCTTTGTTCATCTTACGAATTAGCGCACAGAGTTCTAGGCAACGTGCTTTTGGTATGGTTTCCCGCATTTATCTTGTGTTGACTTCTTGACGCATCTCCATCCTACCATCTGCTTCTTAAGAGACACCTTTTCTCTACTATCTGCTATAATATGTCGACGATGCAGTGTCTGTTACCTCTATAATGCTATCTGCTACAATGCTGTCTATTCATTAACAATTCTTCTATACATTGTCGACATATTGTTTCACATTGACACAATATGTCACTAGGAAAGAGAAACAAACTTCAGGCCTTAATTCTGCTGTTAGAGGAATAACCTTATGATGTATAAATTATATTGCATATTGCTACGATGAAAAATGCATGGAAGGTGCTAATATGATAAATGATTAGAATTATTTCCTCTTAAACTGAAGATGTTATTGCGTTTAATAACGAGGGAGAAAATAAATCATTGAACATGCTCTTAAACCTAGATTACATTTTGTCAGCTTTGTAACCTTTGAAAAAGGCACTTGATCCCTCTAATCTATAAACCCATGATATTTATGTACATTTTCAAAAAATAACTAAGAGCAGCTATTTCAGCCAGTGTTCTAAATTATGCTTAATTTTAACTTGTTACCCTTTCTGCTCTGAAGAGCTAGCTCTCGGGTACAGTAGCTAAATAAGTACAATTTAAAAATCCAAACTGAGAATTCTTCAAAAAAATTATTGATCATTTTACTCAGTTTTATTAGTCTGAAACATAAATAGTCATATCTGTACTTGCCCAGTGTTTGAGAGATAGCCAATGCTTTATAGAGTAAGTTATTTCAACAATAGCATTTAGTCGTGACATTTTTAAGTATAATAAACCAAAATGCAAGATTAAATTTCGGTAACTATTATTAAAATGGAGATGGTGAAGCCCTGCAAAACACCAAGTTTCGGAACTTAAGCTTAAATTAATGGAAGCACTGTGTCCAGAAGGAAAAATTAATGTTTTCGGGCAAAACCATCATATTTCTTATAAGTTATTCCAATGTATAAGACACAATGATTCACTATCCTATTTTTGCATTAAACAACATTAGACCCTATTTAAACTTTTTAACGCCTAATTCAACATTCACATTACACTCTGCAAGGTTTTGCTCGGCGTCATCTGAGGTTGCTGGCCATTCCAAAATATAATCAGACACTTCATGAGGAATATATTAATTACTTTTCTAATATCTTCGAGCTTCTTTGCATTAATTGGCATACGTTCTCGTAGATATGATGCTGACATTGCCAATTGAATATTTTGAACTGCTGGGAAGTGAAGTGGAAACACATGTTTAGACAGTCTATCAATGTATTTTCTTGTTACAACTGATCCTGAGTTTGCTAGTTGCATGCAAAGATGAAAATGAACCAGTGCTGAAGCTGGCCATGGGTACCCTTCTAGTAATACTTTCTAAAGACAACTATGCCTTTTTGTAGTAGCAGGCCACCAGGATTTGAAATCAGAAATGTCACTTGCATCAAACCATAGTACCTAATCTATTAATTAAAAGCAAAATTTCCTGGAGTGTGTGCTTTTTATATACCCTCTTGGACTATAAACTCTGTCGGCTTTCCTGATAATCTTCTTTATTAATCCTAATTGTCTGCCTAACGGAAGGTAGGATTAGCGTCTTATAGGAAATTAATGGTGTTACAGTGCTTGGGCTCGAACACAAGCCTTGCACCAAATATCAAAATCTAAGCACAAAAACTCAAGGATATTTGTGTCCGGATTCGACAATCCAGATGCTCCTCAAGGACCCTTGAGGGGTTCAAAATTTGCTCTGCCTTGACATTAAGAAAGTTGTTTTACCTTGACATTTAAATAAATCCAAAGAAGCTTACCCCATTGTTAAAGCATTAACTTTTATTGTTGGCGGGGAAAAGCTGCCGACAAAGTTCGACCGGACCAGTGATGCTACTTCTTGTGTCGTGTGATGTCATAAGACAACGCCCAAGGAGGATAGTACAAAAGATCCTTGGCCTTGGGAGGTAATGCTTCTTCGGGGTCTTCGTGAGCTAACTCCACGATGAACGCCATCCTGCTCATCGTACTGCTATACGCCATGAGTAAGTAGAGGCTATGCCTTTAGATGCTGCCAGAGTAAAATACCTGCCACCTGTAAATAGGGTGTTTACAACTCTCATGTTAAACCGTATTTTCTTGTTTTCTTGTGTTTAACTCATACTCGGTGTTTATTAATTTCATTGTAAAAAAGCATATTTTAAAGGAATTTATTTTAGAGTTTTAGATAGAGTTTATGTACATACTAACTAGCCAATTGTATTAACGGATATATGGAGATTTATATGTACAGTTTATTAGTGTTTTAATTCATATGAAATATATTCTTATCACTTAAAGCAGAAATACCAAGAGTTTTTGTATATTAAAGCCCTAACATCCAAAATCCTCCTTGAAGAGCACGCTAGGCATTACAGTGTATTAGCCTGAATCTCCCAACATCTACAAGTGATAATATGAATCTTGCCATTGTAAGACCTACTCAGCACAAGCGTCTTAACACAGTGTAAATCCGCTACCTTACTGGCATTTCACTATCAATTCAGCTCTTTATGTTTTGGGCTTGACATTCATGGTAAATATAGAAACTGGAATTTAAGTTATTGACGTTGAACAAGATAACCCAAAGTAGCCTGTTGTAAAATATTTCTTGGATAAGAATTTCTGGCAGTGGAAGATTTTGCATGAAATGAAAATAAATTGCTGCCACATGTTACATTTTCTGTCAATTTTATTAATTCTAAACAGTTTTTTATTTCCCCTTTGGTGCACTAGAAGTTCGTCCACCGCTGTTATCTTTGCTGATTAATTCAAGTGAGGATTCTTTATTTTGGCATTTAGTTGCAACATGTACCTATTTGTGGTGTTCCAAAACGGTATGAAACGTTTTCATGAAAATTCTTTGCACATAACTTGTGTCATTTTACTGTTTGGATACTTTTGTTTGAAGAGTGAATGCATTACTTTCAGTGCAATTTTAGCATAGAGATACTCTATCTTATATATCTCTTCCTTCCTTCCTTCCTTCCTTCCTTCCTTCCTTCCTTCCTTCCTTCCTTCCTTCCTTCCTTCACAACGTGTTTCTTTTGTAGGAAATGACATGTGATTATTGATTTTTAAGCAAATCTTCTGAGAAAGCTTTTGGATTTAGCACCTCAAATCTTTGATTGTTTGGTGATCCAAACATTCAACACGTTTGTTTGTTATTCAATGCAAACTCATAAATGCACATTTACATGCCTTTTTGCCTTTAGTCTTTGCTTTTTAAATATTCGTCGCTATTTCTCACATCTTATTTGCCGCAAAATCAACTCTCGCAAAATGGCTTCGGAAATATATTCCCCTCCACTAAAGCAGCAATTTTGCAAAGGTTGATTTGGCGGGTAATAGAGAAAAAAAAGACTGTATAAACAGAAGAAAGGCAACATGTGATATTCTCTGTAGAAATAGAAGAAGTTCAAAGTGCGATATTCTGTTAAAAGTGTGGCATTTGAAAAAGTTGCCAGTTCATACCCAGTAAAGGACTTATATCCTTTTTCAAACCAAACAAAAATTAGACAGAACGAATACTACATTCACAAGCATGAGACTTGCCTCTTCCTTCTACAGAATGATGCTTCTTGGGTTGCAAAATGTCATACTATCACTAATTTGCTTTAGAAAAAAATGTGAATTAACCCCGTTATCCAATTTCTGCCTCAAGTTATGAAATACTTGTTACATTTTTTGCGAGAAGTAGGGTTTCCAGGGTGCCACATATGGAAATTCGTTATTCTTTTTGCCTTGTTGGCGTTCAAATGCCAGATTCGATTATCTTTTGCTTATCTTTTCATGTCTTATGCGTTGGGACCTTTACCGTTCTCGCATCATTAACTCAGTACTTTATTTTGTATTTATTCCATAAGATTTGAATACATTTTCTCCTTATTTTTGCATCGTTTGAAAGAGCAGTGAAATTCATTTTTATTACTATGATACTGCGATCTTGTATTCTATTTGACTGTAGCAGATATAATGGGTTATGGATGCCATTTCGGCCGAATAAATTCAGGAGATTTTGTGATATTAGTTTCCCAGGCATAGTCGCATAGGTTAAGAAATGAGGGAAAACCTCTGAAGAGCAGAGAATCAAACCAGCACACCGCCTGGAAAGCGCAAATGCTACGGCAGACTACATTGAATTATAATTATTATATGGTATACGATGGCTGTTTTTCGCCAACTCATAAACTTTAGAAGGAGAATTTTATATTGGATTACTTTCCGCGTTTGAAATGAAAACAAACGCTTCTTCTAAACAAAGTTTTGCCATGAATGCAGAGGGCAAGAATTACAGAGAAAATCCTTTTTAGCAATTCTCACTACCGCTAGCGTAATTGGATTCAGCTGTTGCATCTTAGGGAAACTTGAGTCATGCTTCGTTTACAAGTGGAATTAAGGTGCACATAAGGCTAATTTGATTTCACTTGCAGCCCTAATCTATTCAATTTTGGCGCTAAGTTCATGAGTTGGTATAAGGAAAGTTAAATTCTGAAACTTGCGGAGAAGCCAAGATACTGTTAAATCTAATCTTTGTGCGCTGGAATGCAAACTCCATACAAGATAAAACCTTTTTGTGAATCATACACAATATATATATATATATATATATATATATATATACTTTCCTGGGATTGAGAAATAAAAGTAGCGAATCTTAAATATAAAAAGTAATGAATCCGCAGGGAGCTGTGTGGCACTGAGTGGGCGAGCTGTACTCAACATACTTTCGCCTTATATGAACAGAGGACCTATGAGATATAAAACAATTGATAAATAATAATTGTTATTATAATTATAATAACAATATTGATCAACTTATATTACATAATATTAATTTTCATTTCTGCTGGAGGCATGTAGTTTCTTTTTATTCAGACTCAGGAAACATGTCGTTGTAATATACAACAGGAATGAAGTACTAATTATAATACAAGCCCAGGAAACAATTGGTGTTAACTAAACGGAAATACATGAAAGGTCTCGTGCGCAGCAGAATTGATGTCGATGTATTTGTGATGAAAGAAGATGCACAGTGATTAAATTCAATGTTTTACGTTGTATAATCCTTGGTGGTCTGCACAGGCCTTACGAGACATGGTATTGTGGTTCACCTGATTTTGTTCCCCAAGGGACCAGAACTACAGCAACATCACGCCTCTCCCGGTATTTATTTAAAGGCTAACAGTTTCACTTTACATATGATATGAAATGCATTGCTGTTAATTATTTATCTTATATTACGCAAATTCTTTATAAAACTCGCATTAGTATATTAAGTAGTTACAGGACAAAATAATTTAGAAAACGCACCTTATAGTTCAGTAACATGTTTATAGAATACCTTGTACAAATAAGCATTTAAAGTTTCATGACAAATTAATATGATACGATACTGTGATATGCATCCGCATTCTCTCACATTTTGAAAGTGCATTTTTAGTAGTCAAAAATATTTGTAGTGTTTAATTATAACCATTCTTTCTCACAAATCATGAATTTATTATTAATTTCAGAAAATTATAACTGTGACATAAATAACAATAAATAATAATGTATTAATTGTTATAATCATTATATTTTTAGGTATTATGGCTTTTTGCGTTTACCACAGCTAGTAAAAAGGAAAAAAGGAATAAATTTAAAACTAACGTTAGTCAAAGATGGGTATTTGCTTGAAAATTAATGAGAACAGATGTCTAGGTGTCTTTATCGCCATAAATTAGTTTTTGAAAACATCTTTCTTGCATGTAACTATGGTTGAAATAAAATAACGTGTAAGCTTGTATTACAACTGTGATAATTAGTGTAAATTAGTTTTGATAGGATGAGGTGTCACACAGATGCACATGAAAATAGTTTTAGGTCTCTGAGGAGAAGCGATAACAAACTAAACCTATATAAACTGTGTATTTAACCAACCGTAGGTTTGCAGGTTTATGCAAACAAAATTCATTTAAATAAGTATTATATACAGCTGGCCTTCGTTCATATCAAATGCTACCACCACTATATTGTGGCGAATAGAGGAATAATGCATTGACAATGCTACACAATATTGTCTATGTATTGTCAATGGATTATTGTCAGCCCACTTAGTTGGTGAGGCAAGGGAAGCATAGTTTATTAGTAAATATAGGTAAAGGGATGGTGGAGAGAGGAAGGCCAGTTTTGTCGATTACCATTAAGAGATAGCATTACTTGAGGATAGCATTAGCATCATTGAAGAAGTGAAATGCTGGGAGAAACAATAACTACACATTTGCTCCCGGGGAACGCTAGAACAAAGTATATGACGATGACCATATAAGGGGTACTTTAAAATGTTATATATATTTGAAAATAATAAATGTTGTATGTATAGCATATCTTAAACAGCAATATGTGTTTTTGATCCCGGAAGTCTTCATTATTGGGACGCGTTAGATTATTTCACATTTATTTGCTTAGGCACTTGGAGTTGCGCCACCTCTACCCAGATTCAAGATTTAAGTGTGTAGTTTTACCTGGGGGTGCGACATAAATATATATAATTTCTTTGCGGTAATAAAACTTAAAATGTAGAAGATTATTAATGTTACAAGATATAATGAATTAAGCAGCGATTCTTATCTCAGTTAAATTTTGTTACAATATTCATATAAGAAACATTTCTTTTCACTTATAACTATATAAACATTTGTAATAATCTGAGCAAACATTAGTCTTAACATACTGTATTTCAAATGGTTAAAACGTTGGCATATTAAGCCCATATAGTCGGTATAGTTGATTTCTGTCTAGGATTTTGTTACTTTTCTAGATGAACCAATTAAAGCATGGTTTCGTTTCTACACTAAAAGAAAACAAGGAAAACTGTAAAATGGTAAGAGAAAATGTTAACGACCACCGTAAATATCTTATTCCCTTCACAAAGGAAAAGAGTACTCCTTGCTTCAACAGCCCTTGGGTGAAAGATAAACAAAACTAGTGCATTAGTTCTTTGCTGTCTCAGTTTTGCTTGTCCTGTCATTGTGAACATAGTGCAACTTTTTGGTTAAGTTTATAATGAAATGCCACAAAGTTACCAGTTTTTAAGAGTAGAAGAATTGGACGCATTGATGCAGGTCAGTCACAGACCGAAGTCTCAACAGCCTTAATGTACCATAAAGTATCGTTTCCAGGCTTTGGCAATTTTTTCGAGACAAAGGAGATTTTCGTCGTAAGCCAACACAAGGTCTGACAAGAGTATCCACTCGACACCAGTACCGATATCAAAGGATGCCTATAAAACAATCTTCTGCAAAGCTTACAGCCGTTTCAAGAGTTGCGGTTTCCCGACAAACCGTATCGCAGACTCAGGGTAGCCAGTCTGCATACCAACGTCCAGCAGTGTGTGTATATCCCTGTCACTCCAGTTATGAGACGGGCCCATTTATTGTGGAGTTAGCAACATCAAAACAGGACCATGAATAAATGGAGAAATATGCTCTTCACAGATGAATTCCGCTTAAGTTTACAGAATGATTCTCACATCACCCTATTCTGGAGGGAACGTGGAATCCGGTATAATGCCGGGAACATCATGGAAAAAGACCAGTTTGGAGGTGGTGACGTGTTGGTGTGCGGAAGTATAATATTGCATGGGCGTACGAAGCTATACAATTTCGATGATGGTAGGAAGAATGCTGTTAACGCTCTGAGGTACAGAGATGAGGTATTGCAACAATATGTTGAACCTTTCAGAGACGCAGTTTGTCCAGACTTCCTTTTCATGGACGACAACACAGTCCGAGCTTAACTGGTGGATGAATTTCCTGAAGGTGATGAAGGTAGATTTCCAGCCAGGTCTCCGAATATGAATCCTGTAGAGAACTGAGATGCATTAGGTAGAAGTAATTTCTAGACCTCTGCATTGCTCTTCGTTTGGAATGTTGAACCATCTCATAGACAGCATACCACATCGTTGCAAAACATGTGTAGCAGTTAAGGATAAAACCATATTCCATGCTAACTGCTTTGGTTGTTGTGATTGATTGATTTATTTATGGACGCTCTTTAACAGCTCAGGTCATCAGCGTTCCATTCAACTCAGGGCGTGAAATGGCCGACAAACCAGGCTTGAGGTTCTTTTTCGTGCCTTAAATGTACGACACGGGACCCACGGCTTTACTTCCTTCCGAAGGAAGCCATACTTAGGATTCTTACGCCCCGGAAAAATACATCGGTCCTGGCCGGGTTCGAACCCGCGATCTTGGGTTTAGGAGGCAAGTATGGTAACCACTACACCACCAGGACCGACTTTGGTTGTTGTAGAAGAGACATTTAGATTTTGTTAGTTCCTTTTACAGAGTATATTTTTGCTATCAAAACTTTTAAATGATTATATTTTAGTTACTGTTTTATTCAATATCTTGTGGCTTTTATTTTTCTCTGTCCTGTTAAGGGAATATGTCTTTGTATCTGGATTATCTTAACTTTTGGACACTAGTGTACATAACTGACAGAAAAGGAATAAATCGAAAGATTATTTTGATACTATCTCCAAAAGTGTCCAAACAACTATTTCATAATGTCTCCATATCCACTATATAATACCCCGTGTTTCATAGTTAACATTTTAGGAAAAAAGAAAAAAAAAACGCATTCTCGCTACCGAGCACATTATTTGCAAAAAAGTGTAAATAATAAGCAGAATTCATAAGAAACATCAAAAGAATATTGCAAAGTTATTCAACATTTGTCTTTCAGCAGTCGTAGCAGAATTCTCGAAAAGTACATGCGCGCTTCTGCAGAGAATTTATCATAATTAAATTTGGTCTTCCACTCCACTTTCTTCTAGCGAGGTGACTTGGTAAAGGAGTAAAGGTCCCTTCTTGTTGCTGCTCAAAGGATAGGGCAGAAACTGAGCTTTAAAAAAGATAGGAAAGATCTTTGAACAAGAGATATGCACGCAAATTAGCTTTGACTTTCAACTGTACATTATATTACGCATATGCGTACAACGGCATTTTCAATTCTATTTTAAGATGTACTAAAACTCGTTCAGAGGCATGTTTGTTCCTTTACGGTACGCATGACAATCTTAAATATACAATATGCGAAGAGCTAAACTTTAAAAGTATATTCAACCCTCACCAACTATTTGTTATTTTTTCCAATAGAAGTATATTTGCTAATGCTGCTAACAACTTCTTCATTTCTTGCACTACTGCTTTGAGACGCTAAAGCAGAATTGTGCACATAAAAGAACGTTTTCGAGCTGCCCAGAGGCTGTCACACAGAAAATGAAAAATGATAGGGTGGGATGTTAGGGTGTGATATTGACGAAAACAGCATAACAAGAGCAGCTTTCTGATGAGCAGCTGCAGAAGAAAATTAATATTAATAATATTTGTGTATTACTGTGAACTTCATCAAATACCATAAATACCTATCTCTACAGTTAAAAAGATGTTTGCATTCGTTTGCACAAAAATTTAAATATCAACAGGTAAATACTTCATAAACAATTTATAATTGTAATCAACACAATGCTACTGGTTTTCACTGAAAATAAATTTGCAGTAGTAATTTGAGGGTTGATTTCCATTATACTATTCCTATGTTTATATCCATGTATTTATGTTCGAAATAGGAGAAAAGAGAAGACGTTGCAATAAAAGAAGTAAGAATGAATATGGCAAAGTGTACTGAACGCCGTTCAGAACAGTTGAGACATACTGAAAAAATAATACAATATCAAACAAATTTCTTTATTGAGCTCATCGTAAACATTTTGCACACAATCTTGTAATTAATTAATCATTATGTGATTAACTTTTTTAATCACATAAAATATATGTAACTGAAATTACTGTAATGTTTTTACGCTTTAATATCGTTTTGATAATCACAAATTATCATCAACTTTAATCATTATAATTTCGATAATCATTAGTTTATTATTAATCATAATAACGAAACTTGATAATAACCCTACTAACTTAATAATACATATTTAACCTAATCTGTACACAACCTCTCCAAAACTTCTAAATAGGTGTGTGTTTATCATCTATTTTAAAATATGTTTATAGAGAGTCAAATAATTATATTATTAATAAACATAAAAACAAAGCTAATTCTGATTGATTTCTTGTAACATACACCATTCTGTACATCAGAATAAACACGCATTTAAAGTGTTTACAACATTATTATTTACACAATATTAAAATACTGTTAGTTTTTCAGGACTGTTTTAAATTTTTATTTATATTATATTTTATAGAAATCGTACACTAAAGATAATGCATTTTATGTGGTGCAAATGCAACCATGACTGAATAGGGAACATTGAAAAATAGATACAAATCTATTGAGCATTTAATGCAATGGTATCTTAGAAACTTTTTTCCCCCTCAACATAGTGTCTACAATGGAAGGAAGACCAGAATGAAAGTGGCTTGACTGAAAGTTCCGCAATAAACTCTATCACTGTAATATTAATGATAATAATATTAGCTATGATAAATTGATTATTCATTCTGCAAAACTGCGATATTTTTCATTATATCCAAATTTCAGCAATAATAAAAACCATTCAGATTACCACCCAGCAATAGTAATGGAAGGTGTGATAACAATTGCATCGTTTTAACATTTAAGTATCGTAAGGCAGAGATGACATTTGAAAAGTTAAAGTAGGTGGGGGAGTGAACTCTAAAATATTGCCTCTAAACTTTCCCCTCAACATGTAAACTGACATTTTAAATACACTTCTTTAAATAGGTGTTTAATCAGGGAGAAACACTTTAAAATGGAGCACCGTATGTATGTACTATATACATGCAAACATACATATAGTAAATTAAAGACTTTTAAACACTCTAAGTGGAAGATGGATGCTAATTTATTATACAATAATTTTTCAATTTTCTCTACAAAATAGTAGCAATATATTTAAAATGATGCACTTTCTCTTCAGTAGTAGAAGTAGTGGTAGTGTATTTATTTACAAAATATATTTATTACAAATCTAACCATCCATGTCGTACGGGGTCCTGAAACATATGTGCTTTCCGACTACACCTTGGAAATAGTAAAAAACTGCACAAGCCAATATTTATTTTTAAGAAATAAATTAAATAAATAAATGGAAGCGAAAAATAATATAATAAAAATTGGAAATTCACAAATAAAATAAACAGAATATAAATTAGTGCGCAATAAATAACACATACTCTCACACATATATGTACAAATAATTAAAAAAAAAAATGATTTCTCCTCTTTCCCGTTGTCTGCCTCTTCCGATTTAAGATGTCTCACTTTGTTTAAAAGTTTACCTACTCCCTCCTCCTTCCTATTTTCCAACAAAACCAGCACTGTCACTGTCCTGTTAACAATCGGGGCCGTTAGATATCTCTTCTTCCGTTCTTCTGTCCCCTGGCAGTATGCCAGAATATGTTCCCAAGTTTCTCTTTCTGCACATATATGACTGATTCTCGTACCCTCTCAGTCTGTTACTTTAGTCATTCGCCAGGCACCTAACCTATACCAAGTGAGCCCCTGATTGCGGAGTTTTGTCCCTGTTTGGATGTATTGCTCTACCCCCATCTGATTTTAAGCTCCGATTGTATCTCCAGCGAAACTTTTTCTGCACACTCCGAAAGAGTCAATTGACTATTAATGTCCCTCAAGCGTTTCTCAATTTTTCTTCAACGTCTCTCTCCTCTTTTCCCGCTTTGCTATCTAAATGTAACCCATTCCTATATTTTCCAGACCCTTTCTTAATTTTGAATCCCAGGTCTTATATTATCCCATTCTCAGCTGCTCCTGGGAGCAGATTGCCCTAATTAGTGTTTGATGTCAGTGAAAAATTCGTAGGTAGTACTTCACTACTCAGATGTTGCATTCTATAATCTCGCTATAAGTATCAAATTCCCTAAGGATACTGCAATGAGCTGTACCCCCCCCCCCTGCTCTTAAAACAACTTTAAGAAATCCGGTCTTCACCCGATCCAATTTCTCTGTTCGTTTCTAACCCCAAAATTTGGTATCATATGTAATTGTAGATCGTACTACTGCCACATATACTGTCTCTTAACAGCCCTACCCGCACATCTGGAATTCTGCTTCGTATACGGAGAGTTTCTGTGGCTTCCATATATGGTCTAAGTTTTACCCAATTAAAGTGCTTTGTTCATCTTCCATTTATCGGGAAAATTAGCCCAAGGTAACACCAAGTTCTTCACGTTATCCAATGTCTGTTCTTGCACATGTCCATGTCTCTGTTTTGCTAAAAATAGTTTCCGTTCATGAAGGTCATAGGCTGCCTCTATTAGTTTAATAACTAAAGGCTGCAGAGTTATATTTATAAAGGCATTAGATTTGATGAGGGTAATTGTTATGTATAGGTATAAGAAAATCATTTAGAGATAGGTATAACAGAAATAGAAATAATTTGTAACGTGTACTTATGTGTATGTCATTTGACAGTGATGGTATCTTACAAAAAGGTTTTGTATACATTTTGTAGTAAAGATGTTAAGAGACAGAGATGTATACCTGACGACTCGTTCGCGGACCGCTCCTTAGACAAGGCTGAAGAAAGGGTAAACTATCTTTTGTTAGGTCACGAACCTTCTGACCAAGGAATACTTAGGAGTTCACAATAAGGGAAACATGTGGCCGTAACGGGACAGTATTTAACAAAGTCAGACGTAGCAATAATTTAAGAGAAAATGAAAATGTCAGAACGGAGACGAAAATGTTTTATTACAGGAAAGCTGAAAACAGCCCATCAACAGGTGCGTTATTTCTGAGAACATTTGGAAATCTACAAACTAAGGAAGGCAAAAGATTATCAATAGAAATCAGAATGTAAGGAAAGGGCCGAAATTTATGACAGGTTGTTCTGGGAAAATTCAAGTTCGTGGGAAGACATTAGATCCGGGGGGAAAGAATATTTCTAGCCAATGGTCATCAAATAAAAGTCAACCAATAAGGAAAACTTAGTTACAAATAAATATTTTTAAGAGAGCCAATGATGAACATACAACACGGAAATAGGATAATTAATATACGAGGGAATTTAATTTAGCGAGAGGCGTGGCGATGTGGTAGAAAAACTAGAGTACAGAAATCAGAGAGACAGTCTCTCGCACATTCAGACACTCGCAGAAGTCAGACATTCACACATTCACAGATTTACAATCACAGATTTACATTCACAGTCTCTCGCACATTCAGACATTCGGACATTCGGAGTCAATCATTCATTCAGACGAAAAACGGAGGACATCATACGAGAAGCAGGCAGCCTAAGTCATTTAAAAAAATATCAGTCTTAAGTCATTTCTAAAGTTCAGTTGAGGGCAGTGTAAGTCATTTCTAAGGCCAATCTAAGTGTGCAGTGAGGTCAGCTACGAGCCGTCAGGAAGTAACCTGCCAAGTTGTTAAATAAATCAAATGTTCAAACAGTGCCGGACTTATTAATACACCGAACAATCTCCTTCGCCCCCCTAATGACTTCAAGTCATTAGAAACAGTCCAAATTTACCCTGAGAACCCATCATCCCCCCTACATTGGAACAACCATACTACCCCTTGCAAAATTAACGACCCACAGTGGAACCCACTAATACCGTTCCAAGGTCTATAGTCTGTTTGGTCCATCATACTAGAAACAATTGTCGCATCGTCCGTGACAAAGAAAAAAGAGCCCTCTGAGCAAAATTTGTAGGCCGTTTCATCCCCTGATTTGAATGGGACGCTGATGACCTGAGATGTTAAAGAGCGTCCGTAAATATATAAATAATAATAATAATAATAATAATAATAATAATAATAATAATAATAATAATAATAATAATAATAATAATAATAATAAATCATTAATTAAAAGCTTGTCATGTCTCCGGTACATTATCTATTATAATGTCCACGGCAGACTAATAAAACATTGCAAAACACAAAACATGCAGAAAGTAACAAGAACTTACTGAAACACTGTGCTCTTAAAGTGTGCACTTCTTGACTGCGTGGTGCTCTTCAGATCCTATTTAAGTTACCAATTTTGCAGAGTGAGCCTCAGGTTCCGGTCGTTCTCGATTTCCCACCTCTCGGATGGCTGATAATGGTGACCCTTGGAAGTTAGGGCCGATAATGATGGCGCGATCCTTAAGGCACGGATTCGCGTTCGATTCCCGCTAGATTCGTCCTTCCTGAGTCAGGCTTGTGCAGGTTTTTCCCAGTCCCCATAAATGGCCAGTGCCACAGAGGTACCCTATTTCATCTCACGATTCACCAGTATCCATTATCTGTGATGGCTTAGCAGTAAAAATGGTATTGAATAGTATTAAAAATGAATTAAAATGCTGATCATGCGCAGTGGTTAGAAAAGGGGGTGTCTTTGTGCTTCTTCATCTCATTTCTTTTTATGTTGATACAATATACACAAGATATTACTGCTTATGTACTATCACAGCGCTGCTTCAGATAAATAAAGCAAAATGCGCTCACAATAATACGGTCAAAACTTTATTGTAGAATTCTGCATGTCATTTTATATTTGATTCAGTTATCTTCAACAAATTGCTATCACCCCACCGCAAGTACTCCTTCAACGCCCAAAATTTAATTTTCATATTCTATGCAATTGATATATAGCATACTCTGTTTATTTAATTTGCTTGCTTGTTGATGGTTATGAACAGGGGCAGAACATTCTTTCCTTAATGAGCGGGCTGTACCATACGGTAAAGCTGGAAACTCGGAGGGAAAGTGGGTAGGTCTCGGATTCAATTCCCTTGGGGCTGGCAATCTTGACCTTGGATTTTTCCTGGGTTTCCTGCTGGGATGGATATTTGCATTACACGAATTTTTCGTTCTCCCATTTCATTCCACTCCCTTGATTCTGTTACAGGGCGAAAGTCCCAAAGCGAGGTGTGCTGGCGCCGAGTGATGGTGCCTTGCGCTTTGCAAAGGTTTCTATTCCGGCGTCTTTGTATGCAAACCAGATCTTTTGAGGGGCGCTTCCACGGCGTCAGAATGTTCTATCCAGAATCATGTTAGTTATTCCATCTACCAAGGCTGAAGTACCGAAGTATCCTTCTCACTGTAAACAATCCAATTGAACTTAATCCTTTCCTTGGCTTGATACACCACCTTCATTAAGAAATTAAATACCAATAAGAAAAATTAATAACTTTGACGTGAAATTAAAATTTTCCTTAAGTTTGGAAGATATTGCAGACATTTTCTTCTAATGTATTTTAATAAGGCCTTCTTTCTCGCCCTTTAGCAAAACGTTACTGCCAGAAATTTTTCTTAGTAGTTAATATTGTGAGGTGAAATTTTCAGAAGGTGTTTTATAGACACTGAAATAATGATTTGGAAAATAATTAACATTTGGAAAAATTATTAAAGAATATGTACTATTAAACGAATGAAAAAATTCTCATAATAAAAGTATTTTTTCCAAAACTATTTAACATTTTTAAAAATTATTAAATCAGCTATCATAAGGATATTATTTCTACAAACTGTGAAAATTTCAAATTTCAACGTTAAATAGTTACTGAGAAAATGTCCCTTACTTAAGACACAGTTTAACTATATGGCGATGAAAATCATCGTCAATAATAATGATTGAGGATCATCAATGAAGGTCAAAATTCATAGGGATATACTATTAATGAACCAAATTAAGTAATTCCAATGTAAGTACTTCTCTCTATCTAATGTTCATACAATTGATGCTACACAAAATATACTTCAGTCTTACCAGAAAAATTTGCTCTAATGCATTTTGATTATGGAAGGCCTTGTAAACTGTACTTGCAGAGGCACAACAGATAGTTGTTTAGGTAGTTGTATGATCGCACTGTTCCAATGAGATGATGCGTTTATCTTGGAAGAACAAGCACTTTCTGTTATCTGCAAAACCGCTCTTGTATGCTAAAACGTTTATACATACACAGACCATCTGTTAATTTAAGCCCTTTGCACCCTTAACTAGCAGTGCAGTGGGACCGCAAAGCTGAAAAAACACGACCGAGTCTTTCTGTAAATACCAACCCCGCGCTGTACTTGCATTATTTGTTGAACTGTTAATTCCTGAATATACACACACACAGATCCCTCAATTAAACAAGTTGGTTCCATCAATGCAGCAATAATTATTTCAGTCAATTGTATTTCATGCTCGCGCTAGTTACAATCACAGCAACTCTCCTGGTGATGTTAATATGTTGATTTTAGTACTTTTCAGAGAAAATGGAGAATGGAACAGTGACCGATCTATTTTATATTTTTACTACTGAGGCACCACAGGCGGTGGACACTGATGATACATGACATGAAATGATAAACTGGTAAAGGAGATTTTTTTAAGGATGGAAGCGTTCCAGACCCAAGTTTAGAGTACCTTTCTGGCATTTGCCACATATGAGAACTGAGGAAAACCAGAAAAAAACTCATTCAGGGAGGGCGGTCCTGGTGGGAATCGAAATCCAGACCTCGCGCTCACGAGTCCGCGTCTTAACGACATCGGCCATCCGTGGCGATAAGATGGGCTTTGAAATATTAGCACTGCTTCTTGCTTGAATTGTTGGAACAGTCTTAATCGCATCTCTTTTTCTTCTGAGATTTGAAATATATTTAGGCATTGGTGCATCTTTATTATTTTTTTCTTATACGGACCTAAATATGTACAGCGCAGTAATGGAAAAAAAGAAAATAAAAATAAAGAAAATGATTTCATTTTCTAGCAAGTTTGTTATTTTATAAGAAATTCCAAAGTTTTCTAATGAATAAATATATAAAAATGGTTTAAATTGAAAGTACTAACATTTTTACGAACACTTCTCGGGACAGATCGGCCAGGGCCTGCCGCTGCGACCTCTGCTTCCTACACCTCCGTATTACTTCATTAATAGAGGCAGAATTGCAGGGGGGTATATGATCACCATGCCGGCATCTAACCGGGCGCCTATTAAGCGGTTTTTGAAACCGAAGGAAGCCCTAATTATCCTAACAAGTCTGAGCAAACTCCATTCCAGCTTCCTAACTTAGAAAAATTCCAAAGCAGGTACAAGGAATCGAATCCGGGCCTACCGGCCAGCAGACCAAGAAGGTTTAGACGAATATTATTGATATTATAAAACTATAAACAGTGATATTGTCTATAGTTATGCAAGTGCAAATTTTATCTCATTAGATTTTATGTTATGCAAACTTAAAAAAATGATAATAAAGAAAGAAACTAACCCAACGGTAGGTTTTGTGTAGATGTATAACTTTTGCCTTCATTTTTCTTAATAGTGTATAGCGACTTTTTTACAATTATAACATCACAGGCACTAGACATTGATAATACATGTGATGAAATAAAATATTGGGAAAGAAAATGTTTTAAGTCAGATTTCCAGCTCTTTTTCCGACATTTGCCATTGATGAGAACTGAGGAAAACGTGGAAAAATGTTTCAGGGAGGATGATCGTGTCGGGATGCAAACCGCATACTTCATGTTTGCGAGTCCCTGCCTTAGCATGTCGATCACCTAAGTCGATCGTATAATTTCAAACTGATAAACAGGTACATTATGTGGTAAGAAGGCAATGTATTTTAATATCATTTATAGGCTTTATTTTCATACAAAATACTGAAAATCAATATTTTTCAAGAATTAATATTTTGATTTTAACAAATGTCATGTAAACTCCTGCAAAAAATAAAAAAAAAAAAATCGTTATTTCTAGAAGCAGAAAATTGCATGTCAAAACTGTTATGCTGTATGCATGTTCCGCATTCGTTGCTCTCACTTTTTACAGCTGTATGCAAAAATAGCTCAATAGCTTTTTTCTCGCATGTTTTACATATTCTTTCAGTTCTAATTTACTGTGTTTTTAATTTTGAATGAACTTTCTTGTATCCTAATATCTTTTACAAATTTATCATTTGAATTTCTGGTAATACAAAATTGAAACTTTACTAAATTTAGTTAATTGCCAATATTTATATACATCCAGATAACTACAAACTTATAAAATTTGGCAAAAATTAAGAGTATTAATACAAATGTAAAACTAATAATTTTACCTTGGCATTACTTATTAAGAATATATTCTTAATGTATATTATTTGTCACCTTAAATGTTTGGACTGTTAGGCTAACCTAGAAGCTTTATAAGTTACCCACGCTATTTTTTATCGATTCCCATTCCATTTACTTAAATAACAAATACTTCTACGATTCTCTACGATCCAGAATTAGTTATTCTAAGACAAGAGCCGTTGTATTCCGTGTTGCAGGTTGCGGTATTTTCAGTAACGTCAGGTTGGTTTTCTACTTGCCTGTTATTCTAAACTGTTTACATTTTAATTAAATGAATAACTCATAAACCAATTTCACCTTTTAAATAACCAACACATATTCTACCCTAATCCAGACCCTTCCTGATATTCCACAGTCGGGATGGAATTCTTTTAAATTTGGCAAGCACATAAACTTTCCAGAATCAGAATGACTTTGCAGGCTTCTGATCAACGAAAAATACAGAATTAGTTTCAATCTTTTGCTACAAGTGTACGAAAATTTCGAGTGGCCTCCAGATGGTACAGATTTGCTTGCTTTTCCAGGGCTCAGTAGCTCAGACAGAAAAGCATGAGCATAATAAGCCGAAGACTCATGGTTCGAGTCCCTGCCTTGACGTCCAATTCTTCCTGTCACACGATTTCATAACTTAGTCTAACACACAATTTTTGCTGAAATAATCGCATTTAATATAGAAACTCAATCCTTACTGAAACAGGCATGTCTGTTGCCTTTCACTCTCAGAAGGAGAGAATGTGTAAATCTGCCCTAGAGACGCACATCAGCAAAGTTAGAATTATTCGACTTATGATATCGTCTGTGCACATAAACACATTAGAAAGTTCATATATCTTCCGCACTGGAAGAACTGTGACAGCCACAAACCCATCTACCGTTCTGCAAAATGTTTGCATGAGGTGTTAGGCAGCATTGGGCGTGCATGCTTTTTAAAAATTTGTTATAATTTGTAATTGCGTACAAAAAAACATACTACCATGTTCGTAAGGATAGCAACAGCCACAAATCTTGATAAATAATAAATTGGAAACTAACCCGATTAAGTTAGCAATAAGCTTACGACTCTGAATCATTTTTAAAATATTGATGTAAAAGACCACTACATCTAGTTTGCGAAATCAGGAATTGCCATACGAGGGTTACCTTATAAGTTTTTACAAAAGAAAAAAAAAAAAAAAAAAACAGAAAATTTTTTTTTGAAATAAACTATTTTATTGCTTTTCATAATTTTCGCCTTTAATATTTACACACTTTTGCATGCATTCAAACCAACTTTCGAAACATTTTTTCCACTCTGAAGTTCGCATCTCAAAACATGGTCTTTAACATCTTCTTGAGGTGATGAAAATCGCTGTCCAAGTATTTCTTGTTTGACATCGCCTTTAATATTTACACACTTTTGTATGCATTCAAACCAACTTTCGAAACATTTTTTCCACTCTGAAGTTGGCATCTCAAAACATGGTCTTTAACATCTTCTTGAGGTGATGAAAATCGCTGTCCAAGTACTTCTTGTTTGACATTCGGGAACAAAAAGAGGTCGTTAGACAATAAATCAGGTGAATGCAGGCAATGAGACACTAATTCGATATTTTTCTCCTTCAAATAATCAATTATTTGACGTGCTGTGTGAGAACTGACATTGTCATGATGAACAATTCCTTATTTTATCGACGACTATTGGTAAACAAATTGCTGTGCATCATTCACCATTAACAACTCTTTGGTCTTCTAAAGGAATAGTTGTGACAGGTCTAGAACAACTTGAAAAAAAAAAAAAGCGACAACACTATCATTTTTTTGGAAGTGCTTCGTGAATGAATAAATTTTGTGGGATTCTGTTCATCTTGAAGCACCCAAACAGTAGATTCCAAACATCACATAGATTCGATTGCCACTTAGGCAATTAAGAGACTATGCATCCTAAAAAGGTTAGCAGGGTCTGAATGGGGGGCAACTAGGATGTCTTGACAAAAAACATATAAGATATACATTCATTCAATTGAATATGGAAGCGAGGCTTTCAGTACAGTCAGCGAAATCACAATGAGAAAGCTGAATACTGCTCAAAACAACACTTCGAGAATGTGTTGTGACGCCGCGAAATCTACACCAATACCTGATGATCTCGAAAGTCAGAGTCAAGTTGAACCTCTCAAGTACCGAAGAGACAAAGCTGCCCTTAAATTATATGAAAGATGCCACAGAACGGGTGATCATTTCTGGAAGCAATATAGACCGGATACTTTAAGATTAAAAACCCAGGTTACACCAATAACACACGCCGAAGCGCTCTTGACGAAGTATAACATTGATCTAGGGGAGCGCCAATGCTTCCGAAAACCCAAATTGTACTCAGAGAAACAACTGCCAGCATTTTCAACTAACATCCCCCGGATTGATAAAACCAAAACAGATATAGCTCCACAACTCCTGAAAGCAGCAACACTTGAAATGAAATGATTATATCCTGCATCGGAATGATTACATGTTTATACAGATGGCTCAGCTATTGATGAACGCCCGGGCGCAGGATTTTTCTCATCTCTTAGCAGGGGAGCCTTCCCTGTGGGAAGAATGGGAACTAATTTTGATGGCGAAGTAGCAGATATAAGTGAAGCGGCCAATACACTGATTTCTCTGAATATCAAACGAAAGGCAGTCTTTGTCTGGTTCCACCTCTGCTCTTCAAGTATTGGGTTCCCCAGAGCTGCAAGAAGAAGACAATTTAGTAATTCAATGTAAAGAAAGATTACTGAGACTGCAAGCATTAACTGAGATTCACTTACAATGGATCCCTGGTCACTGTGACATCAGCAGAAACGAAGAAGCTGATAGATACGAAGGAAGCATGCACAATGAATCAACCCCCCCCCCCTTTCTACCTACGCAATTATATGCAATGTAGTTTCAAACAGTATAAAGAAAACCGTGGCAGACTCTTGGAGCGCAGCATCAGTTGTAAAAGATGGGAACCGATTATATCAAAACCTGTTCCCCTACGAAGTGGTCGTGGCCACCTTCAGGAAGGCCACAGGACACCACTAGCTGCAAAAACATTTGCACAGATTCGGCGTAGTCGCTCTCCTATCTGCCCCTCTGCTCACAAGATGAACAGCTGATCATCTTCTGCACTGTACAATACTTCAGAGTTTCTCAAGAGAATTAGGACACGGATGTACTGGGTGACAAGACGTCAAATGGCTGACCAGCCAAGAACGGGCGTTGGCTGAACAAGAAGAAGAAGAAGATTGTTGCATAGTCTCCGGTTCATATGAATATATCCAAGTTTCGTCACGATGTTGTTTACGGATTTCGCATTTCCTAGGTGGAACTTTTTGAGCACTTCATTCACCAATTAACAGAATGTTTTTTTGAACTTCGATAAAATTATGTGGAATCCATAGGGAACAGATCTTTTTCACAGCTAAATATTCATGCAAAATTGAACGCACTGCAGTCCTGTATATGCTTAAGAATGTCTCTATCTCACTGTAAGTCACATATCGATCTTCTTTAATAGTGCTGCGCCCACCATCGATGTTTTTTAGAATGACAAACGATTTCGGTCTACCCTCACGAAATTCATCACTGAAGACGCACGACCATGACGAAATTCTGTAAACCAATTGTAAATAGTCTTTTCTGGTGGTTCTTCATTAGAAAAATTTGAACTAACCGATTCTACGCATTACTGCTGAGTTAGGTATTTACTAAAACCGAAAAAAAAAAAAAAGCATGCAACATAAACCTTTGTTTAAAATTTCTATTTTTTCACAAAATTGCTTTGTTTAAACGCTTACTGGAAACAAACTGCTCGGTCAGTTTCTAAGCCGCAATGTTTTCACAAAAACAAATGCTGCGAAAATAGTAATGACATATCTCAATAGTTGCCTAGTGGTCGTTTGTAAAAAGTAACTCCCGTAGATTAGCGTTGGCGCAGAATGTCAGTATTATGAGGTTTCCTGTCTATAAAACTGGCAATGTTTTCTTTCCATTTCTATTCTTTGATTATAACACTTGATAAGATCATTTTGAACAACACTCTCAAACGAAAGGATCAATAGCAAAGTTGTTGATCAATGACTAAATTGATCACAAACGATGAGAAATATACGCAATATATTGGAGTTGTACGAATTAATAAAACAATAATTTAATGTTTCATACAGATATTTGTTCGCTCATATATGCGCATATCTTGGACGTTAATGCACATTCTTTGTGTTAAGTAATGTTGGGTGCACACATATATAACTAAAATAATAATAACTATAAAAATCTAAAAAAGGATAAGACACAGATTATCTCTCGCTATATTTGGTACTTCTGGAGTTCTTCTAATTCAAGAGGACAAGTCATTTTATTTATATATATATATATATATATATATTACACTACACAAGAGGTAAAGTCTTTGTAAAACTTTTCAAAAGCTTCGACAACAAGTTTTGCCGATTTTGAGCGAGTAAAAGAAATAATAGGTGGCTTTGTTTTCAGATGATTTCTTTAGCTTTTTGATTTATATGGTAACCATATTTTCCAAACTAAATTGCCGCAATTTATTCCCTCAAGCCTTATTGTCACTGTGTTCCAAGAATATGATAAAGTCGAGGCTTTCCTGAAAGTAGTAGTAGTAGCAGTAGCAGTAGCAGTAACAGTAGCAGTAGCAGTAGCAGTAGCAGTAGCAGTAGCAGTAGCAGTAGCAGTAGCAGTAGCAGTAGCAGTAGCAGTAGCAGTAGTAGTAGTAGTAGTAGTAGTAGTAGTAGTAGTAGTAGTAGTAGTAATAACAATAACAATAATCTGTGGTCACAAGATGTTAGAAGTAATATTTGTCTGTCTTCCGAACCTTATATGTTCTAAACACCGCACTACACAAGCGTCTTTCATTTAAGAAAGCAGCAATTCAAAATATTATATGCTATAGCAGACTTAGAACGCTATTGCTAATACAAATTTTAAATTAATAAAGCCTGTGAAATAAATTCAGTAATAATAATTGCAAAAAATATCATTTTCGATGTTCATTAGGGAAAAATATAAGACATGTACTACGTGAAAGAGTAAACTATTCTTTGAACATTACTATTAATGTAATAGTTCCTGCCTTTTAACTTAGATCGCATCTTTCAAACACATTTCATCACCTGTGTGTGATCGAAGTTCTTGCTTAAATAGCAATATGGTTAGACAGAAGCTTCTAGTGGAATGAATTTGCATGAGAGGGCTCAAATAATCATACACATATACAAACGCAACCGCCAGAGTTTCGCAAAGCAAACAAAGGGCGACAGCAGCCTCACGAACTTTGAACACATTGCCTCTAGGGAGGAAACGGTTACGTGAGCGAATTCACAACACGAAGGAAGGATCTTGGCGACTAAGATCTATCAGAAAACGGGCGCAATTAGCGCAACCACACGGGCTGCAAAAGAGGGGCTTCCTAATCAGTGATAATGCAAATACCTGCGGCTTCAGCAAGAGTTTCTCAACAAGAGTGTGGACTTCTACGCAAGTGAAACAGCACAAACAAACACGTTATCCTAATTACGCAAAGGAAGCGCGCGCACAAAACACAAACATGCAGTGTTGTAGCTGGGTAACTTGTACGTTAGATGACGATCTCTCCGTGCTCTAGGTGCCTGATAGCTAAAGGACATCAGCTATGTTTTCACGCTAACTAACAGAAGTATTGTTTTCTATTTGCATGTATAATGCCATTCTATATTACTTTTCCTCCTGGCTGATTTCTCGTATTTTTGATAGAAGAGAGATTAAAGAGTGTAACTATACTATAAGTTTTGAAAAAAAAATACTGTGGGATATCGCGGATTATTACATTGCACTCATTTTCCTCATTCAAATACCAAATATTTTAAATTATTTTCATTCATTAAAGAAACGCTAATCAAGTTACAGGAAAGAAAATGATACCGTTTGCTTTTATATCTTCTATTATTTCTAGACTGAAAAATTAGGAAACATTTTAAGAATGTCGTTGCTGATTATGAAATTACAAAATATGGGGAAAAATTTATATTACCTACCCATGACAAAACGGGCTCAACGGAGTCCAATTCCTATCGCAACAACCTCTGCGTTCTCCGTTCGTCTTACGGGTATGACCTCATAGGCAGAAAGCATTATTGCAGAGGGGTATGTGGTCAGCACACCGGCACCCCGCCAGTCTCCATCTCACCAGCTCTCTATCAGGCACCCTCAATTAATGCCCTCTTGTAACTAGGTCGACCCTGTTATAGGCACCCAAGGTCAAAAAACTCAAGTAGATGCTGGTAATCGAACCAGGGATACCAGTGGCAGCAGCAAGTAATGCTAATCATAGACCAGAGAGGCAAGTTTTAGTGATTGATGTTTAACTACCTCTTCTTCCTTACCATATGCACAGTTAGGAAATGAAGAAATATGGAAATACACGAAAATAGCTGATTTGTGAGAAGAGACCGAATGTTTGTATACTTTTACTGTACACATTTATAAAGTGAGAATATTTTTGCCTGGAGCTCTAAATTAATAAGCATACTAGTTAACGACTTCTTTCAAGAAAAACCCATTAAGCATAGCTTTGAAAAAATATTTGCATATACACAAAATCCCTTTAATGAACTCAGCATGGCAACTCATTAAAAATCAACTCTTTTTCAGAAATAATATGATGGCTAGTACATGACTCATTAGCAAAATGTCCTGTTTTACAGGTAATATGTATTTAAACGCAAATACATATAAATCTGACTTTTTTCTGTCCCCTGTTAATTCTTTTTCATGTTTTATCATCCTTAAAAAGAAAAGAACGAACACATTTTTAATTTTTTGCATTTTTAGTCATTTACTTTTTGTTCATGTTAAAGTTTGCTACAAACTCGTAGTTCTATAATTATTTTACTTTTCTTGAGAATGACACTTTTCCACATTAACGTTAAAGAGAAATATTAATTTTACTGAGTTAGTGAGTCATGGAGTGACATAATGTGACGCAATCTCTAACGCGCCTATAAACTGAATATATAGCGTCAGGGATATACGTATTCGCTAATCCAGAGCCAACCGGCAGGTTTTATGTCATTTTCCTATTTAGCAGCTCAAGAATAATAAGAATAGTAAATATTTCATATTTTCATTTCGGGAGCAAAATATCGTTGACAAATGAAGTTATTTATGTGCAAAGACCTGAAAAATCACAATTAATACCAGGAAAATGTTTCTTCTCCAAAAAGTACAAGAATGAATAGTGTTTAACGCCCGTTTTTGCTACAGAGGCACCACAGGCGATAGAAAAAGTACAAGGGCAGAAAATCTAGGGTTAATAAGTGTTACACGCACAAGGCTTTTGTGTGACTGGATCATTAAAATAAAATATGCTCTGATATAGATTTAAATTGCTCTTTTGGGATGCTGTGGCATATATTGTGGGGAAATGCATTATAAGCTTAAGTTCGTTAAGAAGCAGAAATGCGGTGGAAAAGATTACATATATGTGAGGAAAATTAGAGTCTGCACATGCGCTGTCAGGGGCAGCGATAGGATTTTAACGGCTTTTTAAGAGATATGAAGGTGAAAGCTTGAAGAGATCGGTTGCACCTTCAGTTCCGAGATGGTCACCATTATAACGGACCCGTCGAGTTCATAAGAACTTTACAAACGGTAATAAAGGCATGATTTGAATTAGAAAAATGTTTATAGTTGTATAAACATTATCGTCTTGTTGGGTAGATGGAGCCTTAAACTTCAAGAATTTGATTAGCAGATTCCCTGTCTTACAACCAGAGGAACTTCAGCTGGAGCAAGTAGATGAAATAATTACTTGCCGTTTATCCCCGGTTCAAGTCTATTAGAAGCAAATTATCAATGCTCTGGAAGACCCAGAATCTGCTTCTTCCACAGTTCAAAGACAAGCAGCGACATTACATCTGATGTCCTTTGAAGAAAAATGCAGGTTCAACAACTACTGAAGATCCCGTGTCTGGTCATTTAGGGGTTTCAAATTCTTTTAATAAAATAAACTCTCGCTTTTACCGGATTGGAATGAAAAAGAATATTGAACAGTTTGTACGGACAAGTCCCAGCTGTCAGTATAGAAAGGGACAGGTCAGCTATAACCTATTCCAATTACTGATATTGTTGAACGGTGGGAAATTGATCTTCTAGTAATCCCAACAAGATCGAACTCCGGTAATAAACAAATTATTGTAGCTACGGAGTACCCAGTGCGCCAGGCCTCCTTACTTCAGCTATAATTTCACAGATAGCTAAGTTTATTTTGCATAGGGGCACCTGCCACTCTTTTGTCGGACCAAGGATCCGTTTTTCTCAGTGAAATCACAGAGAAAATTTTGAAATTTCTTTCGATTTCTTCTAGCTTCACTAATGCAATCATCTTGCCTGCAATACACTCATTGAGTGTTTTGGTCGTTGATAAATGTGTTGAGTGATTTTGTGTACTCCAATCAGATCTAATTAGACCTATGCAATTTTTCCTATGATTCATCAATTCAGGAGACAAGTAAGTAAGCACTGCCCGTTCTTCTTTGATTTATGGTCGTGAGCCTTCCTTACCAAACCAGATTTAGTTACGAGCTACTTTAAATGATCTGCTTGTTAGGCAACACATCAAGATATTCAAAAAGCCCACGAGGATCTTATCGACTGAGCATAACATGACTCTTTAGTAATCTCTTTGTATTTGTGTATGTGTTGAGTGTGATTTTTTGTTTGTCTAGTGACCAAGGTCGTTACAATAGCAGAACATGGCTGGACGTTTTGGCCTGGAAATCGTCGCTACTACGTGCACGTCCTTGCAGAGAGACGTGATGCAGTTTTGAAGATATGGGTATTTGTGTTCGACTTTCATTGTCGCTAAGATGTGCATGAGACTGCAGGGTAGAGTTTCTGCAAGGCGATATTGCTACAATGTACTTGTCTGTGCGGCAGCTCCAAGTGAATGAAGATGTAGATATTTGTATGTTGTTTTAAATGTGTTGGTTACAGGTTAGATTGACATTGGGGTTATGATGTGCATGTCGATAAAGATAGGTCATTTAGTATTGAGGATACGGAGATTTATTTTCATTGTATGAGTAAATTTCAGCGTAGCTCAACAGAATTGCTATTTTTTTAGAGTTAAAGGTATGGATATTTTGTTTCAATGGTATTTTCGTGCATGGGCAAGATTCATGCTTTTTTTCCTCCTGTGATGTTAAAATCATTTTACAGTTAGGTGCAATGCGAAGTAGCAAAATTGAGAACTACACTTGAATAGCAACAAAACAAGATTAAAGAAAATAAAGAAAGATAAAAGAGAGAGAGAAAGAGAGAGAGAGAAAGAGAGAGAGAAAGAGAAAGAGAAAAAGTTGATAGAATAGAAGGGGAAAAAGAGAAATAAAGGAACAGGAATCCTTATTATTGACAAACTTATTTTTTTATCTACCGGTAGATTATGTGGTTTACTTGCATCTCCAACAGAAAAGCGCGCATATGTAGTTAGTTTAAATTTTGATTTTATAATAGTTATTGTCCGGACATTATTTTTTGTAGTAGTATGGGATTTAATGTTATATTAATTTTGATGCGATTTGTATGTGCTTTTATGTTTTGTTAATACATTTACTTTTACATTTTTGTATAAAAATGGATATTGGTTAATTTGCATATTGTTAAAGTTTAGGTATCTTTCACATTTTAGTGTCAACCTCTTTCGAAAATCATCGCCACGAGTGGCCGAGATTGTTAAGTCGCGGACTCGTCAGTGGGAGGTCAGGACGCCAGGGCCGTCCTCCCTGACTGAGGTTTTTTCCAGGATTTTCTCAGTCCTCATAAATGGCAAATGCCGGGGAAGTACCATAAACTTAGGCCAGGAACGATTCCTTCCTTGAAAATAAATCCTTTCCCAATATATCATTTCATCTCATGTATCATCCTGTCTATCGCCTATGGTGGTGCCTCTGTAGCAAAAACGGGCGTTAAACACTATTCATTCTTTCGAAAATCATTGTCTATTCGTTTACATACCATTGCACGGTCAATTGTACACTTTTTACTAGATTTCTCAGTTTCTGTTGTATACAGGTCTATTTGCGTTTATACAGAAAGGTCCTGAATATTGTATTTAATTTCCAGTTGTAAACTGTTGTAATACCCAATTGCATTATCGGAGACACTGTGTAGACATTGAGGGGACCGCTCTATAAAAGCAAAAGATTCAGTTCAGTCGCTGCATCGCTGCACTGCATTTACTGCACAAAGTTGGTGGCAATATGATCCACTAATTAAAGCTCAACTCGATGCAATAGGCGGTCTCAAATCATCAGCATTGGTTCCTGTTCTCGACTATAGGCTTGGGCCCTCCTTAAAGCAACAAACTGTGCAGTGTTTTTTTTAACAGTGCATTGCTGTCAGAGATACTATGAGGAGAAACATATGGCCATCAGTACGCTATATTCACGATTAACAAAGCAAAATAAGCTGACGGAATTTCATAGTGGATCGTCTTCGAATATATATATATATAATATAAAAGAAAAATAAATAACACTATTAACAATGTGACAAATTAACAGTAATTATAATACTACAAAAGGATAAAACACCAAGAAAAAGTCACACTTGAGATCGCTATATTTTGAACTTTTGTACTATTATATATATATATATATATATATATATATATATATTGTTGTTTTATTTTTATGTTTTCATTTTTGTAATATGCAAGTAGATTGGTTTTTTTGCTTTTATTTTTTGGTGTTTTCCTTTATTGCATCCCATCTACGGGAACGCCGATTAGGATGACCCCGGGCAGATGTGACATATAGAGATGACAATGTAGAGAAATCCATTGTACGATTAAGTTCGTTAAGAAGCAGAAATGACGGTTGGCAAAGATTACATGTATATGAGGAAAATTAGAGTCTGCACAACCGCGGTCAGTGGAAGCAAGAGAGTTTTCAACGCTCTCTGAAAAAAGGTGGAAGCTTGAAGAGAGCAGTAATTACACCTTCGGTTCCGAGATGTCACCTTTACTACGAACCCGTCAAGTGCATAAGAAATTTCCACACGGTAATTAAGTTTTGATTTAAATTAGAGACATGTTTATAGTTGTATAGCATACCTTGACCCATTTTCCTCTTGTATTTATAAAAGTTTTATTAGGGATGGATAGGATTATTCTGAATAGTGTTGCAGCTACAGTCCTTGTCCGAACGATGAATGATTATAGAATAATATTTAAATGGTAGACTCTACATTTAGGCCGGGAACATATATATAAAACGTATAATAAAGTGTAGTTTTTCGTGTATTCCATAGAGAATAATAAGCAACAATTAAAATACATTTAGATAAGCCATTGTCCTTCCATTACGATGACCTTTATACCTTAACTTTACATAATTCCATATAGTGGAGCTTGAAACCATCAACTGTCATACGAATATATAAGTTCAATTGTGAAATTGTTCGTTTATTAAACTCTGCTTTTTTATTGATTAAACCCTGCAAAAATTGTTGTATTTCAACGTCTGTCTTTTCAGTTATAATAACAAAGATGGAATTTTAGTTACGATGTCAGTTAAGGTGGAAAATGGAATATCTTGTAACTCTTGTTTACCGTATTTACCAATATTATTACAAAGCTACAAAGTACACGGAATAAACTTGAGTATGAGAACGGAAAATTACAAATTGATGCGAAGCAAGGGTGAAAAAATAATATCGTTCGTCAATTCTGTCTAATTTTAACAAAATATTTATGCATGATTCTAGCTCCTTTATCCAAAGAACAGCTGCGGAATAACAAACAATAACGGTATCCGACAATGTTAAGAATGCAAATAATAAACGTAGGAGTCGCTGTAAAATATACACACAGCACATATATGATTGTATTAAATAGCTATCGCAATAAATCGTAAATTACTTATTTTATACGACACAGAGCACGATATTTAATCCAACTTTATTTAAGTATTCAGGAAATTATATATTATTTAAAAATCAAGAAGTTTGTGAACTTTCACTCCTGCTCTCTACCACATATTTCACCAAATAACATTTCGGTTTTTTCGGTTTTTCGTGGTGCACAAACTGCAAACGTTGGCAATAAAATGCGCAACATATAAAGTTAAAAAATGAGAAGGAATTGTTTCCGAGAGTAAGACTGTTAAGCAGGTAGGTTCAATTTTCCCTAGTACCGAGAAGCGCATTCAACATGAGCAGACAGAAGATATTATACTAGTTTGTATGCTCTATGCGTCTAAACAGGAATACAATAACTGAAGCGGCGCGGAAAACGTGTCCAGCCTTCGGGCTAATGCTGTGAATGAACGGACGGTTCAAAGATATATCACGAAATTCCAGGAAAACAACAAAATCCTGGAAAACGAGACACTGACAGTAAAATTAAAAACAATTGGTAAAGAGGCTCCTTTAGGGACTATTGTGGCGAATAACGGACATATTGTGAGGACGTGAAACAACAATTGAACATCAGGCTAGGAAAAGGTATAAACGTGGTCGCCTCATAAGACGACAGGACGTGATGCTTGATTTGTATTGCTGTCAGTCGATCAGAAATCAAAGTCACTGTACACTATATCAGCGAGAACATGTCTCTGAAAAACTATGCACTAAAGAATTTGCACTTGTGAAACCATTATCCATTTTGGATGGAAGCCTCTAATGCTCTCACCATATTCTCTAGACATTGCACCATCGTATTATAGGGGTTTGAACCCCACCAGGACCGTCCTCCCTGACTGAGATTGGTTCCAGGTTTTCGTCAGTTCTCATAAATGGCAAATGCCGGAGAGGTATCCTAAACGTAGGCCTGGACCGTTTCCTTCCTAATGTAAAAATTCTCAATTGATCATTTCATCTCATATATCATCAGTGCCTACCGCCTGTGGTGCCTCAGCAGTAAAAACGGGCGTTAAACCTATTAAAAATTGTATTATTATCGCTTTTCCTTTTTCTTTGGATAATCACTTGAACAGCAATTAAAAAAAATGCTGATTTTTTGGACTTTATTTTGTACTTTTTCCTCCCCTTCCTTCCCGGCCTAAGAAGTTCTATCACAATGGAATATATAGTCTTCCCTCACGTAGGCAGAATGCCCTTGACTACATTTGCTACATTTAGCACTAAAGATATTATTTGTGTATAATGCTTTGAAATGTGTGGTCTGAAACCGACAAAACTTTTTGGTCACCTTTTATTTGCTGGGGCAATGATTTGCAATGCAAATGTCAGTTCAAAAGAATATGAAGAAGAAGGGAAGATAAAAAGGAAGGGAACGTTATTACATTTCGGATTAATATGAATAGAGCCTCAAATATAATACTTTGAAACCCCGGTGGAAAACTTGGATAGCTCCATTCTCTTTCTGCAGTATTGCAGTTATTAAATACACCTACGATATTAACAACCAGCTCATAATTATTAGTAGCTGTACATTCTCACCCCAGGCTACTTAAGGTGGAGCTGTAGCTTTTACATAAAAGTGAATAAATTATCTTTTCATTCCTGTATCTCAATTGATGGTGTTACTCAAATGAGTTTAAAGTCATTAATTTTTGGATGGTGAGTTTTTACTGTTGTTCATCACGGGTGGTGAACACGGATGATACATGAGAACGAAATGCCAATGAACAGGACTTAATCAATAATCTAAGTTTAACAACAGAAATTATATAAATAGACCTTCCTGGCAATTTCAAAGCAAATAAAACTTTTAAACTTAAAACGTTTACGCAAGCCAGTTGGTTAACGAAGAACGTTGCTCTGTAGTATTTTTCAATAAGCGATAATTTGAAATTTAAATAATGACTGGAACATACCTCGACGTGCGGACAATCCAACTTTAAGAGAATGACCAATGCAACTCTTAGTGTGTCCTGCAAAGATATATACGCCATTAATTTTACTCACATTGTACACGCATAACATATTTCTATCCTGCACGCACTGACTTTTGTTGATAGCTTATCGTAGCGTGTGTGTTGCTCTACTGAATATGTTGTGTCAGGCTTGTCCTCCACATGCACACGAACACGCAAGCACACGCCATTCACAACATTGCTGTGTATACAAGGAGAATTTCAGTATCTTATGACATACAAATCAGGACAATATACTCCTTTGTTTTTAAACAGTGAGCATGTATTTCTTGATACTTCTAAGCGGAGCGCTCTGTAATGGTCTTGAAGGATGAAACTAAAATATTGCTTTAGGTAATAAATGGCAAGGAATTAATAATCATTACCAAGTAATATGCATATACATTCATAGCTGTAAGATATTGTTATTCCAGATACTATAAGTGCCAGTTTATATGGGTTCCCTATAGTCTGAGGGCAGTGCAATATTAGTTTTTTGGAAAATGTGTTGTCCTCTTGAATGCCTGCAACCAGAGCCCAGAACTAAGGTGCTGGTAGGCTGATCTGAATAAAGGACAGAAAAACCTGTTATTTTTTGATTTGTTAACAAATACTCCGTCGGATACTTCCTGGAGGGGTGAGGGCCATATCCTTGACCAGCGAACTCAGTCTTTCAGTTGTTATTTTAGAGAGATATTTCGGTTTTTCATTTCTTAGGGAGGAAATCCAGTGTTCAACTCAGCTAAGTTTACCGCAAGAGAGTGCAGTGTGAGTTTACTAGTTCAACATCAGTGTAGTATTAGTGAGTTAAGTAAATAATCAGGCACAACATACCAGTAATCCGAGTGTCAGTTTGCAAAGTTAAAAACTTTTGAGCAGTGAACTTTTGTGTTAATATCGAATCGTGCCTTAGAAAAAGTGCCGCGGCCGAAATGTCACTGGTGACGTCGTAATAGAAATCTAAAGTGCAGTTCATCACGAAATACAATTAATGTATTCATTCCCTCATTAATGTCCTGGTAATATCCTTTTCCTTGTTATCCAGGATAACATAAATTCCAGCAACAGTCGGAGCAACTGTAAGGCAATGGGTAATTATGGGCGAGGAATAAGACATCATCCCAAAGATAAGAGTCGCCCGTCAAGCGAGCAAACCTAAATATCCTAAGCATTCAAAAATATTCTATTCCGCCAAACTATACAATTAAACGTTAATTACAACAATTAATCCAGTAATCAAGCACCACCATTATAAACAGCTGCTGCAAGGAGTACTGCTTGAGAAATAGTGCAAATGTTGTATTTGGAGTTTTCCTCTGAGCACTGCAGGATAAGAGCATGAAATTGGGAAACACGCATAATAAAAATAAAATCGGAGTTAAGTGGCAAACTCTCGTTACCCACCGTTCTATTCCATACTTTTACTAGAATTTAACAAATAGGGCAATGATTCTAATCCATATCTCTTTATATTAAATTTGTAAGAGTTACCTACCTGCACCAAAAACTGGCCTATAATTCTTCATTCCGTTTAAGTTTCTAACTGCAACATCAGTATTGAAAAGTTTGTGCAAATATGGAAATGCGGTGAAATTCTTACCAAAACCCTTCGGCTTTAGCGGATATTACAGTTATAATTAACGGAAAAATCGGATAAACTTTTGTACCATGAATATGCTTTCCCTAGCAAAGGTATATGACCGTAAGATTTTTTAGGTTCAGTACTTGAACGTAAAACTCCTGGCATCATTTCATTGTTCACCTGCCGTCGAAATGCCAACTGTTTTATATCACTATTTTTTGTGCTACAATTATACGATATTGTTGCAACCCCCTAGCTTCCATCTCCCAAAATACCATTCTATACTTAATTTAATGAACTGGGGCTGTGATTGGAGATGTAATTCTCAAAACTAATCTATCCGAAATCTAAACGGGATCATATTGAGAAGATATCAGGTTTAGGTATTCACTAAAAATATTTAGACATTAATAGGGTCATCTTTATAACGGGTAGTTAACACTTACAAACTGATGTACGTTAAATAAGATGGATGAGGGATGGTGGCACAATTTCTCACCTCGAGCTTCCACTCTCGTTTCACTCTTTAATCGGCATGATTCTTTATTTTGCGCTTGCGCAGACCCTAACTTTACCAACCATCATTTCTGCTTCTAATAGAACTCGATCTTACAACGCATTTCCCCACATTGTCATTACCGTATAGGCCATACATTTAATAGATACTTTAGCTAGGGAAAGAACCAATCCAATCAACATTTTACCGAAGAATGGCTTTTACTGTAATTTTTGGAAATGTTCTGTGATTTCAGGCACGTTTATAAAGACTTAGCTTTACAATAGCGCTTATCTGTCATAATTAGCATCTACTCCCTATTCTATTGAGTTCTGATAATTTTATTATGAAATATGTTTAAAAGTTTTAAAAAACAATGCACCCTTTAAGAGGGTGCATTGTTTTCTAGTTAAGGTCTAAATAAAATAAAAAAAAAATAATAAGGACCATACATATCTGAAGTTCCTAACATTTAATCGATATGAAAAAATCGGATCTGTTCTTAAGGTACGAAAGATTAGCACAAGTGTTTTTGAATTAACCACGTTAGCAGTTTTGTAAAATAAACACTTTAGTGTTTTTGCACTATGTGCCTTTGCATATCGCAGGCTCTCTGTCTCGTCCTAGTTGTTTGCCATGTGTGTGCCCACTATTATTATTGTACCGAAACAAGCGCAGCGAAAGAATATAACGAGTTCATCAAGTTGTTAAGTATAACAAAAATTACGAGAGCTTCGTTAGTGCTGCTCCGTTCTACGGTTCGGCGTTTGGAAGCAAAACGGCCTTTGTGCTTTCGGTTCAGAATTTCTAGGTGCATCCTTTTCGTGAGGAAATTATCGAAAACTTTCTGTAACCCTTTGGTTCATTCATGAACATGCGAACAGCTTGTGGTGCCTCAGTAATAAAAACGGGCATACATGTTGTACCATAGCTCATACAAATAAAGGCGATTATAGATAATTTGGGTTCAGAATTGCAATTCTTTAATTTCCAGATATTATCATCGCTAATGGTTAATACAGTACATTATGTAAGAATAGTTTTGTATTTATAATCTTACATACCTTTTTGGCAAATTACCAGTCTTTTAATCTGAAACGGCTAGTGTTGAACGAATGAAACCCATAGTTTGTTATAGTTTATATTGTTTTAGTGTTAATTTGTATAAACCAGTTAAAAATGCAAGGTTGTTATAGAAAGGGAAAAATTATATCACAAGTTTTCGACAAGCATCATGAATCTTTGATTTATTCCCCTTCATACACCAAGTTTTTAAAACTCCAAGTCAGAATCAGTTCTCAAGACATGACATTGCCCTCAGTATTTTAAGTAATATTTAAATTAAATAGCTCATGCAATATGGATTGGCCGCGGTGGAACCACTCTCAAGATAAGAACATGAAAAAGAAAACATAAAATATATTACATTTTATCTTACGAATATATATTATGTGAGAGTATTAAGTATGCACGGGATAGAGAGGGAAAAGAGGGAGTGCATTCACGTTTCTTAAATTATTTGGCTAAATTTAAGAATATAAATTGTTAGATATTTAGATTTGTGCAATGTCCCTATTCACATTCTTCAAGTATCAGAAATAAGCTGCTTTAACTTTTAGACATGCCTTCACAAAAAGAAGATGAATTTTAATATACTTAAGTGCAAACAAAACAAAATTCAACTAACAACCGCAGAAGTAGGTGAAAGCTATGATAGCATAATAAACCATGAACCTAGGCAAAACAGCCCCAAATATTTGAACTGTTTTAACTATAACATTGATCGTGCAAGCCTAAGGTATACGAAAACAAAATTCATTTATGATTTATTTATTATATTACTGGAAAAGAATTTTGAATCAATAATAAAAATAATTTTCTAAAAATTTCCTTTGGATTAAATGTTCATGTAAATAACACACTATCTTTCAAACAAATTACTTATTACGAAAAGTAATTAAAGAGGATTATAGCAAACACGGGAGATGGTAGCAACCAAAGCTAATGGGTCCCCTTATTTTCTGCATTCTTATCGTCTGCTACATCTATCTATTGGGTTTGTTGACACGCCTCTTTGCCAGTACCGAATAAGCCCACAATATATTTTCAAACACCGAGAAACGAATACAAAATGCAAATTTGGAGATATATAATGGTCTGTACCAATTTCACAGAAATCGGTTAACAGTCACAATCGTTTATCTACTAGACGCAGTCTGTTAACACGTCCTTACGACCATCAGGCGGTATTAACACTAACTGGTCTAATTGCTGAATGTCTTTATTGTGTGATAATAACCGTTACATACATCTTGAACAGTCTTGTATAATGTAAAGTTTTATATCTGTAAGACTACTTTTGTAAAAATAACAAAATTGATTTATAATATAATCCAATGTTTGGACAAACCTTGCATTCTTGTATTCTACAGGGACACCTCCATTGTTAGGCGTTTTATTTACTCGAGTCATATAACCAGAAGCTTCTTAAATTATTATACATAAAGATTTCCTAAGGACTGGTTTGGGACAAGTAAAAGTCGGATAGGCTCATATCAGGACTGTATGATGTTTGGGAAAGTACTTCCCATTCCCACTTGTCTAAATTATCACGTAGTTAACTATTCGGGCAAAATAGGTTGTTGCATAATGGGCGAAACGAGGAATCAATTGAAGCATATGGGGACGAACTTTTCGGGGCAATTTTGCAAAAAAGATGTAGTACTGCGGATGCTATACTAGTCAGAATGTTTGTCAATTCCTTTTGAAGTTCAAATCAAATATGTATTTATTTGCCCAAGAATCCGAGCCATAGCCATTAGTTGATCGGTTCTTACTTTTCAAAGTAAGAGTGATTGAACGAGTTATGGTCAAAATATTTTTTTCCCCAGGTTATAGTCCAAAGCGCAGAGCCGCAGAAAGCATAGTTAAAGACTTAAAAATGGCTCAGTAATGATTATGATTATTCTATTATAAGTAGTATAAAAATATTTCCATGTAAAATTTATCTCCTAATCTAATGGTGGAAATGGTGCAATTATTTAATGATTAAGTACTGAAGCAGCTTTGTAATTTTCATTAATACTTCAGATGTCATGGCCCTGTAATAATGGTTCGAAAATCTATTTACAACTTTTTCTTAATACTTTTCGAATAATGGAAGTATGGCAAAATATTGGATTAGAAAATATTATATTACAACACTTAGTTCTGTTGTTTTTAGTTGCTTAAAATAAAAAAAAAATATCCATCGAAATAATTTAATCCAGTTGACGGTAATATTAGCTTATTCCAAACATACGCGGAACGTTAATAAACATTTTGCATGGAAAGAAACTAAAAAGTTCAAATGTATGTAACATATTCTTTTTCTGCTATGACTTCAACTACTCACCAGAATAGTAAATGCAATCCAGATATTTGTTTTGCTTTTATTTTGAAATAAAATCCTTTAATAATTTATGTAATATAGGGGTATTTTAAAAGTGCATAATGTTTCTTCTTCAAATTTATAAATGGTAAATTGTCCATAACTTTTGTGTAGAATACCCCTAAAAACATATCCCTATTTTTGTATAATCCCTATTGGAGATCAATTTTGATTTTAGGCCCAATAGCAATATTACGTTCATTTACTTTTCATACAAAGTAAATTATGATTAATATAAAAAACAATTTGAAATTAATTACATTGCATTGTACTCACATTTTACGCATTTATAAATATGTTTATAATAATTATAACAGTTATAAAAATTAATGAAGATATTAAATATATGTGAAGTATTTCTTGAAAGATAAAATACGAAAATGTTATAAAGTAAATTTTAAAAATTTGTTCAACCTGAGATTTTCTGACACTTTCTCTTAATGACACCCTCAGGAAATGAAGTTTCTAGGCAAAATTCTGGAGTAATTATATTTATATTATTACAACAAATAAACTACCTCAATATCAAGAGACTTTATGGGCAGTTTCACAATCTTGTCCTATTCAATTCCCAATTTGACCCTTAACTGTTAAAAAAAAGTCCAGAGGGATGCTTGGTATAAGAATGAAATGACATAAAAATCCACAACGAAAACCTTAGGGAAAGAAGTGGGATCTACGACATCATGAAAACTTTCAAGCTTATCAAGTGAAGATGGCTAAATCCTACAAGATGGATGAAGTAAGAGCATGCCAAGAAGAGTTCGAAATACTGGAAGATAAAGAAAAAATATTACAACATTCAAAGGCCGTCGCACAGAACAGTATCGCATTTGTCGACATTAAACGTTAATAGTCTTTTTAAATAGGCTCCTACTTAGATATTCTTGGAAGTTTACAGTACATATTATTATAAAATACTTTAATGGATATTACAAATTACAAAATATTATAATGCCGAATTCCAAAAAGGAACGTGACTATCAAAGCCAAATAGAAAAAAAGTTTTATTTTTAAAATACCTAAATCATTGCTTAAACTAGAAAGAAAAATCTCGATTGTTGCATACCGTATACCGTATAATAAATTGAATTGAATTAATAAAATGAATAAACAAACACGCAAAGCAACTCAGAATAGGTTTGTTCCAGCGATTATTAGCAATTATTTTTTTAAGAAGGGAAACCTTCCTAAATACGCTCAATTAGGGAAATTATCCCAATAGGGATTCAAATTCGTAAGCAACTCGTGTTTGAACTAAATTTCTGCACGTTTATTATTCCAAGAAATTAACCACAGTAACACCAAAAGGTAAACATTATATGCAACACATACAATCCTCGGTTCAAAAACAATACATCTGTAATATTTCCAATGTGAGAAAAATAGAATAATACATCATATTTATAGTTTTTGTTAAAACTTTTTAGTTGGAACAAAATTGTTGGTTTCGTTATTAACGAACCTGGGCAAATTGAAAGGTTTATTCTATCGTAAACAACATTGGATTTTTTCCTAAATGATTCATGTAAATCAGTGAGTCACACATAACCATTCATTGTGGCGCATGTCGTTATAATATGCAATAAAGAATCATTTATCTAAATAAATTAATATTTGAAAAGAAGTTTATAAAAATATAACCGACGGAGTTTTGTTATTCACCTTAAATTTTGTGTAACATCGTGCATTTTAAGTTTTCAAGGAAATATAACGCAATAATATACAAATGTGTTTAAAAATTCAAACTATCATCAAAATAACCCATGTAATAATGTTAAATAAATGCTACATACTTCACTCTTATAGCTTTATTTCTTTATCATACATTATTATATTTATTCTGTATTGAGTAAAACAAGTGTAATATTCACAATAAGGGTATTCAATTGTACAACATATTGTTCCATTATTATCTGAAGATTGTTCTTATGTAAAAATAATCTCTTGTCCTTAATTTATACTATCCGTTACTCAAGTGAAGTTTGTATAGATCTATATATATATATATATATATATATATATATGTTTGTATAGATCTATCTATCTATCTATCTATCTATCTATCTATCTATCTATCTATCTATCTATCTATCTATCTATCTATCTATCTATCTATCTATCTATCTATCTATCTATCTATCTATCTATCTATCTATCTATCTATCTATCTATCTATATATATATATATATCCCGATTATCTTTTACGCACCTTACACAGCTATAATAAATAACACATGCTAGCATATTTATAATTTTCGCCAATGTTTGCACCCTATAATTTTAAAAACGTATATTCACCCCTACACATACTTGAAACTTGTGTATATTTTATAGCACTATTGAACTCCAATTTGATGTTGTTGAAAACTACCTTGAAAAGGCATATATTTGGATCTATATACAACTGATTAGAATTATTACATAATATCTAGTATTTAAAACACTATTCAGAAACAATAAATTAGGGAATTATTAACATTAACACAACTTACTTCATCTTCTTTGTGTAAAACTTTACTTAAAGAATTATTTTTAATATTCCCAACTAAAACCTATTATACTTCCTTATAGAACCATACATAGAACATTTCATTGATTTTAATGCATTTTGCCAAGTCAATAGTCTGGATAGAGATTTTGATAAAATTGCCATATAATCAAACAATAATAAATGAAAGTCTTGATCTGGAGGCACACTTGAAGTATGAAGTTACATATAGATATCTGATATTTCCCGTCAATTAAAAACGGAAAACATAATAAAGAAGATCAACTATTCCGTGCTTAGGAATTGATAGCTCTGGGTTTATAGTCTTAAACAGTAACCTGGCGCAGGTTAAAAATGCTCGTATTAAAGTATAATATAGTTTCTGTGGAGTAGTTAATTACTTAGTGCAATATTAGATATTTTACTCTTTAATCTCACTGTAATAACGCTGCCTAAATCCGCTGATTGGAATTCATTGATTCCCTTCACACGTCAGCATCACAAATCAGTGCTTGAAATATTACAGCCGTCTGTCACTCACTACCTACTCCCCAATCAGGAAATAGAATTAATCGGTCCGGATTTCTTCTCCAGCCCCGGATATCCAGACTAAAGTCCTGCGTGTAGCACAGAAGTAAAAATTTAGTGCCGCAAGGATGGTAATGCCGTGGCCGCCTAGCACAGATTTACTGCCCCAAGCTCAGCCCCCTTTTTTTATTGCTCGCCGTTCTTACGTTCTCTTGTCCACATTTTAAAGCATGCTCATTTATTTTCGCTCTTTGCTAGAAACGTCCCAACAGTTGTTGATAGGATGTGCCTCATCGGATACATCTGTTTCAGCAGTGCTTGTGTTCTTGTCATGTCACCGATCCATTCCTTTCGAAAACTTTCTCGTTAAATTTTATAACATAAATAGCAATATTGTGAGAATATTAATCTTGTTTTAAAAATGTTGCATCTAAGAGGAATAATTAATGTTTAACAGTAAATTAACGATCGTTACAAAGTATTAATGAACTGCAGATATTTTATTAGGCAGCGTTTAAAAAGAAGTACAAATGTTTTAAGAGTAATTGTTATAAGAAATGAGATACCCGCAATTTAATTTGCAAGATGCCGAAAGAGGCCGTAGGTCTAATCTCTCATAGTACCAACAATAAAATAAATAAGTACCTATTATTCATTTTAGTGAAAAAAGAATGCAACATCCCTAAGACATTGACAGAACGTAATGCATGAGCGGAATCATTTGATCGTTGTTTGTTACGGTTTACAAATACTTGGACCCCAGTTAAATTCATTTTAACTCTACGCGTTTGGGCACATTAGTAACATACGGCACATATGCAAGCTATCAACAAAAATGTGAGACTGGATGTATAAAAGTTTCCTTCATACACTTGTAAAACTTTTGTGAATAAGTACTGTTTACTAATAGAGCTAGCATATACTTCCATTTAGTATTTACATTCTCACAGATGTTGTCATATGAGTCTGAAATTATTAGTTTATGGTAATTAAGTTTAAAAAGTCACTTTTTTAATGGTGTTTAACGCCCGTTTTTACTGCTGAGGCACCACAGGTGGTGAACACTGTTGATATATGAGATGAAATGATAAAATGGGAAAGGATGTTTTTAAAGAAGGAAACGTTCTAGGCCTAAGTTTAGGGTACCTCCCCGGCATTTGCCATTTATGAGGACTGAGGAAAATCTGGAAAACACCTCAGTCAGGGAGGACGGTCCCCCAGACCTCCCGCTCACAACCCCGCGCCTTAACGACCTCGGCCACCCCCCTCCCAAAAAAAAACTGAAGTTGATCACACTGGGCGCCCTAAAAGATGCAGGCATACGATTCTGCAGTTTCACGCTCAAGGATGAGCTTCCCATCCGCTACGTCATTAAACGATTACCCGGCAATATGGACCCGGAGGACATCCGAGAAGAATTATCAGCAAAGGTTACTCGCCAATGTCCGTCAAGCAACTTGAGTGTAAAGGTAAGCCTCTGCCTATATTCGTGTTTACACTGGAACACATAGATAAAAACAAAACATTAATCTTCTAAAGATTATCGTGGTTCTAATAGAACAATTGAAGACCCAAAATCATATTACACAGGACTTAAACTGTCAAAAATTAGAACATACTTATGAATTGTGTGCACTACACACCAAATGTGAATTATGCGGGGGTGCCCATCGTCTACTAACTTGCCCCGAAAGAGGCAAAGAAAATGTCACGCCAAAGTATGCCAAATGCGGCCAATACCATCCTGCCAACTATCGAAGCTGTGACACCTTCCAGAGGGAACATGACGGGCGGTAACATGCAGACCTCAACAGGCAACTGCAAAGACACAATGCAACAAACGAAATGACAAACCCGGGGTTCGTAACGGACAGCCACAGCTTTATCCAAAAGGCAAGCGGGCAACAGCAGCAACAGCAGCCCCAAAGAGGCCCGGCAGAGATAGCTGCGGTCTCTCTAGCTTCAACAACAGGTGTGAGTAACATTAAATACATCTTTGAAATTGAAAAAGTGTCGAAAGTCATAAAAACTCTGCAACACCTAAAGACACTTGCTACAGGCATTAAGTACAGCACGGACTTAATGGAGAAAATAGAAGCAATTGTGACTTTCATCCATAATAACTAGAAGTTTCTCCCGGGCTTGGAAACCGTGGTCAGTTGGAGCAAAGGTGTCTAACTTCTGACTGCTCATTCATCGACAATGCTTTCAATTAACTGACACCTACAGGAGAGCGCACAACTTCCTCTCGAGCTCTGTCCTGGAACGCAAATGGTATTCGTATTTGAAGACTTCCTACTTAAAAACAGGCTGGATATTCCTTTCATAGAAGAAACAAAATTAATACCGAGGAATTTCTTCAATATTCCGGATTACTACATTATACACGCAGGGAGAGACATCAGGCCAGGGGGAAGGCCATTGTCATTAAATCAAACATTGTTTTCGTACAGGTACAGCTTCCGTTCATGCAATGCCTCGAGTGCACTGCAATAAGAGTAGGAACACAAAACCTACCTATATTACGGTTTGAGCATACCGGCCTCAAGGTAGCCGTAGCCTTATAGCGGATCTGAATAAAATTCTCGACAAAATTCTCTAAAATGTACTTATAGCAGGGGATCTCAACGCCCACCACCCAATTTGGAATTAGGTTCCGCTCTTGCAGATTACCTATTGGATACAGATGACGTTGAGATAGGCACCCCCTCTGACCCCACCTTTTAGCACCTATCTGGATCTTACGAGCCAGATATCCTAGAATTCGTAATCTCAAAGCAGGTGCGAGTGGAACAAAGTCTACATGTTTATCACAGCTTAGATTTGGATCACTTGCCAATGATATTTTCAGTACACGACCGACTGGATAGAATCACGGCCAGAAACGTGCCTGTAGCTCCAGTAGCAGACTGGAAAATCTCAAAGTTCTCTTGCAGGAAGTGGCTATACCTTGCTGGAGTACACCAGCACAGAGAAAATGGAGCAGGGAATTGCATGCTTTGCTGCTTCTCTGCGGACAGCCAAGATAAACAGTACCGACCTTCCCAAGAGCACACTCCCCCCTCCCCCCCATGGGTCACCCAGATGTTGGCACAAGGGCATTATCTATAAATTGCATAACAATTCCTCTCTATGGGGATACGTCCCCTTCATACACAGTTACTTCAAAATCGCAGCTTGCACGTATAGGTCTCTCGAACAAATCTACACAAAGACAGGAGTTCCACAAGGAGTCCCAATGGCTCCATGCATCTACGCCGTCTACACCAGTGACTTCAGAAAAATAACAATGCAAAATGGGCATGTATGCCGACGACAGGGTCCTGTATGCCCATCACCATAACTATAAGTATGACTTAAAAAGTCTACAGATATACGCTAACACCTTCCTGGCTTGGCTAAGACCTGAAAAATTCAAATAAACCCATCAAAATGCACATCAGTATACTTTACCAAAAGAAACAAACCTCCAGTCATGGAAATAAGCATAAATAGGCAACAGGTATCCCTGTAAACCTAAATTCCAAACTACCGTGCAGAAACCACCTGAAAAATACAGCCAGCTGTGGATGGCAGCGCTTAAGTTATGTGCTACAATATTCCGTTGTAAATTCGTAAAAACTGGAAGAAAAAATATACAAAACATCACCTTCGCAAGTGCAGCATGGGCTCACGTCCCAAAAACTGTAATGGCACCCCTACAGACTACTCAAAACCTAGTACTAAGGAAACTATACCGAGTATCAATTATAACCAGGAACAAAAACATACATCGGGAGACAGGGATCAAGCCTATAGAGGACCTAATGAATAGCAGATTACCAAAAATCTGGGCAAAAATCCGGATCCACAAGAATATAGTAATACAAAACATAGGCAAAGGCACACCGTTACATAGCAAGCATAGGTGGATAATTGATTTGTTTATTTACGGACGCTCTTTAACATCTCAAGTCATCAGCGTCCCATTCAATTCAGGACATGAAACGGCCGACAGAGGCCTCTTCTTTCAGGCTTGAGGTTCTTTTTCGTCGCGTAAATGTACAACATGGGACCCACGACTTTACCTCCCTTCCGAAGGAACCGTACTTAGGATTTTTACGCCCGAAAAATCCATCGATCCTGGCCGGGTTTGTACCCGGACCTTGGATTTAGAAGGCAAGTGTAGTTACCACTACACCACCAGGATTGACCATAGGCGGATAAAGATGTTGTAAATATGTAAATAGGCTTTACTTCCTCCTCTCCTGTAAATAATGGCTAATCGCCCCTTTCCCTCTCTTCACCTTCGTCTTTAATTCTATATACTTGTTAAAATAATAAAAAAAAAAAAAAAATACTTCTAGCATCACACACACCCACACGTGTTTAATTATACAACTAAGTAACGAACACAACATCATAATATAACTGTTTCTCATATCCCATGATAAGGGTCATGTATGAGTTATTAACACACGAATAGCTTTAATATAAAACCAAGTCAAATGTATAAAAATGTAAATTGTATCCTGCAATGCAACCAACTGTAAGGCCATAGGAAAGACTTTCTGAATATAAAATCTTGAATCTTGAAAACATTTTGGAATGATCCTGTTTCCGAGAATTAGTCCTGAACACTCGACTTGGAAATCAGTCTTCGGCACTTTATAGGTTAACTTCAGAGTTTCTTCGAGGCAGTCAGAGCAAGAGTGGCCAAAGTACATCGACTCTTACATCACAACGCCGAGACTCCATCCTTAATCTTCACGCCAGAACATTCTAGGTACATAAAACTATTTGTCAATCATTATATGAGTTCCGCGCTTCTGCCAATTGTTCCGACGAGAAATGCCTGGTACGCACTTGTTAGTTCAATAAACGAAGTCAATTGACGGATAACAAGGTGTTCTTTTACACCAAACACATTACCTTTACTCCCCTCACTCAGCCTGGCATTGTCAAATCCCAAAAAACCAGGAATATCCCTGAGTACAAACTGAGGAAGTATTGGGTGGTGAGCTCGCATTCAAAACCACCTCATGCGCTTAAAATCTCTAGGTTTGTAATTTAGTAAAAATTTTGGTATCCGTTCCCCTTTCATCCTTAATGTATTCTTTCATTTAGATTATATATATTTCCGAATTTCTTCAATTCTTTGTTTGTCTAGGAGAGTAAATCCAGTTACTGCTCTTAAAAATCTTATCTCTGCAGTTCCATATGTTGTCATTGGCACTGCCATTTACTTTATAGAATTTCATTTGTGTTGCTTTTGACGTGATGTTCTTTAATGTTCTAATTATTGTTCTATTCATTTGTCTTAATTTATTTAGTTTTATATTTAGATCTTTATTTTTACATTAAAACCCAAATAGTTAAATCTAGAGATTTGTTTTACTATTTATTCATTAATAACTATCTTATATCCTACACGATTGTTTTTTTTAAAAGTCATTGATTTTGTCTTGGTTGTTGAAATCTTTGGGTTATTACACCTCCTTAGACCATCTTCCGTTTCCTCAAATATAACCTGATCGTCAGGAAATAGAATTGCCACATTACTATTAAGGTGTTATTATGACGAATGGGATATACTCAACAAAGTAAATCTACCAAAAGTCATATCATTACCACCTTCTTGACGACGTTCCCTCCGTCAGTATATGCTATTTGCAGGATGCCTTTAATATATCAAGTGAAACGAATATCCTCCAATACAATAATCCCCCTATTATGCACATAGGCATATTCCCACAATCAGATTAGCACTCCTAATAGCTATTCTATGTTACGTTACGCGTGGTAGCATTCAGTTTTCCCAAATGCTATCCCATGTTACGTTATGCATGAGAAGTATTTGTACTAGATGCAATGAAATAAGATCCCTTTCAAGAATATATTAGAAGTAAATTTTGCCATATGTTCTGAATCAAAGCTACAATATGAGAGGAAGGTACCATTATGCACATGCTGTGATGCATATGCGTGCTTTAGTCATGATCTTCTAGAGTTACACCACTATATAATTATATAGCTGTTCAAAACATTCGCATTATTTGTCTGGCTATTTCAGTGTTATTTATTTATTTCTGTTCTTCTAATTATTATTGCGTAAGCTGTTTATTCTGTACTAGTTAGTTACTTTTTAATTGTAATATAGTAATTTATTCAAGGCAATTCAGCCCATGATGCGGATTAGTAAGTAGGCCAGTCTGTATTTTATAGATCAGGTGTAATATAGATACCCGTGCGTACACACACACACACCGGCCGATTAGGCTGCTAGTGGATAAACACTTTTTAACCGTGCCAAGATCAAGTAACATGAGAAGTAACTGTAATTATTTTTCACTATTTTACACCTTGCTTGGAATTTGAATGTTAAAGGTGGTCAAAGAGAGAGGAGAAACATTAGGAAGTTAGTTCTAAATAATCAGCATATGAAGAACCAATGCTTGTCTCAGCGACAATGTAAAATAGAATCTATTTAATTATGCCATCTCATAAATGTATATAAATTGCAGAACCGTTGTTATAAGCTATTGTTATTGAAACTCTTTTCTTGAGCATTAATTAAAAAGTACACGATAATAAGCTGTGTACTGAGAGCGCATTTCCTCTGCAAAAGCCTAGAAAATATATATATATTGGCATACTAAATCTTCTCAGCCTACTTCAAATGTTACTCCTTGCCTTCTCAAGTTTCGTTCTCCCTCCAAACTTGAACCTCCTTCTTTACCTTCTAGCCATCCTTTAGAAACGTTTATTAACAGATTTTTAACTTCGATCAGTGATTCTAAATTTCTAGATAAGATCACTCCGAAAGACAACTTAACTTTACGTGAGAAATCAGCACTTAAAAGATTATCTAATAATCCTGATGTTATTATCCTTCCAGCTGATAAAGGGTCCTCAGTAGTACTACAGGACATTTCGTCTTACAATGCTGAAGCTTACCGACAGCTTGAGAATGTCACTTATTATGAACTATTGTCTTCTGACCCAACTGTCAAGTTTAATGAAGAAATAGCTTCTTTTATTACTTCTTCTGGTACAGCAGAAGCACTTGGTTCCCAAGATATCACTCTTCTTACTCCTCATGTCCCTCGTACTCCCACCATATATTTTCTCCCTAAAATTCATAAAGAGAACTGTCCAGGCCGCCCAATAGTAGCCAGCTTCGATTCCCCTACTGAACGTATTTCCGCTCTAGTAGATAAAAAAAAAAGATTGAAGAACTCGCAGTAGTTCGAAATATAGCAATTTCAAGTGTGACTCTTTCTCTGTGTTTTATCTTTATCTACTTTTATTATTAGTGTTAATTTGTTACATTGTTAATAGTGTTTCTTTATTTTTATTTTTCATTAATATTATATATATATTATAAAATAAAAATAAAAATAAAGTAATACTATTAACAATGTAACAAATTAACAGTGATTATAATAGTAGAAAGGGATAAAACACTAAGAAAAAACCACTAGCGATCTCAAGTGTGACTTTTTCTTAGTGTTTTACCCTTTTCTACTATTATAATTACTGTTAATTTATATATATTTATTTATATATAGGTTATTTATAGGGTAAATATTATTTTCTTTAGGACACTGGTGGGCACTGATGATACATGAGATGAAATATATTGGGAAAGAATTTTTAAGGAAGTAAATGTTCCAGGGATAAGTTCCGGATACCTCCCCGGCATTTGCCATTTATGAGGACTGAGAAAAACCTGGAGAAATCTCACTCAGGAAGGACGGTCCGGGTGGAAATCGAACCGCGGACCTCCCGCCCACCAGTCCGCACCTTAAGAACTTTGGCCACTCGTGGCTGTCATGTTTCACATGCACGCAACATCCTGCTTAGCTTCAAACCTTTAAGTCAGTCAAGTATTTTATGTGAATAAACTCCAAATGCTTCCTACATGATCCACTTTTCTCTCACAGATGGTAATGCTTAAATTTTTTGAAGAACGGATGAAAGGAATGTAAACAGACAGTCAGATAGGAAGGATGAAATGAAATTAACAAAAATAGGCTCACAAAAACATGCACATGAGTACGCACTATGAACATCTGGATAAACAGGCACCAGACTTTATTGTAAAGGACGAATAAAATAAGGGAATAAGGTAAGGAACAAATTTAAGTAAAAGAAAAATAAACAAAAGCTAAACAAAGAAAAAACAGAAAAGAAGAAATTAATTAGTGTTTGCAACAAGAGAACAGATACAGAAGAGAAATGCCTTCTTCTCATTTAGCGCTACAGCCCGGGGAGTGCCCGCGGCGACCTGTTGTGCATCCTCTACCTACGTCATAACAATTTCATTGATAGAGGGCAGTATAGCAGGGGAGCATGTGATCAGCATGCCGGCACCCAGCCGGTCGCCCATCACTCGGTTTTCGTGATCGAAGAACGAACAGGCAGTTTCCCAATTGTTTTCACAAGGTTGGGTGCACCCCATTCTAGACCTTCCTAAATTAGAAAATTCCTAAGTAAATACCCTCCCGGTCAGCAGTCAACAACGCTAACCACTAGGCCAAGAAGGTAAGAGAAACACGTAGTCTTTTTAACTATTCTATATAAATTACTAGATATGATCAATACATATTCTATGCATACCTACACATATTTAATCTCGATTCTATAATTTTTATTAAATAAAATAGAAATTGTTCATATTATTATTTGCGGAATACTATAGATCTGAATTCTCTTAATCAATAAAGTCAAATGTTTTTAAATGAGGTGACATGTTTCTTTAGGTTGCTAGTATTACGAATTTTTTTAATCTAGCACACATCTTTTACAACGCAGTAAATAGATTCCAAAAGTTTAGCGCCGTTCAAGCGAAGGCCATACCCGCTGCACCTCTATCCTTGCGTATGGGGATAAACCTTCAGGGTCTAGGGATCGCATAGACTCCAACTAAAAGTAGTTCCAAAATTCATAATTTTTATCCGAAAATACTAGACCACGAAAGGCATCGTACTATATGCCTTCAAAATAGCTACTAGGTAGTAAAGTAAAATCAACTTTCATACTAAATGCGCTGAAGTACCACATTGTTACGATTCTGTAGATAGCTTAATAGAACCCATTATATTTTTACTTGGCCAGACTTGGCACTGAAATTGTATAGACAAAGCGTGTATACACCCGCCAAAAGTGGAAAACATGCTAGAAATTAAGTCAATAGACTTTAAAAAATACATATATCTAATTCAGAACGTTTTGTTGCCCTCGCACATTTTCAAATATATTTATATAGCGAGATTATTTGAATTACGGGCCGACAGAGTGTGGCTGGGTACTTGAGGTTGTAGAAGGCTTTGTTAGCGAGTAGTGCGTTCATGTACTACTCCGGTACTTTCATTGTGTGCTAATTGTTCTTCATTAGTTATGGCACTACATAAATATAGTCTTGAAAAAACGGTTCTGATATACAATGCATCTATTAACCGATTCTTGCAGAGAAATAGTAGGACGATTTGCAAGAATATATATACATACCGAGAGTGTCAAAAATGTATACAATTTCATAGTAGATATCTATTTAATATATTTCAAAGTTAGATCCATAAACAACAGTAATGTATAGAATGATATTCTGTAAACAGATATGACTCACATACATTATGATATCGTTGCTACATAACAGGTAAATCAACAATGAGCAAATGAAGTCAAGATTATCGTATGATGTTCTGTAAACAGATGTGACTCACATTACGTTATGTTGCGTTGCTACAATAAAATGGAGCCAAGATATTTCGTTTAAACACCGCAAGGCAGTTTTGAAGTGATAGTGGAAAACCGAGAATGTTGAAGTTCAAAGATAATGGAGACGTGTGTACAGAACAGAATCGCCAACGCGAGTAACAATTGCATGCATTTGAGACGAATTTGAGACTCATGGTACCGTATACCGTAGAAAATCAGCACTACACTGTCAGCACTTCGGGAAGAAATTGAAACGGCATGTGTTGCAATCGCTGAGGACATTTTCGCAAACGTTGCTCAATCAGTAGTTCAACGTACTCAGAAGTATATCGACGCCGAAGATAGGCATCTTTTGTAACTGTTGTAGCTGTAAAAGTCTAAGATGATTAGTTCATCATTTTCTGTTTGTGTGAATTCATTTATGTTAACATAGTTTTTACTTTGATTGAAGTGTGTGCACATTTTGCCACCTTCTGTATGTATGTATGTATGTATGTATGTATGTATGTATGTATGTATGTATGTATGTATGTATGTATGTATGTATGTATGTATGTATGTATGTATGTATGTATGCATGTATGTATGTATGTATGTATGCATGCATGTATGTATGTATGTAATAATGTTCCAGGTTTGGCTAACTGTAAAATAGTTGCGTTCTCTCCCAATGACAAAAAAAAAAAAGACAAAAAAGTTTTCTGAACCGCTGTATTCTTACGGAAGGAGAATTAAACGAAAACAGAACGCAGGTGCTTGCATGTATTGCCACTGAGTGGCATTATTTTCTTCGTTTGTTATAAATAATACGAACGAAAACATCAGTGTTAAATAGAGAACATTTTAATACTTTCAATAAAATGCAGCGGAATTAATGATGGGGGATGATACCGGATTAATTATAGAAAGGGAATTAATTTAGTTGATGGGTTCTGAGGGATAATTTTATTCCTTTCCCGTAGATATTATTACCCCTGTCTTATAGTTTTGCCTCGGCTGAGACTCTTCTGCTGGATATTTTATAGTCTCCTTGATACCATAAAAGAAGGAGTGAGAAAATGAACCAGGTGTAAGATATGATATGTAGCACCATTTTTTATCAAAGTTTGTTCCACTTGATGAGACACCGTTACTCCTTGGAGCATTTCTTGTTACATTTGCCACTGTTGCACAAACTATGACGATTATGTAGTGAGGCCCTGACGCACTTTAATCGTTTCAAAACTTCCTACACTCCATAAAACAGGTCAACCTGTTAACTAACTTGATACAACTATAATACCTAACTTGATAAAGACTCATCTTAAACTCAAATAATCCTGAGATGCAACTACTTTCAACTAGTCCTGAGACGCAAATGAACTCAACTTGCTCTGAGACACAACTCAACTGAACTGATGCCTTTTCACTGGCCATAATTACAAACCTATCGGTTTCCCGAAGCCATCATTATTCTTTCAAAATATGATTTTGGAAACTCCTTCGCGTTCTCTATATGTTCCCTCCGGTCGTTTTCTGCTATATTATTGGTTATATGTACTACGTGACTTTTTACGTGGCACCCACATCTCTCAGGAATTAAATGAAACCGTTAGGATCTCCCTTCGAGAGTTTATTAGATTGTCTTTCACCCTGTTGTTGTCAAAATGTTTTATTACACCTATCCTTGCCTAATATAATAACAGCAAAGTTTTCAGTCATTATACAAAAAACATCTTTACCACGGACCATGCTTTAGAATTTCTCCAGGAAATATTGGTACATGTTTGCTTGTTCCCGTTTTCAGAAAAATAGGAAGTGTTTCTACCCTGGTAAGAATACACAACATTTCAATACATGTCAAAAGATAGAAATGATATTACCCTCACGACTATGATAAAAAGAAGTTACATAACATTAATTAATATAATAACTCTAAATTAATTTGGGGTGGTAGCTCATAAATTCCACCTCAAAAATATAAATATAAGCACCAACATTTTCCGGATAATGTTATAACTTCACAAATTAATAAAATGTATAAATGCTAACCACCACGATTATATTTCACTGCTTGTGAGTATATTAATTAATTTTTTTTAACAAAACATAAAAAAGAATCGAATTCATCTACAAGCGTGCTGTGGTATTTAGATATTGTGAACGCATCTCTATATATTATTTAGATAGTGGTAATTATGAGAAAGTTCTTGTTAAGAAGGTGCACATTGAATCATTAATACGCTTTTCAGGAGTAAACTTATAATTTACTTACCATTAATTTCATTAGGCATTAAGTGAGATGATTGCTGATTAATAAATATAAAGGCTTTTTCTCTGATTGCGGATTTACGAACACTAAATTCTTTTGATAGAATATATTTGGATGTGGTAGCTTAACTCCTGTTAATATTCATATTCCTGACTTCGCACTGAAATCTGAGTATGACAACTTAACTGCCAAACCAAAGATATAATTTGTACAAATTACAGCAGTATTTTCCAAAAAAAAATTCTAATTTTAGAATTGCATGTATGCAGTTGAAAATTTACTAAAATCAAAGCATTTTCTGAGAGAGATTTCTAGTTACAAAAAGAAATTTGAACTTCTGCTTTAGCATGCAAAAAGGAACTTATAGTATGCATTCACTCAAAATTTTTCCACTTTTACTTAATCAAAAAAAGGTTTCTTCCTTTATGAATTAATCTCCTATAAAGTAAATTCTTGATAAATCCTTAGAATTCCGAAATTTTGCTCTAACCATTATTTATTCTTAATGAATTATTTACAGTGAATGAAATATGAGTACCTTCCAAGTAGGTAAGACAGACGTGCACTAAGCTAGGAGAGCGCTCCCTTGAAACACTTCTTATAAGAAATAACAAATGTATTTACCTAAAGTAAGTAAATAGCTCGACTTAAATAAAAGTGCAATACTATAGTATAGTAAAAATTAATTTGGGAAGTATAGTAAATTAAAATGCCGTATGTTAGCGTGAGAAAGCGAGGAAAGAGGAACAGATTGATTTACATTCAGAAAGTCATCCGAACAACGCATTCAGATATTCTTCACCTCCTCCCCTAGTAGCTCTTCTGAAGATTCATGAAGTGTAGAAATGTGGATGACAGGTGACTTGGGAAAATACATTCATCATCATGATATTTGCATGAGAGCCCCATTAAGGAGCGATCCGTCTTGCACCCCATCTACAGAAAACGAGGTGGATAGCATTCAAAGATCTATGTAGCAATTACAGTAGAATATTGTAAATCTAGTTCCATAACGACGTGTTTACCTTTGTGTAACGATCCAAAGGATGATGTATTGACTGTTGCCACGGTTAATGCAACAAGGCCACAAGCAGTGCGTTTGATAATATTAGTTTCGAATGCAGTATTTATTTTGAGAATAAAATACTGGTACAATGTTATCTACAACACAATGAGTCAGTGACTTCAAGAAGCATAAATAAATCACAGCTACTTCTGTATGCAAATATTGTGTGTAGAAGGAAATCTGGAAGGAAAATGTGCTCTACGCCGATATGAACTACAGATGCCCTAAGTCGCGCCTTAAATTTGCATGTTTTAATTTATATTACAACCGAAAAATATTCGGCAAAGCAGATCATTCAACAGAAACCATGGAAAGGATAGATGTCTACAAATGAACAATTAGCACGATTACTGTTGCATACTATTGTGCAATGCACTAAAATAGATAATGTATCTTCCTGAGGCTAGCTAATGATGATTATTTTTTTGCAAGTTAACTGATATACCATAGATCTGAACGGAAAGTCATATTTATTAGCTTAGTTGATTTGGTTTATTTATTGATGCTCTTCAACACCTCAAATCATCAGCTTCCCATTCAAATCAGGGCGTTAAACGGCTGAGTAATTTTGCTCAGAGACCTCTTCTTTCAGGCTTGAGGTTCTTTTTCGTGCCGTAAATGTACGACACGGGACCCACAGCTTTACTTCCCTTCCGAAGGAAGCCATACTTAGGAAAAGATCCATCGATCCTGGCCGGGTTCGAACCCGCGATCTTGGATTTAGAAGGCAAGTATGGTTACCACTACACCACCAGGACCTATATATATATAATGTAACAAATTAACAGTAATTATATAAGCAGAAAAGGATACACTAAGAGAAAGTCACACTTATAATCGCTATATTTCGAACTATTAGAGTTCTTCTATGGCAAGAAGACAAGTGAAGGTTTTTATCCTTTTCTGCTTTTATAATTACTGTTAATTTGTTACATTGTTAATAGTGTTACTTTATTTTTACTAGGGAAACCCGCTAAAAACGGACATTTAAAACATTTCTCACTTTATAGTACTGAAAGAATTTATTACCTAAATTTTTATCGATCCCAACGAATTTTCGTCTATCATAAGGAATTGAATACTAAAGATTGTTATTAGTCGAAGCATTCGGTAAAGGACATTAAAATATTTAAACCAGTTGTGAATTCGCAAATTTTGGTTAGGAATGCATTTCTATGCATATCACACTTTATTCCAAAGGGATTAGATGGTAATAATTTGACAACATATGCTGCGAATATAATTGAGAAGTTTATAAGAGCATTGTTTTTCTACTATTACTGAAATTATCTCTCTTCCACCACTTCTTGACAAAAGCTATTTAGTTTACACCAGGCTTTTGCACAACCTAGAGTTGTTCTGGAATGATATCTAAAAAACCAAGGGACGAACCAGTGAAAGAAGTAGGATATAAGGTTAATCAAATGGGCGTCAATAAATCCCGCCTAAATATAGACGCAAATACTTTTGATAACTTCAGGCATAAGGGTTTTCATTTCCCACAAACAGCTTTTATGAGGTTCAAGCGACCCTTTACCATAAAACTGATTCATGACATAAGAAAGCAAAACGCAGTTCCTTCACACCTTGCCCAAAACACCACCCAATGTTGAAGTGTATTACGAATCATTTCAACCTATTCTCTTGCACTCTCTGGAAGTGAACACCTCATTGTGAAGCAATGTCATCCTTTCAAAACATATTTTATATACATAGTGCATCCAATGAATCATGTACTCTGAAAGATCACAGATAAAGATGTAAACGCTATTCAAATGTGAACGTGAGATCCTTATTTGGACTGCAATGTATTATATACGTCAAGGCCGTTATCATTTTTCCAAATTTGATGTGCTTTGGAAAATATTCTTAATAAAGTCTCTGAGATATCCCGCTATTGACGAATGAGAAATAACTCATTCATCAATGATATTACCAACTGAATATATGCGTTCGAAATTTAAGATCCAGAAAGAATGACGAGCGGAGTACTATAGAAGTTATTAGCATGGTCAGTGCAACGCAGCATCAGCTATGGTGGCCATTAGTTTGCAATCTGAGAGAATTGTGTCCTTCAGAGACGGCATCAGGTGTTTATTCCCAAGCTCTTTTCATTCCAAGGGAGGAAATGAATGCCACTAAAGTGGACGGTACGCTTTTGAATGCTGACTCTTTAATTACTTAATCTCTAACACCGCCACGGGTGGCCGAGGTCGTTAAGGCGCGGAATTGTGAGCGGGAGGTCTGGGGTTCGGGTTTCGCCAGGACCGTCCTCCTTGACTGAGGTTTTTTCCAGGTTTTCCTAAGTCCTCATAAATGGAAAATGCCGGGAAGGTACCCTAAACTTAAACCTGGAAGTTTCCTTCGTTAAAAAATTCTTTCCTAATATATCATTTCGTTTCATGTATCATCAGTGCCGCCTGTGGTGCCTCAGTAGTAAAAACGGGCGTTAAATACTATTAAAAAAATTAATCCCTAACAAGAGATAATTTGAAAAAATACATTCAAATCTTAGAAAAGTATTGCTTGAAATGGGGTATGGTGGTAAATGTAACAAAAACAAAACTATAGCAATCAGAAATGGATATTGCTTAGATGAAAAATGGAATTAAGTGGAAATAATACATTTTCAAAATATTTGTTATCTGGGAACAACATTGAATATGAAGTTGAAATTAAATAGGCACCTGTCTTTTATTATTTATAACGCACGAGGTAAACTAAATAAATTATCATTCTTACTCTCATTCCAGATATACCAACAGATTTATTAGAGAGGATATGCAATGCTATGATAGGCCTATACTTATATGGAAGTTAAATATGGGGATGGGGAGAGCTGAACATGTAAATAAAATGTAATTTAGTTTTCGAAAAGAGTTTTCTGGCTATCCAAAGGAAGGTCAAACAGTAGGATCGTGAGGGGGGTGGGTTGCTATAAAGCTACAATATTCATAATAAAACTATAATGATAAAATATCGGCTTGGACTTGCAGCGAGACCAGTATACACTTCTGAGCTAAATGCTATAGACATCAGGTCGAAATATAAGACCAATGTTTTGGACTGCAGAGGAGAAAAATGGACTGAGAGGAATTGGCATGGGTTCAACATGGCAACGAGATAAAAATGAAACAATAAAATTGTATGAAAATATAACAGGATAGAGGTCATCCACAGGCAGGAAATTGAGACAAGACTTAACACGAAAGTCTCTGTGAATGAAATGAAATTAACCAGGGGTAAAATATGTTCGTTATAGGGAGAAAGGCAAGAACTACAATGACATGGTATAGGCGGAGAGGCTGGAAGGCTAAAAAATAACGGATAGTTCTGGTAGGAGAATCAGCAATTTTATGGAGTGGATGAGAAGGTTTGGGTACATATTCTGGCCGAATGTACCCACCAGTAAAGCATTTTAATACATTTAGAAATCGACTAACATGCCGAAAATTGTTTATGGATTACACAAATTGGCTGAGTAAGAGTATTTTCTTAGCTAAAGCACGCTAAGCTAGAGGTAATTTACTCTCTTATTAGAACGCAATACAAATGGTATGTAAAATTTCCACTCATATCTGTAAACAGCTTTCTTTTCATTTTTAATTTTTATTGTTATTTATTATTCCTCTCTCTAATTGTGCTTAAGTATGATAGTTGACATACATTACATATATTTATAATTTATATAGTTTTATAATAATAAAAACACATCTACTATCAGTACTAGCGCATAAAAGAAGACATTCTAATCTAGGTGTGGTTCAAAAAGTAAACATATTCAATGCACATTTCTTGCTCTCTTTCACTAATACTACATTTTGAGCCCAGAGACCAAAGAATTTAATGCTAACCGGTATTTTATTTTTTGGGGGTAAAGGAACTTTAAGCTTAACACTCAAAAAGACAACTTGTTCTAAGGAAGAATTAAGTGATTCCCCCTCCGTTTTAAACCGCTATGCTAATAGACATAACCGCGTAGTTGACCATGAATAGGACGAGGTACTGTAAATATTTTTAAATATCTAGATTAAGTAGAAGCTTGCGTCTCTGCAAAAGATTAATTGAGTGATTGATTTATGAACGCTCTTTAACATCTGAGGTCATCAGCGTCCCATTCAACTCACGGAGTGAAAAGGCCGACTAATTTTGCTCAGAGGTCTCTCTTTCAGGCTTGAGGTTCTTCTTCGTGCCGTAAATGTACGATACGGGACCCACGGATTTACTTCCGGATGATGTGTACATTTATAGAACTTAATCATTTTAGTAATCTTCAAAAAATTACAATTAAATACACCTTCAAAACTAATATTACATTAATAATCCACATAAATAAAGCTTATTGCAATTAATTTATATTGTATATAAATAAAACTTATCGTAATCCGAAGGAATACTAAGCCATACTTAGGATTTTTACGCCCGAAAAAAGCCATCAGTTCTAGCCGAGTTCGAACGCACGATCTTGGGTTTAGGAGGCAAGTATGGCAACCACTGCACCACCAGGACCGACTGTCTCTGTAAAAGGACACAACATTGATTCAACATAGAATTAGAATGAATATGATTGTCCGTCCATAAAAATTAGCTTTTAAAATTTATGAGAGACAAAATCGTAGAGTCACTGCTCTGCAGAAGCAAAGTTTTTAGCTGTATTATAATTTTTAGTTAGATCTCGGTAACTTTCTGGGTTAGCAGATACATTTTTTATCCGTAGCCCGATTTAATGCTTTCCTACGTCAGAAGATATCCGGCTTACACCGAGTTTATAAAATATAATGGATGCAATGGATGTGTTGCTAGGTGTGCATTATTTGAGCAAAACTTTGCTACATTCCCTGAATTGTGCTACAGGTTGCAGTAATAAACATACAGTATACCAACACATGGAATACAGGTACAATCCAGGCAAAAATTATGTTGCAGTTATTTTATAAATTCATTATAGATTAGCTCGCCATAATATTTGTAATAAAAATATTTTCCTTTATATCAATTTTACATTGTCGTGAAAAACAATGGTAATCATTGTAATCATTGATTAGTTTCGGACAAAGACGTATGGACCTTTCACAGTTTTAATGTCTAAATGTTCATTAGAAACACTAATGATTAACTTCATATTTTGCTCTGCATTTTCTGTCATTTTTACTTTTACCGTTCAAAATTTTAAGTTTATTGCAATGAAGTTGCCTGATTTGGTTTAACTGTCGAGCTCTTGCATCTTCTCCAAGCAATTCTATGATTGCTGCAGTTTGCTTAGAGACAATCCAGTAGATGTCAAATTCCCCATCACCTAAAGCTAGACTAGTTTTAGTCCCTAACTAATAACATCGAATAAAGGCTTCGGAATTCCAAGGTTTACCGTACGACCGCTGCGTTCTCTGTCTCATCCTTGCGACATCATGAACAGAATGCAGAATTTCAAGGTGGCTGTGGTCAGGGTCCCGCGACATTCCTGATCTGGGGCCACTTTCTCTGTATAAAATAACTACCTTAGTCATCACGAGGTTGGATGAACTTTCAATCTTCCAAAATTAGAACACTTATAACAGGGTGGCGCACGCCAAGTCAAACAAGAGGTTTGAAACCCTCATTGCTTCATTTCTAAGTGATAAATAGTAATCCAGAGTCTTCAAAATATAACGCCATTGATTGATAACGTATTGTGCAATCCTTCGCTGCTGTGCTTTGCGGGCATAGTATTACTCGAATTTGACTCTGCGTAGCCGCGCGAAATTTATAAGTAGGTACCAGGAATCGAACTCGGTCAGAAGTCAGCAACGCTAACCACCACACCAAGGAGGCGGGCAGTTGTTCCAGTTAAAAATTATTTTACTTTAGTCGTGCGGAATATTTTCACTCATGATGCTTTTATTTTGCAAATTTTGTAGGCATGTGAAATCTATTACTTTTTTGTCTCACTGCAAGAGTACTCATTTATCATTTAGTCCATCGGGTCAACAGAATCCTTTGTTTTATTATATTTATTTTATAACGCAATGGTGTTTCAATCTTCTAATGCTCATTTTCATCCTCATAGCTATCCTTATTGTTCTGAGGTCAAAACAAAAACTGCCATTCTTTTTAGGTACATAAGAAACGATGTGAAGGCAAACAAATCTTAAGAAAAATATTTTTTCCTGGCATAGGCTGAAATTCTTGTGGACTTTCTTGTTTGTTTTACCTTAGAACACCTATTAAAGTTAGCCCTCATTTCTTCTGCAAGAGAAATTCCTGTGGAACATCTATCAAGTGCAATACGTACATCCTCTACTTAATAGTGAAGTTAAATTTAACACAGCTTTAGCTAGTTGGTGTTTTTCTTTCACTGCTCCCTCCACGTGTAAATTTTCAAGTCATAGCATATGAAGTCTCAATATCGATTCTTTGATGTCGCCTTTGGCAAGTTTATATTTCATCTATCCTTGAACAGGACATTTTCTATGAAATCCAGTTGTCTATCTATTAAGTAGTCTTTCTCATATTGTATTGCACAAAATAAATATTTCTCCTTTCCTCATTTGTCACATCATCAAATTTTATATATTTTATAGCCCCAAAACCTATTTTTTGTAAAAGAATTGGAAAATTGGAATATGTACTCCATAATAACGACAGATATTTTGGTGCCACTATCATTCTATGCAGTCCTATGAATACTTTTGATATATTAGTTGCCACTAATCTAAGTTTTTTTTTCAAATGATTAGCTGAATTAATTATAAAAATGTCAGGTTTTTTACTTGGGCAATGAACTTTTGTAACTCATTTTCAATGAATATCATAAAAGCAAACCTGACTAAGATCTTATAGAAGAACTATCAGTTTTGATGAAATATCCTGTTTTTGATTCTCACATCTCATCCTAATTGTAGTTAATCATTATTTATAGGTGTAATACATTCCGCTGTATCAATTTCTTTTACTTTATTCAACTTTTGAACACAGAAACTCACATCACCCTCTTTCAGTAATTTCATAACCTCATCTAGGTCAAGGTGGCACCTAATTTGTAGCCATTTTTAACCTTATTTCTCTATGACATCTTTCCAATTAGAACGACAGTTTGAAAATGTAAGAAAACATTTGCAAAAATGCTAAACTGTGAATCAATCAATTTCGATAGTCCTCCGAAAACAGGACGTTCGAAAATAAATATGTTATATTATACATTGATATAATTTATATCACATGAAATATCTAATGGGCAATAGCTGTATGCTAAGACAATCTGATAATAATAATTACTTAAATTCCTATGTTTATGAAGAACATATTGTTGAATACGCAGCTTAGTGTGAAAATATTTACGAATATTTAATAATAAGGTTTCATTATGGGAACAATATATCAGTATTTCTTTATAACAGGGGCTAACATAGGCAGTTTTGCATAGCACTAACTAAAGGAGAAGACAGTGCTCGCGGCAGGGTATTGCACCACAAAGCCACGTAGAAAAGTACATCACACGTTTCTCTCTCCATGATTCATGGGTGACGGGAATAAGGAGTTGGGGGGTTGCTGTCGTAGAGGCGCCAGGGACATCAGATATCAAGCTGCGTTTGCCACATTTTACAAAAGCAAGATAATAGAGTGATACTGTCTAAAATCTTATACTATCATGTAAGCAACAAACAATAAAGACTCTGTTCGACCCAGCTCTATCCTTTGAGTTATGCATCCCTCATTCTCACCGGAGTTTGTGACAATATTAACAGCTGAAAAAAGTAACGATCCCACACTTGAATTACAACAATTTATAAATGAAAATACTGAGACATTTGTATCCCCTTGGTTTTCAGAGTATTATAGACTTTTATTTAAAAAATGCAATTATTCTAAGTGATTTATGCATTAGTTGGTAAAACCAAACGTAGGAGTATGAACTGTAGACGTAAATAAAATTATTGACTTTTGCATAAGTAATTTAAAATGTTTTACTTAAGAGGATTAATAAGAACTGGAAATCCCAGCCATATATGTTTTTAAATTTATTTTTACCATAAATACGCATTTTATGGATATTTAAACAGCAGTTATATATTGAATTTCTTTGAACCTAACAAACATTAGAATATTACAGTAACACTGTTACTTTAAGACATTTCGTGTTGCATTCTGTATAAACTATAGTATACTAAGAAAAAAAAATAGCAAATTAATATTTTATTCCCTCTTGGAGTCTTGTTTTTGCTCATAACGTTCAAACTAACGGAGATAGTGCAATAACAATCCATACGGATATATTCTGGCATATGAAAATCATGATTGCATAGTAAATTATGAAGTTCATTGCCTATGCATGACTTTCCATGTTACCGAAGGTATTGGGAGCCACAGCTTAAATTTCGGCCGGCGTTTCTCAGAGTTTTACAAGAATATACGTATTCTGCCAAATACTTTCCCTTTCAGCATGTACCATGTCGGTCTTGGTGGTGTAGTGGTAACAATATTTAGCGCCTAAATTTAAAATTGCGGGTTTAATTCAGGCCAGGATCGATGGATTTTTTCGTGTGTAAAAATCCTAAGTATGGTTTCCTTCGGAAGGGAAGTATAGCCCTGGGTCCCATGTCGTAGATTTACGGCATGTAAAATAGCCTCAAGTCTGAAAGATGAGGCATCTGAGCAAAATTTATCGGCCGTTTCACGCCCTGATTTGAATGGGACGCTGACAACCTGAGATCTTACAGAACGTCCGTAAATAAACCATAAAATAAAAAGCCTGTCCACAGGAAAAAAATATGGGTGTAAGCCTAATTGCGACTGTGGTGCCTAATATACTTTAGCACGATCTTTAAAAATAGGAACAGTTTTAGCATGGAGACGTTGGATTCGTAGTAGGTGACACCATTCTGCCGAAAATAGCCAGTACGGAGTTTCTCGCCGTTAATATGATTTACTAACTTACAGAAAATATCCACGCCTATTACAGTATAAATTATTGCATGGAATATTGGGCCAAACTATTGCCGCAACAAAGTACACAATGTCAATGTTTTGTCATTAAAAGGTGTCTCACATGGTATCGGGGAATTTACTCTGGAAAAGCATTCACCCCTCATCGCACAAGTTCATGTACACCAATATTATCAACTATACATTGAAAAACTGTCATAAGCAATTGTAATAAGTGAAACTTTTCTATTTGTCGTGAAGTTTCTACTTTTGTATAGCAGCAATAACATGGTGTATGTAGCTTTGAATTTTTCAGCCTGTAAACATATTTATGCTTGTCTCCTAAAACAATGTAGACAAAGTCCTCCTCCTTTTTACTTTCTGTTCTTGCAAAATACCGAATGGAACGTGGAACCTTAGGGGCTCCTGATGAAAGAAGAATCGGCCCATGTCAACAATGTGGAGTATACAAGAACAACAAAAACATCATGCATTGTCTTCTGTGCAAGAATTTAGTGTGCAGAATACTTAGTGATCACATGCAAAAAAATGCTCAAATGTCACCGGAAAAGATAATATATAAATACTATACAAACTATTACATATTGTAATACTATTATATTCTAGGATTTTTTCAAATACTGTACATAAACATTAATTTAAAAAATGGTACAAATGTACTCCATGTACTTACTTGCTGATGGTTCATTTCAAAAGGAAGGGAAAGGAAGACCGTCGTTTGGAAAAAGCAATGAGAAGGCCTTACTTTATATCGAACAATCCTTTTGTTGTAGTGAAATGACAAACAGAACCCATCAAACATTTACACAGGAATAGACTAAAATAACTATTACAGTATTATTCTTTAGCGGAGTATCTCCTTGAAAAAGGCATCAAATTTTAGGAACCCCCAAAGTAAATAAGAGAGAAATTCCAGCAAAATTCCAACACGAGAAGTTGATTCTAACCTTTTCGGTTTCCAAGAAGAATTTACTTGATGTTCACATGTACCTAAAAGAAACAATGCTGTGTTACTGCAGTCTAGTATTAACAATTATGAGATTGATATGAAATAGAAGCCGACTGTGATTCTAGATGATAATAGAAGTAAGTGCAGTGCGGATACAGTAGATCAGGGGTTCCAGTAGTGTACCATTATATTCAACGCAAGATATTAGATGTGCTAGTAAGAATATTTTAGAAGGGAAAGTTTGTAATTTTGTAGTACAAGAGTAGGAATAAGCATTTTTGTAAATTTTAACAGCAAAAGTGATTTATTTAGCTATTTCTTGTATGTAGTATTTAGAAATAGATATTTATTGAAGAGAAAACTGTTCGAAATATTTCTGCTCAATGAATTGTTTTTGCGAAATGATTAAAAATTAATTAAGTTAAGGTTAAAATATATTGACTGAAAACATAAACACTTTGACAAACGGTACTCCATACTTATAATTAGAAAGCATTAACTTTACAATTTTAACTAATTTATGACTGTCACTTTTGTTTTGGTGCAAAGGTTGTGTTTGTTTAGCTAAAAGCAGTACTTTAATGTTTGTTTTCAACTAACTTAATTTTGTCAAATCTGGATCAACATTCAATTTATATCTGTACTTGCTTTTGATATAAATTAGATAAGAAAATCCATATTCCCAAAGGTAAGTAGTTATAAACACCAAAATAAATATCACGGTATTTTCTAAGATCATTGGATATTATCATTCTCCCCCCCCCCCCTTTGCCAGTCAGAAGTCTGTTAAATCCATCTACTTGATCATTTGGCTGAAACCTACGTCACATGATAGCTCGATCAATTCGTCTTTCTCAGAAGGAGTTAGGTTTCTGATAAGGTGTCAGCAATAGAAAATGGGTCCCTAATGCAAAATTCTGAATGCATTTTTCATGACTTCGTTTATCATTGGAGTCACTATTATATTTCATGATTGCTTGAAGACATGAACAACGATGCATCTTAAAGAAGTAACTTATGGACAGACATGTTTTCGGGAGCGATGCGATGTATATATGGACCGTTGCAACGATTATCACTAAACTGGTGAAAATTATTATTGCAATAAGAAAGTGCACATCCAAGATATCCCTTCGCTGTAATGTTTGGACTATTCACTGTAACGTTTGGACTAACATTTTAAGCGACAAGATCATCGGATGGGAAAATCAACGCACAGCCTCATTTTTATACATTGGAGGGCGTGCTATATACTGTGCCGCTGGCAACGCGCCATTCAACACATTTCTCTTTGAGAGCTCGTCCTGTTTCTCGTAGTGTTCTCATGTTCTCGGGTTTACATAGTACTCTGTACAAGTAGCCTGCAAGTCGCCCGATTTAACCCTCATGGACTCTTTTTATGTAGCTATTTACGTGATCAAGTTTATGCAACATTTCCTACGAACTGAAATTCCTTTTGTGTTATCTTCGTGTAGCGAATGTAACCATCAATGTTGCAGTGCGAGAGAGCAAAATGAGAACAGCAATATGTGCGGAGCTGAGAGAGGCTATTTGAAACATGTGCTGGGATAAAAGTTTCAAAAACATTCATAAATAAGGGGGAATAACGCCAGTAGAGGTAATAATGCCAAGCATCCGTAATTTAGGTAGTATGGAAGAAATTCGGTAGATAGAACTCACACTTAAATAGATATCGGAACAGTAGAAACTCTTTGTCATGTATTTTTCATTTAACAGATGTGTGTAGCTTACTTTTTCAAGACAAATAACAATGTATAGAGATAGTGGAGATAGATTTTTATACAGTATTTTATTTACCAAAAAAATTGTAATTTAACTTAAATATACAACGTATTATGAGGATTAATAACGCCATGAAGCTTAGCAAAACATCACAGGTAAGAGTGAAAAATTACTCCCATGATTGGACTTCATTCTTACATGGAGAACGTAATGGTCTGCAGAGCCGAAAGATAACGAAGACTGCCGATTGCTTACGATTTTAGTACAACTATTACTTTATGCAAATAATTTCCACTCTGATCATGAAGCCCAGCTACTACAGTAGATTAGGACGTCGTGCTATTGATGTGAAGGTTGTGGGTTCGATTCCCCATAGGTATTTTTTTCCTACCTGTAATCTTTTTTACTCTCACAATAAATGTTACTATTTTCTTCTTTTTTTAATTTACATAATTAACAAAAAATAATGGAATATTGCTGCATAATAACACTATTTCCTACACTATTCTTAAATCAATAAATGCTTCTTTTCATAAAATATCACTCTAAAATAATTTCTAACTAGTAACTTCTTTTTAATATTCATAATTTTCCTGCATTATTCTTAATCGAATAAATTAAGGTTATTTTTTTCTGCTATTTCAGTATAAGTTTAATAAAAAAATAAAAGAACATAAAAAGGTATATTGCTTTATAATAATAGTGCTTTCATACAAACAAAGGTATCTCTTAGTAGTCCCGAACAGTTAGCAGTCGGCTTTCTTCGCTACTGTTCGACTTGCAGCCTGCGTTTCGAACTATGTGTACGGGCATGTATGATTGAGCTATATTCTTAAAACACAATCCTTTATATTTTGTTAAGCTTTGGAGTGCTGAAAAAAATTCACGTTTTATTATACATGGAAAAATTTATGAGATGAATCGATGTACAGTATGGTCCAAAGAGATGCTTACGGCTGCAGTCAAATCCGTCAGAGAAGAACATATGTCGATAAATATCGCAGCATGGAACTACAAAATATCTCGCAGCACTTTAAGGTATCGTTTACAGAAAGACACTACCAGCTCTAAATTAGGTAGGAAGTCCATTTTAACCAGGGATGTTATGCAAGAGAATAAAACTGGCCCATGCTGGTCATCCACCGACATTAAGTCTTAAGAAAGGTATTAGAAACACAATATCAACAAACCAAAAAAAAAAAATAATAATAATAAATAAACAAATAAAACTTCAAAGGCTGTGGAGTGAAACCGTGAATTTGCTTTCAGAGAGTATTAGAAATGGGAAACTAGTATATTTCAATAAATAGATTTCTATAAAAAATTATCTTGATTGTCAAAAATTCTCAGCGACATAGCGTCAAGAACCAGATCAGCACTAGAGTAGTTCAGCAGTGAATGACCTTGAAATCATTAGCATAGTCTTTGCAATCCTATCGATTGCTTTGAATGTCTTTATATTGAGTTTTACAAACTTCCAGAAATATGACAATACTTTATCATTTGCATACTTTATATAACAAAGTTTGTTTTCTAAAAGTATACTACTATAGATAGTTTGCTTTGAATGACCTTATTCCTATCCATATTGTTCGACAACTTCACTGTCGTAGCAGTGAGCAGTGTTATCAAGTGATATTTATTAATGATTAAAATATAGGCAAAATTTATGAGGTAACCCATTATAATTAAATTCTTTAGCAATTCATACATAATACACTTTAGTTAACATTAGGAAAGGTATATAAATCATAATGTGGTGATTACAATAATGAAGCGTTGACAGTGCTGTCATATTATAGTCAGAGTTATCGCAATAGTTTGAATAACAGCTTTTGTTTAAAAGGTCAATCAAGACTTTTTGGATTGAAATAACAGTGACATGGGGTTGAGATAGACGAAAGGTAAGGAGGAGTTAGGCAAGAAGCAAGTAGCGTGGGTTACGGAACTTATCCTTAAAGCGCGCAAATGTCCGGCGCTCCGGTCTCGAGCGACAGCTGAGAGAGTGAACTCTTGCCGAACGGCTTTGGAAGCAGTGAAACCAGAGCAGCAAACAAAATGAAAAGGGCTTCCGCTTGTAACAGTGTAAATTATGCATGTATTATTTTTTTGTTAAACGTAACGTATCCTATGCATTGTCCTCCGTAAGTTTCTGGCTGAAATATGTTTTTCCTTATTACAAAACTGCTTTTCACTTTTTACCACACGTTGCATTATTGGGATTCGCAATTAATTTATACATACACACACTAACCTTAACATCTCGGGTAAATACTAGAAACCGGTGGACCCAGTGCTTTTCATAAATGAACATAAATAAGAGTTTGAGTACTACTAAGTAGGTGAGCAAAGCATTGTAATGGTGAGAACTGTCCTTTGACTGCAGCAGAAAAAGGAAAAAACAAACGTGAATATAAATTTATTGTGGATTGTGTGCATGGCTCTATGTTAGGAGTAAATCATTATATTGGGGGCAAATGTCCTTTTACTCTAGCAGGAAAAAAAAAAAAAAAAAAAAAAAACTTCAGGACATTAGAATTCGAACGCACTACATTCACATTAATAGTTCCACACTATAACCATCTGGGCTAGCACGCTATTACGTTTGAAAGCCTAATTGTCCACATATATCTGTGAAAGTGCATTACCTTCAGCTTTCTCCACTGCCACTCAGGACCGGCTCCGAACTAGAGCCGCTTTAAGGATGTGTTACGGCTTGTAAGCGTCAAGCAGTCGAGAAAAAGCAGTATTGTGAGAACATGTGATGGCCGCATCAGCCTCGGGGAAAGCCTTATTCAAGTAAGCTGTAATTTGTCAATCTTATATGCATATACTGGAAAAAATAAATAGATGTTAATATATTTTAATCTTCAATATATTTTTTAGGTGAAGCTACACTTACATTTCCCAATGATTCAAGGATTCCCGATATTGTAGCAGATTTTAAATAAGAGTCATGGCTTCGCAACAACGCGATAGTTAGATTCTGTAACAAAGAAGAACAGGTTTGGTTTGAGGTTGTGACATTAATGTCGTAAGCATGGATTTATGATATAAACGGTAAATGTCGCCTGGTAATATGTGACAACAACATATGATTTGAGGAATATAATCGGCAAAATGCATACATTAACTGCCATCTGTAATAACTAAACACATACTGCCGCAATATGAATGTTAAACCAATTATTAGTTAATTCTTTTGCAATAAAATAATTAAAATGACAAAAATAATACATCGGAGTTTATTTTCTGTGATATAAAATAATCTTCATTGGAAATTAATAGAACTGATCTTTTCTGGTCGCCTATGCGCAATCTACTATTCTGCACGTACTCCTGCCAATACTTATACCTAATATCCTCTTCTCTTCCCTTCCCTTTCTTACCGTCATGTCTATGGTGAGAATCTTAAATAAATAATTGAAGGGTCCAGGAAAAACTAGAGCTTTTTTACGTTTTCACTTCTATGTGAAAGTGTGGATCAAACCGGAGATTTTCTACTATACTAAGTGAGAAAAAACTAACTCATTCATTCTAAAAATTAACTTTGAAATATATGTGGGAAAGAAAGAATTCAGTGGTGGCAGATGTGACGAGCATTATTGTAATTCAGAGCATTGTGCATATCAAGAAATTGTGAGCAGGTCCTTGTACATTACTGTCACAATTTTGCAATTTTGTGAGCACACTGATATGGAAGGAGAGTCACTGAGTGAAAGTAAGGAAATCACCAACTGTCGAAGAAAAGAAATAAACGTGACTGCATATTTCAGGTAAACAAAAAGACTAATTTAATGTCTCATGAATGAGAAAAAACTGCTATTGTAGTTTGCAGTGTTTTGATAATGTGCCTGAAGATAAAAAAAAAATATTTTAAAAGAATGCAACTTAACGGAATCTGTGAATATTCAAAATAATTATTTATGTGGCCCCATTTCTGTACTTCAAACTCAGCATAGAAGACGTAGGAAAGATGAATGTGAAGCAAAATTTAACAATGCAACCTACAAGTACAGAGTTCGAGGACAAAATATAGGGAATTGAATAAAGGATGTCATAATGCATTTACGACAATTCAGGAATATCCAAAAGTAAAATTCAATATTTGTTGTCCAGCCTAGGGACTACCAGAATGAATAGTGTTTATCGCCCGGTTTTGCTACAGAGACACCACAGGCGATGGACAATGATGATACATGAGATGAAATTGTATATTGAGAAAGGATTTATTTTTAAGGTAGAAATCGTTCTAGGCCTAAGTTTGGGGTACCTCCCCGGCATTTGCCATTTATGAGACTGAGGAAAACCTGGAAAAAAACCTCAGTCAGGGAGGACGGTCCTGGCGGGATGCGAACCCCAGACCTCCCGCTCACGAGTTCGGGCCTTAACGACCTCGGCCACCCGTGGCGGTGGGAACTACCAGGAATGCTCCTAATGATAAGAGAGTGAAACACGGGTGCAGGCCCTGGAAAGTAAATGAAGAAACAGTTCATACCTTTAAACATATTTCCTCGTTGCAGGATAAAAATAGTCATCATGGGTTAAAAGATACAACCGAATTTTACCTCTCTGAGGAACTAGACATTAGTAAAATGTTCAGTTATTCAAAGAGAGGCTTGCCCATCGATTAAGGCATCTTAAAAATCATACAGAGACATATTTAATTAAAACTTCAACAATTGACATATTTATAGGAACTTGAACATTTCCTTTCGAAATCCTCGCACAGATACATGCAGTACCTGCGACGAATATGGTACCTGCGACAAATATGGAGTACCTGCGACGAATATGGAGTACCTGCGACGAATATGGTACCTGCGACAAATATGGAGTACCTACGACGAATATGCAATCGAAGTGAATGCCTGAAAATTTAACAGAGCTAGATGCACTAAAATTATTGAGACTCAATTGCAGAAGTTGAAAACTTTAAATGATATTCACAAAGCGGAAATTAACACTTTTTATGAGATAAAGGGAAAAGCTAAGAAAGAAAGTCGGAGTAGCATGTAAAAGGAAGACATTTGTAAGCTTTTTGACAAGAATCTGCTTCTGTCTAGCATTACAAATAACTGTGTATACTGCAAACGGTAACTTATATCTCTATGCTTTCAAAACATTGTTTGTCAAACGCAGAGAGTACATTTCTCCTTTATCCTGAATGTGTTGCCAAGAAAGGAAGTGAACACATATGTTCATTTTGTTATAATTACCTAGATATGATTGTGAAAAATATTGAAGTATTTTGTGATTCATGTTTTGGGCAAAAGAAGAACTACATTCTCATTCCGTTTTTGCAAAATTTGTTTACGAAAAAATAAATAGATTTCACATTGTATAAGTCACCTTTACAAAAAGAGAACATACTTATTTGAAATATGGTAAAAATATTGGGCTTGTAGGAAGCTCATACAGAAGTCTCAAAAGATTGGATAGGCGTATTCAGATCAGCTCAATCAAAGTCTTCGCCATTTAATGTTATAGAAGCAACATTTGAAAAATTTATCCAAATGGGCAACCTTTCCGAAGCTCTTCTACAAGCTCCTCTCCTTCTCGTCCGGTGAAAGAATTCATAAATAGAACTCACCTAAGACTTGTCAAATACAGGACAATGGAGCATGGGGGTCTGCTGCTTTGAAATCAGCGTATCTAGCTGAAAATTCCAATTATAGTTTGATTTGCCCGAACTTTCTGATGCACGTAAGATTGTCTCCAAAGCTCATCTATTTATTAGGTATGACATAGTTTCAAATTTCTGAAATTTATATTTTCTATTTTCAGACCTACTATCCTTCTCTCATGATAAATATAGGGATTTACAGGTTCTGAAATAATTTTCTGGGCCCGAAGCACAAGAACAATATTCCACTCTTCATTTTACTTGAAATTTTCAGAATTGACTGCTTTTCTAAACCTAGTCTATACTTATTTCAAGTAATAAAAGAAAATAAAAACAATGTACACACTTTGAATTCCTGCAAGGTTTTGTCCTTACTCTACTTGTTTATACGTTATATAAAAAGTTTGAATAAATGTGTAATAATATTTATATATCTTGACTGAGTATTAATTAAGGTTTGTAATTCGGCAGAGTAAGCGTAAAGTGTTACAGTTATTGAAACTGGAAGAAAATATTTAATAGAAAAATTGATGTCCTTTAAAAAGTATAAAAATAAACCTAGCTCATTCTTTTCCTAGACCCTTCCTTTGTTAAGTTATTTTGTTGCTATTGTTTGGAACATGCGAGGTAATGTCTATAATTAATGTGAAATCAGTGCTTCTAGCGCGGGCCGTCCTTCTCCTGCTCTTAGCTTGCAGAGGGCTCCGGTCTCATCGGGGTTAGTCACATTTGTCTGATTATTCCAGATTGTTAGACTATAGAATATAATAATTTAGACTGGTACAGTGACCGAGTAAGTATAGAGTGTTAGTGGAATTGTTAGGTTTTAATGTCATTTTAAGTAAATTTTGGTATATGTAATCGTTTTGTAATTGGTGATATTTCCTTCGCGGGACCGCTCTACGTGCAACGGCGGGTTGGTCGGTTCAAGCTGGTACAGCGGTGAACGGGAATCAGAAAATGCGCAACTATGACTGTCAGGTAATTATTACTAACACTTAAAACAATTAAAATGTAAATTTACTCACCATTATAAGCAAGATGATGCTGGAAATGCCTTCTTTTATTTTCCAAAAATGTCTGGCATTGGCTTATGAAATTAACCATTACCCTCTGAAGGTCTCTCTGAGAAATGGAAGAAAATTTTTTCCGGAATGTTATATTTAAGTTCATGTAATGTACGGGATTTGTATGGTACACTTTTTCTTTTAGTGCTCGTCAGAGATAATAATCGCAGGGTGTTAAATCGGGGAGCTTGGGGGGAGGGCAAGGGCAAATGTTCTTAGTGATACCTCTATCATTGAATATTTCATGAATTGCATACAAGGAGACATGGTCAATATGTACTGTTGCACAGTCCTGTTGGAAAGTTGCGAACCTAGTTCCCTCACAGTTAATTCATGGAAAAAAGCGTTGCAAAATAATCTGCACGTAACCATCACTATTGTTTCTTGTAAAAAAAATAGGATTCCTATCTTTTGATATGCATGGGCTCCTCGTGAAATATGTTAGGTGTTTCTGAACTACAGTATTGGTTGTTTTGTGAACTAACATCTACCCGTATATAGTATTCAAGCTCTTGTTAAAGCAGGCTAGGACTAATGTTCATTTGAAAAGATTTTAATGCGGAATTTGAAAAGTATTTAGTAAATTATATTGCTATTTCAATATGCTGAATAGTGTAAGTATTTTCAAAAGTGAATGATGTTGAGTACAAGAATTATGAGCTTTTTAAAATTTAACTGTTTACGTTTGATTTTATTAATGTGTTATAAAACATAATAGCTGGTAACGCCCTTTTCCCGTAAATGAAAACTACTTTTCCCCGGCCATATACTGGAGTTTTCTTTTTTTCCTCTAATACACTACCTAATTTTAACATTAGCCCAGATATCAGCGCAAGGGCGTCGTACTAAATATTAAAAAGAACTGAAAAAAGGACAGGTACAAAAAATCAGAATCCTGGAAAATTTCCCGTCGCACTTTTTCGTAAAATAATGAGCAAATAGTCGCATTAAATAAGATTATGTCGCAAAATATGACAAACACGATGCACAAAACCAATTTCCCTTCGATCAAAGTAGTCATAAAAATAATTTCAGATCGTCAACATTATATGGTACATTTTAATGTTGCAATTTAGGAATAGGTACATCTTTCTATAATATATCCTTGGTCGGAATGGCACCTGTTCCCAATATTCTTCTTTTCTTGCCCTCTTTTTTGATCAATAATCTCTTGGAAACATTCTCCTTACTTGGAATTCCAATTATCAGATTTACTTTTCCTTTCTTTCTTGTTCATTTCATAGTTAGACCCCAGTTCGCTTCTTGTTTCCCCCCCCCCTTATCCTTTCAGCTGATTTTATTATCGCGGTGTCTGCGGCACTGTGGTAGTGGTCTCTCTATATTAATTTTGACAGTCATGTTTGTCATTAAAAAGCCTTTCAAAATTATTCGGGATTAACACTTTACTTTCATTTAATTTGGTAATATTTCTTTTCACAGTGATATAAATAGGTAATCAGTGGTGTAGGTAACTTCGGCTTAATTAAATTTATATTATGTATTGTTTGAGACACACGCAATTACTTTTCTTTGTTTCATATTTTCAACTTTTAACGCGAGAACATGTTAGGTACAGTAGCTGTACTTAAATACACCTCACTTTAGGAGCTGTATTGTCATAAGTAAATATGCTTTCAATGAACAGTTAGGTATTAGTATGTTATTTACATTTATTCTAGAAAGACTATTCACTATTGTCTTTGATGCACATTTATCACCATGTGCAAGTATGAATTTCACTCTGCTGTCGAAATTGAATCAGAGCACGCTGATACTTCACCGGTTCGGAATCACCTTCATATTTTCTAAGCGACTGCACAGCCAAATGACTGAAGTCAACTACACCTCCTATTGTGTATGATGATCAATAGAGTTGCTTCTTTCCCCACCCCTACCACCGCTAATTGATATACGCGTCTGATCGAGAAATGCAGTCTGGGCGTGTTTTGGTTGATCACTCTTCATAGATTACCGATGATTTGTGTGTTTAGGTAGCTGAGAAAACGCGAAACTATTATGAAAATAGAGAATCAGTAGGAGTGTCCACGGGATGTAGAAGTTTAATATTTAAAATATTTTGAAACTCATTATGGATATAAGGCTGCAGTGCAATGAACAGAAAATATTTAACAAGAGTTTAAGTTCTGCCCATGAGGAAAATTGGGCAAACTTGAGTACTTTTTTTAGTATATTTAAAACGTACGTAAGGCTAACGAATTAACATTATAGGAGGAAAATATTCGTTGGTACATTGCGTTTAAGCTTACGCTCATGTATTCGTACTAATTTGTGTGGGAATATTAAGAGTATGTAGCTTAGATTGTCTCTGCTCACTCTAGTAGTTTCGGTAGACAATAAAACAATTTCAATGACATTGATACACTATTTTATGTTATCGTACTTAGTACCACATGACTACAGTTTTTCCTAGGCGTTACTACGAAGTGTTTACTGTTTTATTAGTGAGCACACTATCAGAACAACTGAGAAAATTTTGCAAAATATTAAACAATACGAAAGATTTCTCCGTTAGATTTATTTGTTTTCCAAATCGTTCAATATAATACCGGCATGTATTGAAATAACGACCTCTTTTCATACCTCATGTTCCATTAACGTCCCTTCATTGGGTTGTCAAAGCTTAATGCCAGTGTAGATGTATTCATGCCTTGGACAGCTTCAATAATTGTGACGTCATGCAATTACTTTCCATGTCGATGATGAAAGCCCCATTAGAATTCTAATTTCCGAAAACACCTCGATAAACAGTGCAGCAATTCACCAGCAGTTCGTGCTCGATGTTCGTTTGACAGCACCGGCTGCTCCAATAAGCAAACCTTTTTTATAATTGGAGAGAAGTCGCAATAACTATTGCAGTAATAAGGGAAGAACCTATATGCAGCAAATCACGTACTGTAGTCACAAAAATGGACACATACTAATACAAGTGTTTGTAGCACCAGAGCTATGAAGTGCTTTAAATGCTCAATTATTTTTCTTACTAAATTCAGGATTTTAATTATTAATTTTCTGGTTTATTCAGATGTTTACTAAGCAAACAAAATTTACTAATAAGCAAACAAATGTATTAATAAGAAATATTTTAGAACTTATTCAACATTTCATCTGCATTTACTGATTTACTGATTACTGATATTTACTGATTTACTTATCAGTATTTATTTACTGATTTACTTATCAGTAAATACTGATATTTACTGATAAGTTAGCAGTATCTATCATTTTAAATTTTATAAATATGCCTTAAGATTAAGCAATAGTTGTATTTTTGTAAATTTTATGATTGAAAAAATATACCTTAAAATCCTGTATTTGATTGCAATTCAATTTTGAAATAGGCTTAGAATTACAAAAAATGGTTAATGTGAGAACAAATTTAAATTTATTTTGATCATCCTTCTAGTGAATGAAAACAAAGAAAATGCTTAACCCTCCCCCTCCAAAACTTCCCTATATACCTAGTCTAGCCATAAGTTGTGTTATAAGTTTTTTTTTATAATAGCAACATTATTACTGTTTCTTTAATTTGACTATAGCGAATGGTGTGCATTGTATTCTGTGTTTTAAATGCACACATTATTTTTCAAAATGACTCCCATTTGCCCTGATGCCCTTCAGCACAGTTTCCCATTCCTCATCTCATAGTTTAGGTAATTTATTACTGCTCAATGCTATTGTTACTCCTAGTATATCCATCATTTCTAAAAAATGGCTGAACATGTAGAATTCAGTTCCACCATGTTATACATCTTGAATAAGCTTTTTAGGAATATCTATTCCATAAGGGTTTTGATATTCTAACATTCTATGGTTGGCAGTTTTATTACATTTAATATGCACAACAGTATTTTCCACTTTTTCATGTAATGAATTTATAATTGTTAGTGCCTCTTAAACAATTAAATGAGATAGCAACTAAATTCCTTCCATTTAAGATTTTTTCACTAATATTTGTAGTGTTGACTGTCACACTGTTTAGAACCTTTTTAGATGAAGTTGTCTATAATGTATTTTTTATCTCAGCAGCCAATTTATTATTTGAACCGTTTGCCCCCCAAGCAGTCTTTGAGAATATTTCCTCCTCTAATGCTTGTATCCTCTGCCAGTATTTCACAATACATTTTATTACTAGATCTTCCAGGCTCACCCTTCCTAATTACACCAGGGCTACTCCATTGGGTGCAGCTCTAGGTAATCCCAATATCATGTCACATACTGCTCTATGAATCTTATTTATACACTTCCTCCCTTTTTCTGTCCACATATTTCTATCCCATTGATTATTTTCTATTCAATTGTAGCCAAATATACTCTTTCTAACCAGCTTAAACTCATATTATGCTCTTATACTATTTGTAGCTAATTTTCCCTTCCCTAGTGCATTTTTGCTTTCTTCCATCCAATTTGCCATTATTGTTCAGCCTTACCCCCAAATAATCAAATTTCCTTACCACTTCAATTTCATTTTCAATTTCATTTCATTTATCATCTCTGCTGAGCTGTTTCCTTTTTTACATACCAAAACAATTTATTTACATTTATTTATCTTTAACTACTTAGTTTGTGTTGCTGTCTTAGTTCTTCATTGGAGCTAGTACCTGAATAGATATTGAAGCCAAAGACATATCTGAGTTGATTGCGAGAATGGAAGAAATAGGTATATTTTAATAGTAATAAATAATAATTTATTTGTGACCAATAGACTTACAATACAAGTTTCTGACATTGTCAAGTGTTGGGTTACAATACTATATATACAAAATATAACTTACAATTTGTCCATTGAAGATAAACATCTGTTTATGAGGTATTTCTTCAACTGGTACTTAAATATTGATTTTTCTACAGATTTGATCCCTACTGGTAATTTATAAAAAAAAGGGCATGCAGTATCATTTAAATATATTAAAAACATTAATGGGCCTAAGATCTTATGGGACTCCATATTATACTAATACTACGAACTTAATTTTAGATAAGAGATACTCTTTTTTATATTAATTTCAGTTGTTTTCTATGCATAAGAAAAGGTTTAGAAATTTCGTGGGAAATTGCTCTAATCTCATAAAATTTCAATTTATATTACAAAAAAAAAAAAATCATGTCTCACATTATCAAAAGCTTTTGGCAAATAAAATTATAAGGTACCCACCTTTTTATTCTGTTCTAATAACTCTAAAATTTGATGAGCATATTCTATAACAGCAGTTATATTTGAGAAGTATTTTCTAACGCCATGTTGAAAGTTACAGAGACCCTTTCTACCATTAAAAAAATCTACAAATCTAACTACAATTCTTTCATAAAGTTTTCCAATCTCAGATATTAGTGTAATTGGCTTGTAATTACTAATAATAAATTTATCACTCTTCATACAGATCTTACAATACTTGTCTTTAAACAGTTTGGAAATATTCCTTTTTCAATTCAAAAATTTATGAGATATTCTAAGGGTTTTGCTAATTCATTCTTACAATACTTTGATTTTTAAGACTAATTTCATCCCAACCTGATGTATTTTACTCCGTAGATAAGTTATTATTTTAATAATTTCATCCTTGTTTGTGGGTTTTACATACACAGTTGTATTTGCAGTATTCATAATAACATAATTTTGATTATTTTCTGATAGTTTAGGTGTAACATTCAAATAATGATTTTTAATGTATTCAAAAATTTTAATTGGTTTTTTCCAAATTTACCTTTAATATTTATTTATAAGTCTTTTGATTCAGCTGTACTACCCAATTTTTATATTTAAATTTTTCCATAAAGATTTTGATGCAATTTTAGAACAATAGATTCTGTGAATAATTGCTATTTGTGTACGCTCTTTTAATTGTTCTAAATATTCTTTCATAGGTTGTTTATATCTAGTTTTATAAAATTTCATTCCAACGGATTTATACAACTCATAGTAATTCGTTACCTTTTCGTTTGATGGTATAGTTGGGAGATTCATTTTAGAGTGGTTAACCATGGAGACCACAAGGATCTGTTCTGGGCCCTCTTCTTTTTCTGATGCATATAAATGATCTCAAGATGCAGGTAATACTGTTCTGTTTGCAGATGACACAAGCATATTGATAAATGGAAAAGGCCTTAATGATGGTTTCATTAAATTAAATCTAGTTCTGAGCTCCTTGTGTGTATGGTTCAAAGCAAACAAATTGTTTCTAAGTCTAGATAAAACATATGTTATGGAATTCACTAACAGATCTCCAAATCCTCTTTTGCAGATAGGATAATATAGCAGTTTACTTCTACAAAGCAAAGATATTAAATTCCTTGGTTTAATAATCAATAACCTTCTGAAATAGGAAGATCACATCCATCTTATTGTATCTAAACTTAGCAACTTAGCAGTGTATGGTATGCAATAATTACATTAGTAGCACTGTATTCAATTTTAAAATTAGTTTATTATGCTTATAATGAAATATGGTTATGTGGTCATATATTTTGGGGAAACTCAGTTAAAAGTGAGTATGTATTCCTATTATAGAAAAAAAAATCGTAGGAATAATCGCTGATACACACGCCTGCTCATTCATGCAGAAATACTGCAGAAACCTCTAAGCAATTTACAATTTTATCTCTTCTGTGGCAATATATATTATCCCTCATGAAATTTTATACAAGGAATAAAGAAAACTTTGTTCAAAATCAAAATATACTTGACAAGGCTACTAGACAAAACAAATTTACATAAACCGGTTTCAACACTTTCCTGCCATCCTTTTCATTATTGTGACAAAGAGAAAACAATTGACTGCTTTTGAACATTTAAAGCTCGCGGTAGTGTTGTTCAACCGTCTTCGTTAGTTCGGAGGCAACCGCTAGGTGCAGTGGTGCTTACCCGTCAGATGGCAAAACAGTAAAGGGACTTTGTGAAATTGTTCCGATCACAGTTTCAAAGTAAATGCTGTGCTTTTGTCGTCACCACTAAGCAATTGTAACCAGTAGGCTTTTTTCGCTACGACTCGCCACATTCCGTTCAGGAGGTATTGACAGACCGTAACGATAAATAGGTACGTTAGGGATCGTTAGGGTACGTTAGATCAGCTTTCTGCTGACAAATTTGATTTATAGTATTTTTAAAAAAATTAAACGTTCTCGCGGTTGTTTAAACTGATTTAATTTTAGAAATGGATATATTTGGCTTTAATTATAGTTTCTGGTCTTTATCCTTTAAATTATGCTTAAAAACATATTTAACTTCATAATTCATGATGTCACTGTGTTTTCGAAGGTTCCTAAGCTTTCATTCGTGGTGTATGCCATTTGTGGATAAGTGAGCTATTTTTCCACTGGAAAATAAGTGTTTTTGGAAGACTGTGTATAAACGTAAAGGAGAGAAGCATAGAAATTCTGTTGGATACTACTGTAATTATAAAAACGAACTTTACAAAACATGTGCATGGACAATATCATATGGAATCGAATGAATGAAAATGAGAATTATTGACTGAAAATATTTTAAATTTTAAAATATTTTTGTGCTACTGCAACAAGTAAAGATGAATGTCTAATCATTCTAATAGTTTCCATGCAGATATTCACCAAAGATATATTATCTTATTTTATTTTATTTTATTTTTTGTAAAGAAACATAAATTTCGAATACTTAAAATAGAAATTTAAATAATAACTCAATTTTAAATCTTATATCTTGTCGAAACTATTGATTCGTAAAATATGATCATAAATTAACAACATTAGAGGAAAATATGTTTTACTAGTGTTTAAATGATTTCCGTATAAAAATAATGACAAAATATGCAACAAGGCAAATAAATATACCGTTATTAGAATTGTACTCTAATAATTTTCCCTGCTAGAAGCGGAGTTCTTAATTTATGTGCCTTGTACACCACTAACTTTACTGCATAGCAGTCAGTACTCTCAAACCGCTTAGCCCCTCAGGATCACAATGCGGACGCGTCATGTTTCAAATATACTTTAATTATGGGAATTGTTCTTGGTAGAACATCAAAATAAATAGACACATTTTAGTCAAAGAGATTGGAAAATCAGCCTTGAGGAAATTAGTCAAATTTGAGTCAGATAGAGAAGAAAAATTCGAGGATTATAACCAGGACTTTCGTTACTTCTGGGGTACCCCGCCCGACTATAATAGCATATCTCTCCTATCTGAGTATGTACCCTGGGGGTCTCTAAGCTCACATAATTACGCGATTTTATCCTTAACTCGAAACCTTTGAGCACTTGTAACTAGTACACTACACTGTTCACTACACTCTTATTGTTAATTCATTTGAAATTTGTCTTGTGTGTTGGATTGTACCTACTGGGTTTTTAGAGATGGAGGAGTATATTTTGCTTCTTGAGTCTCGCTCAAGGGCTGGCCGTTTGTGTCGTCTTCGCCACCCAATGAGGGCATCTTTGGGAGGAAGAGATGAAGTGTGAGGGACGCCGGACGGCCAGGACCTAAGGATGTAAACGGGGTCCATAAAATGTTTCCAGATATAACGTCCCGATGCAGATAAGCCATTTACAAGGAGTTCGAACCCCCAGAAGGGTCGCGGCCATCTCCATACCAAATACGGAGGCAGAAACAAAGCGCAAGCTACCGTCACACGTATCACTCGACCTCGTTCTGGCATTTTTATGAAATGGAAGTGCATAAAATTCGTAGAAAAGAAAGATTCATCCCAGTTTTGACATAACAGACTATCAACGTCAAGGAATTTACGCCTGAGACCTCCCGAATGTGGTCCTGAGGTTACCGTCTGAACAAACCAGCTCGGTATACCAAATCTTAGTCTGGAATACGAATACGTTTCATGAATTACACTGATTTATATTCCTATTTAAATATTATAGAATGGTGTTATTAGCTACATAATCGTTCATTTCTTACTCTCTTTATATGAATACTCCTCAAGCAATTTGTAAAATGTCTTGGTGTTCGATTTTATATGGACTGGCCCGTGTTTGTAGGTTTCCTTTGTATAATCCTAGCCCTGAGCATTTCCTAATGCGGAAATGTTGGGGCTCGCATTCGACGGGCCCCGGGGTCAAAAACCTTTGAACCTACCATCCTGACAATGGGTTTCTTTCGTGGTTTCTCCAGGTCCCTAAGGCCTATTTTGAAAATTTTCTTCAAATCCCCATCGATCCTACCAACTAGGCAACGAGAATGAAAATGAAAAATTTAAAAATATTTACAAAATGGTTCTAGCGGCCGCAATTTTTATTTTTCTCAACGAAACTGGGTATATCTCATTAAAATATTTTTTCTGAAAAACAGGACTATTGGGCCATTAGCAGTGGGGGTTAATGCGAACTTAAAAGTCGCTTCAGCGTTTAATCTTCTCCTTATTATTTTAAAATAAAATGATTAATTGGACATATAAACTGTATTTTGAAAGTTGCATATATTTTATATTTAACAAATGCATCGTCGTGAAGATAGCAAATGTGAAATATTAACGTAATATGTTTGAAAATTATATTTGCACATAAGAGCACTCTGCAATAACCTTCAGAAAACTTTTGCGTTAAATGTTTTACTATAGTAAATTTAAATTAAATTTCAAACTCAATGAAATTAATGAAACTTTCGATTGTGTGTTGTGGATTGTGTATATTTTCATAGTACATTGCAATTGTTTTCAAGTAGTAACGTGTTTTTGTTTATTGAAACATATAAACAAGTAATTCTTAAATACACAAGATTTCTTTTCGATTGTTTTTCTCTCTATTTTAGTGAAATGTAAAGATTTAAGGACTTAGTTCATAAACATGCTTACATTTATGATTGTTTAAAAATACCCACATGGTGTAGCTTTGTCTATCTGTGGTCATATATTTAATTTAATTAATAGTATATACTTACTTTTTGTGTTTTAATCTCAATAATAATAATAATAATAATAATAATAATAATAATAATAATAATAATAATAATAATAATAATAATTCTAAAACAGTTGTTTCTCTTTTGTGATACTTATAGATGGCAAGAATTCAAATTTTGTTCCCCTAATACTACACAGTAATGCTATAACTTATTTCATTTCATTAATTAATAAGGCCATAACTTAGATTTTATATTCATTTTTAAAGTTATTCCCTTAGTTAAGGCAGCTCCTGCGTGATAGAATTTTTTTTAGAATTTATTGTGCTGAGAGTTTTCTTTGGAAAAGCTCTTTTTTGTTTACTTCTATAAATAATAAACACTTTCATCGTGATTTCATCCTAAATACTTAACTCTATTCCTTTTTCCCTCTTGGCGCGACATCCTCACTGACCTTGCTTGACACAGCGATCACCGCTCTGCATTCCTCTCTACTTTCGCTTTGGTACATTATCAGCAGAGAGCAATATTACAGAACATATGATCGGCACACTGGTCGCCAACTGGCAGCTTTGAGATCAAAGGACACCACCTCTCTATCAGGCAACTCCACAATTGTCCAAGAGGCTGGGTGGGTCCGGTTCCAGACGTCCTTGACTCAGAAAATTTCTAAGCAGGTACCGGGAATCGAGCCCGGAACCTTCCGGACAGTATCAAGCAACGAAGACCACTAAACCAAGGAGGCAGTCAAAACAGTCCACTAGGTCCTTTAAGATATTTAATTTCATTATTGAAACGGGATATGTGCAACATAACTCTCATAATTGCAGTGCGTCAGTGTAATAAAACCAATTTGATTTCCAACCCTCATAAGGCTTCAGGCCTATTTTTATTCTGTTGCAATACATAATATGATTATAACCTACAACTCAAAAATACTACAAAATTGTAACTCGTGGCCTTCTCGGACTGATATTTATGTGTTACATTAAAAAATTACATTTCCCAAAAAGTTTCCTGGAAGTGCTCCAGCCTGGTATCTGTAAGTTTTGCATACCCGTACTCTGAACCATCAATGCCCGGAGCTATTTTGTATGATTGAAGAAACGCACTTTCAATTACAAGGCATTTGCATGTTAACCCTAGAATGTTGAATGGATAACAGCTACATTTTTTGAAAGTGACAATAAGAGCACTTGAATTTTTTGAATGAGTTTATCTTCAGAATGAACGTGAAACAGCTGTAATCACATCTGAGCGCTAGGTGACAATGCTTTCAAATCACTTCATGTAATTTAAAACAGGGATCGCTGAAACTTTGCACTTGACAGCGTCAGTTCATGTAATGTTGGCTACGCTGCGGCTGCGACGTTGCAACAGCCACATTTAATTGCTGCTATTGTAGAGTTTTCAATGTCGCCTCATAAACGTGTAGTAGGTGTACGTAATAATGAATTACTTCGTCCCAGAGTTATTTATAACCACTATTAAACTACTGCATAGTAATGTAAGCATAACAAAAAATAAACTTTCGACGGTGAGAGATCTACTGCTTAGATATTTGCTGATGTGTTTATGTAGGTAAAAGCTTCGAGCTTTTAGGTATCATTCCATAAATCATTCTACAAATTACCTCTTTGGGACACTTACTAACCTAAAAATTAATCACAATAACTGAATTCATACATGTGATAGAAATCAGATGCACACACAGTAAGAAATACCGGCAACACAGCAGCTTCTTTGTCATGTCTGACTGACCTATAATACTACTTTGTAATTGGTTCATAAGGTGCAACGGGTAGCATTCCTCATTGTTAATCTGTAAGATTGACAACTGAAAAGGTAGCTGTTAAGTGCAAAGTTTCAGCAGCCCGAGTATAAAGGATATCTACTTCTATTAAGATATACTGCTGATAGAAATAAAGACATTTTGAAGATGATTCATAATCGAGTTAACGTGCCAATTGATTGATTCGGAGCTATTATATTTTCTAGATATGAAGAAACTTAAATTTTTACGCTCATAACTCGATCGCATTTCTATTACTTTTGATGCTACATGCAACCCTTTATTGATCTGTAATTAGTTAAAAGGTAGTGTAAAGTATAGTGTTCCAGTCGACTTTTGAGATGTCAAAAGTCAATATGGAGTTGCAAAACTCCATGACAAATCTCATAGGGCAATAGTATAGATGCAAAAAAGACATTGATAGGCAACTAAATGACAAATCACCGAGCCGGATAACTCAAGCAGTAATAAATGGCACTCATTTGGAATTCCTGGTTCAAAGCCATTGGTCCGGCAATCGTGACTTTGGTCCTTTTGTGTTTCCTGTGGTCGCTTAGGCGAATGATAGAATGGACCTTTTCTTTCAATTAGCGTTCTATGCCCCATTTCAGCTCCTTTGGTCCTCTTACAGAGTTGAAAGGGCCTGTGAAATGGGCAAGAGGTGTGCTCGACAAGGCGGGGTCTACAATAGATGCGAACCTTCTGAAGGGCGCGCATTCTTTGGATGGGGGATCTATCTGGAAACAATGTTAGGGACACGTGTGCCTTCGTGTCTCACTCACTTCATCTCTTCCACCGAGAGCCCACCATTGATGGCGTAGGCATCAGTAGAGAGCATATGGAGAATTTGGCTGCCAGCATGCAGAAAGGAGATTCGAAGGAAAGTAAAAAATTATCCTTACTCTTATTGTTTCAGTTTATGTACACAAAGGTACATAAATTATTTACATAGTCTCCTTCCTTTTCGATGCAATAGCTGTAGAGCTATTCATTAGCTTGCGTACTCGCTCTAAGGTAAAGGTTATCGCAACTTTAAGCCGCGTTTCCCTTAGTTCTTTTTCTGTAGTAAATCGACAATCATGTAAAACATCTGTGAGCGATCCAAAGAGACGATAGTAGAAAGGGGTGAGATCTGGGCTATATGCAGGGTATTTCAAAACCTCAAAACTCAAATGGTCAATAGTTTGAACGGCATGGCTTGCCGTGAGTGACGTTCAATTGCCATGGAACAACAACATTTTCTTGGACAATTGACCCAGCGTTTGATTCGAATTGCTGGCTTTCGATTGTTGGCCAGCGAATCTCTGTGTCTTCATTGTTTATTGTAAATCCCTTTTCTAGATTGAGTTCCAAGATCAAGTCTTGAATATTTTCTTCGTAAGTGATTCCGAACGCTCCCACTACATATTCTGGTATTCTGATTCTGGCTCATAGTGATGGACTCACGCTTCATCGCTCTGGGACTATATTGCTCAAAAATGTTGTTCTTTCATTGTCTTAGCTGTCGAGTAGGCGTTGACTGATCTCAACACGTTTGCACTTGCGCACTGTGGTAAGTTCCCTTGACACCCATCTTGCACACACTTTATGGAAGCCGATCTGATCATGGATGATTTGATAGGCAAAACTATGACTAATCAGTGAACCACACTTTGTTGGCAACTCGCCGGTTCGCCTGTACCATCTCTCGAGCTTACCGAAACTTCTCGTCAGAAGTGGAAGTTGATGTTTGTCCTGTTCCCTCTTCGTGCGTCTTGTTTATTCGGCCAATGTTAAACTTCTCGATTCACTTATACACATTTTACGCGGTAGAGCACTGCCCTGTATTGTCCCGCTATGAATTTCAGCCTTTGATGCGCCTTAAAATTGGATTTTGTTGCTCCTTGATGCTGGTGCTCACTATTAACGGAACGGCCATACTTATACTCCCAGCAGCAAGAAAAATGACGCAATCAAGGTTTAATTTCGATCACGAACTACAGTAGTACTAACTCTAAACATGTGACAAACCTAAAGATTTGTAACGGAAAAATTGCCAATAATTATTTACTTTCTTTCGTATATTCATCAATGTATCGTTTTGACTCAATACTAGGGAACAAGTGAAATAAACCTCATTTAGAATAGCATCTTAGAATTTTAAAAAAAACGGGCGCTAAACACTATTAAAAATCCTGGAATTTACCTTAAACTCAGATTTGATACAGAACTACACCCCTGTTAAATTAATGTGAGCAAAGATATCATTCTTTTTTAATTATTTCAAAAATTTCAATATTACTTTTTACTAAACAGTGTTTTTAGTATTTAATATGCCCACCCTTAACCTTAATTACCATTTTCACTCGTTTGCACATAAGGATAAAAGAGTTTATTTCACTTATTTCTGGGTCATGAAATCACACTTTATGACAGCAAAAATCATCTTTTCTTTGTGGTACAGTCCATTTTGTTCATTCGTTTTTTGATATCGTCCAAAGATTCTCTATAGGGTTGGTCTACGCTGAATTTTCAGGCCCAAATTACTGGAAACTGAAAAATTACGCCATGAAGTCTTTTACGAACTTCGATGCATGATGTGGGGCAAGACCTTACTCGAAAATCGAGAATCTTTGTTCACATTAATTTGACAAGGGTGTAGTTCTGTATCAAGTCTGAGTTCAAAGTAAATTCTAGGATTTTTAATAGTGTTTAGCGCCAGTTTTTTTTTTTTAATTCTAAGATGCTATACCAAGTGTGGTTTATTTCACTTGTTCCCCCAGTATTGAGTCAAAACGATACATTGATGAATATACGAAAGAAAGTAAGTAATTATTGACAATTTTTCCGTAACAAATCTTTAGGTCTGTCACATGTTTAGAGTTAGTACTATTGTAGTCCGTGATCGAAATTAAACCTTGATTGCGTCATTTTTCTTGCTGCTGGGAGTATAAGTATGGCCGTTCCGTTAATAGTGAGCACCAGCATCAAGGAGCAACAAAATCCAATTTTAAGGCGCATCAAAGGCTGAAATTCATAGCGGTTTTTCAACATGGGCAGTGCTCTCAGGTCGGGGGCGGCTTTTTTCTCCAAAATTGGTATGTACTTTTCGCCGTTTATCATTCCATTAATAATAATCAAACACCTAGTGCCTGTGAATGAAAAATTCCCAAAATATCTTATTTTGTGAACGCTGTTCATTTTCGGCCACATTGTCTTTTATTTCGATGTGAAATTGACCCAATCTCATTTTTCCTTCTAATTATATTAACAACACCCCAAACTTACATTGCATACTAAATTCATGAAAAACCTCACTTCTCTTTTCAGGTGTGATATTTATTTTCAATAAAATCTCCTTGCTAAATAAATGTTACAACTAGAAACACAGGGAATGTTTTTAACTTCTGGTACAACCAATAAAAGCAATAACTACAATTAACTATTTCAACTATTAGTATCAATGTGGCGTAGAATTGGATGGAAACGGTTATTAGCACTGAATAACTAATAAACTAATAAAAATAATAAAAATAAATTATCCTTGTTCACATTAAATCGCACAAGAATGTATATGCTTCCTTCGAAAATCTTAACACAAACGGCATGCTTTCTCAATTCTACTCGCACTGCATGCTTCTCCTGAAGTTATCTGTTTGATCTTCTAATCTCTTGGGTTTGGCTGCAGCGAATATGCAGAAGAAAATTAGCACCGACACTTATAATTCATAGCTTTAGGATTAAGTTGTTACAGAAAGTCGGAAAATGTTAGGGTGAACAATTACATCTTATTATTTATCTCAACTTTCTTACATTTAATAAGAAGAAGCTATTTCATTATTTTTTCGGTAATTTTCACATATTATTACACACCGTTTATTTGTAATAAATAGAAAGAGAATTTCAACCATCATAAGGGCTGTCATATTTTACTGCATAATTTTATACTTAAGATAAAACGTAATGTTTCTAACTATTAAAATTATAGTATACAAGACTGAACTAGTGTTTTATGTTTTTATTACATTCTTAGCACTACACTAAAACAATAATTTAATCCTCAATGATAATATTTGCAGCACTAAAAATGAAAATAAAGAACTTTTCTCTTTATTGCGATACCATTTTCTGAAGTGCAGAATCCACATTGTTTTACTTCCACTAGTAAGTTGACTAGTTACTAGCCCGAAGTCTAGTTAAAGTTAGGATCACACACATGCTAATTGAAACATACCAGGTGATTAATTCTCTTAATTATTCTTTAATTTGTTTCATAAAATGTTAACATGTAATGATCGCATAACTTTAATAGAAGTTTTTGTGCAGAACTGTCACAGTGTAACAATCCCCCTGTTCCTCCACGTATGAAGCTTCCACCGACTCCGGTATCTTCATATCATTTTAATATACTATGGCTTTGTTATCCGTCTTCTTTCCCCACTGCACCAGACTTTTCTGAGATGAGGTCCAGTTGTCCTTCAAGAAGTAATTTTTCAATTTTATTGAATGTTCCAAACTATTAGCCTGAATGCATTCAACGAAGAAAACAGTTATTTATTTATTTATTTATTTTGGAAGAGCTAAGGCTGTTAGGCCTTCTCTTCCGCTCTACCAATATAATAATAATTACATGAAGTTATAGTGACAATATTACAATCACAGCATTGACAGTAAAGTTGACAATATTTGTACATATATAAACCAATGTAAAACATGTATATAAATAAATGCAAGCTAATACATAAATATTGATAATGAAAAATGAAAAATATTAACTTAAGAAGAAGAAGAAATAAGAAAATAAAAGAACAAAAATATACAAGCACCAGCAATGGCAACTTATACATATATCAACCTATGTAAATCCTGAAAGTGGAAATAAAGATACAAGGAAAACATAAAATTAAACCCTGACAATAATATGAAAGAGATAGGAACATTTATGATAGTAATAAAATAATATAATGAATACTTCTACAGCAGAATAAAACAAATTCATGCATTGTAACAAAAAGAATCTAAATTTAGGATGTTTTTTATTTGATGTATTTACAAACGTCTTTAACACCACAGGACTGCCACGGGTGGCCAAGGTCGTTAAGGCGCGGACTCTTGAGCGAGAGGTCTGGGTTTCGAATCCCGCCAGGATCATCCTCCCTAATTTTCCTCAGGTTTTCCTCAGTCATCATAAATGGCAAATGCCGGTACCCTAAACTTAGGCCTGGAACGTTTCTTTCCTTAAAAATACTCCTTTCCCAATATATCATTTCATCTCATGTGTTCATCGCCTGTGGTACCTATGTAGCAAAAACGGGCGTTAAAAACCATTCATTTAACATCACAGGTCATCAGCGTCCCATTCAAATCAGGACGTGAAACAGCCGACAAATTTTGCTCAGAACCTTCTTTTATCGGACTGGAGGTGCCTTCTTTTTCGTGCCGTAAATGTACGATACGGGGTCCACGGATTTACTTCTCTTCCGAAGGAAGCCCATACTTAGGATTTTTACGCCCGAAAAAATCTATCGATCATGGCCAGGTTTGATCCCGCGATCTTGGGTTTAGAAGACAAGCATGGTTCCCACTACACCACAAGGACCGACAAATTTTGGGTAATCGATTATTTCTAATAATATTAAACCATTTCTTATGCAATATTCCTAAAGTTCGGCAGTCTCTGACACCCAGAGACGGGCAGTAGTTAGGTAAATGATGATGATCAAAGTGATGTTCAATGCAATGGTAATAATAGTACGTGCTGGGATTCAGAACGGGTGTTAAGATTATGAGAGAAAGATAGATTTTGAAGGTAAGATGGAGAAGATTTATGCATAATTTTGAAAAGTAGTGCGAGACAATGAATGTTTCTTCGGTCTTTCAGGTGGAACCAAGACAGTCTATTGTGGGAGAGTGTTATGTGATCGAACAGACGCATATCGCAGTTGTAACGTATGCACATATTATGAACACGCTGTAGTTTTTGCGTTAGGTTAAAGGATTCCTGTTGAATTTATTAGATTTGTCTGTTTTCATGAAAGAGCCTCTTGGAGAAATTCGCGCAGCAGTTTTCACTTTTAGCTAGTCTGTAAGGAATAATTGAATGATGTTCAGCTTTATAACAAACGGTACAAATATTTTTCTCCGTTAAGGCTTTAATAAACAATTTGGACTTATTACAAGGCTCAAAGACTAAAGTATATTGCACAGGTCTGCGAAATTAAATTTTTGTTGGGCAGCGAAAGTGGAATATATTCCTAAACCTAACTGTGGTGTGCTGAATTGAAATCTGCTTATAATTATTGCCTATCATATACCATGGGGATAAAATGTTTAAAGTTTTTAGCAATTTTTAACTTAAATACATTTGAAAATGCGTGAAATACTACAAAAATATTTCAAATAAATAAAACATAAAATTAAACTTATAACAATTATTTCTTCCTCCGCTTTGTTGAAAACGAACACTAAGTAGACCGGTGTTTACAGTTCTGATGAGAGTCGTATCTTACTTAACACCAACATCCGTAGTTCATTATAGCAACGTACCTTGTATCTCAGTTTTGCATCTCTTTTATGTCCTGGAGGAAACTTGACCCTGCTCTTCATTTAGCGCCTCGTAAGCTCTCCAGAAAACATTCAAGATGAAAGTGCAGAAAATGTAGCTTCAAGTTCATATCATATCCCAACGAGTTTAACTTGTCGGGTATGGTTTTCACAATATGCTCATGTTCAACTTTAATAGGCCGTGTAACTTGTTAGTCACATTCTTGAGTAGTAGTAAGTGTATTTATTTCAATAATGCCTTGCGAATACATAAACTAAATACTTAACCAGTGCATGGGTCTAGTCAAGTCGTTCCTGCTCCTATTTACACATGTGAAATGCTGAGAGGGAAAAAAAAAACATAAACAAAATAAACATCACACACAAATACACAGAATTTTCTGTGCTCCGTCAAAAACGCCTTCTTTTACATTTCATTGGGAAATTTTTAAGATATTAAAACAAGAACCACTTTTGTTCAAAACTTTGACAAATGCCTTTAGTAACCATGGTTTGAAATATAAATGTATTGCAAAATCTTCTTTGAACAAGTTATTGAATTATTTTTTGTCCCGTCATTAATTATCTTTACCATGTGTAAGTTTACATTAAGAGTTTATGCTGTAGATTCTCATTCACACAACAACCATAGACTTTTGGTGTACCATACTGTTGTCTTCCCTCTAAAAGAGCACATATTCAAATCAGGACACACACATATTATTTCGAAAATTTTATATGTTTACTCTAGAGCTCTTGGAACTCAAGCAAGTACATATACTCTTATTGTGAAAAGAATATTTTGTAGTCTGCTTTTCTTCTTCTTGTTCTGCCTCATATGGGTCAGGTCTTATGACATTTTCCGGTGTCATTACCTTCTGAATCTCTATGATCAAGATTTACACAGGATAATTACTTTTGAAATCCTGTTATAATCCATTCTATCTAAGTGGTTATTGATTTGGTTTATTTATGGACGCTCTTTAACATCTGAGGTTATCAGCGTCCCATTCAATTCAGAGCGTGAAACGGCCGATAAATTTTGCTCAGAGGCCTCTTCTTTCAGGTTTAAGGTTCTTATCATGCCGTAAATGTACGACATGGGACCCAGGGCTTTACTTCCCTTCCGAAGGAAGCCATACTAAGGACTTTTATGTCCCAAAAAAATCCATGATTCAGCCCGCGATCTTAGGCCTACGAGGAAAGTATGGTCATCACTATACCCTTAGAACCGACTATTTAGTTTGTTTATCCGTTTGATCTCTTTTATCAATGATTGCTATTTTGTTTTGTCTCTGTTTCCTTTATATCTAGATTTGTGTATTCTAATAGTAATCCAAACAATTTCATTTAAGCAATTTGTATACTACCGTAAAATTTCTTTTTTTAATTTAAAATTCTCTGCTTTACAAACGTATCGTAATGGCCGTAACTTAAAAAAAATATTTTGTTCCTCTTTATGGATTTTTAATAATTATCTAACAGTACGCATATTTCTAGCCCTTATTTATTATCTTTTCTATAGCTGCATCTACGTTTAAAAAGATAGTGCAATTAAATATTTTAATTTACTTATTTTTTAGAATTATTTTTACTGTGATTAGATATTTTATTTGGAATGCAATGCATGGTTTTTGTGTTTGAAATAGAGATTTTAAGGTTACATTAATTTCAATTTTGTATAAAGCACACATTACCTATTGAAGTCTATCTTCTAAATCTTGTATGATGATAAAAATCGTCTGTATAAATTAAGATATTACAATCATCTCTTCTATTCTAATCCTAATTGGAGTTTCGTCCCTGCATCTAATTGTAATTTTGTCTAAATATATAATTATATGAGTTGAGTCTAATTTCTAAACAGTTGTACAGGCTATTTAGCCTTCATTTTCTTGGCCAACACCTATCTTTTAATACTTAAGACATTCTTTCTTATCAATAAAGCTAGGAATATCAGAACAGTGTACATTTTTTAATTTTTTATTGTTGTTGTTATTATTATTATTTTTTTTTTACAAAATGTCTCTAAACTCTTCAAGATGACTATACCAGTAAAAGTCTTTTAAGTCTAAAATATTATCTTATTTTAAAGTTTTAACCTAAAAGCTCATTTATGTACTAAAATATTTCATTGTACTTACTCAGAGGGTTTGGACAGTCATCTTCTAAGTCTAGAAACGGAATATACGATGCGTTCCATTTATAGCCGGGCCATAGATCCCGTATATGCATTATTCGCTTGCATTTTAGTGACCTCGGTATTATTCTAGTAGCGTACTAGCGGTGAATGACCGTTATACTGTCAGTTGTTGCCTTCTGTTCGAGCTGTAAAGATTAGATTTTGTTCATTGTGCAACTCAAAAGAGAAAGTTTATATAAGACAGCTGTTTTATGTGTGAATTACATTAGATTATTTTTATTAGTCCATTGAAATACTTACCGAAAATTCCTGCTTGAACAAAGAATGAAGACAGACGAGTAGAAAATTTCAGGAGAAATTTCCTGATATCCCAGTTCCAGGTAGAGAAACTGTTAGATGTCTGGTTAATAAGTTCAGGACAACAGGATCGCTAAACGCTAAGTCTAAGAAGCGAAAATGAAATGTTCCAACAGAGAAAAAATTGACGAAATTGATGCATCATTCTAACCTCTCCAAAGAAGTTTGCATGAAGTGTTGCACAGCAAGTGGTTGTTTCGAAAACCTCTATTCATAGAGCTACTAAACTTTTAAAATTGAAATCCTACAGAGGGATTATAGTTTATGAATTACAATCTGGCGATGACGAAAAACGAGTAAATTTCTGCAACTAGATTTTGCAAAATATCTTTGGCGATTCTGTTGATCTACATTTCATACTTTTCTCAGATGAGGCATGATTTCAATTAAATAGGAACAATCCGCACATCATAGACGAACTTAAAGACAATATAAAATCAGAAATGAAGTGCATTACGCAAGAACTTATGCGTGAGAATGGAAATTTCTTTCGAAGATGCCAGCAATGTCTTAATGCAAATGGACACCACTTTCATCACTACTTATAAAAAGATCATTATACTCATGTTGCTATCACTCATAAGTAAATTGCGCGGGAGTTTTTAGAACGAAAACCCCCCAAGTGCGTGCAGCATGCGATCTGCGGCACGACAATATAAGGAACGCGCTGTATATACCATTTTGCACTCAAATTATGAAGTCATACTGGTATTGCTCTCTGGCAATGCCGTATGTGGTGCAGAAATTGGAACATTTTTTCCATGTGATACAGACCTTAATCTCTCTCTCTCTCTCTCTCTCTCTCTCTCTCTCTCTCTCTCTCACACACACACACACACACACACACACACAAAATATTCTTGATTTACTTATTGACCTCAGATACAGATTTTCTGCACATTTTCACGCGATATGTGAATTTAATTTTTTTCTGGCCTCGTCATTTTATTTTAAATACAAACCGTTAATCATTGGCGTTCTCTTTATTTTCTGAAGCCACCCAAAAATGTGAAGAAAAACTTCTTAGATTGTTCAAATAGTCTCTTCTAGATGTACTACTTGAACTTGTCATTTTTATCTCATACAAAAATCGTAACACAATACACATTAAACAGAGTGAATGACACAAGAGGTTACCGAGGACGAGAGATGTAGGTTTTTGTTTATATTATACAAATGTTATTAACTCTGCTTAAGATATAGAACTTGAGAGGTGAGACAAACATACTCTCAATAAAATATATAACCTATGAACAGAGATAAACGGTAATCAAATACGATGTCAAATCGTTTGACATGTTTAAAATTTTAATATATGCTGACACAAGTCGAATGCACAGCGATTGTAATACTTAGAATTGCGAACACTCGATCGTATGTTAAATATCGAATTCTGCATTTTGACAACTGATACACAAAAATTAGTACTATTTTCGATATCAGAATATTCACGTTGACTTTTAGGACACAAAACGGTGCTTACAGAAAAACCGCCGTAGGATTGTGTTATTTATTTCTCTCCCGGTAAAGCCATTCACACAGTAACATGGAAAATTATTTCTTTCACCGTTGTGACCAAGAAGCAAGTATAATGCTTTAATACCTCTCACATGCAATCAAGTCAAAAATCTTTATGATTTTCCTTTCTCTATGCCCCTTAAGTCATACTGACTAACCGTAATATACAGAAGTGTTTTCATTCCTTGTGAAAAAAACAACTTTGAACACTGAGGTTGGACGAATCCATAAAAAGTTTCCTTTCATTCAATTTGTACGCAGAACCAAATTTAAGCATCAAACTACCGAAATTTTTATAAAATAATAACTTTTAAGGTTTCGTATTGAGGGTATTATTAAGTATATTTGTTTAATTTGTACTAAATTAAATGAATTAAATTGCAATATACTCAGCCATCCTGGAGCGTATATTTTTTCCTGTGCTACTATATTAAACAGATATTGTTAAAATAGAGCATATGTTAACAATTGTTTTTCTTCATAAGCAAGTCAAAAGGTTCAGTAACTTATGTTGAAAAACAACATATACTGTTAAATGTTACATTGAAAACTAAATTTTGTTTTATATCCTTTAAAGTTTGAAGGATAAATTGTTTCAAATAAGAATTACTTGAATTTTTGCACCATCTTTAAAATGCAGTTTTTCCTAAAATCCGCAGAATGAGCTAACCACCCAATATAATAGAACAGTTTTACTGAAATTTACTGGCATTTCAACACAAAGGAATAATAAATCCTACAAATGAAATTAAGTACAATACTATCTGTGTCCCAAAATAATGATGTATTTTTCATGGAGCTTATGTCAGCTAGAAATCAAATGTAGTCACCTGGTGCTTTGGGAATATTTAAATAGAGATTATCTCAGAGCGTATGAAATATGTTTAATAAGAATTCCCTTGTTAGGCGCGTCAGTATTGCACATACTATAGACAAGTACAATACTTATTTCACGAGTCTTACAATTTAGGAGAGAAGGATTGATTGATTGATTGATTTATTTATGGATGCTCTTTAACATCTCTGGTCATCAGCGTCCCATTCAACTCAGGGCGTGAAACGGCCGACAAATTTTGCTCAGAGGCCTCTCTTTCAGGCTTGAGGTTCTTCGGCTTTACTTCCCTTCCGAAGGAAGCCATACTTAGGATTTTTACGCCCGAAAAAATCAACCGATCCTGGCCGGGTTCGAACCCGCGTTCTTGGGCGTAGGAAGCAAATATGGTAACCACTACACCACCAGGACCGACTAGGAGAGGAGGGTGGTTTACAAAACTTGACATCTACAAATAAAGAAATTAACAGGAGAAACATATTTTTTAATTAATTCATAAATGTAACACATTATTTTCGCAGGATATATCTGTTTAGAGAAAATAATATAAATCAAATAGAATGTGCATATTTTTATATCTAAATACTAGTCCCTAAGTTAACCCTAAAATACCAAACTTTCACAAAAGTCAACATCTACACACTTTTCTCATCATTTTCTAAACTTTTTAATCAAGATTTTGTGAAAAAATCCGACCATTCTTTGATATTTAAAGCTTATTGTGCGGATAAATAGTAGAATAATAAATCTCAGGCATCTACATGCTTTCGTTCTGTTGTATTATTGAATAATTCTGTCCAACAATAGTGGCAATAATAAAAGTAAGATTGAATAAATGAAGGTTCTTGTAAAAAATAAAATTGTTACAAACTGCTTCATGTGGGAAAACAGAGATAACAACGATATGTCTTTATCTATTCAATGAAACTACGACATTTATCTCAGTGCATGCGGCTATAGAACTAGATGTTTTAGATACTACACTTAGATCTTAGCCAAAAGGCTGAGAAGTAAATTTAAATATAAGAACAATTAAATACTGATTAAGAATAATACGGAGATATTAAGCACTTCTTCGAGCAGTTTGTCTGAGGGAGCATATAAGGGTAAAATCGGATAGGAGTTGGGCATTAAAAATATGGCAAGGCTTAGACAAAATTGGACAAGGGTATATTTGGTTAAGGGAAGAGGACATTAGGTGAAATAATTGGAAAAAGTTAACAGACGTTTGCGAGATACAGAAAGGTAAAATAACTGACTCAATGCGCAGAAAAAGTACCGCTTAATCTGCAGGCTCAAATAGCTCAAGTGTGAGGGAGAGGGATTATCTAGATGTCTGTGTGAGAGAAGAAAAATTGGTCTCGCATGACTCAGATTAGGAGCTTGGAAAGGAAATAAAACAGTTAATACTATAGGGGAAAAAATTGTTCACAGTGCGGAGAAAGCGGTATGTGGAGGCATATTCTGGCATATTGCAGGGAATCTGCCCTTGTGGTCTAGTAGTAACCAGCTTGTCTCCTAAACCCAAGATCGCGGGTTCAATCCCGGCCAGAGTCGGTGGATTTTTTTTGGGCGTAAAATACTTCGGAAGAGAAGTAATGCCGTTGGTCCCGTGACGTAGATTTATGTAAAGTCAAAGAACCTCAAGCAGCCTGAAAGAAGAGGCCTCTGAGCAAAATCTATCGAACGTTTCACGCCCTGAATTGAATGGGACGCTGATGACTGAAATGTTAAGAAGTGTCCATAAATAAACAAAAATGAATGAATAAAAGAATGCAGGAAAACAGAGATTTTAAGAAATGAGCATTTACAACCACAATTTCTGAATTCCAACAAAAGTCTGAACACCTGCCGGAAAGTGTTGGTGCATAAGAGATACATTCATAAATAGGGAATGTAGACCCGACAAAGAAGAGTAATGACTTTAGAGCAGAGAGGGGAGTTGGGGAGGAGGGGTTGAATAAATGAAAGAGGGCTCAAATGTAAGGGTTCCATATATGTAATTTCGCATAGAAAGCGTGTAATTTACATATACCAATGAATTTATATATATATGAATAGTGTTTAACGCCCGTTTTAACTATTACTACTGAGGCATCGCGGGTGGTGACACTGATGATACTTGAGGTGAAATGATAAGCTGGGAAAGGATTTTTTTAAGGAAGGAAGTGTTCCAGGTCTAAGTTTATGGTACCACCCCGGCATTTGGCATAAAGAGGACTGAGGAAAAATCCTCAGGGAGAACGGTCCTGGTGGGAATGGAATCGAATCCAATACCGCCCGTTTGCGCGCCTTAACGACCTCAATCACTCGTGTAGGTATTTGTATATATGTATATATCATATAGATCTGTATGTATATGGGTATATTTTGATTATTACAAGTACGGCATTAGCATGTACGGCCGTAAGGTCCATACGACATTTATATTTACTTGTGTGTACTTTAAAACTACTACAATAAATATCCTTTACTATTTTTTGTAAATGTGTTTTAGAGTACTGCCGATAGCATTTTCTCATTTTTGTTGAACAGCAGTGTAGGTATACTCTGTATTTTTCATTGTAGATAAATAACCATGTAAAAGAAATGGGACTATTTTTGGGGGTCAGAGTAGTATTATTTTCACTAGATGATGTTTCTTCATATTAAAAACAACTACTGAGTACACAAATCGCATATAAGAAACACGGAGACTACCTACATGCAGATTAGAGGGACGGGAAGAGACAGAGAAAGAGGTAGAGGGAGGGAGAATGTGGCAAGGCACGTGATTCCGAACCTGCTCTCCTTCTTTATAGCTCTGCATTACACTAACGATATATTTGAATGAACACTGCAAACTTTATGTTTCTGCATAATAATAATTTCGGTGCAATGTGACAACTTTTGTTTGTTGTTCCAGCCACGCAAAGCATATACCAAGTTCTGCCAGGCACGAATTTACCATTAATATTTTAGACTAATAAAGTATAGCTTCCACGACCAAAGGGACGTTCATTTAGTGTTATATATAGTATACTAGTCAGCATATATATTATAGTAAATTTTGTTAACTTGCAGAATATATTATCGGGATTATTATATGAACTTAGTGAAAGTACGTTGATTACAGTATTTATTTAAGAAATTCCAATGAAAGTTTGGCACTGTGACAATTTACAGTAAGTTTAATTTGAAGATTCCCTTTATTTGGTTGTTAATGTCCATCTCAAGAGTATAAGAATGCTGCTAAATGCTTTTTTCAACGAATAAAATTACTTTACTGTAAATCACTTAGAGTTTTTTCAAAGTTATGAAAGAATATTGGTCTACACTAAAAAGTTTACCGAAGTATCTTTTCATACACAAAATGTTATTTAAGTAAACAGAACAATATTGAGAGATAATACAGAGGTATTTGACAAGCAAATTGAGTTAGGGGGAATCCAAGGTCTTCCTGCTTAAATTTTAAAATAGCATCACTAATTTTCTAAGGTGTAAATGCATCACTGTCTAATGACATTTCTATTTGAAAATATCATCTAAAATATCTTTATGTTGATATGAACAGGAGTTGGTATGAACAGGAGTCAAGCAAAAGCGGTTTATTGTTATCTGGTTTGATTCTGTTGATTACTATTTTTAACATTCACATATCATGTATAATTAATTATACTTCATCATGAAATAAAAAATTAAAATAAACGAATTACTCAGCAGGAGCCGAACCTTTCATCTTTACCCATCAGGGTAAGCAATACCCAATTTTAGATTAAACTACAAAGCACATAACAAAAACGTACTGTTGTTGAGTGCACTATCGTCATAAAATTACTCGGAAAGTTTTTAGATCTTTATAGAAAAACGCTGATAATTAGCTATTAAAAGTTTGAGATTTCCTCACTCGCAATGCAGGTTTGAAGTCTGTGATTTTTCAGCAGTCTTTATCAGTCTTTTTTAGTCTTTATCCTCGTGTAAATCTGTTATTGTTCTTCGTCAACCACAGATATCTTATCTCTCGAGTATCTTAGTCTGTTGTACAGTCTCTGAAATTATTGCGATGTAGTTCATTAACACCTGATAGTGGCGAGACAAGTTTTTAATTGTGGCAGATGTATTGTTCTGATCGAATGTGTAAAGCCTGTCTGGATATGAAGAAAAATGGTATTCTTTCTAATGGCTAAATCTCAATTGTAAACACTATTATATTTTGATAGTCTATTTTATTCATTAAATGAAATGAATAAATTTAGTGGTGACATTCAGTCCTATGCATCTACTTTTGGGAAGGATCTAAAAAAATAGGTAAAAGGTTAAAATTTTAGTCCAGAGTCGAACTCAAATCTGCGTCCCAAATTATTCATTTTTAACATATTCATCTCATAACGGTTCAATGAATCCTTTAGTACCTAAAGCTATCCATTGTATTTTAAATGAGAAAATATTCGACACGACCCATGCCGGAGTAATTAATCCAGTTAGGGAAAAAATATCCAGGCAAGATAGTCGTTGAGCTATCACATGCAGTTTGAACGCACCTGAAAAGGATTATTTTGTACAATGGCTGCAATAGGAGCCCTCCTCTCTCCTCTCCTCTCCTCCCTTACATTCTCTTCTCTCCGTTTTTAACCTCCCACTACCATAAATCTTCAGAATCATCAGCTCGCAGTCTATCTGCTCCAACGTTGCCCAGCTTTAGCCTTTATGGGGAGGAGATTGAGGAAAATACAATTTTGCTCAATTTTTCCAACCAGAAAATCTATATGGGCTTAGTGGTTGGTAGACTGGTATTTAGTGTCTGAAGCCTAGCTAAGGTAAAATGTTATTTTTGGCAAGTACTTCCACAAGACACAGAAGACATAAATAGTTGTGATTGCATTAGTGTTGTGCACAACATTTTTATTATAGGAACCTAGACGGCAGGCGCAGAGTGGTTTTAGTAATCAAGGAATGCTATATTGTCTTCAATTTTCTAATAATATGGCTTTGCAATAATCGGTTTCATTAAGCATTAAAATTACTTAGTACCATGCCCTTATGCCATTACGCAAGTGGGGCTGGTTAACGTACGGCGGACCCAATTCCCGTAAGACTAAATTAATGTTCGCTACTTGCTCAGTCGTGTTTATCGTGCCAACTGTTTCAATTGCTTTCTTTAAAATGTGCACGATAGGCTCTCTACTGTGTTTTTGGATATAGTGGAGTGTGCCGAGAGTGAAATAGACGCTAGAACAAAGAACACTAATTAATGATTGTTATGTACAAAAGAAATAGTTCTGTAGAGGAAAATTTGGCGTTTAAAGAAGTAATATTTACATTTGGAAATGTCATTTTCAGATAGCGAACAACGTTCGAACCCAAAATGTTTTCATTGACACGAAGACTGAAACCATTAGGTTTTAACAAGAGAGAAATTGATGAAATAGACTATCGAAATAAAACTTCCCCTCGAAACTCTTTAACGCTATTTGCCCAGCAAATACGTGTGCCTTTCAGCAGTGCGTATAAAGTCATTTTCATTCGTATAAAATTACTGATGTACTTGAAATAAAACCTGTGAAGGAGTTGAAACAATTGCCGCGAGAGTCTCAGTAGCCCTTCATAAAGATTCAGCCACGGCCGGCACTTCGAGAATTTACTATTACAGTACACTATTAATTATTATTAACTACTATTAAATAAATAAAAAGTGTGGCCTATCAGTTACGACCGCACGAAATGATTTCCTTTGGCAGGTGGCGAGTCCGTTAAGCATAAATTTCCTGCGAACAAAATAAATTTCCGAATTTGTAGGGGAACGAGGGACATATATATTAAATATTTGATCTCGTGTACCTCAATGATTTATTTCAGCATCCGGTCTTCATATTCTTTATAGTGTACTGCACTTGACTATACCGGTGAGTCAGCTGCCCCTTGTTTTGCAGTTTTATACAATCGGCAATTTTTTCTGTAACATGAAAACATCGGTCCTAATGGTACAATATAAATACTGTAATATGGATACTTTTGGTTGCACAATAATAATATGACAGATGTTCCAAATATATTATTTAATGCACTCGTAAATATATAGCTGACACCAACGAAGTTTTTGCACAACTGAAAATATATACTGTGATCAGCAAATGCTTCAAGTTATGTTAATTTGAATGCTAAACTCGCATGCTCCTAAATAGCGCAGTTGGCAAGAGTGAATGGTTGTTCAGAGAAAATGTCGTCTATAGTAAACGTGGTTCGAGTCACCTGCGAGCACTCCTTTTTTAATGTGCTGTAATATTCATAAATCATCTTGGTTTAAACTAATATTATGTTTACATTGTCAGTGTTGTTTAACTACAATTATTTTGCTTTTTATTGTATTTAATATTTTGTTATTGTTTAGTATTTCTTTATTGCTGATAACCTACAGTGGGTAAATGTTTAAACGCAACAAATGGGATAAGGATTACACACAAGGTTTACTTGTTGAAATTTCCGGTGAATAACACTGCCAGAACACAACTTTTGTAACGAAGCGCTCGAACTGATACCTTCTTGGTTAATGCACACTTGAGCACGTTGTTGCATGGAAATTTGCTCGCTGTAACAAGCCAATAGGCGTTAGATCAGGTGACCTGGCTGGCCAGGAAACTGGTCCTTGTCTTCCTATTCAAAGACCAGGATGTGCCGCATTTAGATGATTCTAGATGATCATCCACCTGTTGCCGGAACACCATCGTGTTGAAACCACATCGTTATTCGCTCCTCCAGCGGTACATTCTCTAGTAATAGTGGGAGCTGGTTGCAGAGAAGTTGCAGGTTGCTGCTCCTATCAGGTGCCCCTTCAAGAAAAATGATTCAATAAGAATTTTTTTTGATTGATTTATTTATGGACGCTCTTTAACATCTCAGGTCATCAGCGTCCCATTCAATTCAGGGCGTGAAACGGCCGACAAATTTTGCTCAGAGGCCTCTCTTTCAGGCTTGAGGTTCCTTTCCGTGCCTCAAATGTACCCACAGGACCCACGGCTTTACTTCCCTTCCGAAGGAAGCCATACTTAGGATTTTTACGCCCGAAAAAATTCATCGGTCCTGGGCGGGTTCGAACCCGCGATTTTGGGTTTAGGAGCCAAGTATGGTAACCACTACACCACCAGGATCGATTTTAGTAAGATGGTCACCCAAGATTCCACACCAGACATTCACTCCTCTCTGCATTTCGAATGCTGTCTACCTTACCCAGTGGAGATTATCAACACTCCAATAATGCATATTATGGCGATTTACGGTCCCTTTGTTGTGGAAACTGCATTCATTAGAAAACAGAATCCTGGATACAATCGCCATTGTCACTTGGTCTAATATCCATTCATAGAAGTTCACTCGAGCTTCGAAATCTCTGATGTGGAGTTCCTGGTGTACGTGCAAATGATCCGCATGAAACATTCGCATGCAGCATTAGTTACACAGAAAACTGGCTAATGTTGACCTCCTGTGAAACTGCCTGTGTACTAACTGTATGTCGTTTATTCCGCATGGCATTCAAAACAGCTTCCGCATTAACACCGAAGTCGCTGGTGCGTCTCAAACAGGAAGCATTCTTGCAAGTCACTACTGCTTGCTGCACGTAGACATCTTTTAACATTCCCCAAAGTGTTTGCTGTTTACTATCGTCTATTTGGATTTCTTCTGGTATAGACCTGAGCTTGCGCATTCACTCTCACCTCTCCGTAGATAAGGAGCATATCAACACACTCGTCAGTGGAATGCATAGCGAAGCATTGGCACAAACTCTGTGCCCTGAAGCGTGAGGGCAGTCGGCATTCAAAATATCACTCTGATGGGACAGAAAGGTGTCATTTTAACATACCTAAATTTGCGTAAAATTACAGTTTGTTATGTTTAGGTATTATTTTCCATGGGAGGAAAAAAAAAACATGCACTATGGCTACGATTCGAACCCCTGTTATTGGTAACTAACGTAAGCAGAATGGTCATAATTCCACTCACCCACTTTGACGTTTAATTGAAAACTCATTCTTGGTTCAACCATAGATCTTGCTTATCAGACGCCTATGCTATATGATATAGCCTTTTAAGACAATTTTAATCATTTGTCGGACTTTTTAAAATTATTATTTAAACGGTGTAAGCCATTAGGAATGTTATTTGAGATGTACTTGTCGTAGTTTACGCCAAAATTTAAATAAACCTTTTTTTTAATTATCTATGTGTCTTGACTGTAGACGCCCATTGTAGATACAGGCGTGCAGCTAATACGTCGTAGTATGCCCCGTCTCTACATACAAAATTCCACAATTTTATTTTTAAATGATGTGGACCCTGGATCTATAATATGTTCATTTGTTCAGAGGCGTTTACTCAGTTGTGTCGCTACATATACAGAATGTAAAAACTTCTAAAATCGGCTGGAAACCCGGAACTAGCTCTCAGTAAACGAATCATATGTTTAGAATAGTACTTTATTGCGGAGCCTTGTGTAGCTTAAACAGCTTTTCCTATAAAAACGTCAATTAATAGTTGGCAAGGGAACAAAACTGACTTTAAGCGCCATTGCTGTTTGAAGGGTGGTCTATCTTTAGAGAAAAGGAAAGGGGTGGCCGACTCCTCTAGTATATTATGTTAAGGTATAGTAAGCCCCCACTTATTCCGTCTAATGAATATGCACTGAAAATATAAAAACATAAATAATGTACATTATAACAAAAGTTTGTCAATGTATTGACACCATACAACACGGGACAAAACTATACTATGGAAAATTTTTTGTAATACTCATTACACCAGTATTACTCTCGTCACTAAAATATTATTGTAGTATTAAATTTATTTGATCCATTTACTCAAGCATTATACTGCAACTTGCAACGCGGCGCTTTAGCTCACAGTTATTCCGTCATCATTACAGCTTCTTCCTCATCTTTACCTTCATTATTAACTATACGTGCGTAGCCACGAGTAATATGTCATCATCTTCATGTGTTGGAAGCCCGGTTAACATGGATCAACATTAAATGAATCCTCGATATTTTTATCATCAACGTCTTCGAATCCTTGAATAACGGAGATAATTTTCATTGTGGTTGACTTACTTATATCTTCTATAACATTTATAGGTTTCCACTCTATACTTTAACAGTATTTTCCGCCATGATCTAATGTCTGCAATTAGACTTGCTGCCTAATGCTTCTAGAGTGCATTTATATTATCATTGTCATCGATAACATTCTCATAAGACCTGATCGCTGGTGTCTTTTAAGGGATTGTATTACACTTTTGTCCCAGTTGGAATCCAGAATTCACATTGAGGGTAAATTTTTGGTTGTAATAAGACGGTCGTGGAACACAAAGTTAGACTCAACCAAATGTCTTCAGGGGCATGAACCAGTTTTCTGTTTTAACTCTTTGTTTTGAATAATATATAGCTTTCGCTATACGTTTCTTGTGAAACCAGTCTGTGAAAATTGCCGGTATCCAGGCTCTTCTTTGATTGTAATACTTATAGCAAGTACTGAACTGCTTCTGTTCCCTTAAAAGAAAGTCATTTCTTGGTCTTTCGGATCCCACACACGCGCTTAAAGTTTGTGACCACCTGTCGCATTACTGTAGCATAATATCGTCATGCGCTCTTTAGATGATTTGTATCCAGGAAGTCAAGTAGACATTTCCAATATAACCTGTCTCGTCGGCATTTTAAATGTGTTCAAGCCATAAATTCTCATTTTTTTTACGAACTCTTGAATCTTCTGCTGCAATGCCGGCAGCTTTTCCTCTTGCACATATGTTCACGAATATCATGCCGTTGCTTAAATCTTGTTACCCATTCAGATGAAGCGTTCAACTCTCTCTCTCTCTAATCCCAACGGAATGTGGAAAATACTTAGGTTTCTCTACATACATTCTATCAGTGATGACCGCTTTTGTTTGTACCACTGTAGAAGTGTCAACATCTAACTTCATAATTATGTAAATTAAAGTTAGAAGGTCCACTACAGTGTCACTGTCCCGCAATAATTCTCCCAGTTTTACTTTTGTTTACAGTTGTGATTTCATAAGCATCCGCCAACATAGCTGCTGACTCTCATTTATGGAATTGGTTCATTACTTTTGTTCAAACACTTTGCTTACGTTTTTTCTGCTATGACGCAAAAACAGTAAAACAGCGATTATACGCTGTGATTATCAATTTTATTATCAGAGCTTTAATGTGGAAAAGGGACGGAAGAACTTACTCGCGATACAGAAGAGCAATTTATTTTCATCATTGTCTAAGCCAGCGATCGAATATCATCAATAAAAATGAATGCGGAACGTCATTGCCAAACAACGGTTACTTTTTGCATTTATAAAAGTACTTTTTTAAAAAATTTACAACTCAACTTGCCTTCTTAACCTACGAAAAATATCTTGCTCCCAAACAGACCGGTGATCGCTTCTGAGCATAAAAAATAGCGAAATATTAAATTATTAGATCAGACATGTATACAAAAATGGCTGAAGTATTTTTGACAAAACATGAGAATCTGAGCTCCTGAAGAAGGCGTTGGAGAAGTTGTGGAAACCAAGAGAATGGACAATAGACCGCCTCCTTGGTCTAGTGGTTAGCGTTGTAGACTGCTGGCCAGGAGGTCCTGGGTTCGAATGTCGGTTTGGCTTAGGAATTTTGCTCAGTTATGTAGGCCTGAAACTGGGTTCATCCAAACTCGTTCGGATAACCGGGGAGCTGCTTGAGTTGAGTTGGCATCCTGCAATATTGTTCTCTATTAATGATATCGTAAGACAAAGGTTGAGGAAGGTCGCTATGGCAGGCCATCCGACATCGGGCTGATGACCCATACGAGGAGGAATAGACAATGAGCAGAAAAATATTCTCTTCTAATATAATTTCCTCCCATTCAATAAATTTGATGTTAGAGAATGTGCACGAATAATCCATTAACAGAATAATTGGTAAACATTATTTTATAGTAGAGCAGCAGTAGTGTATTTATTTACAAAATATATTTTTATAAATCTAACTCAACTATTTAGCACGGATAAGTGCTTCCCCAATTCAATAGAAAAAACAGAAAGTTGCGCAAAGAAATATTTAGCACTTATGAGACAAACAATATATATAATGAAGTAAAGAAAAAATATATAATACCAATTTTATTACCTAAATAAAATAAACAGAAAAGAAAACAGTACCATAATAAAAAGCTTCTACTCCCTCACACATATATACAAATAGTTACAAAAGAAGAAGAAAATTGTGACTCATGTTCCCCCACTCCTCCTTCCGGTTGTCTGTCTTTTCCGATCTGAGCTGTCTCACTTTATTTAAAATTTTACCTACTCTCTCTTCCTCCTTCCTATCTGCCAGCAAAATCCAGCTCTGCCACTGCCCTCTCTCCCTTTAACAAACGCGGCCGGTAGACATCTCTTGCTGCATTTTTCTGTCTCCTTGCAGTACGCCAGAATATGCTTACACGATTCTTTCTCCGCACATACGAGTATAGAGCAGATTCTCATATCCTCTCTCTTACTATAGACATCCGCCACGAGACTAACCTAAACCAAGCGAGCCGTGGTTGTTGAATTTAGCCACTTTTTGGATTTAATGCTCCTCCCCCATCCAATTGTAAATTCCGATTGTATTTCTATCGAAACTTTAACTACGCACTCCAAGAGTCAACTGCCTATTAATGTCTCTCAAGTGTTTCTTAATTTTTCTCCAAACGACCCTCCTGTTTACTAGCTATGCGACCCCAATGTTCCCCATTCCTATATTTTCCAAACCCCTTCTTAATTTTAAAACCCTTTCTATTTCTACTTCTACCATTCCCTGCTGTTCCAAATAGTAGACCGCTCTGATTAGTGTTGATCTTCATGAACAATTCATAGCCAGTACTTGACAATCCGATTCCTGCATTCTATAATCTTGATATAGGCACCAAATTCCCTAAGATTTGCTGTACCTCTCCCCACCCGTAAAACAACTTTCAGAAAATCCATCCTCCCTCGATCCAATTTCTCTATTTCTTCCTAACTCCAAGTTTCGGCTCCATAAGTGATTACTGCTGCCCATATACTGTCTCTAAGAGCTCTATCGGTACTTTTGGAATTCTGCTGTGTATACAGAAAGTTTCTATAGCTTTTACATTCTCTTTAAGTTTTGCCCCATCAATATGTTTCGTCGTTCCTTTATTCATCGAGGAAGTTAGCCTAAGACACACGAAATTCTTCACGTAATCTAGTGTCTGTCCAGCATACGTTATGTCTCTGCTTTGCTGTACGTAGCTCCGATCTTAAAGGTTGCAATCTTCATTTTACTTGTATTCAGAGTAACTAACTAACATCACAGTAGGTCCACGCTGTAGGTCGTCTATCATAGTAGAAACAATTGTCATATAATCCGCGTAAAGAGTAGGGGTGAAAGAATACAACTCTACGTCACATCTCTTCAACTAGAAAAATTCCCCCATATTCTGTTCCTGTCATACTTAACGCAGAATTACACCTTTCGGTATATTACCTGTAGCGCTCGAATCATTTTTATTGACATCCATCTTATGTGCCATAGCGCTTCGCGATAAACTGAATGAAATGCTTTTTTGAGATCGCCGAAAGCACAGCGCAATATTCGCGTTTGTTTGCCATTTGTTTAAACCTTAATGTGTCCCTAATAAATGCTTTGCCAATAGTACTGCATACCTCCCTGAATCCCAACTGGAATTGTGAAAGTTTGCGAAATTCCTTCCTCCAGATTGTTATGCTTTCATAGAAAATTCTGCTATAAATTTTCCCCATAATCAGAAACAACGGGACCCCCTATAGTTGTCCGGAATTTCCCTTATATATCGCGTGAATAATTCCATTCACCCAGTATTCCCCTTAATTAAACAACATTACCTTGAAATGTCATCTGATAAATACATTAAAAAAGAATATAGACAGCAATATTGATTTATCAATGACCTTTCAATTAACTGAAGTAGAGTTTTTGACTGAAAACATAAACATTACCACAATAGGAACAATTTAAAACACATTGTCTTAAAAGTGGCTGGAACCGCACTGCAGAATGAGCTCACGTTATATGTTCTGCTGTGAGCTAGGACCGCAAATTATGAAATATTCAATCTCATAATAAATGTAAACAGAGACTATATGACATTGAAAATTAATAAATATCATCAACGGACAATCGTAAGAATTTACGGAGTATATTCATTATAAATTATTGCAATGTAAAACCCTTCTTTGTGTAACATGATAGTACGAATAGATAATATTATTCGTCAAAAATAATGCCATTTTGCCTAGAGAAAAATCCATGGGTTACGTTCCCGCAGACATCTGATTGGTGTGTGTGTGTATGTATATGTATGTATATATATATATATATATATATATATATATATATATAAACGTATTGTCATGCAAGACTAACTCGTGCTAATAAAACGAAAATCACTTTTTATTTAATACCTCTACTATAGCGCAATAAAAAGTGAGCTAGCACTTTATTTGGAGCCTGGGATATGTTTCCTGGGAGGAGAAAGGGCTAATAACTATGACTTCATAGTTAGACATAAATGTAGGGTTACATTTTACTTTAATCATCAACCATGAGTCTAGAAGCCAGCAATAAATGTTGGAAGATTTAAAAAAAAAATAACATTAAATAGCAATAATCAAATAATATTTTCTTTTACTGTGCTTCATAGGTTCATAATGAACCACACTATAATCGCCCATTCATATTCGCAGTACAAAAGGGATACACTACACGACCTGCCGATATGAAAATGCTTATACTTATTCTGTAGTGTAGCGTTACGGGTGTTGTCTGTGATGAGTTAAAGTTTCCAAAATCTCTCGACATGTGTAGATGATACCACGAAGATTTTTTATGTATGATTTGCATAGAAAAAAAATCTCGTAGGAAAGTTAGAATGCCCTTTTTAACAGAATATCCAGATGTGCCTGCTCCACATAGAGATACAGTGTGAAAACTTGTAAAGGAATTTAGAGAACCCGGATATATTCCCGATAAGATGAAAAGGGTAAGTAGTACTGAGAAGAAAAGAGATGAAGTTGGAGTAAGGATTTCTGTCCCCCACCATCCTCGGATCTAAGTGTGCTTTTTTTTATAAACCTTTGGAGGAGCATGTAAAATAATGTATACAGAACAAAGCCCCACCCATTGAAGAAATGAGAGAAAATGTCAGTCGAAATGCTGACTCAATTTCTGTAGATGGACCGATGCGATTGCTAAACTCCTGTAACGATGCCAGAAATGTCTGGATGGAGGACACTATCTCCAATCATAAGGTGTACACTTATTTTAATTGTAAACGTAATGAAACCGTAAGAACTTTAATCAGTTGCGCGAAGGGCGTTACCGCTGGCCGGTCTGCCAGTTGTTCTGAAGAGTCGTGAAAGATTCTGAATTCGCATGTGCATGAGAGAACGAGGAAGGAGTGAGAGAATATGAATATACCTTTGCTCACACTGTAAATAATATCTTGGTACTCTCGTTCCTACATAAATAAATATAAGAGTTTTAATGCAAAACTAGCAGATAAAATACAAGACACATTTAAAAACTTACATGTGTAATTCGTACATTTACCGAAATGACCTTCTTCGCCATCACCTGCATCTAGCGAGGAGAGCACTTATTATTTTTAAAAATTGGGATTACAATTAAAAGTAATGAATTCATCCAAAAGATAGTGTAAGCTTTGCCAATTTTACAGGACACAGAAATTACATCCTTTTATAGGACATTAACATTTACACCAATTAGTTCAACTGCTAATTTTTGGGTGACACATCCAACATCTTCTTTAAGAAGGAAGTATACAATTGATTGATTTTCTTATTTATAGTATAGTATCCAAGTTTTAAAGAGGTAAATAAGCGGACTGTTTGTGAATGGAAAGTTTTAAGTGTGCCTCACTGCACTATAAATGTACATTGTCGCAATTGCAATAACGTATAAAACGATTATCTTCTCTTATGACAATAAACTATAAATAAGATAGTTGTGTATGCTATTAGTTGCATAGATTCACTTACGCTTTACAAAACACAGGCGTTTCTGATCTGCATACTTTTTTTACAACACCTGTTCTTATTATTAAGTGATCTCTTTCTCGATTTGTCACAGGAGTTCCATAATGCAATATCATAAATGATCTCAATATAAACTATAAGTGGCAATACTACGTACTTTGATGCGATGGTGCTTATATACACTTCCCCATTAATGCAGTATGCCCATGATGTGGCAAATACATGTAGTAATAATGCATTGGCAGAGCATTATGTATATATTAATACAGCATTGTCAATGCATTATTGCGATATTTTGTTACATATAGATAGTTGGCAGGTAATAAGAGTTTGTCTGATAAACATAGGTAAGGGTAAAGAGGGGAGAAAAGGAAAAATAGGAGGGAGATGGCTCAGGATCCGTTGATAGCATAGCATGGCGTCAGTGAGGCAAAGATGTGAGAAAGATAGGATTGAGCGACCCAACAACTCCGGGAAGCCATTAACAAAGCAAAACGTAAGATATAATTTAACGTAAAATACTTTAAAGTAATAAATAATTGTCAGTATATCTTACTCATATATATGTTTTGTTTGAGGTCTGCTCCCTTATTTCCTTTCACATAAAGATTCCGGTGATATAAAGTTAAATTAAATAAGGAATTGTCTTAGCGTCGCAATCACGGATAGTTGCAAGTTAGAAAGTTTAGGATATTTGCTAGAAGGTTCTACCTGAGGTTGAAACACTATGCAGCTTTTTAATTTTATGTTAAGAATAATTAATTCATTATTTTAACTAATCAAATGGATTTTTTTTGCCTTAGTTATTCGGAACACGCCATGTTGTTAAACTTAAAACATTCATTTAAAATTCTCTTAAGGCCGAATATTTTGAACAAAAAATGGTGAGTAACATTAAAGCACAAATAACATTTGTACATTTATTTATTTCCTTTAGATATTATTGTAGTACTTTACTGTCTATGGCTCGTTCAAAAGTAATGCTAACCAGTTTATATGAAAATATTATATTTGATTGTTTATCTACCAATTGCAAATAAAAATATTTGTTACTGAGTCTTAAAGTCATCATTCTCAGTCCTAACGGCAAACATTTGCTCTAAATCGGTCACAAGGAAGTTTGTTGGTTACTCTAGCAGCCCGTCCTTAGCTTCACAGTGTTGTCTCTTGTTTGGTGGCTAAGTAACTCACTCCCCTTTAAGATACCCGAATATGAGTCAATCTCAGATTTCGATTATACCATGGGTTGTCATCCCAAATTAATTGTTGGTTATTTCATATTTTATGCACTAGGCGAGGATTTGTATTATCACATAGCACATCAAAGACACTAAGCAAGCCACACGAAGCCAGTATTTTATGTGTTTTGTGGAACAGGTAAGTAACCAAATTCTATGTTCGTGTAGAGTGAAGTCCATTGACTTCTGGGACTATTGGCTAAATAGTAGGAACGAAAATTTTATGCCCATTAGCCAAGTAGCGAATTAAGTATGTTGTCAACAAAATTATCATAAATATGGTATGAGGTTGATGATAAATTCACTCATAAGTTCTTGAATTTATTTGGAAAGTTCAGACTCTCGAGTGATATTTATTAGGACTATTTCACGAATAAAATAACAATTTAAATATAATTCCTCTAAACTTGGCTTGCAAAATTGTAATAATTGAATATTTGCACTTAATTTTTCAAGTAATCTTTCGACAGCATAATGCCGATTGTCAATAATGACAATAGGGAACAGTAAAATACGGGCTTAGGTTCTACTATTTCATGAGTAGAATAAGAGTAAAAGTAATAATCACGTTTTAAATTCGCGCACTATATATAGAAAACTGTGATATGTACAAAATGGAGTATCGCTCTTCTTATGTTCTTCACAAAAAAGTCTTACTCCAAATGAAATTAAATAGCGATTGGACGGTGTATATGGGGAAGCACCCCCCTCTTATTCTGTTGTAAAAGAATGGGCCAAACTTTTCCGAATAGGTCGAGAAAGCATTGAAGACAAAGAGCGTGCAGGTTGGCCTTTGGAAGTGCTCATTCCTGAAAACATCGCTCTTGTGGAAGGAGAAATTGTGGAAGACCGGCGGCTCAAGGTTACAGAAATATCAAAAAGGTTGGGCCTTTCTGAAACAACAGTCCCTTGAATTATTCATGAACATTTAAACATTAATAAGATTAGTGCAAGATGGGTGCCTAGACTTCTTTCCTCAGTCCAAAAGCAGCAACGAGTCAGGCAATTTTGGAGCCCTACCGTGGCAACGAGAGAGAAGCCTGCAAACCATTGGTCCTCTACTAAGATCCCTTGTCCAAAAGAGAATCAATGTAATGTCATAAATCTGACAAAGCACCGCCTCTAAAGGCCAAGGTCACTCAGCCAACCAAGAAGATCATGGCCACAATCTTTTGGGACTGTGAAGGAATACTGTTCATTGACTTCAAGGAGAGGAACACCACAGTAAATGGGGAGTATTATGCTGGCCTACTGCATAGACTACGTGCTTCCATCAAAGAGAAAAGGCGAGGAAAGCTGATTGGTGTGTACACAGTTCTTGTAGCAAAGGAAGCTGCGAAGAAATGTGGCTTCAAAGAGATCGACCATATCTAGCTCCCAGATCTATTTCCTCTTCTCAAAACTCAAGAAGAATCTACGAGGAGGGAAATTTAAGTGTGAAGAATTTGTGATGGATGCTGTTTATGCCCATTTTGCAGACAAGACTTCTTACTATTTTGGGGGGGGGGGCGAGGGGTTGAAATGTTAATTTAAAGGTGTAAGAAGTATATTGCAATAAAGGGTAACTATACTGAAAAGTGAAATATGGTTTCTGTGTTTATCATACCTAGAAAATGGTTGCGCCGGAAACTTATGGCCCTACCCTCGTACATTTAAACATGCTTAAAATTTCTCACATAGTATAGCTTTATCTATCAGTGTTCATATATATATATATATATATATATATATAAAATCTAATTAATAGAATACTATATTTTTGTGATTTACACTCAATAATAATAATAATAATAGTAATAATAATAATAATAATAATAATAATAATAATAATAATTCTAAAAATGTGGCTTCTTTTTTGTAATACTTATAAATTGCAAGAATTCTAATTTTGATTGATATCCTAATACTTCACAGAAATGCCATAACTTATTTCATTTTATTAGTTAATAATGTCATAATTTGCATTTTATATTCTTTTTTAAAGGTGCTCTACTAGCTGAGAAATTCCCTTAATTTACGCAGCTCCTGAATGAGGAACTTTTTGTCACTATTATTAATTCAATCATGATAGGCATTTTATTAAATGATAAAAAAGTATCAATGTTCATCTTTGGATTTAAAGGATCATTTCTAGTTTCCAAGCTCCCATTTCATACAATTAATAGCTATGTACTATAGCTTCAGTACTCCGATACTCATAGCTTGTTATGTGACACTTTTTTTTCACTGTCTTATTGTGCCAGCCACGTTAGACAAGTCTAGACTGGTAACACTATAAGGTAACTATCTATGTATTAAGCAATGATTTCTATATCTCTCAGTCATAATCTCGAATTTGTCTTATCTTATTACCGTTTGAAACTCTAGCCAACACACATAAAATGTTGTTAAAGGTTAAACATAAAAGGAGAAAGTTCCTATAAAACAAATAACCAGAAAAACTGTCAAGGATGTTTTTGTGAAAATCGCATCTAAGTATAAAAAAAGTAATAATAATAAACTACAATAGTGCGGCTAACAAGCAGCTTGGGCCATAAGTATTGGAATGTTTCGAGTCATCTCTTAGTGGTAATTTCTGTAACGAGATAATTCTCGAAATCTCCAGGGGACATACTTTTTTTGATGGAAGAGATTCGCGGTTGTAGCCGCACAGCTAGCGCAAGGCACGGTGGATCGAAGTGTTCTCGAGTTGGCCGTGACTTGGGCATTTCCTTATCCTAATACTAATTGAAATCTCTATAAAACATTAGAATTACTGCAAAACGTGAAAGAAGCATTTGAAATTAATTCGGCAATTTATAATGATAATGGGATTTCCATTGTTTATTTTAATGTTTACGTACAGTAATCTAAATCATAACGGCTAACAAAGTAGTGCATGCATATCGATACAGTACCATAGATATTTGCAAAATATTTACAAAATAGTTTAGTCGAATTGTATCATAAGGTATTTCGATGAGTATGACTGAGATCTACACGGAGAAGCATGTAACAAATAAGGATGATGCAGATACGTTTCTCCTGAAGAGGAAATAGAACTAACTCGTCGTTCATTTCCTCATCAGAGAAAGGATAGGATAAGAATGAAATAAACGCTCCCTTCTCTGAACATAAACCTAAAAATCTTGTGGAAAGCTGTTTCACTTTTATAAACTTAACACTATTGCATTTGTGGCTATAAAATATTTCTCTCTAAGTGTATCAGTAACAAAAGGTGTTGAGAAAAATATGTTCAAATGTTATGGCAAATCGTATACTGCAACTTTTATAATTTAAAAATACTAACAACAATGAAATGACGTAAGAGAGCTTTAAAGAGCGATCTCTAGGGGTCTTGAATGTGATTTATATTAAACTCATTTCATTTTTTCCCGCTTTGCAACCTTTTCCCCACTCCATTCAGTTCCCCTCATGCAGTAAGGGTAATATTATTATGGCAGTGGTAGCATTAGCAATATCTGTATTTCTGTTGAATGAATAGTTTATGTTTTGTAAAGCAAATGGCTTCAAATATGAGTGGTATCAGACGACAGTCGAAAAACATAATTTACAGCTTGTACATTTATTTTAAATCGTTATAAAACTGCCAAGAGAAAGTTAGTGTCTTTTTAGAGATGCATAGAGAATAACTGCAGAAGCGTGTCAGATATTCGCCAAAACTGTTTAACGTATACATGACGAAGCTGAAAAAAGGACGGCTGACGATGCAGAATTCCCACAGCCTTCTTTTCCTCTCGAAGGAAAAATATAATGCGGGAAAAACCTGTTACTGACTTGGACGATTTGAAGAAAGATGTTATCCGAAATTCAGTGCAAGAGATTACGATCATAGTGAATATTCCACCCTTAAAAGACTTAAAAGGATGCTAAAGGAGAAAAAGATTATTCCAGTGGCATAAATTCTCTATATAAAATATTGAGGTACCTAGGATTTAAATACCAAATGTAACGACGGTAGAAGGTTTTTGATGGAGAAATCTGCAGCATGGGTCTCGTTTTTAAGGACTTAAAATAAGATCATCCTCGTCCTATAATCTACAGGGACGAGACATGAATAAACCAGAACTACAGCAGATCATCTGCTGGGCAGAATTCTAACGGAAATGGGGGTTTCAAAGTTCCTGTTCTGTGATTCAGTTATTTATATATTAACTTTATATATATTTAACAGGAAATAATTATATCTGAGCTTTGTAACTCTGGTCTTAAGCAGCGAGGAAGGGACAGTTCGCCATCAGGCAGAGGAACGGTAGAAAGAGACAGATATATAGAGCGAGATGGGGATTTACATGCTTGATTTTGATTGGACTGGCCAGAGTGAAACCACTATAACCATAAAGTTACACAAATCTACATGGCATGTGACAGCTAACGGAAGCAAAATGCTTTACTACATATTACTAGTTCACTTTAGCCCGCACATGTGCAACAACCCTACCTATATATGAGATTCGTTCTTACGAATACATTGTTGAATGTGAACAATGCATACAATGTGTGTTACTGTGCTAGTCCTTGGTAAAAGCTTCCATATTACTATAGCCAACATTTCTCCCAGCTTATCGCCCCTTTTTGTTACTAATACAAACAATGCGCACACACATACACACACACACACAGATATATATATATATATATATATATATATATATATATATAAATCAAAACAAGATAGAATTCCCCACCCTCCTCTGATGATATACAGACGCTTTCGTCTGCACTATTTCTTATTCTTGAGTAACAGAAACAAATTTAAAGCTCGTTTTGCCCTATCCATTTCAAGCTGTTATAGAACATACACAGCAGTTCACGATGCCTGTGCCTGGAATTGGTATAGCGATATTTATCTTAATTTACATTTCACATTTTATTCAGCGACCTGCATTAGTATAAACAATTATTATCTATTCTATTATTAACCATGTGCTGCATTATAGCGATAATAATTTAAATACTTCTCTAATTTCATTTCTGTGTTCTGATGCCTGCCAATTTTGATTGTAGATAAAGTTAACATTCTTAATGTGAACAATTAACCTTAATAAAATAAACTGTAAATGTAAAAGTAAGTCCTATTAATTAAATACATAATGTACACATAAAATTTTCATAACGACATTTTCAAAATCATCTATTGAAGTTATGCAGGATGAAAATAAATTAAGTTCACAAATTTTGAAAGGCTGCAGGGGATACAAAAGCAAAACTTTTTTCTAATATATTTTCCCATGAAGCTATTTCAAATCACTCGATGGCGTATGCATTTTTCAGACCTAATGACTGTTCGAAGATTCCCTTTTGTTGTACGTCTTTACCCAGTGCAATACTCCTGGACATTGCTTTTACGTACTTATTCGATTTCTAAGGAGACGTGATTGTACTGGGTCGAATTCGTAATCTTGTTTACGAGAACTAGTACAAGATGTTGCGGTGGCCTGAATTGTTACAGCAACAGAAAACGGGGAATGACAACCCTGCAGTCTTGAGCACATGTTCCGACAATATTACCTTTGTGCATAGGTCAACGTAGAAAATTTTGAACCCCTTTGCAAGATTGTAAATATTTTCAAGTCCGTTGAGGCAAATTGGTTATATTAATTAAGATGTAAAGTCTTCGAAAGTCAATAGCTCACAGTAAAATTTTAACTAGAAAAAAATATTTGTTTTTGTATTCCATATAGGATCACAAACTTTGTCTCTTTATTACCGAATTCCGAAGGAATAAAAGCTTTTGAGATTGTACCCATGGAAGAATTTTTTAATACTTTTCCCGCATCTCCACTTTTTTTTTGAGTAGTGTTTAACGCCCGTTTTTACTACTGAGGCACCATAGGCGGTGTCTCAATTGTCTTTACCTACTAGGAACCCTCAATGAAAGAAATTAAATAATAAAACAATTTATGTCTGTTAACGCACTACATGTCGAAAAATTGGCTATTGGAGGTGAGGGTTAATCTGAGCGACTTTAAAAAAAAATTAAAAGCGGTCGAAATTTTGTTTATTCTCAGCCTAACTCATTAAATTTCCTTAAAATAAAGTCATAAAAATATTTCCGAAAATCAGGGTGATCGGGCCATTAGGAGTGGAAATACATCTGAAAAAAGAGCAAGAGTTAAAGGGAAATTTAAAAATCACTCTAGCGGCCGCAATTTAAATTTTTTTTACGGAAACTGGCTATATACCATTGAAATAAAAATGAAAAAATACTTTCTGAAAATCAGTAAAATCGGACTATTAGGAGAGGGGGAATTTACTTGAAACCCAATATTTAAAAATTGCTCTAGTGACATTAATACGTGTTTTTTCGCAATGAAACTCAGTATATACCATTTGAATAAAATAAACAAAATAGTTCCTGAAAATCAGGGAAACCCGTCATTAGGAGTAGGGTTTTTTTAAAACCAAATTTAAAAAATCGTTCTAGCGACACTAATATTTGTTTCTTCCCAACAAAAGTCGGTATATACCATTAAAATAAAATAAGCAAAATTTGTTTCTGCAAATTAGGGAAATTGGACAATTAGGAGTAGGGTTATACTTGAAAACCGAAATTTAAAAAGCAATCTTGCGTTTAATTTTTTTCTGTATTGTTTTAAAATAAAAGGACAAGTTAATTCACAATATTAACTGTATTTATAACGATATATATATTTATATATAACAAAAATATTACCATGAAGATAGCAAATGTTAATGTTAATCTAATATGTGTTTTAGAATTATATTTGTAAGTAAGAGCACTCTATAATAATTTCCAGAAATCGTTTTCGTTACATGTTTTGCTACATTTAACATTTAAATTAAATTTCAAAGTCAATATTGCTTATTGTGTATATTTGGTTAGTATATTGCAATTATTTGTTAATAGTTATTGAAACATATGAACAACATCGTCTTAAATACGCAATATAACTAAATATTTTCTGTTATTTCTTTATTTTAGTGAACGTAAAGATATCAAGGACTCAATTCATAAACATGGTTACATTTAAAAAAATTTAAAAGTACTCACACAGTATAGCTTTGTCTATTAGTGGTCACACATTTCATTTAATTAGTTAATACCATTAATTTTTGTAGTTTAATGTCAATACTACTACTACTACTACTACTACTACTACTACTACTACTACTACTACTACTACTACTACTACTACTACTACTACTACTAATAATAATAATAATAATAATAATAATAATAATAATAATAATAATAATTACTCTAAAAATGTGGTTTCTTTTTTTAATACTTATAGATTGCAAGAATTCTAATATTGTTCCTCTAATGCCATAACTTATTTCATGTCATTAATTAATAAGGCAATAGTTTGTATTTTATATTCTTTTTTAAAGAATATAACCTTTTTAAAATTATTCTAATAGGTGAGGAGATCGCTTAGTTTATACATCTCGTTTCTGAAATATAGTAATTAACTTTAAAATACAATGTATTAATTAAATGATATTAAATTGTAATATAAGTTAATTAATACTACGTGGAAATATAGCAGAATTTTGACGTTAAAATATTAAACGTTTTCAACATAGCAATTTTGTAGTGAGAGTAATTGGCTGAGTTTCTCCTAGCAGTATACTCCAGTAATGGGGTAATGGTTCAAGGTAATATGCCTTTAGGGTCTAAACATTTCACAGCGCACTTGGGGCTAAACTTTTCCTTTTATCGTAAAGCTTGAGCAAAACTGTTTTTAAATCGAGTCCAAGGGATTATAAATGTCAGTTTCATCGACCTGACTGTTGGCTAACCCAGAAGTTATTGGCTTACACCATTATCAGTTTTTTGTACTGCATGCAATAGGGATGTTTGTATCGGCAGTATTCCAAATACCTTTAAGCTCAGAATGATTGCTACGCAATTAGGTTAAACTCTTAACACCTAAGTGGAGATTATTAGCCATAATGTTTAAAAAATCCGTAAGTAACCATTTACTTTCCTTTGGTCACATTGTGTTACCATGACATTTTTGGATTTTAAAGTTTTATATTTTGCTTTATTTACATAATCATATACCTTTATCGTATACTTTTTACCAATGCTATTAAGTGACTGTTTGTAAGTTCTTGTTGAGAATAAAATGCTAAGGGAAATGTCTTTGCTTTTGTAGAAAGCTACCCCCACTCAAAGATAGCAATTTGAGGTGGTATTTCAATGAATACATTATGCAAAATAATTCATAAAAGCGGAGGAAAGTGAAAGCATATATCTCAGTTTGGAAAAAAAAAATCCATTTATACTGTCTTAACTGTGTTCCTTACAAGAACAAAATGTTTTAAGATAAAAGAGCACGTAAAATTTACAGAAGTAATATAAAGATAATTGAAAATTTAGAATTTTCGAAATTATTTTAATATTATGGGCGTCACAATGACCGAGTAGTTAGACTGCTTGCTTTCCATTGAGGCAACCCGAGTTCGATACTCGTGGTAAAAGCGGCGCCTGAGCAGGTTTCCTCCAGGTATTTTGGTTTCCCCTGTCAATCATTCTGCCATTAATCCATCTTCATCATCATGCGAAGGAAATCTACCGCAGTGTCTATCCTCAGAAAAGCTGTAAACACGGAATGATGATGGTTAGGTGCTTGTTCCTGCCTTGTGAAAGAATTAATGAATTAATGAATTAATGAATTTGAAAATATATGTTACCTGTCATATAATCAGAATAATGTTACGTTGCGATCGAATGAGGGAAAACGTGATCATTATCCTTTGAGGGTACTATACGCTCAGGGTTACGGTTTATTTACTAGCGTTGTTTCTCTCGTTTATTAATTGCCAATAGCAATCATCTAGTACAAATCATAGATATCGAATCCAATAATATTTACTACTCCATTCATCATTTTTCATCACCCTTACTAATTTTTTTACAAATCCATCACAGCGGGCTGTAAATTTATTTTAAAATGCTTATGACAGTCATGAACGTTTTCCTTATGCATGTTGTTTAATCCTTTGGCAGTATCAAAAGTGATGCACTTCTGCAAGCGAAGATGGAATAATAATTAGTCATACCAAAGTAAAGTTACCTAAGGAACTAAGTGCATTTACCACAGAAATGCACCTAGCTTTTAGAAATAGATCACTGTGTAAAACGCATTTCACTACATTAGGATATGCCTGTTATTTATTTTGAAACATTATTTATCATTTCATTGTTGATTTGTAAATTCTTCATAACATTACAGATTGACACTTCCCCTTTTGTCCGTGTTTTTAAACTATCACATATTTGCAGCAGCGCGCAGTCCCTTCTCGCTCCTATCCTTCTACTGAGATATGTGCAGACTCCTAACACGGAGTATAGGGATAATTAACAGCGACACAAGACAAATACCAACAGCATAAGTATCATGTTACTTCTCGCACCTAGGTCAGTCAAGCTTTACAGAAAAATACAAGTTGAGGACTTCAACAACCTTACAATAAAAACAGCACTTTCAAGTATTACACGCACATAAATCTAGCAAGTGGTTGTCTCTCCAGCTGACGTGTCTCTTTGCTTCGAGTAGTTGGCAGAGGCAGCACGAGAAGACAGTCATTGATTTTTTTCATATCACTTGCATATCTGGACGACAGGTGCTAGAATTACAGTCTGGATATGCCATTACTATTTGAAAGCATTACTAAGCAACATCATGCGCAAACAAGGTCAGCTAGGGCTATCGTAACATTTTTTAAACGACTTTGGCAAGCACTATCCTACATTCTATTCTTTCTGTCGGAACTTCAAAAAGAACGAACCAATAGTACTAGAGAATTACAGTTAGGGAAGATTATGAAAGCAGTACTTAGTAGAAAGTGGAATACCTTACAGGCTAGAATAAGAACCACTGCAATGGAGTATATAGCATACAAGGATGAGAACCATTAGATACCCACACATCTTTCACAACGTCACTTTGTAAACTGTTTATGGATTCGCAAATTTGGTTCGATGGCATGCTAATATAAAGTAATTGCATTTTCAATATCTTCATAATACATGGAAAACAAACATTGGTAATTTTTTTCTCCCATTATCAAACCTTCGGTAATTTGGAATTATACTCATTCGGGATGATCAATTTGGAACTTTCATACTCCGTTAAAATAATTATTCTGGAAAAAATGATAAGGGATAGGGTAATTATTTATTACGCAAAGTGTTTAATATATCCAAATACTAAATAATTCATTATTTATGAATTTATTCATTATAAATTATTCATGCAAACAGTAATATTACATATATTTAGCATGCAAGCAAAATTAAAAAAAAAACATATTGTATTGAGTATATTTTTAAAATTTGTAGCTTAAAGCTGTTTTATGGAACATTAAACTAATTATTGCGTAATGTTATTTTCCTTGTACATAATTTTGTTTCAACCTATGATAATCCATGACAATTGACGATAATTACAAAATTATCTATACAAACATTAACCTACAGATGGATAAAAATATTAAATCTCATCCCCATATGAAATGTAAGGCCTAGACTTAAACCCTGCAATTTAGATATATCAAAATTCAAAAACAATGTTTAAGAAACCGTAGATGTAGGGGATAGAAGCAAAACTTAAATCGACCGTAATACTTCTGGGTAGGACGTTATTATTAACTATCCAGGATTTCGTCTAGTTTACCCTCCAAAAATAAATTGCAAACAAATGACGAAGTAAGACAGCAAAAATGGCATTAATCAAAGTGCATAAAAATATAAGTATTAAACACAGTTTTGACGACATTCACATTATTAAATGATTCAAAAGAGTAAAATAAAATAAGATAATATATAATTGAAATAATGTTGAAGAAGTTACAGACTAATCATTAGTTAGTTGTGAAAGAGAGAGCATATGGGAGGTGGGGAAAAGAAGCAAATTATTAGAGGAATTTATTGTACGTTTGGTTAAAAAACATAATCCAGGGAAAAAAAACATGCTGCAAAAGCATAGAAAATGAGACATAGTTTGATTTACAATTAGCCAATCATTAAAGAAAAAGAATGTAGGCTAATAAATTAAAAAACGGACTGAGTAATATTGCTAAATTTTGTTAGAGCTTAATAGGATTTGTAGCTTCAGCTTTTGAAGTTACTGTTATATTTCTAATTGCTCTTCTGTATGAAACATTTTGTACAGTCGAAATGGTATAAAAATACACAAAACCGCAGAGGGGCCAGCACGAATGGTGGGCTGTGTCTCTTGCGCATATCTGCTTCCAATAAACGAACACAGGCTATATTTGCCTTGGTAAAGCGAACCTCTGCTTAATTACAGACTGCATAAAGCTAACAGGCGGCCAGAATATTATCGGCATTTCAGATAAAGCCAGTTTTATTCAGGGATTTAGAAGCACAACTATGAAGAACACAGCTACTTAAATTGTAAAATGAAACACTGGACACTGGAGGAGAGTAATTTTAACTAAATGTTAGATGCTAACAAAATAACCAGTTGCGTCAAAGTTGCTGTAATTCGCCTCCTTGTTCACAATCAGCAAATACCGCCATGAGTAGCCGAGGTCGCCAAGGTGCGGACTTGTGTTCGGTCGGTCTGGGATTCGATTCCCATCAAGACTGTCCTTTCTGGGTTTATTTATTTATTAATTAATTTATTTAATTATTTTTAGTTATCCTTAGCCTAACAAATGGAAAATGTCCTAAACTTAGGCCGGAACTTCCAGGTTTTCTCATTTCTCATAAGTGACAAAAGCCGAAGAGGTATCCTAAACTTAGGCCTGCAACGCTTCTTTCTTGTAAGAAAAATCCTTTCCCGATTTATCGTTTCATCTCGTGCATCACCATTATCAATCGCATGTGAAAAACATCCACATATAATTGTATAACTTTTCCTCCTTTAGTTCAAATAGTGTGCAGTAATAGAACAGACAGCTGTACGTTTGCTTTTCTGAAAAAATTCTATGATAAATAAATTAAAAGGTGTTCCTTTTATGAAAAATACAAACAATAAAATAAACAGTAATAATAAATAAAATGAATTAAGTGTAAAGGATAACTTCAAGTTACACACAATAAGTTAATAATATTTAACAATATTTCAAAAAGAATGTAAAGATTATTAATATAAATTATTATAATAGGAATAAAATTAGAAAATAATTTGTAAAAAATATAAAATGATTGTAATACACCAACTGCATTATTAAAACTCTAAAACAGAAGCCAGTAATAGAATACCACACTAAATCTGCAAAAGAAAAAATGTATAAACAAAAAATATTGTCATAATCTTCAAATCAAGCCGTTTCCTTTGGTATCAGTTAGTTAATTGTATTTCGTTAGTATGCATTGTAAATATTTTTTTATCTTTCCAATTTAGCAGTGATCTCCATTAAATACATTTTGCTGTTCGGTTTAGTCCACTTTTCGTTTAACATGGTCTTTTCATCTCTCTTTGTAGCCGCTGACTTCTTTGATTATACCGCCACGGATGGCCGAGGTCGTTAAGGCGCCTACTCGTGAACGGGAGGTTTGGGGTTCAAATCCCACCAGAACCATCCTCCCGAACCTAGTTTTTTTTTTTTTCCAGGTTTTCCTCAGTCCCCATAAATGGCAAATGTCGGGGAGGTACCCTAAACTTAGGCCTGGAGCGTTTCCTTCCTTAAAAAAAACCCTTTCCCAATATATCCTTTCATTTCCTGTATCATCATTGTCCACCGCCTGTGATGTCTCAGTAGTAAAAAAGAGCGTCAAATATCATTAAAAAAGCTTTATTTCTGCCATGCGACCTCCTCTTTACAAGTTTTCAGTTGTACTTACGATCTAATAAACAAACTTTTTTATTTTGGACTTGAAATTCCTGTTCAATATACTCCTACAAATCCCAAGGCGCCAAAATAAGACATTTCTTGCATTCGTTTATTAATGTGAACACGTCTATTGTCTATTTTTATTTTATCATAGTTACATTGGCACATACGATGGTATGTATGTATATTTCAACCCCGAATGTACAGACGTAAAAGCACATTGACTTTTCCGATTTTAGCTCATCAAAGTGTAGGCATATGGTGGCGTTCAAAACGATTAATAAAAACCACCCAACGCTCTGCCTTGTCCCGGCTTCCAACTGAACTGCGCGCGGCATGTTAAAATGTCATCTCCCCACCTCTCCTCGGACAATTCAACGATATGCCGCAGTTAGTTTAATGCTAAATACTGGTCAACTGGAAAATAGCCTGACACTAGCATTATCAGATAACGAAGTGACAGCAGCACCAATATCAATAAGAGCAGTCGGACTGTACACCATGGAGAGCGAAGAGTGTGAAATAAAGGAGATAGTTTGTTTTTTCTTCCTTTTTTTGGGGGGGGGGGGGGTCGGTCCTGGTGGTGTAGTGGTAACCATACTTGCCTTATAAACTCAAGATCGCGGGTTCAAACCGGCCAGGAACGATGAATTTTTTCGGGAGTAAAAATCCTAAGTATGGTTTCATTCGGAAGGGAAGTAAAGCCGTGGGTCCCGTGTCGTACATTTACGGCACGAAAAAGAACTTCAAGCCTGAAAGAAGAGGCCTCTGAGTAAAATTTGTCGGCCGTTTCACACCCTGATTTAAATGGGACATTGATGACCTGAGAATGTTAAAGACCGTCCGTAAACTTAACAAAAAAAAAAAAAAAAAAAAATACAAAAGCTTGAACCTTCTAGTTAAATTATGTTAAACCTGTAACACAAGAAACATTATAGACTTAACAAATTCATAGGGACAATAACTCACTATAGAGAAAGCTTTGAGCCCTCCCCTCTTGCGGAGCCCTAGCCTTGGATGAAACGTAAGTGGCTTAATCCATTCCAATGATTATACTTTACACATTACACAACATGAAATACACGCTTGCTCGCGCCAAGGAGAAAATGGAAAGGTTAACTGTAACTCTGAAAAATATTCAGATGGTTTTAATTTGTAAATAAAACTGCTGCCTACAGGGGGATTAATGTTGAACTATGAACTTACTTCACTATTACCAGAAAATAAAATATTTTTACACTACCGTAGCAGTGTTATTGCAAAATAGTCAAAATATGAACTTGGTAAATTTTAATTCCCCTGTACATATCATTACATCAGCGAAATTTTAATGCTACTAATATCGAAGTCAAAAAGCTGTCCAATATTTATATTTCGTCTTTAAATATCAGGCTTTCTTTTTCATTTTCCTGGAAGAAAATGACATGACTTTTCTTAAATTTCCTGAAAGTTTGTGGTTATGTGGTCATCAACATGAAATTACCGTGTTGCCTGTAAATTAAACAATAACCGTAACTACAGTTTGAATTAATGGTCATACATCCCCAATAATTTTCTTGATCCGTTATAATTCTTTCCATCTTAATGTGCAAATTACTGCTCAATGTATTTCAATATCCTTTGAAGGACTATATATAAATTTGGCGGTTAATTAGAGCTTGATAATGTCAGAGCACATTTTTTACCAAGTTAATAATAATAATAGTTTTAGGCATATTATCTTCGGACAGAGGTTTTCTTTTTAAAAAAGTTTATTTTGTTTTGCTGATGCCTTGCGAATAATTCCGATGTCGCTAACTCAATCCGGCTTTTACACAGTGTCACTTGCGCACTGATCACTTGCGTAGTTTGCTTTGTTTCTGTTTTTCTCACAATCAACTATTTCAGTCCTTTTCCGTCTGTAAAAGTCAACATAATATTTCATTTCTAATATTTTGGCTCAAATTGGCCAAGTAATCGTAAATTCCTCATTTTCATTATTTGGAGAGTATAGCACCTTGTAAAATGTTCGCCTCCATCTAATGAGGATATGCCCTTTTAACACTCCATAAATTAATAAATACACCATGAAAGTTCAATTTCTTAAACGTATATGGAACGAACTAGATATAGTTTTTGAGTCAGCCGGATAAAAGCATTTGCACGTGGTTTCGTAATATTTAGCAAGGAAAAAAAAAAAATAAAATAAAATAAACAGAGAGAGAGGGAGAGAAATAAAATAGAATTGATTGATTGGTTGATTTTATTTATTTACTGACGCTCTTTAACATCACAGGTCATCAGCGTCCCATTCTATTCAGGGCGCGAAAGGGTCGAAAATTTTTGCTCAGAGGCCTCTTCTTTCATACTTGAGGTTCTTTTTCGTGCCGTAAATGTAAAGCCGTGAGTCCCGTACAAAAAATGTGCTCTGACATTATCAAGCTCTAATTAACCGCCAAATTTATCTATAGTCCTCCAAAGGATAATGAAATACATTGAGCAGTTATTTGCACATTAAGATGGATAGAATTATTACGAATCAAGAAAATTATTGGGGATATATGAACATTAATTCAAAATGAAGTTACGGTTATTGTTTAATTTACAGGCAACATGGTGAGTTCATGTTGATGAACACAAAACCACAAACTTTCAGGATATTTAAGAAAAATCATATCTATTTCTTCCAGGAAAATGAAAAAGAAAGCCTGATATTTAAAGACGAAATATAAATATTGGACAGCTATTTTACTTCGATATTAGTAGCATTAAAATTTCGCTGATGTAATGATATGTACAGAGGAATTAAAATTAACCAAGTTCATATTTTGGCTATTTTGCAGTAACACTGCTACGGTAGTGTAAAAGTGAGCTATTGCCTCTATGAATTTGTTAAGTCTATAAGTTTAACACCATTTAACTAGAAGGTTCAAGTTACTGTACTAAAGTTTTTTTTTTTTTTTTTTTTTTAAATTTATGGACTGTCTTTAACATCTCAGGTCATCAATGTCTGTTTTAAATCAGGGCATGAAGCGGTCGACAAATTTTGCTCAGAGGCCTCTTCTTTCAGGCTTGAATTTTTTTTTTATAATTTCTTTGTTCATATGATACTGGAATACAACTCTTTGTCCTAAGTAGACATACTCAGTTACGTATTTTGGTGCTGTTGAGTTGATTCATGTGTGTTACTTGGCCGTTTGTCATGATTTGTGTTTTCTCTATGTTGATAGATATACCGGCAGTTTACTGTGTTTGCTGAGATCTTGTAGCACAGCCGATTTTTTAATGGTGTTTAACATCCGTTTTTACCATAGGCGTTGGACACTGATGATACATGGGATGAAATGATATATTGGGAAAGCATTTTTTAAGGAAGGAAACGTTCCAGGCCTAAGTTTAGGGTACCTAGCCGACATTTGCCATTTATTAAGACTGAGGAAATCCTGGAAAAAACCTCGGCCATTGAGAACGGTCCTGGCGGGATTCGAACCCCAGAACCCTCGCTCACGAGTTCGCGCCTTAACGACCTCGACCATCGTGGCGGTAGTAGAGCAGTCAAGGCTGTGTCGGATAATAATTATTTTAGATTATGTTGTTTGTGAGTGATCGTTGAAGCTAATTCTCATAAGTATTGTTTGAAAATTAAATTTTGGTGGTAGAAATTATGTATATTATTTGGAGTATATAAAGAAGATTTTGCTTTTTGAGGCTTGAAATTTAAGCAAACATTCATCATAATATACCGGAATTTTTATGAATTTACTTATTTATTTATTTATTCTCCAGGAAGAGTCGTTCGTCCTGCACTAAGGCAAGTAAACGAAAGAGATATTAATGAGAATGTACCTGAGCAAGAGGAGTTTGCCATTCCAAGGCCATCTACATTGTGTCGTGATAATGATCATCGTCCATCTACCCACAGAGGCTGAGGTTGAAGAACAGACCAGTACCCAGATCCACACAGCAACGTGGTATAAAAACAGCCAGGAATTGGGTACAGAATAAAAGAAAGCAAAAAGGTAATAGTGCAAAGGCATACTTTACGAAAAATAATATTTTCTTCCTAGAAATACATTTCAACTTCACTGTCCAAGAACATATTCAGAAATAACTTCATAGTCGGCTATAGAGAAATTATTTACTTCATTTTGGATGTTAGTATATTATTCTAAACAGAACTTATTTTTGCCTTTTTTTTACAGAGCACAAAGACAGTGAGATCACATCCAAGAAATTGCAGTGTTTCAAAAAAAAATCTAGAACCTTTCTCTATTTTATCCCAAGTAAAGATGCACATGCGAGAGTCTGTACGAAAAATTTCCTAGAGATATTATAAATAAGCTGGGTAAGACTATACAGATATCTCAGTAAAGAGGAAGCTTCTGGAGTTACTGATTGCAGAAGCAGAGAAACATCAAACAGAATAAATTAATCTAATGTTATTGCCCATGTCAAATCCGTCCCTTGCTACCAAAATTATTATACAAGAAAGAAAAATTACAACAAAAAATGTATCTACATCCTAGCTTCACCATTAAAAATATGCATGAGCTTTTTGTGCACAAATGTGCTGAAGGAACAGAGAGAGAGACAGCGAGAAAACTTAGCAGTGCAGAAGGGACTTCATTTAATTCGTGTAGAGCAAGTCAGACAATTTCTTAAAGATGGCAGGAACATAGCATCTAACGAGATGTATGTTTGCACCTTTGATCTTCAAAAGGCACTGCCTTTTACAAAAACTGTCTACGTCTGTAGCGTATTAAAATTGCAATTTATATGTACACAATTTTGCAATCCACTCCTCCAATGATTTCACTGGCTACATGTATGTCTGGGACGAGACAGAAGGAGGCAAAAGTTGTGAGAGGCTTACATCTTTATTCCTAAGCATTTATAAGAAAATGAGCAAAAATACAAGCACATCTTATATTTACATTCATGTCCTGGAAAAAATAGTAACATTTTAAACACCCTGACTCTTCTCAAACTAGCTCAAAATTTTAAAAATGAACGTGGAGAAGATAGATTTAAAATTCTTAATATCTAGGCATTCCTAGCTACAAAACAATGCTGATTTTGGGATCATTGAAATGACGAGACAGATAATAATTGGATTGGATTCAGATAATACAATCGGCAAAGAGGAACAAGTCTCATTTCAAAATAGTTTTGATGCCTACAAATAAGTTCCTGAGCAAGCCATTGCAACATGCAATATTCAACAGAAAAAACGGACATAGAAAGACATCCTGTGAAGATACGCTGGTTGAGATTTGAAAAAGAATGACCCTTTACTATTCGTTTCAAGGAAACATTTAGGGAACGTAACACTTCTTTTCGTGAAACAAACTTACAAAGCGAAGTATAGGGAGATCCCTAAAGTCTTTACAAATTATGCCACAAGTTTGTCTCTCTAAGTCTCGCAGACCTGTGAATGATAAAAAGAAAGTAGACGTGTTTCCGTTGCCATACGTTCCTCCAGTTCATTACAACTACTTCAGTAACCTTCATGCACCTCTGAACACTCGAGCAAGTGGCGGTTCTTGAATGCACAGTGAGGATGAAGAAAATAATGAATTAATTTACAGCTAGAACATTTTGAGGTACCAGATTACACAAATTAAAAAGCAATTCTTTAATTTTGAATTAAAATGTATTATTTTTATTTAGTTGTGTTCCCAGAGTATTAAGTTGATTTGTTTTATTTATGGACGCTATTTAACATCTCTGGTTATCACCGTCCCATTCAGTTCAGGGCGTGAAATGGCCGACAAATTTTGCTATTTTTTTCAGGGTTGAGGTACTTCTTCGTACCGTAAATGTACGACACGGGACCCACGACTTTGCTTTCCTTCCGAAGGAAGTCGTGTTTCGGATTTTTACATCCTAAAAAATTCGTTAATCCTGGCCGGGTTTGAACCCCCGATCTTGGGTTTAGAAGGCAAGTATGGTTACCACTATACCACCAGGACCGACAGTAGAGTATTAAGGAAATGTGTTAAACAATATATTAATTATAAATTATTAAATTGTTAATGGGCAAAAGCAATAAATATAATAAATATGTTTGATTATATTATTATTATTTTATTATTATTATCATTATTTATATTATTATTGTTATGTGTTTCAGTTTAAACAAGGAAAAGAAATGACAAAATTAAAATATTCGAAAAAGTAGCATGCTCTAAAAGTATTTTCACAAAAGGATTGTTGCCAGAATGTAAATGCATTTTTTTGTCAAACTAAGGGACTGTTGGGAGAGATGTATACATAGGGAGGAAGGTTTTATCTGTCAAGTAAAACTTTACGCCATGTATAGGTACTGTTTATTCAAATACTTAGGGTGGTTCGTTCTCATTGCGTTAAGGAAAGCATAGTGAACAAATGGACCTTGCATGTTTTAGTTAACTGTTAGTGTATAGTGACACACATACATAGGCGTACTAATTGTATATACATATAAATAATGGGTGTATCACAACAACGAAAGAAAGGGAAAATTATACATAGCAAAGCTCCAGCTATTGAGAACATGGCTACATGTAATGAGTCGAGGCAATAAAATTTAGATTTAAACAACCAAACTTAAGTGTGTCTCACTATACCGGGTGTTCCAATGAGAACAAGTACCAGGGTAAGAAGAGAAGGGGTTGAAACCGGCGAATCTTCTCTGTATACTCCATGAAATAGACCGGAGCGTACAAAAGGGAATTCGAATGTTTTTGACAAAAATGGGATACGCTGCTGCATAGGCGAATGTTATGTGAGAAAGGAAGTTCCTACATGCTCAAAAAATTTATATGCTATTCAAAAAAGAAAAAATTGCATTTTCTTAAGAGTTTTGCTCTCTGAGATGAATTCATAAAGAAATGAGCTACAAACGAACATAATAATAATAATAATAATAATAATAATAATAATAATAATAATAATTGATAGGCCAACATAGATAGAATGACAGTGTATCTGAAAGCCGCTATAGGGAACATTATTTTTCATTTTTAATATATATATATATATATATATATATATATATATATATATATATTTCGGTAACCGTCTCATTGTTGTCCATGCAGGATCCAAAATGATGTGTGTGAATAATTCAATATTAATTTTTCACGCAGGCAAAAGTTCGGGAGATTATCATGGTCAAATGAATTTCAGAAACTTTCAGCTTTAGATTAACAATCAGCCTCTTTCCAGCTTCCCAGAGGAGAGTGATGTGGTTATGGGAAATTCAAGGAAACAAACTCTTTTCGAAATACGCTGCAAAATAAGAGGTGAAGTCATGGCTGCAAAATAGCATACCTCCTTCGTCATGAGACATGAGAAAATCTAAACTCTACATATGGATAAATGGCAAGAAAAAGTGTTCCGCATTGACGAAATATTAAAATAACATGGCTTTTTTTTAATGGTGTTTAACGCCCATTTTTGTTGCTGAGACACCAAAGGCGGTGAACACTGATGATACATGAAATGAAATCATAAACGGGAAAGGATTTTTTTTTAGGAAGGAAACGTTCCAGGCCTAAGTTTAGGGTACCTCTCCGGAGTTTGCCGTTTATGAGGACTGAGGAAAACCTGGAAAAAACCTCAGCGAGGAAAGTCCTGGTGGGATTCGAACCCCAGACCTCCCGCTCACGGATCGGTGCCTTAACGATTTCGGCCCCCGTGGCGGTCTACATCACCGTGAGATATTAAGTTTGCCCACCTAAATGTGTGAAACTGAACCCCCTTGCATGGTTCAAAGTAAAGCTCTTGCTAAGAGAAGAAAAATGTTATTGGAAAAATTAATATGCAAGCAATACAGCAATACACTTGCGGCTTTTTCTCCCTTCACTCCTGAACATAGACGTAGAATTTTGTTATATATTGGGGGGGGGGCAACCTCCCTTTGTAACATTTGTAAAACACGCGTCAGCGATATTAACCACAACACAGAGATTTTAAATGTTCACCCTGCTGCAATTAAAAATTAAATCTCTTAATGAAATGCATTAATAAGCAGGCAAAGTGATATAAAGTGACAAGTTTATGATATGTAGTGACCTGAAATGAAGTCTATGGAATTTGTTCAATTATATTTTATTAATTCGTTATTAAGTTAGGAAATGTGAAAGCTGTTTACTAGTCCTCTACATATGAACAATGCATTCCACTGACTGTCCATCCAGCAGTACTTCTAAGACATAGAGCATATTCTGTGATGGAAGGTTTTTGCTGCGAACCATGCACTCGCATTGACTACTAAGCCGGAAAAAACTCTTAACGAGATAGGAAAAGGCAGCTCTGTTGTTGCAGATATTTCTGGTTGAAGTGAATCGTTGTCAGAAAAGAAACGCTACTGAAAATGATGAATGGCTAGCTCCCGCCTTTTTCCGACATCACAACAAACGGTTTCTGATCAATCATATCAGATATGAAATCGACAAACATTTCTATAGATTTATCACGGATTTAAAGCCAACTGAGTTATGCGTCAAAGAACAATTATTTCCATAACTAACAGTTTATAATCGCTTCGTTTTGCCGGAGAGTGTATTGAGCTTAATACATTAACATATAAAGGAAATTAGGAAAGGGCGGGGAGGAAGAATTCTATCTGAAACAAAATTTTAAAGTTTCTGAAATCGTACACTAATCTGATTACCATATCAGACCAAAATCATAAAACAAAATCATAAATCACGGCTTTTAAAATTCAAGTGGAAATAGCAAGAACATTTTAGAATATGCAAAGCTACAGCGGTATTAATAGAATACCTTTAAAGCTAGCAATATAGCAGTTATAGTTTGTTAGTCAGTAAATTTTTATCGTTAAACAAAAATATCATCGCTTTGTGAATTTGTTGCTTTAACTACGGGCTATACATAAATGGTATCATTTTGTAGTCAAAATATTCAGACCATTAGGAGACAACCCCAAATGTAAATATATTCTCATGATTAATACTACAAAAGATATAAGCGTTTACAGTTAATGATCAAAATAACATAAAAATTAAACACTCTTAATTGTAATCAATAAATTTGTAAAGATATTGCTCTTTAGAATCAAAGTAGAGTAAAATATAAGTTTTCAACTGCTAATTTTCAGTGTTGGTTTTAGAAAATCAGCAATTGTACTATTGGTGCACAGCACCTTTATTATTATAATTCTCAATGCATTCCGCAAACCAAAATAATATTTTAAGTAACAGTCATTATTTTGAAATGGATTTTTCCACCGTTTTTCCGTTTTTCTATTTTATCTTTTTTCATTCCGTTGGTTCTGTTACATATTCGAAAATATGGGCGAGGTGGGTTAGTGCTGTGCGCTGTGTGCGGTGTGACAAAGGCTTGCACTTAAAAAGTGTCTGCTCTAACTTCTGGTGTGGAACTGGTCCTTCTTAAGAGCTCGAATTCCTTAGAGGAGGGACTCCATGGCGTCAGGGTGTCCTATCTGCAAACAAGATAAGACCCTCTTCTACGTCTGTGTCTCACCCTTGGATCCTGGTCGTGCGGTGTATTTTATCTTATCCTTTCCTCTCGGAGATGCTCACATTGGGGAAGTAGGCACAAAAAGTCAGCCCTTGAGCACGGCTGAGAAGCAGAAGATTCCTCTTCTGTCCTTGTTAACTGTATGAAACAAATCAATTCAACGCTCATTATAAACATTAATTTGAGCTTGGTGTTGACGCGAGTCAGACCTCTTAAATAGCAAAAACTTGCTCAAAATCCTACACTGGCCTGGGGGGGGGGGCGAAATTCAGGAACAAACATTATTCCTCTAAGTAAAATTAAATCCTGAATATTGAAAACAAAGGAAGGGATGTCGTGGGATTTTTGACAAATAATACTATTGGTGTTGCAAATGAATGATTTGTATTTTATTAAACTGATTATGTTTTACATAATTGGAAAGGATTTTACTTCCAAAATTTCTTGTTGGCGAATAAGCATTGCAGAGTCGCTGACTTCCCTCGAGTGCCGTTGCAAAACCAAAAGCAACCGTTACGCATAATGCGTCGAACAATCGCTATACTCCCGTTCTATTCTTTTTAACGGGCTTGGTTAGCCTTTTAAACAAACTGTCCTACACTCTGTTGCTAATAATGACTCTATAATACATTGTACCCTTTTTATAATCGCCACGGCATGTTTACATGTTAATGTACAGCAACAATTAATTGGAAAAGAAATGCATTTTCTCTTAGTAAATTCGGTATGAAAATAGGTTTCATTTCATCGTTGGTAAATATTGTAACATAACATGGTAATTCCTCTTTGGAATGTTTGTGAGGACTACTCAAAAAGACTGAGTTATTTTTTATCGCACACAGCAAAGAAACAATGTTTCAAGATAAAAACGTATCAGCCCTGAAACAGAAGTTCGCTCGGGCATGCGTCTGTACATTGGGACCAGTAAATCACGTCAGTTTGCCAGTCGCCTGCATACAAAAGGAGATTGATCCGTGAAGAGCATGTGCTACGTTGAAGTTTTGCTTTCGCTTGCAGAAATCCGTCATGGAAGCTTACAGATTGTTGCAGCAAGCATAGGGTGATGATGTTCTGCCACAATTCACAGCACTTCGATGGTTCAAGGAATTTAAGGACGGCCGTGATTCCAGTAACAGAGCAAGGCGGTCCAGATGCTTCAGCAACAGCAGTGAACAAGCTGGCCTCATTATTCGTTAAGACCGACGAATAACAATGGATAGATTTGCAGACATGTTGCACATTTCCCATGGCAGTACATTTTCGATTCTGTATGATCACTTGATCATGAGACGTGTTTGTGCAAGGTGGGTCCAAAGATTACTGACTCCTGAACAGAAGATGGTGTGAGTGGATGTGTGTAGGGAACTTCGAATTTGTACCCCATACTCCATACTCCCCAGACTTAGCCCCTGTAACTTTTATCTCTTTCCCTGTCTGGAAAAAGGAGCAAAAAGGGAACGTTTTAGTACTTCCGAGGGCGTCATGAAAAAGACTGTGATGGTTTTGAAGAGGATGTTAAAAGATGGCTTCCAACACGTGTACTAGGACTGGCAGACGTATTGGGCAAGTGCATTAGAGAATGATTTGAAAAATACGATCAATATGGACTGAGCCTAGTGCATTCCATGCATAAAACACATTTTCGTGTTTTTTAACAAGGTCTCGTGTGTCAGCGAGAATTGTGGTATTGTACCCAAGAGGTCGCAAAAATATACATAAATGCAGAGAATAAAACGTTTGCATTTGATGAGAAAAATAATGGTTGTATGGATGCTTAATTCACTGTTTAAACATTAGAGGAATACATATTTAAATCAAAGAACTAAAATAAATATTGATACAATGTAATTTTTGACATTCAGATGTTATGTTTTGAAGAGTTGTTTAAAACTAAAATAAAGATATTCTAGGAGTTATTAGTTTTCTCTGGGTAAATTATGAAGTTTCAAGAACTGTTGAAACCAAAGTGAGTGCTCTTTGGCCTCCCCCCCCCCCGCAGGATATAACAACATTTTGTGGTAGGGTAATGTTATTTTGTTGTTCTCTGAGGCTAATACAGAGCAATGAGACATCTGCACGAAACATCAGTCCCACAAGCAGTTGAGGAAGCTATTCCCTTCGTTTTGTCTAAAGAGTTTTCATATCAACCCTTCTGTCATCCATTGGGTTTAGAGAGAATATATAGAGACAGGTGGATGACAGAGGCGGCCCGGACAAGGACGCGAGAGAAAGGCAACAGAGGTACAGAGAGATGCCTTGCCCTATCAACTTCGTGCAGACGCAAATCTACAGTCAGATATTTACAAAATTATGTACGAACAACTTGATTGGTGAGTTCTGATCAGGTTGTAAGAAACTGACCGAGAAATGCAGGGCTGATATCTAGAATCTCCTTTCAACCTCCTCGTCAGCACAAGGCAGCTCCGCCAATGGAAGGCTGTTCTCTTGACAGACAAGTAAAGATTTCGTTTGATGGGTTGTGATGGTCTAACACGTGTATGAAGACGTCCTTGTTAACGTCATGCTCCAGATACCATTACTGAAAATGCCAGATTTGGAAGCGGTTCGCTCATGGTTTGGGCTAGCATTACTACTGAGTCTCGAGACAGCTGTTGCCCCACAGCTGATCTGTACATTGATGGCATTATTCTTCTATATGTCGTACCTTTTGCTTGTGACACAGACGCTAATTTTCTTCAAATGCGTGATAATGCCACATCCTATATAGCATGAAATACTAAAAATATCCTACAAGAATACCAAATTTGGACGAAGCACTGACCTGCATGCAATTCTGGCCTGAATCCAAATGAGCAGTTGCGGGATAAGTTGAAAAAAACTTGTTCGCGAGCTTCCTGCCACAGAATCTGGGAGAACTCGCAAAAGCACTCACTGAAGAATGGGAGAGAATTCAACAAATCTTTATTAAGAGGCTGGTGCGAAGCATGCCACGTAGTTGTTAGGAAGTCATCCAGCTCAGGACACACTTGGTACTGAGTGTTGAAATAAACATGAAAACATTGATTACTAAACAATGTAATCGTGTATTTCCACTTTGTTTTCTGTATCAATAAATAATTTGTTCGTGTTTCTAATCTTGTGAAATAAAAGTTTGTTAATTTGCCATTTTAATTACACACAATTCTCCCATATAATAATTACAAAGTTTCAAAAATTAAATTGTAGCAATACTTATTTGTATTCTTTGATTTAAACATGAATTCCTCTAATTTTTTCAGCAGTGTTCGACACCATAAGTTTCCGGCCTCTCCCATAAGGATTATCACCTACACAAAATTCTTATCTGGTGTCATATCTTATCTGTTAAGTAATTAACTGCAGCTCCACTGCATTCATTTGTTCAGATATGCATAAAGAAGGCTAAGTGTACAAGATTGCGACACGTTCAAAATGGAGTATCGAGCTGTTATTAAGTTCTTCACAAAAGAAGCATTTACTCCAAATGAAATTAAACAGCGATTGGACGATGTTTATGGTAAGCCTCCCCCTTCATATTCTATCGTAAAATTTTCTTCGAATGGATCGAGAAAGCATTGAAGACGAAAAGCGTGCAGGTTGGTCCATGGAGGTGCTCACTCCTGGAAGCATTGCTCTTGTGTAAGAAGAAATTATGGAAGACCGAATGCTCAAAGTTACAGATATAGGAGCACGGTTGGGCCTTCCTAAAACAATAATCCTTCGAATTATTCATGAACATTTAAACACGAATAAGGTTAGTGCAAGATGGGTGCCTAGACTTCTTTCCTCAGTTCAAAAGCAGCAACGAATCATCTGTTTTCAGGCATTTTTGAGCTCTGCCGTGGCAACGACTGATAAGTACTGCAATCCATTGTTACTGGAGATGAAATTACAGGAGATGAAATTCTTCACGGAAGATGTGAAGAAATGTGGCTTCAAGGAGATCTGCCAGATCTAGCTCCCAGTGACTATTTTCTCTTCTCAAAACTCAAGAATCTTCGATTAAGGAAGTTACCATCCCCAAATTTAATTAGAGTGATTATAGTATGTAGTTTTATGTAACTTCCTTATTTTAAGCATGAGAGTAGTTTCATCTCTATTTCCTGTACAAATGTTGGATTATTATGTGTAATGTTATTTTTGCCAGAGTGCAGAAGCCTACCCCCAGCCATATAAATTTGATAATTTCTGTTGCCTATTGTAGCAATATTTGTACAGAAGGACCAAGCCAACGGCAAGCCGATATTTTCTGGAGAAATTATTAAGCAGTGTTCATGGAAAAGATGCTTCTTTGTGTATAGTCTGAAAGCTTTGCTGTTATTTAGCTAGCTAATTAAGACACAAGATAAGGAATATGACGACTACGGGGGTGAGAAGACAGGGCGATAACTTCTGGAAGGGAGATCCTAACGGTTCCATTTAATATGTATATGGGTTACATGCATGAACTCACGTAAGCCATCTGACCAATAATACTGTAGGAAAGAATCTGAGGGAAACAGATTATCCCATAGAGATACGAAGCTGGGGGAAAACACTCTAGGGGCCCAGGGACACATTAATTCTCCGTTCAGTTCCAGTCGGTAGGGCGTTAGAAGTGGAAAGGTATTCTCAATTTAGTTCAAGTCACGTCAATGCAAAGTCTAGTAAGACTATCAGTTTAATTCAGTTCAGTCGAAGAGTATCGTTAGTGGAAAGCTATCAGTGAGGAGTAGGCTGTTGCGTCTCAGTATTAGTTGAGTTTAGTGGAGTTTAAGGTCAGAGTTTTAAGATGATTAAAACGCGTTAACGTCAGAGTGATAGCCATAGTTAGTGCGAAAGTAACACATATTGTCCAGGAAATAATAGCGGCACCTTTTTTTTTATTTATTTTTTTTAAGGCGGAATAGACTATGAACAATAATTTGGGTTTCATATTCTATAACCAGAACATTTATTAATCTCCGAGACTCCTTCCCTAAGGTTACAGGACCATAGAAGTATCCAGCAGCAGAGTCTCAAAAAAATATAAGTCAACCGAAACTATGACCGGAGAGGGGGGAGAAAACTTTTACTCCTGAGATCTCAATCATTAATCCAATCCTTGATCTAAACAATTAATCTAATGCTTCCAAAATCTTTCCCTCCTACATACTTTACATATTTAAAGAACATCCTTCTTCTTGTTTTTAACAAAAAAAAAAAAAAAACTGTACCTATTTATGCCCGTTTTACAGACAAGACTTTTGACTATTATTTTTTTTTGGGGGGGGGACTGAAATGTTAATTCAAAGATTTGAGAAGTATAATGCAATAAAGAGTAAATATATTGAAAAGTGAAATATAGTATTTGTCTTTTTATGTCTGGAAAATGGTTAGGCCGCAAATTTATGAATCTACCCTTGTAGAGACGCACAAATATGTTCAAGAATTAGTAGAAGATACCATATACTAAAAGCCCTGATAGGATCACTTGGGTCATCAGTACTGAAAATTGACGTTAAACTCAAGCTTGTTTCACAGAAAACAACAAGCCATTTCTATACCAAGAGAATTAACATTTTTGGACGATGTGCCACAAAATACGAACCAAAATATCATTTTTACACATATAAGTTTATGCGTTAACTTAAACTTGTAAGCAAAAGCGTACCTAATTGTTCCTGTATAAAGTATATTTGTAACGTTTCAGCTGACAGTTCGATTTGATAGGTTTGCATCTCCAATGGTAATTTTTAGAAACAGGCTGAGTATCTATCTTTCTGAATAACCACTGATCTCGTCGGCAAAAATGCTTTACTACTGAATTTTCCACTTGAATCTTCATGCTCTCAAACGGTCTCGTGGCCCATGCTATTCTCTATATAACTGCCGATTGCTATTTCTCATGAGAATTCTAGCACTCTACTGCTAACTGGGTTTGTTTGAACTTCAGCACCCTTGCACATGCAATAGGTCTTTGTTCCCAATGGATTCAACAGGCTATACCGCGTGTAACAATAACGTACGGCTAAACTTTCAGGACACATTCCTCTCACACGGAAGAAGAAAATGTTATATGGATATGGGTCCGGAAACACTTTATGTCCATGTTAGAATTCATTTTCTACAACTCTTCATAGTTCATTAATAGTGGGAAACACACAGGAACAGAATTTACCAGCATACCATATGAAACTCTTTCTTGCATGAAATATTCGAATGTTCTCTAGGTCACATCGGGTGTAATTCTTAGATTCACCGCCAATGCTTTGTGTTCAATTTGAATGAACGTAATGTTGACATGCGACTCACTTCATTACCTTACTACCACACGTAGCATCAACTGTTTAGTGTTCTTTACTACTTGGCAAGCACGTAACTGTTTACTAGTGTTCATTACGAACTTGGTTTTCGATACAGTGCAATGGAAGTGTACACAACTGCGGAGTTGGCAGATGCTCATTTGATGTATGAATTAGCGTACGGTAATTGGCGTGCCTCACAACGTTTGTATCGGGAGAGAGTTCCAGAATCGGGCAAGAAGACGTTTGAAGCAATTGATCTTCCTCTTAGGGAGCATTGGATGTTAATGACTGCGATTGTGACTGTGGGAGGCTAGAAGAACGAGGAAACAACGGGAGGAAGCAATTCTTCATGCATTTGACGTCAACCCTAGTGTCAGCATAAGATAATTAGTTGCAACAAGTAATGTCGATCGCATGACTGTCTGCAGAGTGTTACATGAGAACCTGCTGTATCCATACCATTTATAACATGTGCAGGCACTATCAGCAGCTGATTTTCCAGCACGGATACACCTCTGCAAATAGTTTATTCAACAAGGTGTCAACCCTGATTTTAGTGCAACTATGCTGTTAGCGGATGAGGTATCGTTTCAACGTGATCAGATTGTAACTTTTCAAAATCAGCACATATGTGTTGCAGGGTGTCCTCGTGCCCGTATTGTGTATGACTGAGAAACAATACGCAATTCTTCAGAGGTACATCAGCACATGGGGGATGTTAGCGGAGGGCATGTTGAATATTTCATGTAAGAAAGAATTTCATTTTACGCCATTTCCATTTATTTTTCTTTTCCAATTTATCATCATCATCTCACGAATTTGATCCCTAAGTAATAAAAACGGTTGCTAATCATTATTAAAAGAATAAAAAAAATAAATTAATAAAAGTATAATAAATTAAGATATATAATTGCAATTAGTTTATTAAACTCACAAAATTTGGATTGAGGCGAATAATAAAGCTCAACTACAAGCATATTTTCCTTGGTATCAGCTGTTTACTGAACTCAGAGCAAAAAATAAGCCATGGATTTTTGTAAGAAAGCACATAAAATGGAAAAGTAAAGTTTATTTGAAAATATTTACTGATGCACTAAAAGCACATTTGAATTGTTGCAATGAAAAACTATGCATAATTCCAAATTATGTGCTGTGAAAATTTTCTGCTAATTCTTGGATCACAGCAATATAACAAACCTTATACATTTAAAAAAATTGCATTGAACATTTTTATTAAAATGAATACAGTACTCTGTACTACTGTATTTGTATCTACAAAAATATTCAATTCATAGCTTTTTCATTTATTTTATCAGTTTTTGGAACATGCTTATAGAATATTCATGTATTGAAAAATATAATACAAAGAAATATTATTAAATAGATTAAACTTTATAATTGGGAAGGGAAGAAAAAGATGGCAAGAACTGAACTCTGTTATTTACTATATATTAAGGTACTTTTTTGATTGATTTATTTATGGACACTCTTTAATATCTCAGATCATCTGTGTCCCATTCAACTCAGGGCGTGAAACGGCCGACAAATTTTGCTCAGAGGCCTCTCTTCCAGGATTGAGGTTCTTTTTAGTGCTGTAAATGTATCACTGGACCCACGGCTTTACTTCCCTTCCGAAGGAAGCCATACTTAGGATTTTTACGCCCGAAAAAATCCATCGGTCCTGGCCGGGTTCGAACCCGCGATCTTGGGTTTAGGAGGCAAGTATGGTAACCACTACACCACCAGGACCGACTAAGATACTCTGCCATTACGCATAATAATAAAAAAGCGATATTGCTACTTACCCAAAATAATTACTTTAGGCTAAATAAATAAAAAATACCGAAAACCATTTTACTGATTTCGTCCTCAGGATTAAACAGAAGGATGTGGAATATTTTGGAACATTATATTTTTGCTGCAATATTGACAAGAACAAGCAGGCCAAATACCTGTGAATTAAAATACCAAAATGTATTATTGTGCTACCGGCAAAAAATACCCAGATAAATTTTCCATTTTTATCTATCACTTTTGATAATCAGTCTTTTACTGATCAAGTTTCAGAAAATTATGTAGACAAACTTTCTAAATAATCTTATGGCTTTTCAAATTGAGTAATTTTATGCACATGTTTCAAATTTTGTGATAATCTTTGCATGTTGTTACTTAACAGTTTTACACCATACACTCAAATGTGTAAAAGTAAAGTATTTGATAAGGAAACAAACTATAAAGTATTGTGTAGAACACTTACTTTTAACCATTAAAGAAAGAAACATTTTCTATAAATTTGAAGCGTTTAAGCCTTATGCACTTCTATTAATACAGCAGTTAAAAAGCCTAAAGGTTGTCATTATTTGAATGCAAAAATTGACACACACACACACAAACACACACACACACACACACACACACACACACATATATATATATATATATATATATATATATATATATATATATATATATATATATACTTTTAAGCACTTAACGTCTATAATAGTTCAAGTATGCATATTATTCCATAGACTTAATACTACATACAGCTATGCAGTAGTAATATTAGAGCATATTAGTATTTCTATGTCAATCAATATTAAAAGGAGATATTTTTGATTATTCTTGTCAACATACCATTTCCGAAACTTTACAAACATCGTCTAGCAATCTGTGCTATAACCACACTCCCTAAGTATATATTAAATCATTATTATGGAAATGACTGATTATGTTTAATTGCTAAATAATTAGAATATCGATTTAAAATATTACTCTATGTATTTCTGTTTTTATAAGAGCGATGTTTTTGTTTTTCAAAAACCCGGAAAGTTTCATTGCCAGGATCAAATATACATATAATCATTGGTTGAGGTTACAGTGAATGTTTGGTGTGAAATAAAAAAATCTATGCATCTGTTTTATTTATTAGTTTAGCGTGTTTGCCAACGAATAAACGCTAAAGTACTTGCACAAAATGGAGCCTAGATGTATATTATTCTCGAAACGCCGCGTAAAAATTTAATCATATTCATGGCATTTCAGCTATTAAGAATATGTAGGGATGGAGGACAATATTGTGACTCAGAATGTAAATGCCAGAGTGCAGAAAAGCAGCTTGAAATTTTTATTCCTGCAGATAACGAGCTTAGCTAACCGAATAATTACGAAATAAGCGACAAATAAACGAAATTAAATTCGTGACCATATCTTGGATCTTTGGCATGTATTTTTCAACCCGACCACTATATCGCATCTTCTCAGACACTTATATACGTGCACTGCAAATCCAAGAAAAATTCGATAAGCAAAGCTAATACAATTATACAGAGAGTGTGTAAATTGGTAAGTTCCTTACATCAAAACATTATAAAAAGTTTCTGACAATCCTTAGTGTCACGGCTATTAAAGCTTTTTTCCATGCATTTATTCCTAAAGAGTAGTCGACTTAAGCTGTTTACTTCTTTAAAGTAGGCCATTTTTTTGCTTTCTTTGTTTCCTTGCCTTATGTTGTTTGCTGAGTAAAGAAACCACAAGTAAATTCATTTGGCGAATGAAAAGGCAGACATATGATCTTGTATTAGGAACATGTAAACATTATCCCGATAGCTAAGTTACCTTGTGCAAGAACATTCTCAAAATTTATGAACGCTTGCGAAATTGACTTATCTGTATAGAGCTGGGTGCTGGGAGGTCAAAAGAGGTACGTTATTGCGATTTCGAGGAACGAGGGCTGAACACGATAATACTATCCATTAAGAAAAGGAGAAAAGGAGAAAAGAAAATGATAATTTTAAATAATCTGTACGGAAGCCTTCTGTACTTTTATAACTTTCTACAAGTACAATAGCTTAATGCGGTGGGCTTTCGGTTCATAAGAAAATTCTGCCAATGCATTCTACGACATTGGTATTGTGTTCATGAATTTGCCTTGTTCCTGATGAGGTTGGATTTATACGTAATGGAATCTTCAACTTTATATACGTCACAAAAATATGCAGTCTAAATCCGAAATCATTCATAATTATCTTAGATCGTATTATTCCTTTCCCATCTGACAAGAAACGGGAAAGTTTTTGCAGTTTATCAGAAACTAGCTGTACCATTTAATTGACGTTTTATTTATTGGTTATACACAATGGCGCACCATCTCATTTTAGCGCGATAGTTCGGCATTACTTAAATGACCACCTTCCATACACATAGATTCACTGAGTAACCCGCTCGATTACTATATTTTATTCTCATGGGTTGTTATTTTTATTTTTAAAATCTTTTATTGTACGTAACCTGTCCCTGAAATGTTTAATATCAATTTATATGCACCTTTTATATTATATGTGTCAGCTTTCTTAGATATTGATCTAAGGTTACCATGTGACATCTATAGGTATATCGAAAGAACCAGATGGAGCTTATGAAATCATTGGTCAGATACCTTCAAGTCACATCAATGGTGAAAAGAAGCCAGAAATATTATATTTAACAGTTACAGTTGTCTCTTTAACAAAATGTAATGTCTAGTCATGGCTTGAGGGTCAAAATATTGCAGTTACGCAAATTCCCTCATGAAATGATTTTACCTATGCCTATATCTTTAGTATTATATTTTATAATATTAATTATGAAATATAATTAAATATATTTTGTGCCATAAAATGATTTCTATGGAAAATTCCAATATTGCCCTGCAAATATTCTCCAAATATTCCCATTGATACCGAAATGCACATTAAATGACACTAATTCATGCTTTATTGACTAATGAGCCTGTTGAAATGTATTTAATTTACAAATTAAATACATTTGTTCATCAAAAAGTTTTCATTTTGGGTTGCCAGTTATCGTTTAGTATTCTAAAAAAACTATACACTGTACCTACATAGTACGCACGTCATTATGCTTTCCATTTTTAAAATTGGTATCGCAAAATATGCAACCTAGGAATATTTAAAGCGTTCTCTAGTTCGGTAAAGTTTGAATTATTTCTTTGGACTTCCTTGTTTACCAATTCAAGAGACAGATGCTTGTTTTACATGTGACTTCAGTGCTTCCACACCCGATTGTGACGTTTTAACAGAATTTTGTGAATACATTTGTAACAACTGCATCTCCAAGGATGCTGCATTTCTCCCCACATAATGAGGTAGGAAAATATTGAGGGATGGAAAGAAATGATTTATGCATTTGAATCAATTCACTCTAAATTCAATGCCTCCTTTCATCATAGTCATTCGAACATTTTCATATTCATAAGCACTATATTGGTGTTTTAAGTGCAAACCTACATAAATATCCGAAGCAGGCAGAAAGAAATTCTCATTAGGATTAATGTAATGGCAAAAACTAAATACGGACGTGTTGCAACTTGCGTCCCCTAAACTTGTGTATATATATATATATATATATATATATATATATATATATATATATAAAAACAGGTATGTTTTTTTCGTCATAATGGCCTCATTTTAAAATAATGTAACAAAATAAGAACGATATTGGCCAAAATTGAAATTTTATAAATTGTGACTAAACACAATTGTGACTAAACACTTCAAGCCGCCAACCTAACTTTTTAAAACACACTTACGCACTGAGCTAAATATACCCAGTCCCAGATCTGGTAAACTGGGAAGGAAAATGTTCCAAGGAAACATGGATCTAATGGTACTGGAGTTTACTCAGTCTATATGCGAGAGTTTACACAGTCTCTGTGGGGGAGTTTGCTTAACCTGAGTATTAATGATCGTGCCCCGTTTATTGAATGCCAACCAGGAACCGAACATACGGGGGAAGGAAAAAAAAAACAACCTTAAGGGCATAGTAAAGAACTAAAGCTACCGGTTGGAGACCTAAAATCATTACAATGAATATCTGACGGAAAGTATGCTTTTTCAGTGATACACATTATCCATGACAAAATTATTCACGATTAGAAAGATAGAAGCTTTGGCCACTGTTTTACTACCCTTCCAAGTTTTGAAAAATAGCTTAAATATTGCATATTTTCCCAACATGCACAGCATTTTAGTTGCTTTGTTTACTCTTTATGCATGTTGAGTTAGTTTTAAAGGATTTTTCATTATATTCCAAGATATGGGTTGCCATAGAGATATGTGTATGTGTATATAAAGAATAATAACCAGAAGTAGAGAGTCAGAAATGAATTAATACTAAATTTGTCCTGTAATTACTTCTAAAATATTATTGAAATGAGAAAACTTTCCAAAAAATACGAATTAATAAAAAATATTGGGACGCAATTCTATATAATGCGCTAAATGTTTCATATTTCCCTCGTTTATGTCTTCAGAACCTGCGAGTAAGAGATAATCACATGCATATTCCTAGTGCAAGGAAAGATCATAAATAACGAAAATGGAATGTCCTTGATTCCGAATATAGATACACGATTATCGAATTCTGTTTCTTTTTCTGAGCTGTGGAATAGTAAAACGGAATAATGATCTATTCCGGAAATTTGTAACTTAAAATTATGAATGAAACGACAGCAATAACTGATTTCCGTAACATTAAGTATAAGAAAAGGGATAAAGTACATGGGGAACAAATAAAAGTTCTTGGAAATTTGGATGTGCCAGTGATTTTGAATGTAAAATAATAACAACATAAAAACCATATGCCAAAGAATTTTTTTTCTCGTAAGTTCCTAACAACCAAGCGAATTGGCTCAGGCGGTAACACCGCCACGGGTGGCCGAGGTCGTTAAGTCTCGGACTCGTGAGCGGGAGGTCTGGGTTCGAATACCGCCAGGACCCGCCAGGACCGTCCTTCCTGGCTGAGGTTTTTTCCAGGTTTTCCTCAGTCCTCATAAATGGCAAATGCCGGGGAGGTACCCTAAACTTAGGCCTGGAACGATTCCTTCCATAAAATCCTTTCCCAATATATCATTTCATCTCATGTATCATCAGTGTCCATCGCCTGTGGTGCCTCTGTAGCAAAAACGGGCGTTAACACTATTCAGTCAGTCAGTCAGGCGGTAACACTTTGGACTTGTATTCTGGAGGTCCCAAGTTCAAATCCTGTGACCGATAAATCTAAGGTTTTCAGTAATATTGCTTAGACATTTTCAGAAAGGATAAATGCCGGGGTAATATAATTCTATCATGGATATACCTGCTATTTCATTTTAATCTTCATTCCATTCATATGTCTGTTTCTTTCTGTGTTTATTATGTCTTCGAGGAGTCCCTGACATTGGGCTGACCCCTGCTTTCGGATTATCTCGCAGTGTATATACATGTCCATAAATAATCAATTTGCTGACAGGCGAATGACTCAGGCCGAGTACTAATAGAGGAGAAGGATAAACAATTAAGGAAGAAAAAGTACATATTAAAATACTTTAAATCATTCCAGTCACATTCTAATAATTGTAGATATTTACACCAAATAAAATATTACAAAATAAAATTAGTACCTAATTAGACTGTATGGAGAATATAAGGGAATATACTGGTATATACAAAATCCGGTCTATTACAAAGATTTAAATGGTATAAACAATATATGCGCTTACACTAATAATACCCGATTGATGTACTTAAAGTAATAGAAATTAGAATCACTATATATTATTAACAAAGAATGCTAAACATTTTCAAAACCTGCATGACATAACGCAAGGAACAGAGCCAGAAAAGAGAGAAAATGTACATTAATAGTTCTTAAAGGTATCTGTTTATGAAAGATAAACTATGACAGGATATTTATAAAACAATGAAAATAACTTAAGAATGACAGAAACTAAACGGATATTTATGTCACGTAAAATAGAACAGGACTAGTTATGGAAACAGAAACAGAGTGATTGCATTAGCGTTAAAAATCTTTCAATGCAATTGGGCTAAATAATACTCGTATTTATAACGCAACAGTTGTATGAATCTATAAAACTAACATTCTTCATACATAAGGATTGTGTCTCCATAAAATAAACATGTTACTCCATTCTCTAATAAAAATTTTATGAAGAAAAAACACTATGGAAGAATAATCAAGATAAATAAATGCCTTCCAATAATGGCGCGCATTCCATTCAACATCTGCCATGAATACGTAATGCCGGGTTTCATTTAATCCGACAGGCTCTAGTCTGCCTGACTAGCAGCTGGGTGAATGGAGCTCATGTATGTGTGTATGTGTGTGTGTGTGTGTGTGTGTGTGTATTTTATAACACTTACAGAAACTGAACGTTAATTTTAAAAATTACTCAATGTACATATTAATCCATGATTTGGCGATTGAAAAGAAAAAAGTACGAGGGGATAAGCAATGCAACACATTTTTTCTCTGCCAATTTTAGTTGAAAAAAATTAAATTTTATGTAGAATATCTTTAAATATTCCCACTTCACCTCATACAGTTTCATTAATTTCCGATAGGTGGCAGCGCTATAAATAGTCTTCAAAATGGCCTCTGTAACGGAGGTGCATTCCAGAGAGAACCTATTGATTTTCTTTTGAAGGAAAATCAGAGCATCACAGGCGCTTGTAGAATGTATACGGAGACCTGGTAGTAGACAAAAGCACTGTGAGTCGTTGGCCGAGGCGTGTGTCATCAACACAACAAGGTCGAGCAAATCTGTCTGATCGCTCGCGTGCCGGCCGGCCGCACACAGCTGTAACTCCTGCAGTGTTGGAACGCGCGGACTCTCCTATTCGTCGAGGTGATCGACAGATCACAATCAAACACCTCGCTTTCAACTTGGCATTTCCATTGGTAGTGCTGACACACTTATCCACCAGTTGGGGTACTCAAAGGTTTGTTCTCGCTGGGTTCCACGACGCCTAACTGACAACCATAAAGATCACAGAAGGACCATCTGGGCGGAATTGATGCTCGTTATGAGGCTGAGGGTGACAATTGTCAAATATTGTCACAGGCGATGAAACATGGGTTCATCACCTCGAACCCGAAACAAAACGGCAATCCATGAAGTGGCATCACACCAACTCTGCCTCAGCCGTGCCCTCAGCTGGTCGTAAAGTCATGGCTACGGTTTTCTGGAACTCTGAAGGAGTTATTCTGTTCGATGTCCCCCCTTCATGGTAAAGCGATCAACTATAAAGTGTATTGTGCTACTCTAAGGAAATTGAAGAATCGACTTCAACTTGTTCGTAGCCACAAAAATGCAAATGAACTTCTCATTCTGCATGATAACGCAAGGCCTCACACAAGTTTGCGCACCCGAGAGGGGCTCACAGAAATTCCAGTGGACTGTTCTTCCTCATCCCCCCTACAGCCCGGATCTCGCACTTTCCGACTTCCACCTGTTTGGCCCAATGAAGGATGCACTCCGCAGGAACCACTACATGGATGATATGGAAGTTGTTGATGCAGCAAGACGTTGGCTCCGACATAGACCAGTAGAGTGGTACCATGCAGGCTTACAGGCCCTCCCATCCAGGTGGCGTAAGACTGTAGCATTATGTTGAAAAATACGGTTTTGTAGCCAAAATATTGGGAAATAACATGCCGTATTTGAATCATGAATAAAACCAGCCTGTTTTAAGAAAGAAAAATGTGTTGCATTACTTATTGAACGCCCCTCGTACTAAATACGTTATCCAAAGCTCATTTTCAATTTGGTCAGACATTGACATTTTGAAATATATAAACAATAAAAGGAAAAAAAACACCCTCAAAAAACAAAAATATAACCTGATATTTGTAATTAATAACATTCTTCCATTGTTCGATTTTCAACATAAACTGCCACTGTGCATAAGCAGAAAATTCAAAGAACCAAAAAATCAGATAAAGACATGGAGAAATGGGTTTAAGCATCATTAGTGAAATAGAAATGTAAGCTATGGTCTCCCGAAATTGGTTTTTAACTCAAAATAACACAGTATAAAAATAAAATTGAGGAAATATTAATTCTTTGAAGGCGTTAATCAAGAAGAAGACAAAACGAAGAAAGAAAAAAGGACGGATAGAATGCAAATATAAAAAGAATTACAGAGATAATAGCAAACAGTATAACTCTCGTTAATGAAAATGAATATGCGGGTATGAAGTATATATATCTCAGATGGTACTAAAATAAAAGACAAACTTAAGAAGTACTTTGCCGTCTCTACACGGCCCACTATAGGCGAATATAAAATTCTGAACCTTTCATTGAGAAAAGAAATTATGTTTCCCAGTGTTTTCTAGTTATAATCATTTCGTGAAATTGCTAAATCGAGGTTTCATACATCCTTATGGTTAATGTATTTAAGAAAGATTCATACAGTACCCCCACGGGTGGCCAAGGACGCTAAGGCGCAGATTCGTGAGCGTGAGGTCTGGGGTTCGATCCCCAATAGGACCGTCCTCCCTGACGGAGGTTTTTTCCAATTTTCCTCAGTCCTAATAATGGCAAATGCTGTGGAGTTATCCTAAACTTAGACATGGAACGCTTCTTTCCTTTAAAAAAATTCCTTTCCCAATATATCATTTGATGTTTCATCAGTGTCCACTGCCTGTGGTGCCTCAGTAGTAAAATCTGCGTTAAACACTAATAAAAAAATTAAAAAAATAGTTGCAGCTTAGTTTTGTGTTCAGCAAGTCATGTACATTTGCTAAAGAGCATTTTGAATGAATACATTGCTGACGAACTTAGAGAGTTTCTCTAAGTATATTGTAGGTCTTATTAGATTATTAATCAGAAATATATTAACTCAAAATTCATGTCAGTGGAAGCACAAACCCCTAGCTCCATTTAAAATGAGTAAGAAAATGTGCATTACATTGATTTAAAAATAAATAAATAACCTTGCTTGTCGATACAAAACACAGAGTTGATAAAATGCAGTCAAAAGATCACATGTGTCATTTTAAAAACTATTTTCTTGGAACTTCCAAACAAAAGATACAGAATTTTGAACAAATATATAAAACTAAATTGTTTGCCCATATCTCTTACATAAAAACGTTACCTTATTCTGAACTAATTTTATAATTACCTAAATAAATATTGCAGTAAAGGCAAGTAAAGATAATTTATATATATATATATATATATATATATATATATATATATATATATACGAGATGCAATAAATTAAAATTCATGGTGATATAAGTAAAGTGCTAGTTCACAACAAAACTACGCTTCTATAAGATTCATTATATATACATATATATATAAGCAAATTTTTGATCTGATTGGAAATGTTTAATATATGGTACCATATTTTGAATTCCACAACACCAAAATAAAGTAATGTAGCTACAAAAGTTGGAGTTTAAATGTTGTAACTTTATTGATTTAAATGCTACATCCAATTTTAACTGTTAATATACATAAATAAGTTTATTTTTCAGTAAACTATCTTCCATTTGGCATTAAAGTAACATTTGGTTAAATGTAAGTTATAACTGATCTTTATTTATTTTAAATACGACTAATATGCTCGTTTTCCTTCAGTATATATGGAAATACAGTGTAAAGAGTAGTTATGTGGGAAAAATGCTTAAATTATAAGCGCAAACTGAGAATCACATTGCACGAATTGTGTACTGCTTTTGTCATACACGTTGCTTAAATATGTAAAGAATAAATTGAAAAAATGAAAAATGAAAAATTTCGCAAGTTCTGTTTAACCGACTTTGGCAAAACATTGTATTAAATTTTTTCTTTACTGATATTTCAGTTTTACTCTACAGTAATAAAGTGGGAAACATTAAGTTTATTGATGGTTGTTTCCCCACAAACAACATAGGGAAAAGGGGGGGGGAGGAAGGTACAAGCAAATAAATAGAAATGAATTTATATCAAAATAACAAGCTAAAACTACTTATATTTTCGTCCTTTTATTTCAATATCAGTATTCGGTCTGCCAGCTTTTTACTAAATTAATGATCTACCAACATGTTTATATTTTTTCTAATGTATTATCTTTAACTAATAGTTGATTTATACTCATTTCTCTTTAATCTGTTCTTTCTTATTTAATTTGGTGCATTATTTCTCAGCAGTGAATAAATTGAGCAATTTTGCGTATATTTGTAAAATTCTTACTTATTGTCCGTTCTAATGTATTATGAGTATATTATATTTTTCCTAATACTGTTAAAGAATTAGGTGATTACTTGATATAAATTTTCTGAAATGTGTTATGTTAAGTTATATGTTGCCACATGTAAATTACCTGCTACAGCATTAATAAATGATCTCTTAAAACTATGAATTAAAGTCGATGGGATATTTTTTATTTTGAATTTCGTATTACTAATTGCTAATTTTATTCAACATATGACATGCTGAAAATAAGATCTCCTGAAAAAATTATCACTTGTAAACTGGTTCATTTTATTACTTATTTCCAACTAAAATGTTTACGATTCCACTAGAGGGGTTTAAAAGACATGTACACTTACTGTGATTTTAAAACACATATTCTAAAACCCATTTGTTTCCATGTTATTTTTCATATGTACCTGTTTCCTTATTTGGTTTATTTACGGACACCTTTTGGCATCTCAGGTCACAAGCGTCCCATTCAAATCAGGGCGTGCAATGGCCTACAAATTTTGCTCAAAGGCCTCTTTTTTCCATGCTTGAGGTTCTTTATTGAGCCGTAAATGTACGACACGGGACCCACAGTTTTACTTCCCTTCCGAAGGATTTTTACGTCCGAAAAAAACCGTCCGTCCTGACCGGCACCGAGCCCGCGATCCTGGGTTTAGAAGGCAAGTGTGGTTACCACTAAACCACCAAAACGGAATATATACCTGGTGTGCGCAGTGTACATAATAATAGCATTATGCCATGGAAATTTGGAAAGAGTTTCTAGCATACTTTAACGACTAATTTAGACGTCCATAATATTATTAAATTTATTCCTAATGTGCACAATATTCTCACCTGAAGCAATAAAGGGGAGGAGTATATCTTGAAGTATCTCAAAGAAATACTAAAAAAAATAACTTGAACTAAATATTTATCAAGTACTAATTACAGTATTTACCTAGTCGTGAAATATGTAGAGTCAACCTATAATATTTAAAGACTGTCGAATTGGAACAATGTTAATAAGACTGGTTACAACTGTCGTTTTTGCCTCAAATTTATGAGCGACTGTATCTAAATTTCTGTCTCCTAACGTCGAAAAAGTTCTCTCGTTCTTTATTTCTTGATTTTGGCTAAAAGTGAACCTTTTATTTAGAAGTATTTTAATTGCTCCATCCAATTAATTTCAAAAGCTAGGATTCACATCAAGGGCATCTAATGAATTTAAAGTTCAATAATGAACATTCCCAGGTTTATTATTCATTTAACAGCAGGTCAACTCTTAACTTTCAATTCTTATGTAAGAATAAATGTAACTTCGGTCTACCTACTAACAGTATATTTCTTAACAGATTTAGGAATGAACGTTGCATGCAATTATCTGATCCCGGTATAATTTCTATTGAAAACCTACTTTACGTTAAATATTTTATGAATACGATTCTGATATATGAAATAATCAACATGTAGTTTTGTGAAATAAATATATGGAAAACTCAATATTATTAAACATTAAATATATCAAGAAGAATACTAATTTCGTACACTTCGGAAATGTTTGGTAGAAAGAGAAATAACAAATTTTACTTTGGGTAATATTTAAATATTATTCCCATCATAACTAATTAAAGTGAAAGTACGCACGCACCTTGGAACAGGACTCGACCGATCATCTACATTAAGTCTACATTGATCAATCTGAATATCCTGTCAGCATTTTCTCACTCATTGTATACCCCTGCATACAGATGTAAAATACTAATCCTCTAATGCAGCAGGGAAAACAATAAAATATGAATCTGTAGGGGACTTCATGTTGAAGTTTTTGCTTCCGCTAAGTGAGATGAAAATGTCATGCCAGACAAAACAAGCAATTTTACAATGAACCGTGAGCACGATCCTGTCCAATCCAGACGTAGCTTCATCACTTATCATTACCGTGGCCAAGGCTGAATACCCACTTCTAGTTCTCGAGAACATTATTAAGTATCTGTGTTATAACAGGGAGACAAACTTATAAACGTAGAACGTAAGAGCCAGGCTACCGCTCAGTTAATAGAAAAGATTTTTTTTTAAATTCTTCATAACCACAGTACATTTGCGTTTAAATTAGCTACTTCATTTTAACTAGGGTGTATCTCTTATTTCTTAACGGCGATAGTACACCAAGTTAAAGGAATAAATAGTAAATAAACACAAATTCAACAAATTAACTTAATCTTTTACTCCTCAGGCGCTGGAGAATAGTAGTAAACATGATTATTACTCCTCTTCTGAACTTTATTATTATTATTATTATTATTATTATTATTATTATTATTATTATTATTATTACTATTCCCATTGCACTGAGTCGGTGGTAACCATACTTGCCTCGTAGATCCAAGATCATGGGTTCAATCCTAATCAGGGTCAATGGATTTTTTCGGGCATAAAAATCCTATGTATGGCTTCCTTCGAAAGGGAAGTAAAGTCGTGGGTACCGTGTCGTAGATTAACGTCACATAAAAAAACTTCAAGTTTGAAATAAGAGGTCCCTGAACAAAATTTATCGTTCGTTTCATGCCCTGAATTGAATGGAACACTGATAGCCTGAGATGTAAAAGAACGTTCATAAATAAACCAAATCAACAACAACAATTGCACCGATATAAATTTAAGGAGTCCATATAGCCATTTAACTAACTGAAACTTATTTTAAAACTCTTCAATGTTAAGGTTTTTTCTTCTATTGTAAAATTAATAAAGGAAGATATTAACTCTGAAAGTACACAAAACACATCCATGCAGTTGTTCACACTGCAGAACTGTGTTAAGGGTGGCCGAAGTCGTTAAATCGCGGATTCGTGAGCGGGAGGTCTGGGAGTTCGAATCCAATCATGACCGTTCTCCCTGACTGATATTTTTTCCAGGTTTCCTCACTCGTTATAAATTACAAATGTCCGGGAGGTTACCTAAACTTAGGCTTGGAACGTTTCCTTCCTTAAAAAAAAAATCCTTTCCCAATTTATCATTTCATCTGATGTATCATCAGTGTTCATCGCGTGTGGTACCTCAGTAGTAAAAACGGGCGTTAAACATCATTAAAAAAAAAAAAAAACAAAAAAACTACAGAACTGTTATGCCATTTCTAATCATTTATGTGAAGATAGGAGGTTTCAGAAATCAGTTAAAGCTTTCAGGAATTATATAAACGGCATAACGGAAGTATGGGATAATTTTTCTAAACTGTAATAGTGCACTTCACCAAGAATTAAAAGACAGGAATAAACTTATAAATAGTGATAATGTCTTAAGGTACAAAATACATAATCACTGGTAGAAGGCTCTCTACGAGGCAGCATTGACTAAGGACCTTCATCTTTTCTCTATAACCCTTAAGCTAGTTTGTTTGATCGTTGCAACATTTTGATAGCCTATATTAAATTTGAGAAGTTCTACTCGGTAATAAATGTCAAGTTGTCAAGAGTCTAGGAGCTCTAACCATCAGATGCACAGATGTAGTCCTACTCAGAATTTCTTGATGATAAAAGTACCCCATACTCACTATATGGAAAATGAAGATGTCGTGATATAAAGTACTTAATCTATTCCTGAAGCTTACGATATCTCATAGTCCAAGCCGATATTTTTATTAAAGGGATTCACTATCCGATGATCTCCTAAATTGCACCGCCACGGGTGGCCGAGGTCGTTAAGGCATGGACTCGTGAGCGGGAGGTCTGCGGTTCGAATCCCGCCAGGACCGTCCTCCCTGACTGGGGTTTTTTCCAGGTTTTCCTCAGTCTTCATAACTGGCAAATGCCGGGGAGGTACCTAAAAACTTAGGCCTGGAACGCTTCCTTCCTTTAAAAAAAAAAAAAAAAAAAAAATCCTTTCCCAATTTATCATTTCATCTCATATATCATCAGTGTCCACCGCCTGTGGTGCCTCAGTAGTAAAAACGGGCGTTAAACACTACTCAAAAAAAAAAATCTCCTAAATTGCTGCTATGCTACGAATAATCGTTTTTAATATATTTATTTATATTTATATATATTTATATATATATATAAATATATTTATATATATTTTAATATATTTTTAAATTTTAGTCGTTTTCCCTCCTCCCATATTCTAGTTTTAAAAATGATTTTTATATATGAACATGCTTAGATTACTATTATTGTGTTAGATTCGCTTTCTGAGGACTTCTCCAATGAGAATCCTAGCAACTCATAACATATTTTTATTTTTTTTTTCATACGACCCCCTTGTAAGTTGACCATGTAGTCCATTTTGCATAATTTTGATAATAAAATGCGCAGTTGTTATTCGTTTTATTTTAATTTATATTTTTATTTACTTTGGTGATAAATAAAGCGCAGTTGTGAAGTCTTTATTTTTTTCATTTCATTTTAACTATATTTTATTGTACTTCCTAACTTGTTGAGCAGTACTACATCATTTTTGCAAGTATTTTTTTGTTGTTTTGAAAGTGTACTTTGTATAAACTACAGCATTGACATGTTCACTGTGCCGTTGTTGCATGAAATATGCACGTTAATCGATATTTCTTTCTTAGTAACGTGGGCATGGTCGCGCCATATTTTAAATCTAAGCTAATCGGCTTAACGCAAGTCTTGTCTTGAGCGGTCCATGGGCTAGTAAGCTGATTCCGGATAGTGTACGATTCTCTCCTGAGCTAGTATAGCGAGTGGTTATAGCCAAAACCTCCCAGGGATGGTTCATTTTTCATTAGAAATTATTTAGAGCTTCTTGGTTGCCTTATTGTCACCAAGGCCTGGTATTGGTGTGTTTGGCTTATTTAACAGATATGTAATTGCGCAATTTTAAAATTTAAAGTAGTAATAACGCTTTTTATTGAGGAATTTTGATATTTTGCCAATGTTTAATTTACTGAGCGTTTATTCAAGAAACACGTTTCTGATAATTTTCATATTTGTCGGTAAGTTATGTGCTTTCCATTTAACTGTGTTGTATGTAAATTGTTGACAGTAAGACGTGTAAGTAACTGTGGTCAGTCCAGTTTGGCATATTTCTTTAGGTGAGTGGGCCTAGCGTTTGTAGAAATACAAATTTAATTAGAAGGCAAGCAGTATTTAATTAGTGATTTTGTATGTAAATTCTTAGTCACTTATTTAGGTACAAATTTCACAAATGCATGTTTCAAGTTAAACAACAGCGTATACTATTAATATTAACTTCCTTATAAGCAATTGTTGGTAATAAAATGGAAATAAAATAATATTTTTCTCTCTTAAATGTTGTTAAATGTCATCTACTGTTCTAACGAACCCATTTAGACTGTGACAGATTTTCTGGGGCCTTGACATTCTTTTAGCCCATTGTCCACATGCAGTTTAAAACATTACTTGATAGATAAAAGTTAAGTCACACGTAACAAAGTCATAGTTGCCTTCTAAGCCCAAGGTCGCGGGTTCAAACCCGGCCAGGACCGATGGATTTTTCGGGCGTAAAAATCCGAAATATGGCTTCCTTCGGAAGGGAAGTAAAGCCGTGGGTCCCGTGTCGTACATTTACGGCACGATAAAGAACCTCAAGCCTGAACGAAGAGGCCTCTGAGCAAAATTTGTCGGCCGTTTCACGCCCTGAATAGAATGAGACGCTGATGACCTGAGATGTTAAAGAGCGTCCTTAAATAAACAAATAAAAAAGTAACAAAGTGCTAGCTAGAGCGTGATCATTAAAGCTAAAATAAAATCCACAAGCTACCACGCCTATAGGGGCAGTTTAAGCGTGGTAATTTAAAAAGAACAAACTGTAAAATATAAACAGGTGGCGACGCGGAACAACAAATATAATAACATGAGAGGCAGGGCTTATGTAATCTTTTTGTAAGAAAATACCACGACTTTCTCAGATTTCTTGTCTACCAAAATTAAGGCTTTTTTTACAAAGCTACTAAGAACCTAAATTAGTACTTCTCATCATACTGTGCAACCATTTATTTCCTAAAACTTTACTTTGGAGTTAGAAAATCTTAGAATTACCATATTGAATTCAGAATGCTTGCCTTGCATCACGGGTGATAAAAAGAACACTTAATTTAAATTTTCACAAAACTCAATAAGATTTAAATGTTAAAATATTTTCATTTAATACAAATTTAATTTTAAACAGTTTCCACTACATAATTCATAAAGCTCAAATGTTCCGAAATATTAAAAATAAATTTGATAAGTGCCTTTAGAAACAAAGAATATTCTCGAGCAATTAATTTCTTCTTGAGAAATATTGAAATTAATTGCTAATATAGTTTATACAAGAGTCATCTACTTCTGATGTTTGCCTGGCCTGCTTTCAAAATAGGTACTTCAAATATAATACTAAATCTCTGTCAATGGCCCTCCTACTGGTATTCATTGTTTATGCAGCGGATCTCTTATATACCTCTCAGCCTTTGCCTAGAGGATATTTGCTTTATCATACTGGTTCTGTGCTGCCATTATGCAGCAGTTCGGATTCCCTGCAAAACAGTAATAGATGACAAAGTGTTTGCAACCAAGTTGTGATGAGATTCTTGCCACGTTTTATTGCAACAAAGCTACCCGCATTAACATATTCAGATAATGAAGCACTGTATTTTGTTGCATTCATCTGCTGTTTATGGGATACTCTCATGATTCCTTTTCCTTTACTGTTGCTGATACCATGACTGAAAGGATCACTTTCACAATATTTCCCTCAATGTTCTTCCTTTGTCATAAGATGGTAGGTTAGTGTTTTGAGGAGTGTGTAGCTTTTTAAGGGTGATGTTTGTGTATGTGTGGGCAGATTAACATCATTTATGAATATAAACTTATTAGCAAAATACTGTAAACTAGCTTCCCATTCTGAACATGAAATACACAATCAGCGAATACATCTGGCACTATTTAATTTTTTGCTCATTTCCTTACTTCGTATTTTCTTCTGCGTTTAATTTGTTCAATATTTTCTCTTTCTCTTCCCTATCAGGTGGGACTACAGTTTATGTACACTATATGACTATATAACAAAGAGGAACAGTTCTTCTCCACCATTTGTTAACATACTTTGTCCAATTAAAAGGAATTTTATGAAATACTTTTAAAAAAAATTAATCGATACTTTACCAAAGTAAGCCTTAGATAGCAGTCTTAGAGAACGCGATATTCTTACAAGGCATGTATTTTTTTGCTGAAAAGTTGAACAGTTTACTCTAACTTTACTAATAACCTAACCTAACCTAGCCTAATCAATCCTAATTTCATGTTTACCTACTTGAGAAGAAGTGTATCTGAAGTACTGGGCACTTTATTTCAGAGTTTTGTTTTATTGTTATCAAAAAGTATTATATACGCGTTTTCAAAATGTTTCATTGTGCTCTAATATTTTTGATCACAGTTGATTTTTTTGAGGACAAAATTGTCAAATAAGGATAAAATGTATTGTTGCATTTAGAAAATCCTAAAAACCAGTCATAAAGATATAACTGCCCCTCATTTATAACAAAAGTGCCCTTTTGAAATTAAGGTGTTCAATCCCTTGCAGCATAACTTCCTCTAAACTTGTACTGATAGTTCACTTGACTGTATTCAAAAAGGGAACATATATATAACTGTAGGAAGTAAAATGCAGTCATGAGAGAGTAGAAGGTAAACAATGTGGTGTGCAAAGCGAGTAAAGTGTAAACATTAAAAATGGCCAGAGGAGATGAAATTTCTGCTGAAAGCATGCTGTAATTGTCTGTTTACATACACCAGTCCTCTGCAAGAGAGCTATAGCCAAACAAGAACATGTTTCCCGGGGAAGTGTTCATTGTGCTTTGTAGGGGTATATAGTTACTCATAATAATAAGAGCCGTTTTCAAGAATACGGATAAAAAGCACCTCAATAGAAAGTTCATATCAGATTATTAGGGTTAAGATTTTAATGCAAAGAATGCACTTAACATAACGCAGCATAAAAATCATCCAAAAATGGCCAGTAGCCTATTCACTAGACTTGACATAGAAATAAGTGCATAATTACCTAATCATAAAGTATAGATTATAGCAACAGATTAGAGTAAAATAAAGAAATTCGTTGAAATAACTAACAGAATCTAAACTATTTTTCTTAAATATGGAGTGTTTTATCAGAATATTAATCTATTTTATAAGAGGCATTAGTAAATAGAAGGGGATAGCTGAAAATGTATATTTAAGGCTGATAATTAACCTGGGGAAAATATTTTGATAAAGATAGCTTAATTTAGAACTGTTCTGATACAAAGAATTAAAATGACATGTTCCGTTTTACAAAGAATGTTTTTGTTTTGTATTATAAACTGCATCTACATTTTCAGATATAGTTCGAATGTAAATTAGCTCTTTTTAAAATTTATTAGGGTTCCCTTCTATAAAGTTTTTAAAATATGTATTACCTTTATATTCATATTGGATAACTTGACATTATTGTCAATATTTAAATAGGTATTGTGGCGAATATAAACGGTAATAATGCATTGACAGTACTGTGGAACTTTGTGTATATATTATTATAGCATTGTTAGTGCATTACTGCTGTATATTGTTTGTTTAACGATTAGGCGGGAAAGTCGGCTAAGATGGGAAAGGGCGGAGAGAAGGGCGAGAAGATCAGAAAGATTGTTGAGGGTTAAAGTAATAGCGTAGTGTAACTTATCGTCAGCATCAGTTAGGAGAGTGTAGTGTTGGGGACAGGATCGCCATAGCGCCCCGGGAAATCATGAACAAAGAACATATGCAATTTCTAGGTTTGCTGTGATACATTTGAAAATAATAAATACTATTCAGTAGATCTTAAACATCAATATTCTATTCTATTTGTATATTCTAACCCGGAAGTTCCTCCCTCTGTCATAATGTTGTAGGATTTTAGCGATTTAATTGGAAAGGGACTTTGCTCGCAAAAGCTCCACCCAGGTCGTTAGGAAGTTTTCTAAGATGAAGGGTTCACAGTTACCTGGGGTACGGAATTATTATATTTTTCATTCTTAAGATAAACTGTAGCCAGTTTAGAAGTGTTTTTGAGTTACAGTAACCATATTTAATCCTAGAAGTATAAGAATGTAGAAAATAGTACGAAAAATAAAGACTAATCAGATAATGATGCTAATGACGATCATGGAGATAACTTCAGATCGAGGAAAAACCAAAACTGCTGCAAGAAGATTGAACTTCAGTGAATCAAACTTTAAACCAGTAAGTAGTATTAACAATAGGAGAACAATGTAACGTATTTCTATCACAATATTAGAAAAAAAATGGATTGCCGCTCTCCGATCAGATTACCTTTATCAGTGCTACTGAAAAGAAGAGTAGAATTGGAACAGAAATTGAAAAAGAGCAGCGTTTCCGAAGTTATTAGCATTGATGATGATTGGGGGGATCCCGATTATAAAACAGTTCCGAAAGAAAATTTCGTAAATGGAGAAGAAGAATGCAGAATTCTGAATGCAGAATTAGTTCCAACACTACTAAAAAAGAAAACAATAACGGTAGGAGCAGAGAAGTAAGGCATACCATTAAACTGCAGAAAAATGAAAAAACGCTTATGTTACTGAAAGTACAAAACATGCTAGAGCAAGGCTGTTTAACAGACTGGTAACATGTCTGTACTATAAAAAGAAAGTTAGTAAAAAAAAAAATATAATATATTGTTCATAGCTTATAGGATTAAACCCTGGATAGAAGGGCATCTATCTATCAGGACTAATACATTTTAGTTCCATAAATGTCTTTAGGAAAGAAATCATAGACCAAAACATAAAATAAACAAGTATATAAAGTTACTTAGCAAAACACAATCCTATAGGAGAAAAGAATATCAAAGTATGTACGTCCTATTTTCTGAAAGTTTTAATGAAACGCATACCTTTTCGTGCATTGTTTGTCAACAAAAGAAAATTCTCCTGGAAATGCATTCACTCTACATAAGCCAGGCAAACATTCTCTTCAAAACAAAACAATTCCATATACAATACAGAAAGTCTCCTTAATTTTTTTTAAAATCTTGGTCATTCTATGACGGTCATTACTGCTGAAAGCAGAGCAATAAGTAATATTTATCACACTAATGACGCTAGCTGAAGCATGTAAAAGTAGAGTGATCAGAAACAAAATCCAATTAGTAAACAGTTATTTTTTCCTAATAAGAATAGCGTCATTAACAGTAAAAAATACCGATGTGGTTGTTGTTAGTCTACAAAAATTATACTCACAAAAGACCTCAGGTAAAGAAAAATAATAAATAAAGCAGCTGGAGGAACATCACAGAGAGCCTAATTTGCTTAAATTCAAAGTTAGAGATAAAAGAATTTAATCATATTACAGAACTTCTGAACTTGTATTAGTGCATTCCGAAGGAATATAAGCTATTGCGGTCGTACCTATGGAAAGTTTTTTTTTAATAATCTATCCAATCTGCATCGATCGTACCTACTAGGCACCTATAAAAAATATCTATATGCATATGTCCGTTAACGCTCTGCGATTGCACATTTTGTTTTATCTCAACGAAACTCAGGATATAACCACCAATTAATAAACGATTCGTTGTATTCGTTAACCACCAAAACTGGACTACTGAGAATGGTAGGTAAACTAAAGCGAATTTTTTTTTTTTTAAAAAATTAAAACGGCCGCAATTCTTTTTTTCCTCAACGAAACTCTGTAGATTTCTTTAAACTAAACGTATAAAATTAGTTTTCGCAACCAGCGCATTAGGATTGGGGGTATATCTAAAAATGAGTGGAGGTTACAGCAAATTTTAAAATCGCTCAAGCGGCCGCAGTTTTAAATTTGTTTAAAGGAAACTCGGCATATACCATTGAAAAAAATGACAAAAATAGTTCTGAAAATCTGTGAAATCGGACTATTAATCAGGGGGGTTTACCCAACTTTTAAAAATGACTTAATGACATGAATATTTGTTTTTCGCAACGAAACTCCGTATATAACATTTAAATAAAAGAAGAAAAGATGGTTTTTGAATACCGGGGAAACCGGGCAATTAGTGTGAGGTCATCTAAAACCTAAAATTTAAAAATTGCTGTGGCAGAATCAATATTTGCTTTTTCACAATTAGTCTCTTCATTTTATTAAACTAAATAAAATGAATACTTTCTAAAAATCTGTGAAATGAATTATTGGAGTGGGAGATTGCCTAAACCTCAATATTTAAAAATTACTCTAGCGGCACCACTTGCTTTTTTACAACAAAACTCCCTATATAACATATAAATAAAATAGTAAAAATAGTTCCTGAAAATCAGAGAAATCAGACCATTAGGAGGGAGGTTGCTTGAAACCCAAAATTTAAAAATCGCTCTAGAGGCACCAATATTTTTTCTCACAACAAAATTCGGTATATACCATTTAAATAATAAGAAAAATAGTTTCTGAAAATTAGGTAAATTGGGCTATTAGCAGTAAAGGTATATTTAAAAATAGAAATTTAAAAAGTATTCTTGCGTTTCATTTTCTCAATATTGTTTTAAAATAAGAGGATAAATAATACAACATATAAACTGTATTTATAACAATGTTTCATATTTACAAAAGCATCATCGTAAAGACAGAAAATGTGAAATATTAATCTAATATGCGTTTGATAATTATATTTGTATGTAAAAGCGTTCTGTAAAAACCTTCATTAAACATTACGTTATACATTTTACTACAATAATATTTAAATTAAATATCAAAGGCAGTGAAAATCAATTAAACTTTGGATTGTTTATTTTAATTATGTACATTTGCTTAGTACATTGCAATGGCTTTTAAATAGTAACATGTTTTTTTTAAACATATGAACGTCGTCTTATTAAATACACAATGTAACTCGAATCTTTCTGTCATTTTTCTCAGTTTTAGTGAATGTAAGGATATCAAAGGCTAAGTCCATAAACATGGTTACATTTAAAAATATACCCAAATGTTATAGTTTATAGTTTGGTCTATCAATCGTCATATATTTCAATGAATTATTGTATATGATTAAAATTTGTGGTTTAATCTGAATAATATTTCTAAAAATATGCGTTCTCTTTTGTGACACTCATAGATAGCAAGATTTCTAATATTGTTACTCTAATACCACACTGTAACGCTATAACTTATTTCATTAATTAATAAGGCCATAATTTGGATTTTATGTACACTTTTTAATTTACTCCACGAAGTAAGGAATTCGCTTAGTTTATGCAGTTCCTGCGTGAGGGAAATTTTTACCTTCAACCGTGTCTTCTTATTCCCCCTTTACAAGAATGGACTGCTTTCTACAAAAGATACTACTAGCATTAATTTAACTGTTCTAATTTTAAATAATGTAATACACTTTGTTTTGTATATGTGGTGTGAGACTCCTAAGCAAAGGAGGGTAAATGAAATGTCATTATGTACCTATATCTAATGCGTTTCACATTACCGAGAAATATTAATCGCATTGTGCTGTAGCCCCAAGTCAGGCTCCGGACTAAATGACTACATCCATTTATTATAATGTGTGTTTCTGTAATGAACCAAACCGCAATAAAAGTTTTGGAACACTAACTTCTTATTCTTGATCGTAGAAGAATTTAGTGCGGTTATGATCATAAGAATGAAAAATTAAAGAAAAGTTGCCATTGTCTTGTGTTAACAGTGAGTATGTCTATGTTCACATACAAAAAGTATTTGATATCACTGTTGGCATATATTGTACCTTTATCATGACTTTGTTCTTGTAGGCAATGTGGAACTGCTACTCTTTCATTCTGTAGATAACGATTAAAGATGGGATAGTGTTTCGCAGACATGATATCAGCATAAATATTATGCAAGAGGCATAAAGAGGCACATGCTTTCTTTCAAAATAGTATTGAATTGCTCTTTAAAGTGGACGGTGAACGAGTAAAGTAAAAAATAACTTTTCTTGTTTTCCCAATTTATTTGCACCAAATTAAAGGTTGAAAAGTACGTAATTTTTCTATACAATCTCTTTCCTTTTCAGTGTATTTGGTCCCCGGTCCGTAATCTTCAAGAAGGTTTCGGTTGGTCGCGCAATAATTTATGCACTGCTTCGCTCACTTCTCCGTCCGTAGAAAACCAACGATCTCGTAAAACATTTTTGAGAGAAGAAATAATGGTCTAAGAATTGAGATCTGGGCTGTAGACGGGGAGTTTAAGCACCTCAAAACCCTAATGGTTAATGGTTTCAACGAGCTGGCCACCCGTACATGCAACAAAGACAATTTCTTCAACAATAGGCTTAGAGTTTGGAGCGAATTGTTTGCTTCAGTTTATTGGCCAACAAACACTATATATTTCACTGTTGATAATACAAATCCGGAAGTCTGTGTACCCCTATACTTTACTAGTTTCTTATATCATATTATAATTATTAGTAATATTGTAGATATATTGTTGATGTATTATGACTTAATCGTCATTCTGTGAGTTAAAAAGGCAGACTCTAGATCGTTTTATTTTGAAGAGAGGTTAGTCGATAGTGTATTGAACGTCCTCACGTGTGGAATACAATTAGCATTACAGAGCAACTTAAGGAACAGTTTGAGACGTTTATGACAGGATGTGTGAAAGAACGACCGAAACATGCGCCTGGAGACATGTGCTGAAGTTTAGGTGTCAGTTGAGCCCCCCCCCCCCCGTAAAATTCATTTACAAACAGCTTCTAATCTTGACTTTCCACGACGACTTTTTTGGATTACATCCACCTAGAAGCAGAGCACTAATGGAAGAGATGTGGATACAGCAAGACGTAGCACCAGCACTTTTGATCGTGATTTGTTAAAAGGGTAAATTACCTGGACACTGGATTGGACGTGGGTCCCCAACATCTCCAAGCACCACCCCCATGGCCTCCAACCCTGACCTGACGTTACCTGATAACTCGTTATGGGATATTATCACGATGATGGTTGCCACGCGTCGCTACGGATGTAATGCTGAATTTAAACAAGCAGTACGAGATGCCTTCGCTACGATCGCACCTACAGCTTTGGAAAAAATGTCGCAAAGAACTTGGAGGCGCATAGGATTGTGTTCGACATGATAGAGCACACAAGGATCCCTTGAAAAACTAGCAGTAAGTCCATTAAATTAACTTATAGCGTATAGGGATATACGGACTACCCGGACACACTGTGCACTCTTTTTCCAGGTATTCTTCGTGTGGGTTCTTCTAAGTAAAAAACTAATTGTTAAAATCATCTTTCCCAATGAAGATTGAGTCTTCATTTGGGGTTTATGGATATTTCTGCTACGAACTCTGGCGTTTGCATTCTGGCTTATAGTGATTGGCCCACGTTTCATCTCCTCAGACTATTCTACTCAAAACGATGTGGCTCCATTGTTGTAGCGGTCAATAAAAGTTGGGATATCTCAATATGTTTGCCCTTGTGTTGTGGTAAGCTCTCTTGGCACTCATCTCGCACACACTTTATGGAAGACAAGCTCGCCGGAGATGTTTTGAATCATAAATAATTTGCAGAGAACACGCTTCCTCATCGAAGGCAACTTGCTGGTTCGTCTATTCCATCTCTCGGGTTTGCTGAATTTTTCAGTCGGTGGAGAAGGTTGGAACAGTAATGTGGATGCTGGCTCTATTTTAAAATGGTGGTTCGTTGGAGCGCCAAAATATGAGACTGTAATGCTGTGGGGGCGACGACAGGAGGCCCAGCTATAGGCGGCCTCACGTTGTGGATTCGAAGTGGTGAATATTGCCTCAGCTGCTAATGAAGATTCATAGATGTCCCAAGCAGAATTAGCAAGATCTCAAATAGATTTTGCTGTTTTATTGAACTTGAATCAACAGCTGAGGAAGAAGTGCCGCTGCTATAAATAAATAGGCGTCTAAAAGCAGCTTTCACCGATGATTTATTAAACAACACTTTCCAGTGAACCTAAGTGCTCTGCCGTTTGCAGAATGAAACGTTATGTATGATGCCTAATCGGTGGGCTGTTTATCCCGATGATATAAACTTACTAGTCACAGACTTGATATTTATTTATTTCATAAATATATCCTTCGTATTCCTATATTGAACTTCCTGACTATATTGAATGAAACTTAAAAGTCAGCTGAACGCCGATCAAAGGATCTGAAGGCCTGGCTGGAGTCGAAGCGACAGCGACTCGGGAGTCGGAGAATGCAGCACTGAATGCAGCGAAGAATTTAAAGCCGAATGATCTGAGGGCGAAAATCTTAAACCGAAAGATGCTCGGCGCCCAAAAGTACCTTTTATACATAATTCAAAATATGCAGTTGGGGCGCTCAAGCCCCGCGAAATCTGCCAAAACACCACATCTAACTTCATAATTTTAAACTAAGCCCGTCACTAGTTAGAATCAATTTTTCTTGGCCTCATCTGATTTATTCTTTGTTTGGTTATTTAAAACCTCTTCCATAATACTAAGTTTAAAGGAGTTTACTGTTAAGGTTTGTTAACCCCCCAAAAATACTTAATATATACGATTTAAATAATATAAAATGATATTTAATATCTCATCTAAATAAACTCTAGCGAGTTTAAATCTTACGCAAGCGAAAGAAACTGTAGTTTTCTGCTGATAAAACGTCTTTAAAGGGACAAGATGCAAAAGAATTCGACCTGGATTTTACAAAGGACCTGCCTTTCACAATACTGCTATTGTCTGGAGGGTTTTCTCTCTACAGCAGGCAAAGCACAGAGTTTCCTGCTTACACGAATTTTCAGGTATACTTCGTATGTACAAGAACATTAAATTATTAAATATACATTATTACTGGTTATTATATACACCAATTGGGGATATAAAACAAATTCATAAATTGTGATAATAATATGAGCGATACATCGGTTACAATAATAACAATAATAGTAATAGGGGCGAAGTAAATACTGCTTCAAGGTTGACAGGTTTCCTGGTCACTCTTCTTGGGTAACGCTTTTCTGGCCTCTCCATCCATTCATATATATTCCTTATGTTAGAGCACTACTCCCGTATTGTGCTGATGATGAAAGTCACCACTGATACACTTTTGAATTGCGTGTGCCTGCAGCAATGTTTAATGCACTCTAGTCTGATTATTTCCTTGTTACAATAAATGTACATTTTGCACAATTTTTTTCCGGAAATGAAAGTATCTTTCCCAGATATATTTAGGGTGATTTCCTTAGCGCGTTACTCGATGCGCAGGTATCTACGGAAGATTGCTGTGCAACGGTATGTATTAAAATAGGAAATAGTTACAGTATATGTGGTAGAGAATCTCGTTTTTTATTATTCTGCCACAAATTGCCAAACAGGAGCAATACTCTGAAGACAAGCTGTCCACTATAAGATGGATTCTGTTAATCTATCAATACTAAGGAAACCAGAGTTCGGTTAATTAACTTTTTAAAGAATAACTTTAACATTCGATCGGAATGAGGTTTTGATACAGTTCTGCAAGTCGTATTATGCACATTATTTTTAAGCTTCCCGCGCGTTTAAAGTATTTTCCTTGGTTTTACCGTACACTGACGTCGTTGATGTTACAATTATTAAATGGCTTTGAAAACATTTGGATAAGTGTAGAGGAGAAGAGTGACCAGAAAACGAAAAACAGGCCGAAAGTACAGAGAGCCTTGAACAATGACATCGTGGACAATCTGTATAACCATTCAACAGACAGATTTGTTGGTCAGCATAAACTGAACTTCGTCTTTTCTCCATTTTAATGCCTACTCCCAGATAAGAAGCCGCCTTTACATCTCTACTGAAAGTATACAGTAAGAATTTGTATATCCTCAGGCATTTAGTTGACAGGCATATGCATCTTACGGTTGAGCACTTATATATAAAGTAGTTCTTTTTAGCCATGACAGAATTATATAAACTTGAACTGTTAACTCTCACATTTCAACAACAAAAACAACAACCGTTGAAAATTAATTTTTAGCTCCAAAAGTAATTATGAACTACAGTAGACCCAAAAGGAACAGGAAAAATTTAATGGACTTGCCTTTATATCAACTGAAGATTAGCTTTTTGAGAAACTGGGAAATAGCCCTCAGTTTGTTTCTGAACGCTGTCCCGAAAATTTTTTGCAGTTCAAAAGAAAAACTCACTTTATAGAAATAGGTGAAACTTAATACAAGGGTATCCCCACAAAATAACTATCAACCTCTTCATTGTTTGCAAATTTATTATCACCAAACCATTTTGTCCAGTTTGGAAACGGAAAGTAATCCGAGGAGGCTAAATCTGGCGAATAGGGTTCGTGTAGAGGCAACTGGAACTTTTAACTGACTGATTATGGTCATCATGATAACGGATGTGTGAAGTGGCGCTTTATCTTGATGAAAAAAAAAACTTTCTTTTTCGCCAAATGTGGCCGTTTTTTCTTCGCTATCGATTCAAAGTACCAAAGTATTTTACATCGAGGAAGATGGGTGCTTTAATTACCTTAAACGTTAACTTTATAGTTTTCCAGAAAACAATAAGGAAATAAAGGATGATTAAAGACATTCAAATAAATTTACACTAAAAAAAGTTATTTAAAGAATTTTCCTATTATCAACAATAGATTTCTGAGAGGAAAGTCGATCTTAAAATTAGTAGTACAATAAGAAAGTACAGCAATTGAATTTGCCGTGTTTAATTTATTCTCTCTACATGTCTTTCTTTCTTGCTACATATTACAAGTAATGCTTATTATTCATAATGGCCTCTGCTATTTACATAACAAAAAGAGTGATCGAGAAAACTCGTATTATATTTACCTCTAACTCATAGATCGCTGGTGCAACTAACCATTGTTGCGATTACATTCGCCAGTCTATTCTCGTTAAAGAAACAAGTTGTTAATTCTCGCCTTAGCCATTATGTGCCGTTTAGTGACGCTGGGTTTTTTTCAGGTTTATATGAATATTAAAACTATTACAACTCTTATTATAAGTTTTGGGAAAATTTACAACTGCACATTTCTAGTCTTCCGCCGATATTTCGTTCTTTTCTTAAGACAATAGTGGCCGTAAATGTGGGAAATTGAACCTTAATCACAAAAGTTATATTTTAATCTATATTGGCCATATGCATACCAGATCTATTTCTGTATAGACAAAACAAACATCTTAGTCACGTTGAAACATAGTTAAATTTGTATCCTGAATGAAGGGTGTTAAACGCCCGTTTTTGCTGCGGAGGCACAAAAGGCGATGGATACTGGTGATACATGAGATGAAATTATATATTAGTAAAGGATTTATTTTTAAGGAAGTAAACGTTCCAGGCCTAAGTTTAGGGTACCTCCCCGGCATTTGCCATTTATCACTGAGGAAAAACTGGAAAAAAACTCAGTCAGGGAGGACGATCCTGGCGGGATTCGAAACCCAGACCTCCCGCTCACAAATCCGCGCCTTAACGACCTCGGCCACCCGTGGCGGTCACCCTGAATGAAAAAACGATCACTGAACGGAGATGATTCTATAGCAAATTTGTTGATGCTTGACAATAAAGCCCAGGTTCCACATTATGAATATTTGAAATCAGGAAGCATGTCCTCATTTCCCATGAGCTCGGGCCAACGCAGATGCATAAATTATTTCCTGCCTCGCCATTGTTATACTGCCATCATCAACTTGAGCACAGCTCTGCATTCTCTCACGTTATCACACTCTTTCAATAATTGTACGCTTTTTTAGTTAAATAATTCTTCTGCTTCTTTAATAATAAAATTTACAACAGAAGGATGCTCCGGAATTTTAATTCGTAATTTGTTTCCGTTTTTAATACGAAGACCATAATTTTGAAAACTACGCATTTTGGATTATTTCTGAGTGGTCGCAATCAAAAGTAGACAGGCATTAACATAAAATATCTCGCAGCCGTCTTTCCAAATCTCATTGGAAAAGTTGTCATTGTCATCTTTAGTGGTTGTTAGCATCAACTCTTACTTGCATATGCATAAGAAGCAACAGTTTTGCCTGGCTGCATTCTAGATCCCATTCTCATATACTAACACCGTTGCTTTCTAACTTTAATTTACCTATAATTAAAGTATTTACAATTTTACTCTTCAAATTGTAAAATAATTATTTTTGGAATGTAAACTATTAGAATGTTAAAATATGTTATCGTAGAATTAAATACTTAACAAGAATATACCAAAATGATTGCAAGTAATTTACAGTGACTTTAACTAAAGGAAAACAAAGAAAATTTTCAAAAAATGTTAAAAGTAGTATTCACGGATGATAATGCATTTTTCAATATGCTTTATTAAACTCATCTTTTACCTTCATGACCTGCGCCCGCACGCGATTCATCTACGATAACTTGAGTGTATTCAGTAATGGTACAATCTGATAATACATTTATTATAGATTTACGTAAAGTTACTAATCTAGAGATGTAAGGTCTGGCAAACGAATAGTCCTCAATAACCGATTCATCAAGAATGAAACTTCTAGGGCTTAATACCACTAGAGCTTCAAGTAAATAATGAACTGAGCAACCAACATGCTGATACTAGGTGTTAATTCTTTACTGAAAAGCACACATTTGTCAGCAAATTAGAAAAATAGTATTTGAAAAATATGTACTTTTTACTATTTAAAGCGCCATTTCGAAACGTGTCCCAAAATATTTGTCATTCATAATTCAACAACACATTCACACTCCACGGGTGCTGATGTTCATCTTGTTTAGCCATACGAGGTGGTGTACGAATGTTCGGGATGGTGCTGCCATCTGATCAAAAACTTACTTTGAGTCTAATAACCGCCGTCACTCTCGAAATACTTCCCTTCCACATGTGTGCACCGGTCCCAGAGATTCTGCCATTTTTCAAGTGCATCTTGGAAGTCATATTCTTTGAGGGTTTTTAGCATAAACAGCGTTTCTTCTTGATCCTCGCAATCGTGTTGAACCAGTTTCAACTTTATTTTCAGTTTGCGGAATAGAGCGAAGTCGCTAGGGTTTTAAATCAGGCGAGTACGGCGGGTGGGAGACAACTGTCATGTTCTTTTAAGTCAAAAAGCTCCTGGTGAACAAGAAATTGTTACAGGGGGCATTATCATAATTGGCATTGGCATTATCACAGCCAATTCCCTTGTCGCCAAAGTTCGGGCTGTCGTCTCTGCACATTTTCACGGATCCATTGCAAAACGTCACAGCAGTACGTGGAATTCCCTGTTTTATTTATTGAGGCGAATTCTTTTTGCACACTCTCCTTGATGTTAAAGAAAACGAGGAGCACGCTCTTGACTTTGCTCTTCAATTGTCTCGCTTTTTTGGTCTTGGTGAGTTCGAGATCTTCCACTGGGAGGATTGTTGTTTTGTCTCAGGTCATAAGCGTACATCCAGCTCTCGTCGCCGGTGATGACCCTGAAAAGAAGGTTGGGTTATCGGATACGGCCTGACGAAACCCCGTGCAAACTTCAACACGCTGCGCCTTCTGATCAGCAGTCAGGATCCTTGGCACAAATTTTGCGGCGACACGATGAATGCCCATTTCATCAGTTAAAATTCGTTGGTATGTCCCATAACCAACTCCCACTTCATGAGCAAGGTCTTCTATGGTTTGACGTCGATCCTCACGAACGAGGTGTTGAACTTCGGCAACAATGTCAGGCGTTGTACAGCTGACGGGCCTCCTGGTGTGAGCATTGTCTTCAATATCTGTACGGCCAGCCCTGAACTGAGCATGCCACTCAAACACACGTGTACGGCTCATGCTTTGTCTCCCAAATACTTGTTTAATCTTTGCGAGGATCTCCGTAGCATTTTTCCCAAGATTTGCACAGAATTTGTGCACACTCTCTGTTCTAAACTTGGAATCGCCACACACTACACACACACACACACACAGTATCATGAAAAGTACTATAGAATCTCAACACAGTTACCCAGCTGCATGAAACTTTAAACACTCACTCATCAGATGTGCTAGTGTTGCCACATAGCGGTACAAAACTCTACTGCAACTACTGTCGAGATGGCAGCACCAGTCCCGAATATTGTGAATACCACCTCGTATATAGTTTTTAAGTCTCCAGTGATGCTCCGTCATTAATCAATGTTAGTGCAGAAGGAAGTGCAATTGTTTTGTACTTGCTACCATGTCCAATGAGACAAAAGTTATAACTTTTGGATATCCTCACCATGGATGCCTTGGTGTAAATTAGGGATTATAATTTTTAAGATTAACCCATTGCCACAGTATTTAAGGGCCCTCATTGCTCCCTGTTCTTTATGTCGCTGTACAACTGCGCGAGTGTGCTTTAAAGCTTAAAAATACAACATAAATTCAACTAATATAATTTGATTTATGAAATGTTGTATGCATGATACTGGAAGCATTGACCTGCCAATTTTGGTGGCCTAATATGATTGTTTGCTGTGATAGATTTCAAAACAGTTCTCCAAGTAAAGGGCGACACTTTTTGCATTGCCAACCAGTTTCGCTCCTTTTCCCCATGCTGTAGCAAACAATACAACTTTTTGTTACATTTTTTTCTTGTCTGTGGATGAAATATTCATCGGAAAGTGGGTCCATATTTTAGTTAGAAGAATCAATGGGGTATTTCCAGCTGTAACATTGTATACTGGTAGTGTTACGCTTGAAGCACCTGATAAGCGATGTTGGTGCTGTAGTTTGTCTTTTTCTAACAATCACCTTGTGAAAATCAATAAAGCAGTTGAATAAGCACATATCTGGGAGATAGAAATACATTTTCCTGTAATAGGTAAGTGGCATAAAAATAAGTTACCTAATCTCACACCTCCCATTCCCTTCAAGTACGTGCACACTGTCGTTTCTTCCCCCTCCTCCTTGGGTGTTTGAACTTTCCTTCTTCTCAGTTTGCCTACTGCTTCGTGATTTGTTGATAGGAAATAAACATCTTTGTTAATCCTTCCATCTCACTCAGCACATTCTTTGCATACCACGATTCATAATGGTCACGTTTCAGTTTATTATGATAGATGTCACGCAACATTCTTTCCTATTTGTTCTCACGGTAGCAACCGCATAGTTTTTCTGTCCATTGGTATTCTAAAATGATTTGGGGAGGAATACCAGTGGTCTGGATAAAATATATGGCCTCTGTCTAACAATGGTTCACACAACATTTGTACTTACTAGATACTAGGATATGTCACATGATCATCTACACAAATTTTGAAGTGCAAAAAATATCCAGAACTAGATTAGCGAATTTTCTAAACTTTAATTGCATATATTGCACGTTTGGATCTATTAAATTGCGCGTATGAAAGGTTACATCGGTATTTCATTAGACTTACATCCAGAGCTATGGCTTCTGTTGGAAGATACAGTTCTGGGATAATGCTAAATGAAAGACCTAGTGTTTTTTTTAGCTTATCATGTTGATCTTAATTTCTGTAGTCAGTGAAATGCAAAAACGTTTATATTTTAACATAATACACTATTACTTTTGTGACTCGCCCTGTTTTCGGATAGGTTGTCATGCCAGAAGTTCAAGTCATATTTACAAATCATGGTGAACACAAAATAACAGGAAAAGTAATGAAATGTCTACGGTTTATTATAGCAATGCAATGGATTTTTTCAGAAACTCAGTTTTGGTAATGAAATTGAATGGAAGAGGCTGGCTAATTGCATAAGGGTCTTATATTATCACAAGTAATATCAAAAGAGGGTCTGAGATTACCGATAAATTTGTGAATGTAGCAAGTGGAATGCTCAGACTCTCGAGTGAAATGTATTAGGATTATTTCCCTCTAAACCTGGCTCACAAAATTGCAATAATTGTATGTTTGTGCTTAACATTTTCAAGCAATCTTGCGACAGAAGAATGCCAATGGTCAATAATGCCAATAGAGAAGAACAAAACACGGATTTAGAACTATTTCATGAATAGAATAAAAAAAAATTATATATATGTATATATATATATATATATATATATATATATATATATACTTATATACACTTCGCTACCGATCGATTTTTTAACCCCAACTGATGAAAAAAAAACATAATATTTAATGTCTCTATTTTTCTTTGTATTCTACGGTTTGGAATTCCTAACGATAAGACCAATTTGCACATTTAACGCATCACCAAAACGTTTTGAACAACCCTCCATTTTGCGTTATGGTTGTCTATTGGCCATGCTTTTGTTACTATCAATAGCTCCCTATCGCCTATAGTAAAAGTGGTTCAGTGAAGCTTGTTCAGAAATTATATAGTGGAGGTGTAGCTTTGGTTACACTGACCACAGACAAATACATTCGCGTGAGAAAGCGGATTTGATACATTTTTTTTTTTCGATAAATTCACTTCATAATCCGGCTGTGATTGGTCCAAATTCAAAGTTTGTCTTGTTTCATCAGTCGGTTTTAAGATGACTCATTAGTGAAATAGTATATGTAATTTTTATTGTTTTAAACTGTAAAGTGATTCTTTAAAATTTCATGGAGGTAAAGCCGAATCCGACACATACCTTAGCGATTAATAAAAGGAATGAAGTACTATCATTTTAACCGACACTGCATATGCGAATTCAACTCAAATTCGATTCTTAGACCTTTATTCCTGAAATAACACCCAAGTTAAAAATATTATTTCTATGCTATCCATCTGTAGAATGTACTGTAACAATCGTTGGACATTTACAGCCAGAAAACGGGATCAGTAGATTATTGATTCAGGGGCTAGGTGCATAATAGGACAATTAGGCCTACAACAATAAATACAGCTTTACAAACAGGTGATCCACTTCTGGTATCTCATATGGCTGCCATTCTGGCGTGCAACGGTCAGAACAAATCGAATTTTCCATATGTATATATATATATATATATATATATATATATATATATACATATATATGCACGAAAAATAAAGTAACTAATAAAAAACAGTTAAGAATTAAAGAAGTAGTAATAAATTCACATTGAAACAGTTATCTAAATAGCAAAACATTTTAAAATGCATAGCTTCAAAGGCAGAAAGTGGAAAAATTGCTTCAATTGTTTGCGGAAATAACATAATTCGTGGAAAAAAGTCAAATAAGAAACGACGAGGTAAAAGGGGGGGCAGCAGAAAAATTAATAATGCTATATTAATAAATAATAAGTGAATAAAATAAAATATAATATTCTAAGATTTAAAACTGGTGGTGCATGGCTCTTTATGCTGAAAATTTGCTATCTGTCTATCTTTACTGCAAATTTCAAGTACACAAGTACGTACCAATTACCATACAAACAAAATCCTCATGTTGGGTAAACAGTAGATACTGGATTTTAACGTCTACTATTGCCTTAACGGGAAGGGGAAAAAGAACATATGTTAAAGCAACATAAAATATTTTGCAAAGCATAAAAGGTAACATATAATATATATAGCATTCTTTAAATCGCTGTTAACATATGAAGTAATCTTAAATTCTCAGATTAAATTATAGCTGTGTAAGGATTGGCATCGGATTGTTAGCGCACATGTTTTTAATTTAGGGCTTTGGCATGAATATCACATGGCCATACACTGTGAACGGAACGGCTGCACCAGCCGCGCCTCCTTCCACACAGCCGTTGTGTTCACAATGCAGAGAAAACAGAAAGCATCCTTAAGTATGAGTTGCGATGCATCGACCCATTGTTTCTTCACTTATACTTTCACTCACACTCCACGCTAAAAGAAAGAGACTTTTTGGAAGAGACACTGTAACATAGGAGCGAAAAAAAAAAAGGAAAAAAATTGTTTAGAACAGGAACGATATAGGTGCGATAACTTTCACAAATGCAAACTGACACTAAGGAGGCAATAATTGATACGGAAAAGGACATACGCTTTTAACAGTGTAAGTTGTGGAAATATTTTTTATTACTTAACCTAACCTTACCTAACCAAATAAAAAATTTCAACCTGTACTTTAACATTATAGATTTTGCTGTTTTTTTAAACCTAAGATATAATTTGATTTTTTTTTCCTTAACTTAAGCTAAGCTAACCTAATCAAACCAAAATTTGCAACCAATGCGTTACCAGTACAACTTTCGCAATTTAATTTTTAAACCTAAGATAACTTTTGTATTTTTTCCCCTTAACCTAAAGCTAACTTAACCTAAATTTGCTACGTACAAGAAATGAAAGTAAAATTGCAAGCTATGCGTTGTCCTCCCCCTCTAAAACATTCTTTATCATAGTGAAAAAAGTGTAGACAAATTATGCAGATTAAAAAAAAAGAAGAAGAAATAAAGATAACTCCGGTGGAAGCAAATCCACAACCTATCCGTTGGTACATTAACGCTCTAAACAACTGAGCCATCAGGCCGACATGTACATACGTAGATGTAACTATCCGTTTACATTAATTGCCTTTTGAGTTGAGCTGGTTTTTTTTTTTCTTCTGCTTTTTTTCCCCCCGTTGCCCACCGCTGACGTTCGTGAAAGGAGGCGTGGATTTGAGCACCTGTTGCGTTCACAATGTAGAGAAAACTTAACAGTATGCGACTGTAAGTTGCGGCAAAATATGGTTTTAAGAGGTTGTTTTAAAAATAATGCGGGGAACAACTTTAAAAAAGTATTCAATAAGTTATATTCTTTCACATTAGAGTTCATGCTCTCTATTCCAGGCTTGTAAGTAGTAATAATTTTAATGGATTTCTTGTTGGAAGTTGTGCGTTTGCTATATAATATAATTTGAAGTGGAATAATAAAAAACTGTGAAAGATAGGGAGAATATTTTTGATATTGGAAATTTTGTACTGCTTTTTTAAGATAGATGTCAAGAGAGTAAATGTTGTTACAAACAATATGGTTGCGGGTTGAAAGAAGAAAGTTTTTTTTATTAGATTTATTTACGGACGCTCTTTAATATCTCAGGTCATCAGTGTCCCATTCAATTCAGTCCGTGAAACGGACGACAAATTTTGCTCAGAGGCCTCTTTTTTTCCGGCTTCGGGTTCTTTATCGTGCCGTAAACGTACGACACGGGACCCACGGCTTTACTTTCCTTCGGAAGGAAGCCATACTTAGGATTTTTACATCCGAAAAAAAATCCATTGGTTCTGGCTGGGATCGAACCCGCGATCTTTGGTTTAGGTTTATGGTTACCACTGCACTACCAGGACCGACAGAAGAAAAGGAATATTTCTTTTGGTAATAAGGATGTGAGCTACCAAATTTAAGATACTATTTTAAATTAGGGTAATATAATAACCACATACTCAAAGGAGGAGTCATCCCACAAAGATATATTGATATCTAGGAGAGTTGCAGTACTGAAGGAGACATTAGAGGTGAACTTAATTGGAAATATGGCGTAAATACTGGAAAGAAATTGATCTAGGAGTTCTGAGCCTGGGATCTAAAGCACAAAACTATAATAAATATCATGATGCAGGGGGTTCCGATCATAGAAAGTCCCCTCTAACCTAGTCATAAAAATATTGACAAAAGAAGGTGCCATTAAAATGCTCATGGCAGTTCCATTAATTTAATAGTAGTATTTACTATAAAAACTAAATGCCCTCTTCGCTTATGTTAGAAAAACGAAACATAAATTCAATTATAGAACTTTTTTTTACGTCTTAATTCAATCGTGTTGTTCTTTTTTCTGTAAAATGTTGCAATTGATCAGTAGTGGTGTCAGAAGTCAAGTGTAACTTCTAAGCATGTACTTGTGCAATTTCTACAGACGTAACAAAAGGCGTACTGGGGTGACAAAAGGGAGCCCTCTGGTACTCAATTGAGCAACTGTAATGTTTTACAGAGAAACGAACATTCTCATTGAATTTAAGTAAATAAACAGCCTGTAAATGAATCTAGGTGCTGTTTTGTTTTTGTTTTAATTATGAAGTTGAAAAAATACACACCGTTGCCTTTCTTTCTTTTTCTTTCTTTTTTCTTTTTCTTTTTCTTTTTTTTTTCTTTCTTCTTTTTTATTTTTATTTTGCTAGTGTCATGACGATTATGAAAGCAATTATTTTGACAAAAGATGTGTGCATATATAATGCATATTTATTTTATTTATTTATTCTAGTAAAGCAAAGGCCATTAGGCCTTCTATTCCGTTCAAATGTAATAATAATTACATGAACTTATAGCGACAATATTATAATCATAATATTGACATGACTCGTACACATATAAACCAATGTAAAACATTATATGCATAAATAAATGTATGTAAATACATAAATATTGATAATAAAAAGGAAAAATATTAACTTCAGAAGAATTAATAAGGATATAAAAGAATAATAATATATAATAAGCATTAACAATGACAATTTATACATATATCAACCTACGTAAATCCTGAAAATGAAATTAAAGATACAAGCAAAACATAAAAATAAGCTCTAACAATACTATTAAGGAGATAGGAACATTTAAGATAGTAGTAAAAACAATAGAATAAATAATTCCACAGCAGGATAAAACAAATAAATACGTGCATTGTAACAAATGAATGTAAATCTAGTTTGTAATAATATCAAACAATATTTTTAACAATTTCTTATGAAATACTCCTACAGTTCGGCAGTCTCTGACATCCCGTGGCAATGCATTCCGGAGACGGGCAGTGGTTACGGTGAACAATGATGAGTAAAATGATTTTTGATGCAATGTAATAATATGAGCTAGGATTTAAAAGTGTGTGAAGTTTATAAGAGGAAGATAGATTGTGAAAACGAGAAGACAGATAAGATGGAGAAGTTGTATGGATGGTTTTGAAAAGTAGTGCGAGACAATGAATGTTTCTTCTATCTTTCAGGCGGAACCAAGACAGCATATCGAGGGAGGGTGTTATATGATCGAACAAACACACCTTAGACGTAACGTATGCACATATTATGAACACGCTGCAATTTTTGTGTTAGGTTAGAGTTTAAGTCTATGAGCAGAAAATCGCAGTAGTCGGAATGAGGCATCACCAGGAATTGCACCAAGATCTTTTTTAAGGTTCAGAGTAGGGATACGTTTAATCTATTAATCTATTATCTATTTAATCTTTAATCTATTAATCTATTAAACGTATGGATTAGATAACTTACCTTCCAGCAGATTTAAACTACCTGATTTTCCCAACAGAGATGACTGTCTATAATAACTCCAAGGTTTTTCGCAGAATCAGTGAAGGGAATTGCTCTTTGATTGATATTAATGGGAGGAATATTGTCTATGTCTATGACACTTAGCAATTGCTGGTATCCCACGACCATAGCATAGGCATATCGTTAAGCAAAATGAGAAAACTTATTAAATTTTCTTCGAATTATGACCGATATACATTGTACCTGTTTGTTCTATTTTATTTTTTATCCTTATAGGTAGACATAAAATACAGCAACCAATTGAAGCTACATACGTTTTAGTTTCACTCCCGCTGCATTTACTTTGAGATCCAAGGCTATCTTAATGTTTACCTAAGTCATGGATGCCAGAGCTTCCGAACACATTAATGAGATTTCCAGAAATAGATTCAGTAGAAAGTGTTCCGAAATCCTTCTCAGAACATTGCCAATTTCTTGCGCTCCTACTGCAGTTAAAATTCTCTAAGATGCAGGCGTTATGAACTTTGACTTAAAATTCTTCTTTACTCCCTCAGTCAGCAGTTTCTTCGATACTTAGAGCACTCACTATTCTGGAAAGTTTTACTCAACTTCACAGCAGAGTCGTTAGACAACTTCTGCTGCTTCTGCAAGACAACCAACTTCGCGCGGTTTGACATCATTACATCAGGAGAAGATTCTTCAAAATACTTCTCAGATTCCAAGCAGTTGACGTAGTTTAGAGAATGAAAATGGCTACCAGCAGTGCGCACGTGTGTATGTCTGTGTAATTATTCAACCTGATGGAAAGCAGATATGCAAATTGTATGCCAATATTCCAATTTTAGTGTTAGGATGGAGTAAAAATGAAACTTTATGTTTTAATTTTAGTGGGATGGCGAAAAAAAGAATACTTAATGGCAAAAAAGATAAAATATATCTCCAAGACGATAAAGTGTATGAAAATTACAATAAAAACAAGTCAATACATAGCTGATCATATAAGATTCCTTTAAGTCTAAATCTACAATTCACTGCCAAATGAATGAGTTTTGAGTTTAATTTTGTATGCGGAATTGAACAATGAGAACCATATTTAAAAATCATAAATAATATAAAATATAGCAATCCCTAAAGTACATTTTATCCATTTTTTTGTTTTATATATTCAGCTTTATATAGTGCGACATATCGAATTTAAGAGGTATGGTTTTCTAATACTTATTAGCGTTGTGAATTTTCTCCCCTTATCCATATTCTTATATAATATCAATTGGGTGCTAATGTTACTTTAATGCAATGCTCCAGTGATTTGGAATCAAGAGTTAGATAAGAAGCATTCGAGCTCATGGCCGGGAATTGAATCACTAATCTTCGTCTTATCGTGCCGATATTCTTCCATCTATGTTACTCGGTCCAACCATAATCTTATATTTATGTACGGCTTATGTGAAAAAATATCGCCAATAAATAAGAAGTGGTTTCCAAAACATTTAGATAATTTCTCTAAATAGGCAGTTAATGCCAGTGGTTTTAAAGAGAATTGAGATCGCTTAACTGTTTATATAGGTGAATAGGGGCTGCACTGACAATGCTACAGGGTATGTGTATTGGTGTAAGGGAATTGTCGATGCATTATTGCTGCATATTGTTTAGCTAGACAATTGGGGAAGGGAATTCAGAGACCGCCGGTTAAGAGATGGGTAAAGGACAGAGAGGAAGAGGCATTTGATGTAGGTCAATTAAGAGAGTGAAGTGATTGTGTTAGGACTCGAAACTACACTTCAGCTCTGGGAAGCCAGTAACAAAGATAACATATAAATTATACTTTTTGGTGAAAAATAATTTAAAAACGCATATTAGTATATGTTAACTCTGAACATGTGTTGGAGTTGTATTTGATCCCGGTCCCCTATCATGATGTAAGATTTTAGTGATTTATTTGAGAGGTTAACCTCGCAAAACCTGACCCAGGTCGTTAGGAAGTTTTATAAAATGTAAAAAGGCAAGATTTACCTGGGGTGCAACAATATACCTCAATCAAAAACAACAGTGTGAAATTAAAATACCTGAACTTACTAGTGATGAGCTAGCTTCTTCACGTACTCTGCTGTCTTGTGGTATAATTACTATAAAGAGTACTGTTATTTTTAGAAAATTGTTGATAAATATCCTAGCATGTTCGAGAGAAAAATTATGTTTGATAAATCTTTTATTCATTTTATGGGTTTAAAAACTCTTTTAAACTTAATATTACTCCTATGGTAAACAAAATGTAAAATTAAATTGAGAATTTGTAAAAATCTATTGAACCTTTGCTAAACTTTTAGCAACATAGGACTCTATATTACGTACTTCAACACTAAGTTAAGAATTTTTTGAATTTTCAGTTTTTCTGACACTAGATAAACTTTTTCCTATCCAAGAATTCTAAAATCTCTATAGAGGAAGAAAAGAAAAGATTACAGAAGCTGTGGCAAAAGACATGGTGCTTTAAAATAACGATATGATAAACTGTCTTTCAGCTTGGCACGAAAAAGTAGCGGGAAGAACGTAAGGCTTGTGTAGTTAATGTGTTAACCGAACCTACCCTTCCTGCATACACACCTCGCTGCTCATATTAGAAATTCATGAAGGCTTCCACTATGCAAACCTAGTCTCCTCTCCTTTCTAATGCTAGAGCATTAGCTCATCCATCCCCTTTCTTTATTCTCATCCCCCAACCTCATCTCCAGACTCTCATGAAGCCAGTGTTGCATACAGAATGTCCTCCATATACATTAAAGTAAGTAACTGCAATGTTTGGTCGCAACAAACAGCAAGATGGATGTAAAGCTACGTAACAAGTGAGCAAAAAGCCCTCCGAGTTACATTTAGGCGCATTCGAGTATTCTAGTACATAATTAGTCAGGTAACGCAAATATAAAGAGTAGGAGTGCTATAGAAGTGACTGAAGTTACCTGCTTTAGAAAGTAGTTTAACTAAAGAGTGCATCCAAACAAATTGAATTTAATCATTGAAGCACTGAAGAAGCTGGTCTTACTCGTATATGTATAACTATATGCATATCAGAATACAATAACATTATACTTTTATATTCAAATATGAATTATTTCAGAATTAAGAGGAGCTTCAGAATTAGCTCACACATCTGTCAAGAATTGATAGTATAATATTAGCACATCAACATGTTTTGATCAAATGCATAATAGCTTTTTGTATACAACATTCATTGTATTAGATTATATTACTTATTATTGAACAAGAAATAACCAATATAGTACAAGATCAATTATTTAATGGGAGTTTAAAGAGTAACCTATTATAAATAATAGTCATCAAAGCCTTTCTAAAAATCGCTCTCTAATTTACAATTACTAACTCTGGTATTTAGGCTCTTTAAGACATCCAATAGGAACGTGCATTACAACATAGCTGAGAAAAATTAAACAAGTCGGCATTTTCAAGCTATATTGCTTAAAAATATACGTTTTTAAAAACATTTATTTTAAATTTCGTGTTGAGAAATTTCTTTTATATTTCACAATACTGTCTCACAATAAATTCGTTATTTCAATAAATTATGTTCATGCCGCATTATATGCTTGTTTATGTACTATTAAGGAGCTATTTTATCGTGCCTTCATTCCTCTACGTAATCGGAGTTTGTATACACCAGTGGAAACCGGTTTACTTCCAGTATATGTGCGATTCCCAGTAAGACTGAAGTTTCATCGAAGAAGGCAACTACCTTACTCAATACTGTTTATCGCGCCAACAGTTTCAATTATATTTCTGTTTGAAAGGCACGTTAAAAATTGGAAAGTATGCCTAAAGTATGTCATACGCTAGACCAAGGAATCTTATTTATGAATGTTATGTGCTACAGAAATTGTACAAGTTCTGTAAGAGGGAATTTCGTAATTTCCAAGAGTAATGTTTCCACTGGAAAGTGCAATTTACAGATTGATGAAAAACGCTCAAACTCAAGGAGTTTAACACAGGAGAAGCTAGGTGAAATAGGCTATCGATTAGATACTTCTTCTCCTAATTCTTTAACACGATCAGCGCAGCATATTGGTGTAGCTGTTGGCAATGCGTATAAAGTCAGTCAGTTTCGGCATCCTCATCCATATAAAATTACTGCTGTATCTGAAATAAAACCCGGGAAGGTGCTAAATGAAAAGATTCGCGGAGGCAGTTTATAATATTCGGGAGGAAGAATTATGGCGAATTTCTCAAAATCTTTCCAAAGGATTCAGGCATGTTTCCATGCAGAGAGCAAGTGCTTCGAACATTTACTAATTTTTACTAAGATGATTATTAATTTGGTTTATTTACGGACGCTCTTCAAATCTCAGGTCATTAGCGTCCTATTCAATTCAGGACTAAAGTTTGCTCAGAGGGCTCTTCTTTCAGGCTTGAGGTTATTTTATGTGCCTTAAATCTACGACATGGGACCCACGCTTTACTTCCCTTCCGAAGGAAACCATATTTAGAATTTTTACGCCCGAAAAAATTCCTCTATCCTGACCGGGATTAAGCCCGCGATCTTGGGTAAGGAGGCACATATGGTTACCACTACACCACCAGTTACTATTACGGTAATTAAATTAATTTTATTACCATAATTAAATTTCTATTTGCTATTAATAAATAAGGAAATAAAACGCACTATGAGTTTTTGTCCCTCGACATATGGTGAGAACCTTATACTGTAATTGCCAATAGACAGAACAAATTTTCGGTTGTGTAGCTTAATGAGAAGTGTGTATTACCTTATAAATATTATTGTATTTTAAAACTCTGACAGTTCTAACCTTCCCAACCATTACAGATACGTGGAAAAACATCAAATTTCCACAACCGGTGAGATAAAGCGAGATAGTTCTATATTTAAAATGAATCAACCTTCTCTAAAAGCCCTGAACTGTGATAAGCCGTAGCGTGTAGCGGTCAACGCCAGTGAAACTGTGTAATTTGACGATTTACATGATATAGTAATTAAAAACGAGTAGCAGAGAAACTGGTGTACTAAATATGTGATTATATATTTTTCTTTGTTTGGGAAAAAAAGTGTTAAGAATAAGGAATAACAGGGAAGAAAAGGCAAGGTAGCATGAAAGTCAATTGTTAAGTATAGGATTGGTGGTGTATGAAAAGTAGCGAGGTACCGCTTAAAGTACCCTCGATAGTAAAAACGTATGCGTAGAGCTGCCGGCCAATGAATGTTGGTTTCCTGATGTTAAACTTGACCAAAAACCCTGAGTAACACTTGGGGTAATTAAGAGGAAAAAATTGTGGGGAGTTTCTGCTTAATTATCAATCAAAGTTAACTGTCAGTATTACGACGAGATAGAGACTACATTGTTGAGCCAAACAGTCATAACCCCAGTTTGCTGTCTCGTGAAAATCGCGCAGCAATAATGAAACTTCAATCACAATGCAAGCCTACAAGAAACTTTGGCGAGCATTGAGTCTTAAATCTATTGTTTTTGTTATAATAATAATTACACAAGAGATAATAACCCATAATACTTATATACATGCTTTTTTGTCATCTTAGCTACACTGTTATTTTTATATCAAATAAAAGCAAATCCTTTATCCATACTTTTATTGCAGCCAATTGCTATATTGTTACCAAATTGTAAATATATTTATGTATTTATAATTTCCAAAAGTTATGCTTCTTATTCGAGGATTGAAAGAAATCTCCACAAGTAATTGATTTGGTTTATTTAGGAAACTCTTTAACATCTCAGGTCATCAACGTTCATTCAACTTAGAGCGTGAAACGGCCGGTAATTTTTTCTCAGAAGCCTCTTCTTTCAGGCTTTCAGCAATTTGTGATATCATTTTATTATATTAAAAGATGTATTTAATACTTTTGCTAACACTAGATAACTGGACTCTATAGAGGTTCTAGAGAAAAATCAATTATATTATAATTACGGAAGGTTTACTGGTAGCTTACGGCGAAGCTTCTAAAAGATCCGTGACGGGAAGGATTAGAGTTAATGCGGAATATGGATAATGGGAGATTACTTGCGATATAGGATAAACAGAGAGAAAGAGTGAGACAGCGGTCATTCATTATTGAAAGTGAAACTGCAAGGAGCAAAACACAGGATAGATACATTCATTAGCTGAGATAGTTCTATGGGCCTTCAATGACCGATAGAATTAGCAACATTTCCGAAGCAACTGGCCCTTCAAAACGCGATTAAATGAACATCAAAGGCAATTCCCTGATTACTTTTTTTTCCATTCTTTAGCTTTCTGCCCTTTTGACCTACTTCTGGGAATAGCATACGCTTCTAACATGGAAATGAGAAAGTGATTTTAACCATTTTCAAACTAAAAACGTAAATCAGTAACAATACATAAAGTTTCATGCCATAGAAAGCTTAGGTGATGCCTAAACCATCAAGAAGATATTCGCTCAAGGACTTACAGTGGTCCAAACATCACCTTCCTTTGCATTTATAATTACGACTTTGACAATGATTCATTTAAAGATTAGGTAACCATTGTTGCTTATATTCGTTGTGTATTCTTGTCACCATTTGTTGGATTTCCAAGTACACTTTAATATCAACTACACAATTTTTTGAAACTTGCTCAGTTTAAATTGCAGAAACACGATATAGACTCATTTCTAGTAGAGGCATTGTGATGACAAATTGGCACAGGAGCGAAATTAATGCTATTCTTGCTTATTCCTCCCTTGATCTAACGATAAGCACTAGAGACATAGCCTGCAGAACAGGTTTTCATAAGTCTACTATTTAAAGAGTGCTAAAGAAATACAGGAACAAGAGAAATGTTAATTCCGTAGAGGCAGGAAAAGGGCAGAAGGGCAAAACAGGATAGGATACTAAAAGAATTTATCTGAGTGACCCTTGGCTATCATCCTCAGAACTGAAGGTGGAAAGACTCCCTCTATAATACAAGTATGGAGGTGGAATTTCCCGACAACCGAGTTCCGTGATTGGTTCGCCAGCATCAGCCGCCATTTTGAGCCTGATGTCTGTGATGTGCATTATGCTTATATGCAATCCATTTAAAAATTTTTATTTTAATTTAGTTAATGTGCCTGGGATTTGTGCATTTGATTGTACAATTTAAGGAAAGGATGGCGTTATGCCGCATTCAAGGTTTAATTTGACATGTAAACTGCATTCAAAATAACTTATGTACTAAAATATTTGTCAACATGGATGCGTTGTAATTAGCAATGAGAATTTCTAAGTGTATTATACTTACAAATATTATTACTGTATTAAGTATACCCTACGCTTATTCTCGAATACATTTGCCATAGCTTTCAAAAATTAGATGAATGTATGCATTTTGTGAAGGTATTTTGAATTTTTTTACATTAAAATAGCTTGCACAGTCATGTAGTTCATTTGCATTGCCACTATTACATAGAAATAATTTAAAAAATGCAACATGCCACTGTAAAATAACTAAATGTACATTCATAATTGGAAGGAAAAAATAGAAAATGCAGATCTATGCATTACGAATAGTTTAACTTTTAAAGCATATCATTTAGTTTTTTTATCTCTTGTTTTCATACACCAATAAAAATTATAGGTTTCTGGTTGTCTTTTGTTTGTTTTATTTACGGACGCTCTTTAACATCACAGGTCATCACAGTCCCATTCAATTCAGGGCGAGAAGCAGCCGACAAATTTTCCTCAGAGGCCTCTTCTTTTAGGCCTGAGGTTCTTTTTCGTACGTAAATGTACGACACGGGACCCCTTTCCTTCCGAAGGAAGCCATACTTAGGATTTTTACGCCGAAAAAATCCATCGATCCTGGCCGGGTTTGAACTCGCGATATTGGGTTTAGGAGGCAAGTATGGTTACCACTACACCACCAAGACCGACACTCTGGTTGTCATAGCCATTCTCAATGGCAATTTATAGCAGAGAAATGTTAAACTACATGAAATTTTTGTTCTAAATTGAATTTGGTGAGAAGCCCTCTAAGCCCTGTGATTCTTATAATTCATTCTTAACTGACAGATTAACTGTAGGCTTTATATAGTGTATGTCAACACCGAATTAATAAATTTAAGTTGTGAATAGCAAAATAAAATGAGAAATTCTTTTTTTTAAGTTTCACATATTAAAGGAATGTAATTAATAAGGTCTAGGTTTAATATTGCGATTTCGGTTTTAACCGATGACAGCCTTTTCTCCTGCCGGCAAATGATACGTCATTAACCGCTGAGTTCGGATGCGGCACTACGCGAAAGTGCTTTAACTATAACTGGTATAGTCTCAAAAGAATACATTTTCTCTCTGACCTAGGTCTTCTAATGCAAAAATAAGAACACGAACAAACGCAGACGGTATCATTCAACAGTATAACACAAATATTTTAGGAAACAACTGTGAGACAATCGAGTAAAACGACAGACACTTAACACATAATCTTATGGGAGTTATAGACGGTTAGTCCCAAAATGAAGCGTGTCCATACTTGTATAATTGAGGACTTTAGGAAAGACGTGTGTGAAGTCTAATTGACCAGCAGAACTATCTGAAGAAGATACTTTACTGCAGGACTTTCTGCCTGTCGATCCATAAAACACCCGTTTCTGACTAAAACAGAAGTGACTTTATTGGGCAGAAGAGCATGCGTCTTGACTGCAGAGATGTGGAATATGGTAATTTTTGCAGATGAGTTAAATTTAACCTCCTTAAGAGGTTAATAAGAAAATAACGTGCGTCGCAGAAGTGTTTTATTTTATTTGGTTTATTTACGGACGCTCTTTAACATCTCAGAAGTAGTGAAAAACTGTTTCCTTCATGCATAACACAAACAGTGAAGCAACCTCAAGATCAGATGATCTGGGGGTACGTTTCCAGCCATGGCATACACAGGTCGCATGAACTTCGTAACACTGGTAATGCAGACGTCTACTTATGCATCCTCGAAAGCAAATAGATGCCCATAGTAAGAGACCACTTCAAGCTGCATTTTTCAAGATGATTATGCCCCATGTCAAATGGCTTTGAATTAAATAATATTTGTGTTAAATTGCAATATAATTAATATTGACACAATTATCAATCAAACAAACATTTCTGGTAAACACATTCCTTATAAAAAATCATAGTTAATGTGGACTAATCCGATGGCAGGTTACGGATAATGCTATAGCAATAAAGGAACTAAGCTATAAACGAGAACTCCAAGAGACAATTTGTGCAGGCGATGTCATGAACTCACTTGGGAATACATTAAGAACTTGATTTTCCTAATATCCAAACGATTGCAGGCAGCGATTAATGCAGTGATGAACCAACAAAGTACTAATGTAAATAATGCAGTTAATTAGACAAATGGATTTTCCAAGATTGAAATTTATGCTTATTAAAACTCTAAGTTTCACTAACATTACATGGAATATTTTAAAATAGTAAATAAGCAAATTTGTTCAAAATCTAACTTTACTTCTTTCTGCGAATATTTAGTTTCTATATTTTAACAAACATACATACTAAATAAAATAAAATGCATAACTAAAACGTCTTAATACATTTTTGGAAGAAATAAAAATAAATAATCAACAAAATTCAAAGAGCCTAATGGAAATATTAAGGAATTAAGGATGATGCAAAGAATTTTTTCCGCCACCTTATTTAACATTTTGTTTATTGCTATTCTTAAAATTTGTGGGTGTTTCTTTATGTTCATGTTAGATAAACTGTTTCAACGTAGAGTGGTTCTTTTATATCATAGATTACTTCCTTGACAATACATCTTTACTATGAAAGAAGCAACTTTGAAATTTATTCATTACTGTAGCTGTTGTGGGTTTTCCGCTTGAAACTTGAAGGTAACGACAAAAATATTATAAATTACTGCTCATTACTTATATATTTCCATTGCAGTAAATTAAATTCAAATTCTTAATAGCTAGTGTTAATTCTGCAAAATTTTTGTAGTACATAAATAATATTAAAAAATGGAAGTACATAATTAGTATGTTTTAAACTTATTTTATCCACCGCTGTGCATCAGATGCCTAGCGCTTCTCCTTTTCAACTGATGGGTCCGGCCAAATCGCCTGGATAAGTGTTTTTTTCCCCGGACTTTCCCGTATCCTGTAAAGGTAGGTAGGTAGCTTTAGGTTCTAAGGATTCCGTACACATATTCTTTAAAATCTCATTCATTCCATTCTTTATTTTGAAAGATTTTGGCAACAACTGGTAGGATACCTACAAAAAAAGACATTATAAAACTTGCGGAATGTGTACAACACAGAGATTATTATACTAGCATTATTGTTGTCATTATTACATCGCCTATTATCCGATTAGTTACTGCTACATCTTATACTTAATTATAAAGTAATTATCGATTATTCCCTATGTCTGATTATTGCTAGATGTACTTATCTGATGGTATTACGCCACACTTTAATAATAGCTTACTTCAAAATATTACTCTCATCACTTAATTTAGAAGAAAATAATACTATTTCATTTATATGAAATAATCTTTAAATGGGCCAATGAAACGGCACAAACTTTGGAATTTTAGCCAATTACAACAGCTTTCACAGTAAAATTATCGAAAAAAATATCAAATCTGTTTTATCACGCGATATTTATTTGTCTTCTGGTCAGTGTAGCTAACTCTATATCTCCACTATATACTTTTTGAGCACGCATTACTGACCACTTTTCAGTAATTGTAAATTTAACTAACTTAATGTGTATTCATTCAAGCAATTGTTTTTGCGTATTCAGGCAAACAGTCTGAAATCATTTTATAAATTATGTAACAATATCTGCCTAAGCAACCACAAATCGTAGTAAACACGTTCTGAACGGTAAAATGTTTTCTCCGTTTTGTTTTTCTCAGTTGAATAATGGATTAATGGATTACAATAAATTTTATTTATATGAATTGTTGATGGGATATATATTTCAAGGTGGATTTAATTGTAATTTTTTGAAGATTATTAAAATGAATAAGCTCTATAATATGTACACATCGCCCGGTAAATCTAACGGTAGGGACTGTAATAGTCGACTTTCGTCTTTTTTCATTTTCACGGTTTCTGAATATGTAGGTATTTATAAATAAATATAAACTTTTATACAATTGTTAATCATCCGTGCGCGAATTTCAAATATATATTACTTTTAATCTTATTCTATTCATGAAATTATCCCGTATTTGGTTCTTCTCTATTGGCATTACTGACAATAGGCATTCGTCTGTTTCTAAACGGCTTGAAAAGATTTAGTATTCATAATATAAATGTACAATTATTACAATATTATAAGCCAAGCTTAGAGGAATTATGTTTAAATTCTTATTTTATTCGTGAAATAGTCCTAATAAATATCACTCGAGAGTCTGAACTTTCCGGATAATCGTCAATCTTAAACTCTCTTGTAATATTGTGATACTGTTTTTTAAATCTTATTCACTTAAAAACAGCTAAAAACCCTATATATATAATGTATCATAATAACTATTCCTACTATCCAGGTTTTGATAGAGGACATGAAAATAAGTATATCTTCGTAATAAAGTAGTGCCCGGAAATGCTTCATTTTCAAAATAAAAGACAGAGCTCATCACTAAATTTATGGCTGTGTTTATGTTTCAGCTATTCTTATTACCATGAAATAATAAAACAACGAAAGTTAATTTTTTATTGCATGTTGTTGTGTTGTATGTAACAAAATATATGAGAAATCTGTTTATTTAACTTTATAGTATTAAAATGCATCGGTATACAATTATTAAATTTTCAAACAAACATGCATAAGGCATTTGGAGCAGTTTAGGGCAATGATAATTTGGCAAACGGAATCTACAAGGAGCACCTCCCTCATCCATACAACGTTTTCAAGACTGGATCAACGTCTTCGAGATAAAGGCCAGTTCCAGGTAAAGAAAGTAAATTCAGAAGCGAATCGAACTGTGAGAACATTATACTTTGAAGATAAGGTTTTGAAGAGCATTGAAAATAATCCACCAACTAGAGCTCAAGCTACCAGTCTTATTTGTCTGCAGTGAGAGTCTTAAGTGAGTATTTTTTTAAATAGTGTTTAACGCCAGTGTTAACTCAGTAGTTAAAACGGGCGTTAAACGATATTTAAAAAAAAATAGCATCACAGACGGTGGACACTGATTATACATGAGATGAAATGATAAACTGGGAAAGGATATTTTTTTAAGGAAGAAGCATTTCTGGCCTAAGTTTAGGGTATCTTCCCGGCATTTGTTATAAGAACTGAAAACCTGGGAAATAACTCAATAAAGGAATCGAATCCCAGACCTCCCGCTCACAAGCCCGCACCTTAACGACATCGGCCATTCGTGGCGGTTTTAAGTGAGTATGAAAAGCATTCATTTCATATCCAAAGAGTAATCCTAGATGATTATCCTAACAGACAATAATTTGCTGAATGGTATTTATATCCCGTTAATAACGAACCTGATTTTGCTAGACGATATATGGACAGATAAGTCATAATTTTTCAATAGATGACTTTTTAACACTCACGACAGCCACATTTGGAGCTACACTAATTCCTAAAGCTGTGGAGGATCTCCGAATTCAATGGAATTGTTTATAAATATTTGGGTTGCATTTGTTCATGGGGCTATATGTTATTCCTGCGCAATTGAATGCACATCTATATGGTATTTTTCTTGCGGAAATCCTCCCGGAACCATTCTAAAATGCCTCGATAAATATTTGGAGACACATGACCTTTCAATACAACGGTGCATCCGCACATTTCGGGCTAAATCGTCGAAATTATTTAAAAATACCTTTTCGAATCATTCGTAAGGGAGAGTAGGACCAGTTGCTTGGCCGGCACGTTCCCCAGATATGACTCCAGTTAATTTTTGTGTTTGTAGTTGTCGTTCCTGGTGGTGTAGTGGAAACCATACTTGTCTCCTAAACCCAAGATCGCGGGTTCAATCCCGGCCAGGATTGATGGATTTTTTGATCGTAAATATCCTAAGTATGGCTTCCTTCGGAAGGGAAATAAAGCTGTGGGTCCCGTGTCGTACATTTATGGCACGATAAACAATCTTAAGCCTGAAAGAAGAGGCCTCTGAGCAAAATTTATCGGCCGTTTCACACCATGGTTTGAATGGGACGCTATTGACCTGAGATGTTAAAGTGCGTCCGTAAATAAACAAAGAAAAAAAAGTGTTTGGAGTTATATGAAATAAATTGTTTATGAAACACCCATCAACACAGCAGAAGAACTAGTTGCTAGAATTATTCTTGTTTTTGACGATCTTCATAACCGACCATAGATGTTTAGAAGGATTCGTTGTTCATACAAACAGAATTATACTTTGTCAACCATGGCAGTCGCAAATTTGAACAGTTCCAATAGTTTGACATTACCATTTTCTAATTAATATCTGGTATTAGATAAAAAAAAGAGTTTATTTTCATGTGAAATATCACATCAGAAAATTAGGAATAGTTATTCTGATACAACCTGTAGACAGAAAAGGAATGGGCGGACAAACAACTTTCAGAAATACACCTCCTTTACCGGTAAGATAAACGTGAACACATAAATAGGCTTCTATAATAATAATACTTTTATTTTACTTCTAGTTTTTCGGGCTAAACTTTTCTTACTTTTCTAACGTTATACTGGCTCTTCTTTTAAATGATTTCGTTTCTTCTTGTGATTTAGATATAAGTGCCACCCTTTGATGTCGCAATTCTTTTGTCATTTTTTCCAGATGATTTCCGTATGTCAAAACCAATCTCGGTAAACCCAGTCTTGACGTGAGTATGGGGAGCTAAAAGATGTAATGGAATGATAAAAGGGAGTGTTTTACTCTACTGTTAGAAATATTTATTGTCATTATACTTAATACCTCAGGGGGACCCCCATGAGTAATTAAAATGATGGTAACGGTTCTTCCTTTACCTTAGAAAATTTCAGTGCTGAGGCCAAATAACAGATAACGGCCGTTGGTTTCAGCGGCTCGGCTGGGTCCCGAGACAGGATCGACTTAGTCCCTAACTTTGTCCCTTCTCTATCGGCCCGGTGCGGTGGGTGGCTTCTTTAGATCCCATATGTTTTCAGTATTTTAACTTCTCTCTCTGGAGCCGCCCTTATCACCAGTTTTAAACAGAGTAATAACCGGAAGTGGAGGTCTAGCATCCGCACTCCTTTCAGTGAGAGGCTGCTCTGTTGGTTCTTATTCTTTCCCTAGACGCCCAACAATTTCAAAGGTAAAAAATTACGTCAATCAATCATCTAGACATACTTTTGCTTTAGGATGCAGAGGTTTAAAAATATGCTTTGTGTGACTGAATTATCCTGGAATAAGATTAACAAACGGCTTTGTAGACACTGCAACCCTCCCGTTGTCTGTATGTGACAAACAGGACGTAGTTAGGTGGTTGCATTGCCAGCTAAGTCCGGTTCGTTATGAAACATTGTTCCTGATTAATTTCCATTGCTATTTGCAATAATTCCAAAAAAATATAAAATATTTCATCCATAAAGTAGATTTACTATTTACCCTAATTTTGTGATTCTTGAACCTGAGCATGTGATACATATATCTATAATAATATAATTTATATAATTCCTTCCTTTGAATTATAAACTTCAAGACTGAAAATTTTTGACATCATGTTAATTGACGATGGATGTAATATCACATCAATGGTATATGACTTAAATAAGTTTGCTATTCTTAATGAAATAAAAAGAGTGGGGAATTTATGTTTTATGTTACTCGTCTTTATAATGAATATTGTATGGAGAGTTAGGTTCCTCCAAAAGAAATGGATTGATTTATAATACAATACTTCAAATATGTAGTGTGGTAAGCTGTCTGAAACCAAAAAGCAACACATATTAATTAGCTCATAAATGAATTCTTGAATAGTCTCTTAAAAATCAAGTTTTAAAGGTTTTAACTCTATGCTGATAAACTTCACGACATATAACACATTATGGTCGATCATCACGCACTTAGGAAGAGAATTTCAAAATCATCTCTAGAATATTTGCAAGATTCGTTTTCTAGTTTTCGTGTAAGGAACTGATGCTAGCAATACCTTTCTTTAAGACATTTTTCATTAACAGGTTCATCGTTATGTAGCAAATTCAATGCACTCTTAAGCCAACGCATATCTGTAGAAACAAAACCGTTCTATTGTTGAAATGTGAATGTAAACCTTCTGATATATGAGTGGCCAACTCGATCGCTTTCTGACTGATTCTGGCATATTCTATATAGCTAAAAATATCACTGCAAGTCGAGAGCAAAAAATATTGCAAATATATTAAATTACTGCTTGAGAAGGCTTAATGGCAGCATCATATATCTTGCCGTGCAAATACTGTTATTTCCCGTCTCTAAGGAACAGTTGGGGTAGCGTAACACTGATATCCTCAAGGCAGGAGCAAAATGACCAACTCAAAAGGCTACAGGCGAGGAACAAGGCAGTTGCTTTCTCGTAAATTTCGAAAACAATGCACAATTCCATTATCTAAATATATGAAAGTATATAAAGTTGAGGATATAGTAGATATCAAGGGAAATGGCGCTGTGCAAAAGAGTATGCCATACAAATTTTATCATGGCAAAAAGGACGTGTCTTCAATGTAACACCACATGCCTTGAGTGAGATAGTGAATAAGCGCTTGTGAGGGAAAGTTATTCCTAAAAGAACAAATGTTCGTATTGAGCATGTGACTCATTCCAAGTGCAGAGAGGACTTCTTGAAGAGAGTCAAAGAAAACGAGAGGTTACGAAAAGAGGCGAAAGAGAAGAATCCTGCTAAGCCAAGGACAGCACACATTGTCGTGGTAAACTTGGAACCAAATGCTGGCTCTAGATGAATTTATAACTGTAATTTCTTGTAATGGTATTACATTATAATAAAAATGTTTTTTGAACCTGGAAAAAAAAATACTAACCCACCAGCCATCGTGTCTCGCTTGGGATTTAAATGACAGAGTAAATTAACATAATATAGTTAGAAGCAAGTGAGAAATACAATGAGAACAGTTAGATACTGTTCATGCAGCAGTTTTGAATCCAAGCATCCAAATATAAAGAAGCAAGCAAACACAGCTAAATCAGTTATTTCTGCAGTTAGATTTAATTCTGCCATAGTCCGTAGGAAAGAGATAGTTTCCTGAAATATACATAGCCTAAAGCTCTCACAAATGTAAAATAAAATGCTGAATGCCATGCTCAATATCATTCTGACGATTCGTATCGCATAAACATATCATCTTGTTAAAATACTTGAAAGGAAGTTTTACAGGCGGTCGAATATAAACAATCTAATAATTGCAGATAATAACCAACCTGAGTAAATTGAAGACGATTTATATAAATTACCAATCATTTAAAAATATTATAGAACATTACAGACTTCAAAGAATTAAATATAAATTAAATTTATTGGTTTTTCAAGAACATAATATCTGAAATTAAAATTACAATTAATTTTAAAAGCCGATTTGCATTGCAAACATTTTATCGGCAAAATATTGGGTTTGGAAACAAGAAGGGATCTTAAAATAAAATTTCCCGTGTAGTAGGTCAGAAATTGATTCTTAAATTTTTAAATCAATAAATCAATAAAAACAGTACTTAAAATGTTTATCTGCACATCATTTAGTTTTGATTTTTGGAAAAAAGAAAACCCTACAATTTATACTGCGGCAATAAATTGAGGATTCGAAACCTATAAGAGTGACACTTGCTTGGGCTACTACAATCCTGTAAATTCTTCTGTAAAGTATTTGATAACTATTGTAAAGAGAGAATTATTTGCAATTTCATTTCTACAGCCCGCACTAAGCATTGATATCGGAAAACGAGGACTATAATTGGCATTTGCACAGAGTCATTGCATATTTGAAAACGTAACCAGTATCTATTCTCCGTTTGTACTAATCATTTTAATTATGAAACACGTGAAGCTTTTGCTCTGTTTTACAGTTATAACTTGTAATGGAATAACATAACCAAGTAACAGAATTTTTACAATGACGTTTACATACTAAATGGAATCTATTAGAGTTATATTCCAAACGTATGAGCATAGATAACTTCTGAACTATGTATGTACGAGTATATGTATAAATAATAATTAATTCTTATAAATCATAAAATGTGCTAGATGGTACAGGATGATTAGGGGATTTTTTGAATTATCTGAAAATTTAAAATTACATAAATATATTAATAATAATAATAATTATACAAAATTTATAATTTGACATACTGCAATGTAAAATAAATATGTATTACCTTCTATAACTTTCTATAACTGACATATAAAAATGACTTTGATAACTTTACATATATAATCAACGATTATGATAAAAAGAATTTCATACAGTATCTATCTCTGTTGCTTAAAAGCTCATTTAAGAGTAAAAGCAATGATAAAATAAATATGTGACTACAATCTTTTTAATAAAGGTACATTTTCAATTGCTGTAATTTGGAGTGATAATTTGTTGCACGGCTTGATGGATATTTGAGTTTCCATGTTGGAAACCATTGATGTTGGTTCTCATCGAATGAAGATCTGCTTTTCTTGTTGTACAGTGTTGATGTAATACTTCTTTTGTTACTTGTGGCTCTTTTACTACAAGATTGTTTCTTATAAATACAACTGTTTCATAAATGTACCTGCAGGGAAGTGGCACGATTTGCAGCTTTAAGAAAATTTGTTTGTTTACAAGAAGATTTCTGATTTGCTTCATCCATTAATCTGATTATTGTTTTCTACATTACAGATAATTTCATTGAATGGGGCAGATTATTAATATATATATACCTGTATATATAGTTTATATTATACATAAAGTTATGCTGTGATAAGGAACAGCATCATATGAAATATAAATGATGCACAATTTGGAATAAAATACATAAATTGGCATATCTTCTCAAATGCCGGAATAAGAATTTTTTAATACATTTACAGAAGACGTAAATAATAGTACTTACATAATACAAATGTTTTAATTTTGTAATGTAACGAACACTAAAAAATTAAAAATAGTGAACTTATTTACTGTAAAATACTCCTATTGGTTCCCTATGAAATATAACAATATTTAATGATAAAATACAATGAACTTATTAGATCAAAAGTGAAAGGCTGCCCCAGATTAATTCTTACAGATATATACAATCATTAGGTTTGTAACTGAAAATAGATAGTATATCTTATTTGTGATAAATGCCTAGAAATTTTAAAAGCATGTTACAACAGTAGAGGGCATTTCCTGAAATCGCCTCCGCCATATATAAAAGAAAATACATATAAGAAGCTATCTGTAAGTAATTTAATAGCAGCAGCAAGATGCAAATTATAGAAATAACTAACGCCTCATTATAGGGTAAATAAAGTAAGATGAAGGAAAACTAGTCAATTATTAAATCCTAAAGAATACAAATTCAAAAAATAAAATTTAATGAAACAAACAAATGTTATTTAAACTGATCAAAATACTACCAGACATAAAGAAAACAAGTTTATTACATACTGGAATAAAAAGGTAAACTCGAAACTATTACAACCTAGTATCAAGAAGAAATCTAAACTATAATGTATATAAAAGCATTATGAGTGTAGATTAACAAAAATTATCACTCTTGACCATTGCAAAAGTGAATGTGATAAATTCGACGACATTGAGTTGCATGGTAAAATTAGTCATAACGGCCAAATATAAATAAATGACAGCAGCATATATTTCTGTAACAGAAATTTCATATTCTAAAACGTGAGCAAATGTATTAACCACAAGTGGGCCATTTAATTAAAACATAGCAGTTGGTGAAGAGATCACCACTATTTAGACATTCCGGAGCAGGAAATAACATTAAACAAGTGACTATTTAAATAGTCAATGATCAATGCGCATTCTAGCTAAAATAAAATCTTCTTGTCGAAATAGACGAAAGGAGGAACTCAAGTAACAGGGACAGGTTTGATCTCCCCTGGCTTATTTCCTCCACTTCTCCCTTTAGCACGAACAGTGGCTCGTAAATAACAGGTAAATGGTCCCAGGGTATACAAGATAAAAGAAATGGGAGTCAAAATAGCAGCCTTTGAAGCAATGTCTACGGTTTCATTCTACGGGTTGTGGACGTGACCAGGCACAGAGGCAAACAGCATACTGATGTCGGCGACGACAAGTCGCTGTCGCACTTTCTGTACTTTTTGTACAGCAAACGAAGAGTTCAGTTCCCTCTGACAATCGTAACAAATAATGCGACCATTTACAAAATACACACGAACAGCTAAATTGGTTCGATAATTCGGATAGATCTCCACAAAGAGGTTCTAGAAGACAAGGGTATAAAGTGAAGAATAAGGGAAATACTTTCGGTACAAGAAATTCCCACACACGATCCTTTCAGTATGGAAGAAATAAAGAAACAGAAGCCGTTCACAAACTTATGTAAAACCCCACCAAACTACACTGAAAGCGACATTCCAATTGGCGGGTTCACTTAGAGCTTAAACAAATTGTTAAATCATCGACAAGCAACGATACAAAATTCCAGAAGTTTAGAATGTGACGCTATGTAAAGAGCCCTAAGGCAGTCGGCACTCATAAATAAAATATCGTTCATAATTTAAGCAGAGCACAACAATGCGTGCTCGACACGGTGCCTGTAAAAACTGCATTGACAGTCAATGAGAATTTTCTGAAATTACAGGCGCCATAGAATTCACCCTTTTAACATATGTAACGTCAACTTACAAATTCAACTGCTGAGAAATATCGGAAGTGACGAAAAAAAAAAGGCACTCCTCGGTAAACTTCACAGGTGTAGTAGTAGCAGTAGTAGTAGTAGTAGTAGTAGCAGTAATAGTAGTAGTAGTAGTAGTAGTAGTAGTAGTAGTAGCAGTAGTAGTAATAGTAATAGTAGTAGTAGCAGTAGTAGTAATAGTAGAAGTAGTAGTAGTAGCAGTAGCAGTAGCAGTGGCAGTGGCAGTGGTAGCAGTGGTAGCAGTGGCAGTGGTGACAGTGGCAGTGGTAGTGGTAGTGGTGGTGGTGGTGGTAGTAGTAGTTGTAATAGTAGTAGTGGTAGTATTGGTAGTAGTAGTGGTAGTAGTGGTAGTAGTAGTAATAGTAGTGGTGGTAGTAGTAGTATTGGTACTAGTAGTAGTATTGGTACTAGTAGTGGTGGTGGTAGTGGTAGTAGTAGTAGTAGTAGTAGTAGTAGTAGTAGTGGTAGTAGTAGTGGTAGCAGTAGTGGTAGTTGTGGTAGTAGTAGTGGTAGTAGTAGTAATGGAAATGGTAGTGGTAGTAGTAGTAATGGAAATGGTAGTAGTAGTAGTAGTAGTAGTAGTGGTGGTGGTGGTGATAGAGATAGTACCGGTAGTAGTGGTAGTAGTAGTAGTGGTAGAGTAGTATAAGTAGTAGTTGTAGTAGCAGCAGTAGCAGTAGCAGTAGTAGTAGTAGCAGTAGCAGTATTATTATTATTATTATTATTATTATTATTATTATTATTATTATTATTATTAGTAGTAGTAGTAGTAGTAGTAGTAGTAGTAGTAGTAGTAGTAGTGGTAGTAGTAGTAGTAGTAGTAGTGGTAGGTTGTTGTTTTAATATTAACATATTTATTTATAAAATATATTTGTTAATTCATCCACATCGCACGGGTTCTGGGAAAAATGGAAACATATAGCTCTCACTTCCTAAATCACACACACACCTCCCCAAATTAAAAATATCTTTTAGAAAATCAGTCCTTGATAGTGGTGGCCTCCCTCTTCCACTGTTGCTGTAAGTTCAAGAAATGTTTAGGTAGATTTTTTATTTGGTTCATTTACGGGCGCTCTTTGATATCTCAGGTCATCAATGTCCCATTTAAATCAGGGTGTGAAACGGCCGACAAATTTTGCTCAGAAACCTCTTTTTTCAAGCTTGAGGTTCTTTATCGTGCCGCAAATGTGCGACATGGGACTCACGGCTTTACTTCCCTTCCGAAGGAAGCCATTACTTAGGATTTTTACGCCCGAACTCTGGCCGGGATTGAACCCGCGATCTTGTAATTAGGAGGTAAGTATGGTTACCATTATACCACCAGGACCGACTTTAGGTAGAATGGTAAAAAGGAAAGTGAACATCTGTGCAAATGTTTACCTCGGTGTAGTAGAAATGTCGGCAGGAGAAGCGACAACATGATTTTGAAATTTGAGTTCGAGTAAAGCAAATGATCAACCTGATAGCGTATAACGATTAAGGATAGAATAAATCTGAGTAAAAATGTTGTCATCATTGCAGTTCATCATTATGCACGCGAGTTACTCCATTGCCTATTAATGGACTCTTCCATCTTTATATCTTGGTCTTTCCGCCTTAAGTATGATGGGCAACTCTTCTTTTTCGTTTTCTTTTTCTATAAGTCTAATATTCATTTTGAAATTCTTAGGCATTATTCTGAGCACATGTTCTCTCAGGTTTAACCTGATTTGTTTGATTTCTCGTTAAGTTAAACAGTTTAATTCCCCCCAATTTTTTTTTTATTTTATATCATCTGACATATTCTGTAACAATTCTCTAGAAACTAATATTAACTCAAAGTATATTTTGTTTTCTTTCTTTTTCTCTTAAGGATTTCATTTCATCGTACGCTTCGTCACTACTTTATATAATTTTCTCTGCATGTCCTTCGTTGTCATTTTGTGAGTGTATATTTATTCTTATAATACTATAAATTTGTTTAGGCCTGGCAACTTTTAAATAGAAATAATTAAATTATTAAGGAGAAAAGCCTCGGATTCAATGAAACAAAGCTGTTCCAAAATGAAATTTTAGTTATTTATCTACCTCTGAATTCAATTCAATAAAGTGTCACAGTTGCTCGCCACAGAGGTCTTCGCTCCGGTTCGAGCCACAAAACCACACCATAATTCAAATAATAGGATATTTACTTACCTTAAATTTCCACTCTGAAATTCGGTTTGCAGTAAAACGCTGCCGTTGATCTCTAAACACAAGTGTCACCTGCACACCTTCAACTGGTGGAGCATCACCATTGGGTTAGCTAAGAGCAAGTGTTCTATAACTGAATTTTGGTGCGTTTTTATTCGAACCCGAGTAAAGATTTACTAACTACAACTGAATTTTAATATGATAGAAACGGAAGATTTTCATTGTAGGTGTGTTAATATATTCCAAGTAATTACATTTATTTTCTTGTAAATATTGATATTATTTGTTGTGTAAACTGGGTCTTCCGGACTGGAAAACCGGGAAGCAATGGCATTCTTCTCCATCTTCCCAGACGTTTTGTCCACAACTGCAATAGATATCACCAGTGATGAAGACTGCCTCATCTTCAAGAAGATTACGGCGATCTCACCACCGATTATGTCCACCGTAGGCATGGACGAAACGTCTGGGAAGATGAAGGAGATGAATTCCATTGGACCACGGCCTTACAGCCCGGAAGACTTAGTTCACATAAATGACACCGACTGTGAAAGCCTACGTTCTAAATTTTTTATTGTCTATTATAGTTTTATATTTTATATCTTCACTCTTGTTAATTCCAATGTTTTTATTGCATCTGCAAATAAATATATGTCAAAGACATTGCTTTATTTTTTGATTCAGTATAATTATATTAATTATCTGTATTTCTTATTTTGCTCTTGCATATATTGAAACTGCTGGGACTACAGCATGTGTCTTTTTGGATAAGAAACATTACTCTATAAGGAAGTTATGACTTAATATGCCAGCTTAGGACTTTATTGCTACTTGTGTTACACAAATGAATAAAATCTGCATCTTATTAGCATGCATCCATGTTTATCTGCTAGCCATCCACTCAACGGCCGGTCTCCAACCGAACTGAACTTATAAGAACTTGAAGAGATTTTCACATAGTTAATTACTGTTTTAGATATTACCAAATTTAATTTATGTAATCATACATTTAGATCGACCAACACTACCAATCCTTGCCGCGTACCGCCACGGGTGGCCGAGGGCTTTAAGGCGCGGACTCCTGAGCAGGAGATCTGGTTCGATTCCCGCCAGGACCGTCCTTTCTGGCTCAGGTTTTATCCAGGTTTTTCATTAATGCCGGAAAGGTACCCTAAACGTAGACCTAGAAGGTTTCCTTCCTTTAAAAAAGAATCCTTTCTCAGTTTATCATTTCATGTCATGTATCATCAATGTTCACCGCCTGTGGTGCCCCAGTAGTTAAAACGGGCGTTAATCACTACTAAAAAACCTTAAGTTGAAGACCATAAAAACTGGTATAAAGCAATAAAAGGAAGAAACAATGACCCATCATTTGAGTATAGAGAAATTGCGATTAGTACTTAAAGAAGCAACAAGATATTAAACTCCCAGAGTGACCGAGGTCGTTCGTTAAGTGGATTCGATTCTTGCCAGAACCGTTCTGCCTGACTTGGGGGTTTTTCCAAGTTTCCTCAGTTTTCATAAATGACGTGACAGGAAAGCACCCAGAAATTAAGACGGGAACGTTTCCTTCCTAAAGCATATCATTTCCCCATTAATAATTTCATTTCAATTATCATCAGTGATGTCTCAGCAGCGAAAAATACGGTGCATTTACCCAAGAAAAGAGGATTTAATTGTTATTGATGTTTTCTATAAGAACTGCCTGATTATGTAATACTTTATTTTAATGTCCAATAAAAGTTCTAATCCGTCTACTCTCACTGAAACCAGCTAGAAGTAGATGCTTTTTACTGTTTGCAACTACTATAGAAATCACAGCAGAACACGGAAAACTTCCTCAGAATTAATAATTGAAAGGACATGGTTAAAGATGTGAGATCTTCAAAATATGCACTGTCAAAATGTCATAGCAAGAGGCCTGTGATTTCATATGCAGTAATTTTAAGCATTTCCAATCCATACCTCTGCTAATATAGCAGCACACGCTTATACGATCTTAAGTTCGGTGGGTGTGAGGTACAATACACATCAGAATCAGGGAAACGAAGACAGCCGTTGTCAGTAAGAACGGTCCTCAACAGTGAACGAAAAACCAAGTACATAGTGCTATAGGTATCCGCTTCCTGATGGAAACAGGTGCAGAGATTTCTACTTTTTCTTGCTAGGTATACAAGGAATCTATAACTGCTACTATTATAAAAGCCTTTACACTAATAACAGCTTACAGATCAGAATGTATGGTACATGTGCATAATCAAGGTTTAAGAGAGCTTTCAAGTGACACTTTTGCTTATCAGATGCTAACAAAGCTGTCACTGACGCACACTTTCCTAATCCTTTCTCATGGTTTCTCTTCGAAACTCGCCTAATGCGCAATTATAAAAAATCCTATCAGTGAACATGATATATTAAACACTGAGATAAACAAATACGCGTTAAATTATTAAAAGGAACTAGCATATATGTATATCAGCATTAAATATTAAATAAATTAATAGAAGTTTTACATAATATACATATGTAAAACAGCTCAAATTACCTTGCTAACCCTACACACAGATACTTTATCCCAAGATTTTTGTATAATATAAACAAAAAGCTTTTATCCCTTTAATATTTAATTCCTGTTATGCTGGAATGAGGTTATTAATTTTCCTTTATCTCAAGACATAGGCTTACATAATAACCGTCTACATAGGAGTATAATGGTTATATGTCACTATTTTACGCTTTAGAATAATTTTCATGACCTCTAATTAGTGAAATATTGTTTGTGCTTAACATCTTATGTAAACTTTTTCCTTCATATACCTTTCGTGATAATGTGAAAAACTTTAGTCTCTCCGATATATTTAAGTTACCCCTCGAATATGTATGATTAATATTTCTTTAACCATTATCAAAAATATCTAAAAATCGTTAATTTTTTTTCCTTCGCAAAGCCTAGATATCTATTTTTTAAGTTCAGTAATGTTTTATATCATGAATTAAAATTATTTTGTTTCCGAGTAAAAAGACATAAAAATTACATTTATCCAGATTTGCAGAGGAAAGAAAAATAACATTTAAACGGTGATATGCAATATAAAACATTGAAAAAGAAAGTAGAGGCACCTCTGTTACAACTATGTTAATGAATATGTGAGAGCGTTGTAGCTCTCAGAGCGTCTAGAGTAAGGTTTTAGCTGTTACACTCAGCTGCACTAGTGCACTGGAAATAAGCAGACGAATATGAAACGGTCCAGTAGTGCTGCAATTTGAACCTTCAACTGATGTATTCTAAAAGTCAGCGGTGTGCATGAATTAACTTTGAGATGGCATTTGGCAGAGTGAGGAAATGTCATGTGAATCTCCGGGAATACTGTGACAATAACATTTACCATATCGTTGGATATTACCCTTTCGATAAGCCTACGCGATAGTCCACGAAGTGCATTACAGTGGTTTCGATCCATCACTGTTGGATATATATCGGTAATGACAACGAGGGACTTAGCCACAGAATAGTTCGCATTATATTTGCAGTAGGACGCTCCTTCTCAGGCATAAAAATTAGGGCTTAGACGACAGGTGTATATAGCATCTTTCAGAAGTGCGGCAACCGATAACATATATGATAAAAACTTAAATTGAAGGAATGTAAAAGTCTTCAGGTACTTGAATAAATTATTTCTACTTATGTTATTATTACTTAGTAAGCAACAGGGAAGACATTAATGAAGTGTGAGAGGGGGGAGAGAATATTCATTGTATTTGATAAATTTTGGAAAATTACAAATTTATGAATAGATCAAAAAAATAAGACGCAATAACGAAATTATTGAGTATGCTTATTTATCGATAAAGTGAGGTTATGTAACTGCTTAAGAATTACAGTTAAGAATTACAAATAGAGGCTATAGTCAGATTCTTTTCTGTGTAACGTATATATAACTTCAGTTCAGAATCCATTTATGCAGTTAAAATCAAAATGAGAAAATTATGATGAAAATGATAACGTCGATGGTGACAAAAATTATACTAGATCTACCAAATATTTTTTTTAATTTTCTGCAAGATCTAAATGGAGTGAACCTTAACGCATTTATTATGAAAAAATAGGGGAGAAAAATATTCAGATATCTTTTAATCTGCAAGGCTCTTATTCCGACTCAAAATAATTTTTTCTGTGTTCATTGTTCATCAACAGTTAGCCTGTAGGTATACTATGACTCTTTTTACCTCTGTACAGTTATTCGCAAAGTATATTTACCATGCAGTGAACTATTTTAATTTTTAAACTTGGCAGTACATGCCACCCGTCTTATTTCACCCAGGTGAGAGAAGAGGCAGGAAGGAACGGTTATCGATCCAAGGATTACCCATGCATAAACATATTCACCTGGTAGAAATTTGAATCTAAATCATTCAATCTGTCACCGAGTGTTTTGGTGTAACACTGACATGTGCAGCTTATAAGAGTAGAATACTTTAGTACCAAGATGTTAACAAATTAAATTTATTTTCCTGAATATTGCGAAATATTCTAGAAGAGCTTCTAAACCTTCCCTGTGCCTATAAATATCATGGGCAATAGTCATATCAATCTATGATAATGGTTATTAAGGCTATAATCATTGCTCACATTGGAGGGAAAACTACTGTGCTGGAGAACATTGGATAATAGGAAGATACTGCAAAACAACAACCATTCAGTAGGAACATTTTTGAGCATTCGTGCTAAGCTTCCAGTTATAGTTCTTGGAAAACCACCTAATATAACATCCAGAGGGCAGCTATCAAAGATGCATTAACAAAAGCACTCGGAGTAGATTGCATTGTATTTTGCCAAAAGCATTACGCATATCTATTGGAAACGATGGTCGTGGCTTATCACGTTTGTGTTGGGAACAACACAATAACAGTTGCTTATTTTATTAATGTGCTAAACGCGAAAGTAACAAAATCTGTTGGTTGATTGACTCAAACTTTAGAGAATATTTAATCTGTATTAGATATTGACAACCTTGTATTTCAACTTTATGAGAGCAACAAATTATATAACATTGCATCAATCCAGAATTGCATCTCTCTCAGAAGCTATTAGATTAGTAAATCAATACTTTACAATTCCTGACAAAATCATGTACTCATTTATGTCCTTCAAGAGTTGTTATTCTTTCTATATTTGTGTGATAAGTGACCCTTACATTGTAATGTGATGTAGTAATTCTTTGCAACTAATTAACATTACAGACTATTTCACTTATGTAACGTCATCTTAAAATTCACCAATGAAACAAAACAAATTTTTGCATTTTGACCAATAACAGCCAGTTATTGCAGTGCAATTATTGAAAAAATTATCAATTCCGTTTTATCATGCGACATGGATTTATCTTGTGGTCAGTGCAGTCACCTTTACATCTCCACTATATAATTCCTGAGCAAGTATCACTTACCCCTTCTCTGTGATTTCAGTAACTGTAAATTTAACCAACTTAATGTGTATTCATTCAAGCAATTGTTTTTGTGTATTCAGCCAAACAGTATGAAATTATTTATAAATTATGTAACAATATCTGCCAAAGCAACCATAACTTTTAATAAACCCATGATAAAATGTTTTCTCTGTTTTCTTTTTCTCAGTGTTAGTAAATCTAACGATAGCGAATGCAATAGTCGACATTCGTCTATTTAATTTTCTCTGTTTCTGAATAAGTAGATATTTATAAGTATAACATTTTATATAATTGTAAAATAATCCGTGCGCGAATTACAAAAATATATATTACTTTTATTCTTATTCTATTCACGAAATTGTTCCAAACCCATATTTGGTTTTCTCTATTGGCATTACTGACAATTGACATTCGTGTGTTGCTAGATGGCTTGAAAAGATTAAGTATTCATATAACAAAGGTCCAATTATTACAATACTCTAAGCCAAGCTTAGAGGAATTATATTTAAATTCTTATTTTATTGGTGAAATAGTTCTATCACTCGAGGGCATGAGCTTTCTATTAAATCGGCAACCCTCTTGTGATATTAGTTGTGATAGTTTCTGTTATATTTAATGAAAATTATTTTTTGAAAATCAGATAAAGACTCACACAACGACATTGGCAAAAGATGCATGATCTTCATTTCAGATGCAATATTGGGAACTGATTTAAGAAATGGGTGGCACACACAAGTTGTAATAAGACATATTTGCTAGAAACCTTCCAGAAAGACTGAAACTGGCGCAAATTTATGTTGATCTTGTAGTTTGGAAAAAACCAAACAAACTCGCATTTGACTCCTATTTCTACATGGTTCCGCCTGTTTCTGGAGGTCTCATTAAGAAAAAGAAGTGAACTATAGCTGTCCAAAATATTTCTGCCGAAGTAGTGCAGTTCAACACGGTTTAATAAAAAAACTCATAGGTTACTTGGGGTTCCGAATAAGTGAGAAAATCTATGGAATTTAATGGTGTATATTCCAGCAGAGGGCGTAATCCACGTCGCACATTCTCACGCAAGAATTATTTAATAATCTTGCTAGCGATTTTGAAATGGCAAAGGCCAAAGTCAATATGCTTGGATCAAGACTACGATAGCCTTTCATGCAAAACGTCTGAGCAACTTATTTACGCGCTCATCAGCAGCAGCGCCGGTCTTACGTTTGAAACGAAGATGATCTTGTGTTCTCTAGTAATATTTGACCCTATGAATGCCCTTCGAGTGGAATATAGCCGGAAAGAAAAGAAAATGTTCATAGATTCGTCGAAACTGAGTCTCAAGGCGGCGTTGCTGCATAAGAAAATAAACTTCCATGCGTTTCAGTAAGACACGCGGTTGGCGTGAAAGAAACCTATTCAATTTGGCAGGACTAGCTTGAATACAGCAACTAAAGTTGGCATCTTTGTGGTAACTTAAAGGTATGACTATGTTGGCGGGCGTACACATCGGCTGTGCAAATTAGAGCTTCTTATTCCAATGGAATAGTCGAGCAAAGAAAGTTTACTGCTGGAATAGAGACTGGCATGCAAGGAATCCTCTGAAGATTGAACAGAGACAGAAGTATAAGTGATTGGCATTCTAAAGCTTGGCAACCATTCAGTTTTTCCTTCTATTTATCAATATGACTTACAGGGCTGAAATTGGGGGTTAGAAACGAACAAAGAAATTGGATCGGGTGAGGACGAGTTTTCTGAAAGATATTTTAAGAGAGGAGAGAGACACAGAAAATTGCGGAGTCCTTAGGGAGTTTGCTGTCTATAGGAAGATTATAGAATGCAGGAAGCGAGCAGTGACGCACTGGCTACGAATTGTTCACGGAGATCAGACACTAATCAGGGCGATCTGCTACCAGGAGCAGCTGAGAAAGGAGGGAAATAAACTCCTTTTCAAAATTAAGAAGGGGTCTGGAAAATATAACACTTGGATGGCAGAACGGGGAAACAGAAGAGGGGTTTGAAGGAAAATTAAGAAACGTTTGAGGGACATAAATAGGCAGCTGACTCTTTAGACTTTTGCACAAAAAGCTGGAGATACAATCAGAGCTGAAAAACGGATGAGGGATGGTGCCAAACTCTGCAATCAGGGGCTCGCTTGGTTTAGGTTAGGCGCGTGGGGATGACTAAAGTAACATACAGAGAAGATACGAGAATCTGCCTTATATTTGCGGAGAAAGAATCTTGGGAACATATTCTGGCTTACTGCAAGGGGAGGAATAATGGGGAAAGAGATATGTTCAGGCTCAGTTTGTTAACGGGGGGAGAGGGAAGCGGCAGTGTTGGACTTTGCTGGTAGTTAGAAAAGGAGGAGGGAGTAGGTACATTTTTAAAGTAAGAGAGATAGCTCAGATCGGAAGAGACAGACAACCTGGAAGAGGGGTAGGGGAGCACGAGTTGCAATAGTTTTGAAATTATTTGCTCATATATGTGTGGTACTAAGTTATTTACTTATGTAATGTTTTCTTTTCCGTTATATATAGGTATATAAATTTTTGTATTATTACATATTTTTTTATTTATTTCATTGTGCACACTGTGTGCATTTTAAGAGATGAATGTTGGTTTGTGCAATTTTATGTGTTTCCCAGTGTATTGGGGAAATGCGTACAATCCCAGGACCCGAGCGATATGAATGAGTTAGATTTGTTACACATATATTTTGTAAATAAATATGTTACTACTATATAAATCTATACAAATCTTCTACCAGATCATCAGTTTGGTATTCGGTCTGAACACTTTAATACCCAGCAGCTACTTGGGGTAGTTGCGAAGGGTTACTTGGCATTCCAAGAAAATGCAAAACCATTTCTATACTGCTGGATGTGAAAATTTATTCTTCACTATAAGGCAAAATGGGCTGTTCCATAAAATCTCTCAGAAGTTACATCTTCTGGTTACATCATGGCTGTGAATCACAGAGGGGGAAATATCTTCTCAAAGATCCATCATAGTGCGAGTACCTCTGCTCCTTACAACCAACAACACACAGAACTTTAACCTGTCGATACGCTGATGATGTGCTTATACTGGAACAAAAAATACTTTCTGCTACTATGTTACGGACAGCTAAAAGCCATCAGGGAGTGAAGTGAAAAATGGCACATGGCCAACAGTCAAAAGAAGCGCGCTGTCCTTTTCCTAGCTAAGGCCAGGAGTTGCCAGATCAACGGCACGTCAGTGCCTCGTTGAGTGATTCCTTAGTAACAAGAGCGAACTTTGGAGTACTGCAAGACCAGCAACTCATTTACACTTCACACGCCTGCAAGTATACTCTTTAACCCTCTCTAGAGCACTCTCTTGCATCTGAAACTGCAAGTGTATCGCGCAATAACATTTTTTCTCGTTTTGTTCTCATTCTGTAGGTTGCGAGGTCAGGGGGATAGGTAACGTTCACTATTCGCAAGTACCAGTGCATCCAATATAGAGCGCTAAGAAATGTCTACACATAAATTAAATAAACAACTACGTAAGTAAAAAGCGATATTTTCCACATTTTAATTTTAGAGATTGTTTCATTAAGAAATTTAAATACATTTATATATTTTTTGTTCTTCGATACAGATCATATATCCCCCTTGCTCCTCCACCAGTAATCAGGAATAGTTGCCACTTATCGAGAGAAGGAAGTTGATAAACCCAAAACTTCCCCAACACACCAAACTTGCCGATTCATAAACTAGGTCAATGATCGTATTACCGTTGGAAGGGGCCATTCTATAGGCTACCAAAAGACGATTTGGATAATTAGCAAGGTTAAGCAAACAAGAAATTCTGCATAACATTTAGGTACGTCTCAGAAACATTTCCGCACAAGAAATTAGGACGATAAACCTTAGATTCCCGTAGCCTGTACAGTTGTTAGGTTGTTATCCCTAATAACTTTAAATAAAAGTAAAATTCTTAAATAATTGAGGGAAACCTATCAATCAAAACCTATCAATCGCAAGATAAAATAGCAGGTGCTGCTAAGTGCTGTGGAAAAAACACCCCAAACCTAATTCATGGGCGATTCACACAGCGTTCTGGTGTCTGTGGTCAGTCTACTTCCAGCAGGTGAATCGGTGAGTCACCTCATTACAATCCGAGGTTCGCGTGTTTTGAAAATTAAATTTCATTTCCATCCGAATTATTTCGACTGGTGGAAACAATATTTCAAACTGCTTTCCATTATCTTTTATTTGTGATTTTGGGGCTATGGCTAATTGCTTATTTTATTATAATTTAAATGTGTTGATCAGGTAGTTCTACATTGTGATGTGTATCGTTTGACGTTAGGGAATCAAATGAATATTTAACCAATTATTCCTATAAATCAAATCAAAATATTACTTAAATTTATATACACGTCTTTATTTTCTGAGGTATTCATCGTCATGTTAATTAGTATTTTTTCTTCTTTTATAACTTGATGTCAAAGGACGGGTAAGTCTGTTTCAATAAAACATTAGACTGCTATTTTTAAATAGTGTTTATCAACCATTTTTCTGCTAATGCATCATAAATGGTGGACACATAAGACGAAATGATAAAAATTAATATTTACTTTTTTGTGAAAGAAACGTTCCACAGCTAGGTTTAGGGCATTTCTCTGGAATTTGTCACTTTTAACGATTGAAAAACATGCGATATATGAGGGTAGGTCTATAAGTTTCCGGTCTAACTATTTCCGGTCTAAAACTATATTTTACTTTTCAAATAGTTAAGGTTTATTGCAATACACTTCTCACAAATTTGAATTAACAATTCAATCTCCCCTCCCACAAATAGTCAGAAGCCTTGTCTGCAAAATGGGCATAAAAGCGTTCATCACTTCTTCGTCACATTTAAATTTTCTTAATTGAAGGCCTTTCTTGAGTGTTGAGAAGAGGAAATAGTCCTGGGAGCTAGATCTGGGCTGTAGGGTGGATGTAGCCCATCTCCTGGAAGGCACATTTCTTCACAGCTTCCTTTGCAACAAGAGCTTTGTACACAGGTGCATAGTTGTGAAGAAGGTGCACACCACCACTCAGCTTTCCTCGCCTTTTCTCTTTGATGAGAACACGTAGCTTGTGCAGTAGGACAACATAGTACTCCCCATTTACTTTGGTGTTCCTCTCCTTGAGGTCAATGAAGAGTATTCCATCACAGTTTCAAAAAATTGTAGCCAGAGTGTTCTTGGTTGACTGAGTGACCTTGGCCTTTAGAGGCGGTGCTTTGCCAGGTTTACGCTACTTCAATGATTCTCTCTTGTACAAGGGATCATAGTAGAGAATCATAGTTTCATCTCCTGTAACAGTAGTTTGCAGAACTTCCCTCTCATTGCCACGTCAGAGCTCCAAAAATACCTGACAACAGATGACCCTTTGCTGCTTTTGGACTGAGGAAAGAAGTCTAGGCACCCATTTTCACTAACCTTGTTCATGTTTAAATGTTGATGAATAATTCGAAGTACTGTTATTATAGAAAGGCCCAACCTTGCTGCTATTTCTGTAACTTTGAGCCGCCGATCTTCCATAATTTCTCCTTCCACAAGAGCGATGTTTTCAAGAATAAGCATATCCAAGGGCCGACCTGCACGCCCTTCATATTCAATGCTTTCTCGATTCATTCGAAAAAGTTTGGCCCATTCTTTTACGGCAGAATATGAGGGGGATGCTTCCCCATATATACCGTCAAATTGCTGTATAATTTCATTTTGAGTAAGTCCTTTTTTGAAGAACTTAATAACATTAATGAACATGTCACAATATTCTAGACATAGGCAACTTTATGCAACTATATCTGAAAAACTGAACACATTGGAATGGAGTTATAACTGAAATTATTTATTTAACAAAAAGGGTATGACACCAGATAAGGCTTTTGTGAAGGTAATAATCCTTATCGGTGAGGCTGGGAACTTATAAATCCACTCTCGTACCTTGTCACAGTTAGAAAAAGGATTCAAACCGTAAGCTTTCTAAGTTTACGAGTAACTGCATTAACGACCTAGGCCACCTGATTACTTTACAATACATTGATATCTCTAAGATGCTTTAAAGTAACACTTGATGTTCATTCAGAATTACCGTATGTATAATAGTCCTTAAAATAACAAAATATATCCGTTATAATGCCTATTTTGTCTTTTATTTTTAGTGAGCCCGTTAACCGATCTTGTAGAGTGCCTAAAGACGTAATTTTGCAGAATCCCTTAATATATTATGTATTGAATTCCCGCTGAGTGCTGTCATGACATGTTCAGAGAATTAGCGGGGAAAAAACTAAAATCTCAAAATAGGTCGATATCTGGTTATCAGAGGTGCTTATCACAGTAGTCAAACCTGCATATTTTATATACGGAGAAGTTATCGTAAAAGATCGGCTGAGAAACTGACACAGTATTTATATATAAATATGGGGTAAGTAACATATATACTCGTTCTAGAAAGAAAGGTGAAATCAGAATAGCCCGACTTAGACTAGTAAGGTGGAAGGCTAGAAAATAAAGTATAATTTAGATAGGAGAATCTGGCCATTTTGTGGAGGGGATAAGGAATGGGTACATATCCTGGCGGAGTGCACCCACTGAAAACACCTGAGAAAAACACTGTTTCCTGAAAACTTTTAAAGAATAAATGGAATGCTGGGACCTTTTTGTAAATCTCACTATTTGGTTGAATATGGGTATTTTCTTAGTCAAAGTGCGCGAAGCTAGAAACAGTTAATTTTCTGGTTAGAACGCAATAACTAATATAAATATAAGTAATATGTAACATCTTTTCATTAATATATCAGTAAATATCGTTCTTATAATTTTAATGCTTATTTATTATTATAATATTGTTTTATTTGTATTATTATTTGTTCCTTTTTCTAATTTTGTATCAAACTTAAGCATGTACGGTCTATGACCCATGCATAAAATATATTTGCAATGTGTTTATATAATTTTAGATACATCTACTACTATTTATATACATATTGCGGCCGTGGTCTCAACTGCATGTGGTTTACATTAAACAAATTATACAGTCACTATGATAGTTCACAGGAATAAGTTTGAGTGTATAGTTGATGCTGTACAATTAGATCTCGACTGCGCATAAGTACTTTTTTTCTCTCCTTCTGTCACTTTAGAATTATTATGAAGCCAATTCGTTAACTTTTAAAGTAGAATGTGGAAGATATCTGTTATTTAAAGATTATTCTATGAGAGTGGAGCGGGGCTCTTCCTGTTCCGTTATTAAGCGTAGAGCCCAGAATGTGTTGCCACAGCATATGAAAGGAGCAGCCCAGAAACTTCACCGCGAAAAGTTGCAGCAGCGTACGAACTGAAATAAGTTAAATTCTCTTTTTATAAAATATTATGTAAATTGCGTTTCAATTATTTTTCATGCATATCAATTTATAACAATTCACTCCTAAGGCTTGCATTATATTCATTTAAGACAGGTTTTCGTTGACTTTAAATGTTCCTTGCAAATTAATATAAATACGCTTATCTACTTTAATATAACAAAATCATCAACTGTAAAAGAATAAAACTTTATAAGTAATGAGCTGGAAACAACAAATTAGCTAATTTAATGCTACATACATTTAGAAATAATGCATTAAGCTTATATTTTTATGCAAAATGTTAATATTATTGATAGCATTAATGTACAGAAACATAAACACAGAAACAGAAGAAAAAAATATGTTTTATGCCCTATTTTTGACTGAATATCAAAGGAATTTTCTTTCCAGTCCAAGTGATTGGAGGTGTAGAATGCTTTTGGTTTTGGAATGACATCCAACATAATACTTGTATAAACTGTTTATGCACGAATCTCCCTCTTTTCATATTATCCTCAGATCCTCCGTTTACAATTTTCTGCACTTACAACAGTATACAAAGAACCTCATTACTTCTCCGCTCGCGTCTTTGATGGCTTTTATAATTTTGTTGCCAGTAAAACTAGTCCATCATCTCATTCTCAAACGTTTTCCACCAAACTTATAAATGATAAGTACTGAATTTATATTATTTATTCGGTAAACTCTATGGTATACTATGCAAGGATTCTTAACGGTTGGCTTTGAGTAATGGCCAGGTTCAATTTCACGCCGCAAACCGGAAACCGGAAACCGGAAATTGCTCAATCCCTAGATGATAAAGCAGCTGGCCAAAAGAATGGCAGAAGTGTCGCAGAAAATCTATGCACATGCGTCCGCCACAAATTTCATTTACGTCCGTTGAGGTCGATCCTAATCACTAAGTAATCTCTAAACAATACACTGGTGTATATATTCTGATTCCTTGACACACAGAATCTCTGAAACCAGCCTCAGCTTTGTCTCATTGGGCTACAGTTTTCAGAAATCGATAGAAAATAACAGTTTTTATTATTTGTTCATTATTCAGACACATATAATAACTATTCTGAGATTTAAACAAAATACTAAATTATTAAATGGGATAGTAGGGCATTAGAGCATTGGGTCAGAAAGGACTGGCCATAAAGGAGCAATTTAGTTCCTGGAGAAAAAAGACGTGAAGTGTGAACCATTGGTTTCTTCTTCTAATGTCCTTCCACCACTTCATTTTAAGGTAGGCCTGATGAAGCAATTTGTTACTGCTCTGAATAAGGACACTGATTGTTTCAACTTTCTGGTTACAAAGTTTCCACAGAGAGCAACAGGTATTTCTGATGAACTCCCAGACGGTTGGCATACAAAAAAATGACATAAAACTTTCTTGGCAACAAGAAATCTGAGAACCACAAAGAAATTGTGAAGGAAATGTTACAACCTTTCAGAAATCTAGAGTGTAGAATGAGTGTTAAAGTGCATTTTCTCAAAAGTCATATTGATTACTTCCCAGTAAACCTTGGTGCAACGAATCTTCAACAAATTGAACGATTTCATAATGACATTAAGACAATGGAAACCCGCTAATAAGGTCCTTGGACTGTGTTAATGATGAATATTGCTAGTGTTTGAAAAGAGACACTAGTGAAGAATATATCAAAACTTCGAAAATAATTAAGTTTTCTTCTCCCTAATAATGAAAAAAGTTTATAAATTCACAATTTATGACATATTGCTCTCTCTTTTTTAATATATCCATTATTATTCAAGACAAAACAAAACCTACGAAAACAGTTTTGTATTACGTCTTAAAGCTTAATATTTCATTAAAAACATAAGCAAACTATTATATTTGATGTAATTTTGTTTAAAAACCTACCTCCTCTATATATTATATATAATATATAATATGGGTATATATATATCAGCATTATTAGTATATATGGTGGAAAAATAAAAAAGCGAGAAACAAATCCTTTTTATAGACTAGTGAAATCATATTACTGTCTTATCTTAAGCCTATTGACTTTTTCCTCTGTAACTTCATTCTAACAGAAAGAGGCAGATGACATTAGGGTTTATTCACCTGCAATATAGTCTCAAAATGAATATTATATTCCGTCATCTCTTTTGTTAACAACAGTGTAACTAATATAATGATCATGCCGCTCTGTGTAAGATTAGAATTGTTCTTATTCAGAAATACTTTATTACATAAAGGATGCATTTACAGTAGAATGTAGTCCTAAATTGTAAATCTAGTAGTAATTCCATGCACTTGCTCCTTAATCAGGGTAACAATCTTAACAGTATTTATTACATTTTGAAAGAAAAAGAGCGGTTGATAAAGATCAAATGCGCTATATGATAAACTTTAAAATCAGCATTATTAGCATTTAGACCAAATTTCGATTTTTTAATCTAAAAGTCATATTTTGAACACAATTAAAATTAAACCTTCATATCATAGTTAGCACGAAAGTTTTATATGCTAATATTGTTTAAAAAAGAAAGAAAGAAAGAAAGAAGGAAATAAAGAAATAAAGATTTTAATACAGAAAGAAAAGAAATGGACTTAAGGAAAATCAAGTAAATAACTCAAGCAAAAGAAAGAAAAACATAACGTCATTATAATTCTTAGATTTCTGTTTTCTGATCTATTTCTTTAGTGATAATTAGAACTCATATAAGTTATTTTAGTAAAATGGTTAGGAAGGTGTGAGTTGGACCTGAGATTCCTCAAACATCATGGGAACTTTCGAGAAGCGAGGATTTACTGGCTCGACCCAAATACCGTTCCAGTGGAGAACTTCATACCCTGGCAACAAAAACTTGCAGAACTCGCCACCTCAATCACTGCAAAGTTCTGGAAGTTAGCTATCTCAAACTGTTTCTCATTAAGAACTCTGAAAACCTACAACCCCAACCACTGCGCATGTTGCTAAAGAAATTTCTCTGTTGGGCTTTGATTTTAGAGAGTCCCACGATTCGGCAGATAGCACAGCACCTAGCAAAGGCGAAGAAAGTTGAACTGAGATACATGACCCCAATTTCAATTAAGGCACAGAATTCAAAACTATTAACTGTAACAGACATAACCAATGCGATTTTTTAAGAAAAAATAAGTCAGTTAAAAGGAACACTATGGTGTTATATGTATAATATCACCTATGTCGAAAAGAAAATTTGCCATTGGATACTGATTTGTGTCGAAACCTGATACGAAACTATGTGTTGGTTTCTAATGGGGGAAAAAAAAGTCTGTAAACTTACGAATGCGAAATTTGTAAATTTGCAAAATTCACAATTTTATTGTACGTGATAAAAATTCAATTCACTTAGTAATATATGAGGAAGGGTTTTATGATATCTTATAGAGGACTACTGAACAAGCTCGGACTAGTATTGCGGAAAGTAATTTAAGGAAGTTCATATTTAGAGGTTTGTAATTTTAATTTATCGCAGCAATTGTTCTCATTTAGGCTTTTTCATCAAAGTGAATGGAAAAGAGTAGTTTAAAAATATACTGTTTCAAATTATTTAAGTAATGAATCTCGGGAAGAGACAAAAGCTAACATTTAAGATAAAATTTTGATGGCTGAATAATTTAGTTATGAACAACTTAATATTTTAGCAATTGCGCTTACACTTTATTTACGTATTTACAATGAATCCATAAATAATATAAGTTAGGTATTTCAGGCCTAAAACTGTACTAACAGACTGAAATACACACATGGAAATTACCAGAAAAACATATTTGAAGTTAAATAAAAATGTGTTGGAAGGTATGAATCGTAACAGATATTAATGGTAGCACTCATTACTAATAATAGTAAATAAATTGTATTGGACAAAGACAAAGGAACATGTAAAACAGTGATTCACCAATAAGGACAGAAATAGGAATATTGAGTATGCGGGTGGTTCAAAAGTCAAAATCCGAAAATATAAATAAAATATTAATCAAAATTATATAAACAGGAAAACTTATATTTGAAGCAAAATTCTAAGTCCTACAAAGTTATTTTTGTCTATTAAAATTTTCGTAAAACAATAGAGCTGTGACATAGAATTAGTTACATTTTTATCATTTTGAGTATTATGTGACATTTTAAAATAGAATAGTTTTTTGTGAGATTATAAAATATTGAAAGAGGGTGATCAAGTATTGAAGGTGGAAATATTCCCATATTTGCTAGAAGTGCAATATGAATCTAATGGACGTAATTTTATCTTCCTTCCTTAGTGATTTCGTATTCCAATTGGGCATTTTGGCCTGTCAAAATCGTTAGCTGTAGTTGACTCATGTAATAAAAAGAAATCTGGAAACAAAATATATAAATATGTAAACATTGGATATATAAAATCTTTCAGAGTAAGAGTAAGAACGTGAGCTTGTACTGAAATAAAATATCAGTCTAAACTCTGACAAAGACTATTATGAGTGGTAAAAATGCCTAGCCGAGTACAAGAAGTTTCTCTGTTAACAATGCCTTGCACTACTGATGCTAAGAAAGAGATGTGCAGTATTTCCCATCTTGCCTTCTTTTTTTCAATAAAGTATTTTAAAGAAGTTTCCAGTTGTGGCAAAGAAAGATTCGTGAGTCACAGTTTCTCAGTGTAATTCAGACAATGAAAACGATTTTTCTGATTCAGTTGATTTACAAAATATGATGACAAACATTTCTAAAGCCTGAAAGCCGTGACATAAAGTGAATTCATTTATTTAGTAATTTTATATATAAGGGTTATAATATCTCAATGCAATATTGCAAATGTTTTCACAAAACTATCAGAATTTTGAGTGAACAATCTCAGCATATCTAAAACATTCTATCAACATTTATTTCCCGTGTTTCTATAAATGCGTTTTTTAAGTAGTGTTTAACGCCCGTTTTTACTACTGAGGCACCACGGCTGAGGGATAATGATGATGCATGAGATGAAATGATATATTGGGAAAGGATTTTCTTTTAAAGGAAGGAAACGTTTCTAGGCCTAAGTTTAGGGTATCTCCCCGGTATTTGCCATTATGAGGACTGAGGAAAACCTGGAAAAAACCTCAGCCAGGGAGGATGGTCCTGGCGGAATTCGAACCGCAGATCTCCAGCTCACGAGTCCGCTCCTTAACGACCTCGGTCACCCGTGGCGGTAAGAGAGTTTTTGGTGCGGTTTGCAAATATAACTAATATGAATTTTAAAAAGAGTGATGAATTTGTATTTAGATATTCCTTTGAGGTAAAATAACGCAACAAAGTGTACATTTTTTCGTTCCTTTCACATCATAGCCTATTACACAACAATGCGTTAAATTAAAATCGTTGTGTTAATAAGTACCGAATTTTCTTATTTTAAACATATACAGATAGTTCTTAGCAGCTGAGGAAGTATTAGCGATAAAGTTTCACCTCTCTATCGACCGAGGCGCGGAGAATCTTAGCATGGCTTTGTTTGTATGTGTGTGCGAGTGTATAAGATGTTGAGCTTCGTGCTTGAATGGATGCAATACTTACAACCCTAGTTTATTTTGAAACAAAAACTCTCATATTGTTAAACAAAACTATCTAGTATAGAAGTATAAGACAACTAAACTTCGTCCCCTGTTTGATGAGGGAAGTGTAGAACTTGTAGAACTCCATTTCTTGTAGGAGTCGTTTTACAGCCGTAAAACTTTCTTACAGTTAAACAGAAGGTAGTACCACAAAATTCTCCCAGGAACCGCAAAGTTGGTCTTAAGACACTGAGGTGTACACAAGAGTTCACAGGCTTTGTAGTCTTGTAATTTTTATACCAGCTTTAGAAATTCAGAAGGTTGCGATCAATAATTCATTAAAGAAATCTTCTGACGCTCAGAACAACTGGTCTATTTTCTGTAAGTAGTAACATTTAGATAAATATGAAAACCGATAAGACTCAAATACTCTTATAAAAAGGAAGAGTCTATGGCATCGGTATTTCAAAGAAATCTGGTCAGGCGTCACTCTTTCTTAGTAAAGAGCTCAAAGAGTAAAAGGAGGAAGAAATAAAAAAACTCTGAACGCGAACTTTGGTGCATAAAAACCAAAGCCCATATCCAGGAAAGGGAGGTAGAAAACACTTTGGTGAGCATAGCATGTGAACATAAAAAGGAAAATTGTGGGAAGGAGTGAAATAAAAAGAGCGAGGCACACAAAGCGTTCTTTTAGAGCTCTTTCTTCCCAAATCTCAACCCTGATGAAGCGGAAGAGGCGGCAACTTTCATCACATGATTAGGATTGCTGTTTCTGTGATAAGAGAAAGAGAGTGAGAAATGAAGAGGACGAGTAAAAGCTTCTTAAGGTTCTTGAATTCAATTTTTCTAACACACTGGTATCTTAAAGATAGGCATATCTAGAATTAATAGCACGCCAGCGCAAGAAGCACACAATTACTAAAGTTTAGTACGCTTAAATATGTTGTTGACAGTTCACATACAATCATATACTCTGCTTTCGCATCTGAAATTAATACAATTCTTAGAACTGTTAGCTTAACTTTCTCCCCATATTCTCCAAGTATTATCGTATATGGCACATATGTAAGTGATCTCACTTTATTGTAGATGCATTAACGTTTAACATCTTAAGAGTACGCAATACAAAAT